>CM029941.1:15875902-16475902 GCA_017639245.1 Myiopsitta monachus | reverse complement strand
TAATTAACTAGAAATAGCTAAAACCAAATGAATACTAGAACTTCTCACAATTTACCATTTTAAATAAGAATTTCAAAACAAACAAGTAAAATGGAAGAGCCAAAACATGGAATTGTAAATGTCCTTAAATTACCTAACAAAATACCTTAACAAGGAGAACTCGTGGCTGCTAGTTGCATGCAATTTCACTGCAGTAATGAAGGTAGAACAGCTTTAACCAACACTAACGTTTTCTATAAAAACTCCATCAACAGCAAAATCTGGCATAGGGACTATATGCCAAAGGCAATCATGCTCTTGTGCTATACTGCTATTTAAAAATAAAAGAAAAAAATAAGTATGTGCACACAGGTCTGATAAAGGTGAAAGAGCTTTCATCTTTGGCGGGCTGATTACTGTGACTCCTTACTTCGTGCTCTAGAGACCATTACTGAACTAAATTAAAACTTCTGTTGGCCTGAGTTAACGAAACTAGTGTATGCCCAAGGAGATTCTTGAAGAGATTATGTTCCTCCTGTTGCCACCTAAACACATCCAATTTCACTGTTCTTGCCATCCACTGATAAAACATGAGTTCTTCAACCTATAAGCCTACAAAATCCTACTACTGAAGTTTTACACCAAGCCTAACAAACCTTGTTCTATAAGATGGCTAAAAGTCTTTACAGCAAAATAATTCTCTAAAATTACACATTCTTAAAAGAAATGAATATGATCAGTTTTCAGTTGGAAGTCTATTAGAACTATGACGATGTATGAAAGATTTCATGTGATATTCACAGACCCATATTAAACCAGTAGATTACTTTATACAATTCCACATCTGTAAGAGAAGGCTGTTGATGGTATTCATAACTGTTGTACTATGGTATTAACTAAATATGGTTTTCAGAATTTTTTTTTGTATTTGAAGGTTATGGTTTTGGCCTGAAATACTGTAAATACAGTAAAACTCCTTTTTTTTTGGGGGGGGGAGGGGTAAGGGGGTGTTTGTTCTTTGTGTTTGTTCTGGGGGGGATGTTGGGGAGTGCTGGGTTTGGGTTTTGGTTGGTGTTTTTTTGTTCGTTTCCACTGTTTCGCGTACATGTATACTAAAATGACTGGATTTCACACAGTTTTAATCTGGACAAAGTCAATACAATCAATTTAGATGTTTTCACAAAACAGTCCTTGTGAAGAAATCATCATTTCTATTTCAACTAATGTTTATATCTGCAAAAGTTCTGAAATCATTTTGGGACTCAGCTTAAGACTTCATACTAATTCTGAGTGAGGGCCAGGTAAAGAGGTTTTCTTGTGGCACAAAACATTTGGAATTCATTTTTTTAAATTACATTCTTTAATAACCTGAACAGAAAGTTAAGCACAGCCATCAGCAACAGAAGAACTGTCGCTGCACAAACCCTTCCTAAGCCCTGTATAAAACCTATTCCAGCTAAACTGAAACCGTTCAGCGCAATGGATTTCATAAACTCTTATTCTCATCTTCTTAGTTCATATTTTCATGGCCACTTTCATACTGCGTAAGCCACCACTGCTTCCAAAAGGAACTGTCCGACCTTCCCTTGCCAAACACCATATAGACAGTAAACACACCCATGCAAGGAACCTGACAGAGAAGCTAGGCTAAAAAACAACCTATCCGAACAATGCTGACATTAAAATTGATCATTTTGGAAAGAGCAAAATGAAAATGTTTAAAAAAAGTGCTCCATTTTGATATTTTCTGATGGACGCAATTTTACATTTTGGTTTAAAAAATGTTTTTCAGTTCTCTCCTTTCTTGCTAAAGTAAGTATAAATTGAACAAAAATTTTAAGATTAAAAACCATATAAATTATCCCAAAACTATTTATCTTCAAAGTTTTTTTTTTATATGGAAGGTTTTCAGCATCATCAGAGCAACATAAGAATTTCAAAATTATTCACCAAACGAAATCTCTCATGCAGGCAGTTTAATGAAATTCACACAAGTAGTAATCAGGCATACCACTAAATGGGGAAAAAAGGTTAGCTCTATCTATTTATCATCGAGTATCTTAAGCACCTGGTAGACATAATGTGCTAGGGCATCAGATACTAGTTTTCATCTCTAGCTATAGAAAGCCACAAGCGATTTAGTTACTGTTTCAGTAGCACAGCTCCTCAGCTGTGAAATATTTCACTGCTACAGTGAGGTGGGAATTAATTCATCAGTTTTCATGAGAATTTCTGATACTACAATATTAAGTGCTATGTATAATCTCTTAAATAGGATACAAGAAGCCAAATACTCAAAATGAATACAGCGTAAGTTAAAAATCCACCAATATTTCTGGAAAAAAAAAAATCACTTTGGAATAAAATTCAACTTTCTTTGCTTCTTCAGAACTGGCATTGTTACGATCACTGTGCTAAAAAGTACAGAAAGCAGAACACAAGAATCCACTGTGATGGAAATTACGAGAGGAGAATTCTGCTGACAAAATTAATCTGTATGTTCAGTTCTCACAGGTCATATCTAGTTTCTTTATAATATGCTGCAATATTAGATCTGCTGTTATGCACAGTCTTATTGTCACTGTCCCTTGCTGCCAATGAAAGGTAAGTACATATTTGAACAAAGAGGACTGATATGATGTCCTTGTTTAGCCTCAGGGAAAAAAAAAAAAAAAAAAAAGGACAAGCGGGGGTGAGAAAAACACTAAGAAAAGGAAACATCTCTTTTCAGGACAACCAAGCACTGCTTCTATGTAAACCACGTCAAATGACATATAAAGTGAAAACAACTTCAGGGCATCACACATTTTCATTTGAAAAATGACAGATCAGCAGTTCGGAGCCTGCACAGCTTCTGGAGGAGCAATGTCTCACACAGAGGCAGAAAATAGTAAAAGGGAAACAAGAGATTCTTTAAAAAAATAGAAAAAAAAAAAAAAAAGAGCGAGAGAGATCAACACGTTCACAGTTCGATATCCTTTCTAGATCCTGCAGTAAAAAGCATAAAATTCCAGCCATTTCTGATATTCTGCCAGACATAATTAAAGAAGAATAAATCTTGCACAGTCACAGCACCCAAACGGACACCTCACTCTGTACAAAATCCATCGCCCTACTTATTGCTTTCTGACAATGAAATTAAAAATTACTAAACGGATAAAAAATCTGCCCCATATTTAGTTCCCATATTGTGCACAAAGATGTCCTTTCTATAATGAATTGCTAGTTACAACCTTCCCAAAGCAGGAAGCATCTGTGCAGTGTCAAACAACTCTAATAATTGGGAAGTGTGAAGACAGTGCACTTAAAAAGTACAGCAAAATACAGTCCAAAAGGATTAACTGAACTATTACTTCTTTTCTATGGGAATACATGTTAACTCCACTGAAGAGATGATAAATTTGCTCCAGATCAGGCCTATCTATTTGGATTGATCTGCAGTGTAGTCATGTACTTCTTCAATATTTGAATAGTACTAATGTAGGAAGAAGCTGTGCAATCAATTCAAACAACAAGGAAAAAATCAGGTAATGTCAGAGAAGCTGGCCCCAAGAAGAAAAATCTCCTACAGATAAACTTAATGGTTTAAAGAGCAAATATAAACAGACTTTAGGTCCTCATCATAACTGAAATAATACTAATACAGTGACTTCATGGATTTACACTGATTTACTGAGAATCTGGCTGAGACTGTAAATTGGAACCACTGATAAATGGACTTAGTGGGCACGAGAGGCAACTACAGTATCCAGAGGAAAACCCCCAGTGATGTTTAACTTGCTGGTATTGTCACCTGCCTTTATACAAGGGTAAGACAAAGAATCCTCCCTCTCAAACGGAAAACATATTGCCTTCTTTCAAGGGTTTCCGCTCTTGTATCTAACCACTGTGACTAAAACAAAGCCGAAATGCACACTGACCTGAAGGAAATTCTAAGAGAAACAAAGCATGAAAAAGATTTCATTCCAAGCATAGCTAACAACTGCTTACATGCTGTAATCTTCCTTCCACCCTGTTTCTGGTCTTACTCATTTAAATCTGTTTCTCAGTCTGAACATCCATGCAGTGAACATCCACCCCTGTGGCCAATACTGAAAAGCTCGTGTTCCTGTTGGTTCGAAAAACAGTCATCAGCCTGCATATCTGAAGTAACAGGACAAGGCCTGTCAGCTAATATTCAAGTCTATAATCACAAGCAAATAGAAGTTTTGTCATTTAGAGACAATTCCTGAGTACAGTAGTCAAAAAATTGGCGTTACCACTCAAGAAGTCCACAGCTGCAGCAATGGCAGTAAGAAAAAAATCACAGAATCAGAATTGTGGCCAAATGCAAGAAGAAGATCCTTAGGATAGCCTTGTGCTCTCCTAAACTGTTTATGTTACATGTACATCACAGTTGTTGACCCTGTAGTGGAGGCTTGCCCGAATGCTGCTGTTCAGTCAGCGTCTTCTCTGAGAGGAAAACACTAACATCCTTGATATGAGAAACTGAAGTTTTCAAGTTTCAAGGCTTAGGGTCTTCATTCTATGTACTTCACAAAAGAGCTCACTACCATAAACCTGCCACTGAGTACACCCCCTGTACAATCAGGATATTGTAAATTGTCTTTCTAGGTCATAATACAAACAAGTGGAGAACACCAAACCCTTACGTCAACGGATGCTTTTTAACTGTCCTTAAAATGTGAAAAGGAAAGTGATATTCAAGTATGCGTTAAGTAACAACCCACTTTCACCCATTTCTGTAAGTGTCATGTTTGTTTCTCCATTCAGTTTGAATTTTTAAGGCCCTGAGACTAGTTTCTGGTAAACAGTGTCATAGCAAATGCTGCCCACCACTAAAATTCATGTCTGCCGGATGTAAGACCTCCTTCCAACTCTCCTTGTAGAACGGACATTTTGTTCTAACATTTATAAACCAGTTTGTTTCCAGTCAGTTACGCCCTTAGGCTTTTTACTTTGTTCAGCTTGGAAACTGGAAACAATAGACAGGTTTCACTTCCTGGTTCCCTTCTGCAATATTTGTATTAGAAAACAATGCAAAGTAACTTCCAAAACCAATCGTTTTAATTACATAGTAAATAATACGTTAGATAATTTTTACTGAATCAACCCTTTCAAAATCTTCTTTTAAAACAAGACTAGAATGAAATAAATGCTAAAATGCTAAATGAAAGAGTATATATTACAAGCAACCTAAAAATCCAATGATTTTCAGCTGCTGAGTGAACTATTTTACTCCACTGAAAATGGAACTGAAAACATAAGTTGTCTTTTCCTTTAGCAGGAATAGGCAGGGTAGCGAGGTGGGAAAGTACTTTTCTGAGTGATTCCACAGCCTGGGGACCATCTGGAAGTCTGATCCTGCAGCCAGACCCCAAGCATGCACATGGGAGAACCCATGGCTGTGGGAGTGCTACCTGCACCGAAAGGTGCACTTGCAAGGGAGACAGTACTTTAACCTGACATACCCTGGGAAAGAAAAACAATTCCCAAAGGTAACAGGCCAACTGGGCGGGGGGGGGGAGTAACATTAACAAATAAAAGCAGGACTTCTTGCCCTGTGTAATAAAATTCAGATAAAAGAGAGAGAGGTAGCATGTATTGTTAACACCTTTCTAAGTAAAGTCAACTAACAGCCTGGGAAACAAAAGGGTGTGTGGTCAAGCTTTTTCATATACTTCCTTTTGAAAACAAATACCACAACCACTGAAATACAATTTAAAAACATGTACATGCAGAGTCCAAAAGCTCACAGACTGTTAGAAACAGTATTTAAACTAACATTCAATAAAAACATTTTCCAGCCTCTTCGACTGTACTGACTGATTCCACCTACTGTCTCAGGAATTTGATTTGGTCAGTTGCAGTCTTGCATTTGTCACGAGACTAAATATGGCTCTTGTGTGAGAAAGTAAGGTGCTGATGTGTAATTTGGCCTACTCTTTATTAAAATTGTAGCTTTCCCTATTTTTTAACATGAATTAACTTTGTGTCATATATTGATGCCTTTGCTGCATTTCTGTTAAGTTTAGGTACAGCAGAGATTCTACATATTCACAAATAATCAAGGAGTAACAGTGAAAGTTCACAGAGAGCACACAGAGGAACCAGCCTCTGACAACTCAGACCACCTTTCTGATCACCTTGCTCAACACCTCTTCCTCAGTTTATGTTTGTGCCAAGACAGGTGATTTACTGACCCTCCTTGCAAGAGGAAACAAAAATGCCTGCCATGGTACCGAACCACTGCACCTCACTGCCTGCAGGAAGGGAGTCACTACTGTGGGAAAAAAGTACCTTTTGGAGCCTCCAATATAGGTGAAGGTAAAGGTGGAGTCTGAGTACCTGAAATCTGAAAGACAAACAACTCCGTTATTACAACTTGTCTTTATTTTGGCTGAATTAGGCGGGTTTTACGGACCCGCATTCCGGCTACCGACCCCGGGCTAGGCGGAAAGGGGGTCGGGGTAAACGGGGGGCAGACGCAGCATCTCCCCCAGGCTCTCGCAACAAGTGCCGGTGCTATGGCAACGGCCGGGATCTCCATTGTGGGGAACGGCAACAGGCAGCAGCCAGGCACGCTCCTGCGGCGGATCACCGAAGAAGCCTCGAAACCCCGGGGAACGGGTGGGAAGGGACGTCTGTAACGGGAAAGGGGCACGTTCACCGCCGGCCGTGATGCCGGGCGGACACGGGTGAAGCCGGGCCGCCCGGGAGGCAGCGGCGCAGCGAGGCACCAGGTGCGGCGCCAGGAGCTGCGCCAGGCAACGGCAACACGCACCCGCACCCGCACGGCTCTGCGTGCGGCCGCTGCCGCGATCGGGATCCCCCCTCTCCCTGTCTCAGCTGGCCTCACATGCTCTCGGAAAGGCAAGAGAGGAGGAGGAGGAAGGGAGCAGAGGGCCAGCACACGCGAGCACGGCAGCAGCCCCCGCTACCAGTAACAGCGGCGAAGGGCACGGGCACCGCGGGGGGAGCGCGGTCCGGGGCGGGCAGCGGCAGCCTCCGCGCCGCCAACCTGGCGCCCGGGATTGAAACTCACCTGCAAACAGGCAGTCCTTCTCCGCCTTGCACTTTTGGATCACAACGTCAATATCCTTCTGAATCCTCTCTTGTCTTGAACACATCCCCATGAAATAAATCCCGGGGGAAAGAAAAATAAAAAGCAGCCTTTATTTCCACACACCCCACCCCCCGGGCTGCCAGCTTTTAATACTCGGTCCGAAAGACAGACCCCGGGGCTGGCGAGCGGCGGCCCGAAGGGATCCGCTCGGCCGGCTGGAGGACTGGGGAGGAAGGCGGCGGGAGCCGATGTTGCATGCCCAGATGTGCCCGCCCAGATGTGCCACCGCTGCCGACGAACAGCAGTTTCCTCACAATGGATCCAGCGAAGGGTGGCGGCGGCGACACGGGATCCCCCACCTCCCCACGCCCTCTGGGGTTTTGGGGTTGGTTGGCTGGTTTGGTCTTATTTAAAAGGAGGGAGGGAGGAGGGAGGGAGGGGAAAAGGGGGGGGGGGGGAAGGGGGCGGGGGGGGCCAAGGCGACCCGACGCTCACATCCTGGCCCCTCCCGCCAGCAGCGGCGATGGCCGTGCAGCAGCAGCGCGGAAGGACGGTGGCGGAGCCCGCACCCGGTCCTTGTCGGCGCGGCGGGGCCGGCGCTGCTGCAGCGACGCTGAGCCGCAGACACTCCCCTCGTTGCCGGCCCGGCACGTACGGCCCCCGCCGGGTCCCCCGTTGGAGGCGGCGCGGGGAAAGGAAGAGGCGGATGCACAGAGCTGTGCGGGCGGACCCGGAGGCGGTGGGATCGATGGGCTAGGCCCCGCCGCCGGCCTTCGCCTCCTCCTCCTTGCCCCAGCCCTGGGCGTAGGCTGCCGCCACCTCCCGAGCAGCGGGAAGTGCAGATGGCAAGTGATCCGGGTGGCGGGCCGGCTCCGGGGAGGCAGCGGGCAACGCCGCGGGACAGGAGCGCTTCTCGGGCCCGGGCGGAGGAGCGGGGCCGGCTGCCGCTGTGTCCCGGGGGACACAGGGGGAAGCCGTGCAGCGGGGTCCTTCGTGGCCGCCCTCCGCGGTCTCGGCTTGCCGGCGTTGCGGGAGGCTCCTGCGGCTCTCCCCGCCGGCGGCTGCGCTCCTGCGCGGCCCCGCGGGCAGAGCTGCTGTGCCCGGCCCTTCTGGGCAGGGAGCCCGGCAGCAGAGCCTCAGCAGCCTGCCCTGCTCTGTCCATGGGGGTGCGTGCCCGCGGAGACAGTGAAACAAAATCAACGAGTCCCTGGTCCCTGTGCGCCCACCGCGGGTTTTAATCGTGTCCCTGTCCCTTCAGTCTGTCTCAAACAGAGGACGCAGTCGGTTTGTCTGTACACTGTCTCACAGTCGGCGCTAACCCAGGCTTTGGGCACTAATGAAAACTAGTAATAACACTAAAATAACTCAGAAGGGGTGGTGGGGTCTGCAAAACTGAGCATTTTCAGTCAAAGGGCAGAGTGAATAATTAATAAAAATGGGTGTGAGTGTAGTAGAAACAATTTGATTAAAAAAAAAATATTCACAAAATTCGGTTTTTATGTTTTCGCCCAGTCCTAAACATCTCACATGGATTATTCATTATTGAGCCCTGTTGTTTTAGTGTTTTTTCGTTTAGCAAGTCTGCATTAATCATGTATTGTTGTTTTCAGACACAGGAACACAGTCATTTTCTTGTTTGCACATGGAAATGGCTAAACCTGTGAGTGTAAAAAGATTCTATATTTATTCCTGTGTCCATAAGATTCTGTCTGAAGGAGGGAACAGAATGGAAATTACAATACATCATGTGATAGGACTCTGCTTCTAAGAAAATAATTTAATTTGAAGGGAGATTTCCAGATGACTTTTCAGTTCGGAAGTTGTACAAGAATGCTTTCGTGTCACTCTGTCCTTGGGTAAAATTTGCATATGTTAAGAACAGGGTTTTTACCATAACAGCTCAGCTTTTTCCTTGGTACTTTGCAAATGGGGAACACCTAGCTAATGTTTTTCAGCAGAAGTTACCAGTTCCGTATGAGCAACCTGATCTAGTGGAAGGTGGCCCTGACCATGGCAGGGGGATTGGAACTATATGAGCTTTAAGTGCCTTTCCAACCCGAATCTCACTGATCCTACTGCATCAAGACATTTCCAAGGCAGGATATGGAACATGTCACTGTAGTCAGAAATAGAGTGTGATATTGTAAGACACTGTAATTTAGTCAAGTTACACCAGCTCAGTCAACAAGGGATGCTTTTCTGTAAGTTTTTTCCTAGATATTCAAGACAGGACATCAGCAGCCATGCTTACTGCCTTCCCCTTAATCATTGTTAAAAGAAGCAATTAGAATTTGATTTATTCTGTTGGGGTTTTAGTCCTGAACTTTGTAGGGAATGGTCCCTGTTGCCCCTCCCATGTGGATCAGGAAGGGGGGGGGTATTAGATAGTTACAGAGTATTTGTGCTGACAATTCTGCTCACAGCTTAATATGACCACAGGGTTCTTCTCAGTGTCATGTCAATTAACATGATTTTTGACCAACTTTTTAAGCTTCACACTATTTTCATAGGCTTGGTAACAGTGAAGTCATCCACAAAGAAGCACTGCTGTCTTCAAGAAAACTGATATGGCTGGTACCTGGTTTCGCAGCATCAGCTGGATAGAACAAGAAGTCTGGAAATATGGGTGGTTATTTATTCCATTTATTGTAAGTGGCTCTTAAATTTCTGGGGTTTTACCTGAACTGGATTTACTAACGACTCTAGTACTGTTACAACAGGAATGGCTGATTTTGGTGAGAAAAAGCTAGATTAAGGTCATTCTTGTGGTTAAAATAGTGAAAATTGAAGTGCTAGAAAATTGAAGTGGATCTTCAGAGTTGATCCTTACATTTGTGAAGATTGACAAGCTGCTGACATCCAGGGACCCTGAGCGTTATTGCAACAGTATCTGAATGTGTGCTGTTGTCCCTATAATGATGTCCGTTATAGCACCCGACCTCTTGAAGAAACTCTCTGAAGAGCTTTACAAGTAATTTCATGAACGATAGGACAGTTGGCCTTGGAAGTAATGGTCCTCGGTCAAGGGAATTCAATATATGTCTTTCCAATTGCTTTTTCAGCCTAGAAAATTGGCTCATGTCATTTCTAGTTTTGTCCCAAGTTCAGCTCAGATTGTACTGAACTGATTACCCCAATTAAGTGAAAAAAAACCCACACAAGTGACTTCATGTTTGCGTTCCTGGGAACCTGAAAATATGTACAGTGGTGTAAATAAAAGGAAATCGAAATTCGTGGTGCTACATGATTATAAAATATATGTGAGAAGATTGGCTCAAAATGGAATGGGGAAAATTATCTAAAGAGAGAGAGAAAGAGCATGGTGAAAGTGTCCAAATAATGTGTAAGCAGTGACTGAGAAAGTTATTGAGGAAATGCACATGTAAGCCAATTTCTGCTCATAGGTGGGTTCTGCCTGCTTCAGACTGAGCAGATATTTTTTATTTTAAGCCAGAAAAATCTCTTCCACCTATTAGTAAAGCTGTTAGAAATGTTTCAGTAAGCATCAGGGCACTCTTTTCAGTTCCCAGTTATCTTCCTTATTTTCTGAACATGTTCCTGTTGCGTACAAACACATATAAAAAGTCCTAAGAAAAATGAAAACATGCAGATTTGCCATTGTAGAGAATGTACAGAATTCAGGGCAATCTGATATGGCATCTCTCAAGTATTTTGAATATGGGAGAGTATTCAAAAGGGTAGAGAGAACAAAAGAATGCAAAATCCTCCAAAGCCCAAAATTGACATTGACCTTCCAAAACAAAAGCAGAATCCTTTCTCCACTTCTATGTTCTACAGACAAAACTAGTACAAAACAAACTCAACCTCTGCATTTCTCCGAACTCAAGGACTTTCTGTCAGTTGCCAGTACAGCAAAGCTCCATGATATCTGTAGACAGTGGGCTCTGGAAAGTGGAATATTTAAAGCATCAATACTGTTCCATTCTTGCAGCATAAAGCACAATGCTACCCTTCCAGTAAGCCACCTCAAAATGACATGGTCATTTCTAAATGATGCTGTGGCATGAAAGTCTGAAAACACAGGCACTACGTTATGAGAGATGTAGGAGCAGCTCTTATCTGTTCCCACCAAAAGAGCAGTGGCACAAAGCATAAGGAAAATGTCAAAGCTTTAAGCATGATTTTTCACTAGAACACTATTACTAGCAGTTACAATCTAATATTCTGATCTAATGTGCAAGTAACTACTGTTAAGGTTCATTATCTAAGCCTGTGACAGTTTTAGACAGATACTAAGTCAGTTGTCCTCTACACCATTGCTCTCAGTCGTCCATCCAAGTAGTCACTGCCACTCTTTGCAGCCACCAATCCTTAGCCAAAGCAGACCTTAATAGAATACAAAAAAATCATTGTTTATTTTATTAAAGATATAAATAGATATTTTAATAGATATTTTATTGAAGTTGTAAGTAGATTGGCACCTTTGGGCCATCTCTGTAAGTCTGTCATGACTTGGATTAAAACACACCACGTGGTGGACCTATCATTATAAGGGAATTTTACTGTGACTAAAGCACCTTAGCTGATTTTTTTGAGTGGGTTAGCACTGGTGAATGGTAAAAAGCCTTTGCTTTTTAAAAAAGAATGGCAGTTAAAATGTAATTAGTAGCACTACTGCTTAATGCTTAATAAAGCTTTAAATATTTTTGTGTGATAAAACCTGAAGTAATAATTTAGATGCAGTGCGAAACAATAGCTTAAACCATTACTCGTCCAATTCTTCATGAGATTTTTTAAAATTATTTTAAGCTGTCTCATCTAGTGTAGGGGGTGAAAAGCCTTCAGCTGACATATTTTAACATCATGTATTTTACTTTTTTTTTTTTAATGAAGGCAAAAAAATAAAAGCATTTATGAACCAGAGGACCAAGGCTTATTTTTTCAATTCAGTGTTGAAATTTCCAAAGCAATTGTATTTAAATAAAAAAATAAATATATAAAATATATATGTATATAAAACAGCAGCAATAGTCACCTCAAACAAAACAGAAGGATGTACATGTACAGTTGTTACACACAGATGTGTGACCTCTAATTTTCTATCAGAGATCAAGTACTCATCCTTCCAAATGTCACTGATGCCCACACTTGCTAAGCCAATGGCTGCTGGCATGATAAATGCTCCTAGCAGTGTTCAATAAATCATGCAATCAGAGTCCAAATGACACCACAATTTATAGTAGCTCTTTGCATTACACTTTCTAATGACGGTTTTAAGTTGTTTTTTCTCCTTCACTAGTGTCATCTCATCTTTCAGTCTCTGCCTGTGAGCCTAATTTCTCCTATTCCTTTTTCCTTTCCTCACTAACTCTTACACCATTAAGAGCTTTTTTTGCTAGTGCATCTCATTATTCCCTCTTTTCTACTCTTCTGTCTACCCCATCCATTTGCTTTCCCTCTTCCACCTAACTGTTGGCATCCCCCTTAATGAGCAGCTCAAGGAAGACAGCTAAAATGGAGTTTTCTCTGCAGAAAGAGAGTTTTGTAAAGAGAGGCAAGCAGGAATATTTTTAAACCTTTTATCCGTGACTTTCTGATGCCAGTCAGAAAAAAAAAAAAAAAAAAAAAAAAAAAAAACAAACAGAAGGGGAACCCTGTATTTCCTGCCAGCTCCTGAAATGAGTTGCCTCTTTCCAGCATCCTCTTCATTTCCATGAGTCGCGGACATTTCTATTTGTGCAATGGCAATGCTCAGTAAGGGAAGCAACAGAGCCTCCATCTCAGTTACTCTAGTAGCTAGGGTATTTCTCCAGAAGTTGAGAGTTGTGAGCATATACTCATAGGTTAACATTAAGTTGACTCTTCTTGCACCACAGTTACACCCCAAGGTCAACCAGTAATTAGTGGTGAAGGTACATCATCCTGCTAATCGTAAGAAATGGCTTCCCAATCAGTCTGAGGTACTTATCTCCAGGGTGCAGATAAGCGCCTAAGCCCGGGCAAGAGGGAGAATTTCAGCTCCATTCCTTACTTGGCTGTGGGCTGTGCTCCCTTGACAGCTATTCTAAATCCCCTTTCCAAGAGCTTTACTCCTCCCAGACCCTGCATAGGGAGCCTGGATGTCTTAGCTATGCTCATGGAGTAGCTGCCTTAACTATGCTTACAGAGTAGCTGCATTTACGGCTCTCGCAGGCAAGCACTGCTGCTCCCAGTTTACACTTAGTCCCCGATGATAATGGTTCAAGGATATACAGACTGTTTCTGAAATCTGTAGTATCACTGGTGTCATTTACTACAGCTGTACTTAATACCTGGCAAATCTCTCAATTGCTGGTGAACTACATAGTTAAAAAGCCTTAAAATAAAGCTTCTCTGTTGCCTATATCCCAATTGCAATTTCTTAATTGCATATAGTCATGCCAGAAACTACTCAAAACTCTAAAATACTTACCTTGCTAAAAATACTCCCTTTAGTCCTTTTTCTGCAACAGTAAATATGATTCACTGTGTCACCATCTGTTATCAGGTACTGATGCTTTCCTGCTGTAACTACCTCCATTGCAGCCAACTTGTGCCTGATCTTAACTAAGAATTTGTAACCCCAAATCAAAAGGAGTTGTTAAGTACTCTCAGTTTAGCTGAAATTGGTAGGCTGGGAAGCACTCCATGCTTTCTAAGATTAGCTCTTAGAAACTGAGGAGTAATTCCATCAGTAGACCACATCTCATTTATGCTGCAAGCTGTGGGGTACTGTTTTGATCTCGGACAAACTCTAAATGAAAAGCTTAAAAAAGAGGGAAAATTAGCACATGCAGAGTTTCATGCTGCTGCGACTACACTTCTTGCTATACCCAAGCAAACTCATTTAGTGTTTGCTCAGCTATTGCTGCTGTTTAACCTCACAGATGTAATTAGATTTGGGGCCTGCAATTGTTCCCTTCAGAAGTTTGGAACTGGGGGTTAATGCAATGTTCAGTCAGCCTTCTTAAACCAAGGCACTCTTTAATCTCAAGGAACTAGACATAAAAGAAGGTGACATTTACAATAATTAATGAGCCTATGCAACTGTCTCATCTAACTCTTACCAAAAGCATCCCAAGCTTGCAGACAAAAGCCTAACTTTCAGGATTCATATGGATGTCTTCCTTAGCCACTTTCCCACAGTCTCCCGTCCAGTGCCCTTGTGGCTAAGGAAGGGGTATTCGCTTTTTAACTGTTCATAGGCCATCTTTTATGGTTGTTTCTTATCTGGTAAAATAGTTGTGCAGCCTGGCACAACTCTGGCCAGAGTAAGTCTTTTGCTTCATAAATAATAGCTTAGATACTGTATACAACTCATAGAAGAGAATACATTGTGTGGGATTTTGCTTACTTAGCTGCTAAAAAACAGCCAAACTTGTACAGTATTCATCCCACTAACCATTTTGGTAGTTATCCATACAATTTGTTTGCAATCAGTGTTCTTGATTACCACAAGACAACTCATTCCTTGGCTTCCCTGTTATCTTAACCCGGAAGTACCATGTGAGACAACAGCATCCAGAATATGGAATTCACTGTTAAGCTAAATAACACCATAATCTAAACAATTAAAAATCTTCAGTCTCTGCTATAAAGCAATCAAACTGGATCAGTTATAGAAAATCTTTGGCAAAATGTCTGTGGAGTTATAAATCAAACCCACCGTACTATCTGGAGAAACAAATCCACTCCTTTTCATGTATTTGCTGCATTTGCTGCACTTTGTACAAAATCATGCTTTTTAAAGGTCAGCACAATTACCTGTTTTTCCTTTTAAAACCCTGCGCTATCTTCAGAAGGCTATTCAGTAGATGACCAGCTTTAGATGTCCAGTGGGGAGACTGCTACCTGTCTACAGGATAGGAAATGAGACTGAAGTGGCAGTGAAACAAAATCTGACACTCCTCAAGGACACATATCTCAAATGCAAAAGAAAGCGTGCAATATTTACAACAAAAAGATCTGTCTGAAATAAATCTTCAGTGTGGCAGGGGGAAGGCAGGAAGGGGAGGGAAAAGCTAGAAGAGTTAATAAGACATTCAGAAATTACTGGCAGAAAAACAAGATTTCTTTTACTTGGAAGAGAAGAAAAATTTAAGTACTTCACTTGATTTTGTTTTTTGTGGTTTTGTTGGGTTTTTTTTTAATAAAGGAGATAATGTCAGTATTCTCGCTTCTTGTTAAAACCCATAATGTCCTTGGGTATTAAAATTTCATAATGAAAACATTGCTTTTGCAAATTGCATTCAAGCTTTCAGCATGAGTAGTGCCACTGATACAAACAAGTTATGAATTAAAAGGGAATTGTTATTTTTTTAACACATCCTAGTTGTGCCACTTCCATACTTTGAGTTTTAGAACCCATAAGTTTGTATGCAACATGTAACAAAGCCTGACATTTTCTGTAAGCCTATTGAAGTTTTGCTTATTCTGGTAATATTATTTTTATACACTTCTAATAATATAATATTAAAGGAAGTCTCCTTTAATCCAGGATATAATAGGAAAATGTACCAAAATCATTCACTGTCATTGTTGAAAAGGTTCCTAAGTGACTTTGTGAGGAATTAAGTTAGGATATGTCAATTAATGAAACAAATGCCTATACTGCAGACAAGTTTGAGAATTCACAATGCTATCCACCTTCTCAGTTCCTTCTGTGATGCACAAACCATTCAATAAAACCAAAGTTATATACTAAAAGTAAAATAAGGATACACTGTTTTAGACGAGTCCATTATCACAGCCAAAAGGGGTACCATATTACTTCAAAATCATAAAATTAATGAGGTAAAACCATGAAAAAAAGAGTTTCTGGATTAAGTGTTGCTTTCACATCTTCTATATGACCTTTTTGTCTTTTCGCTTCTTACTCAATTCAGTTTTGATTTTTCTCTGAAATGAGATGTAGGCTGCCAGCAGTGAAGTAACCCATTTTAGAAATCCTGTTGGAGCCCCGTCTGTTTTGGTTGAACTTTGTATTTATTTTGTCCCAACTAGCACTGATTATATATAATGCAAAATGTAGATGAGCTGTCTTGTGACTGATAAGGTTGTTTTACAAGGCTTACAGTGTGGTTATATGAAAGGTTGTGTGGTATGAGACCTATTTTCTTCTAACATTCACAACATAAAGAATAGTTAATAGTGTGTTAATAGATTAAGTCAATTATATAACTGTCTTTGCTCTGTGAGTGTCATGGTTTAAGCCCAGACGGTAATTCAGAACCATGCATCCGCTTGCTTACTCCCCTCTTTCCTCTCCCCAGCCCCGGAGGGATGGGGAGGAGATTCGAAAGAATGTAACTCCCACGGGTTGAGATAAGAACAGTCCAGTAACTAAGGTATAACACAAACCACTGCTGCTACCACCAGTAATAATAATGATAAGGGAAATAACAAGAGAATACAACTGCTCACCACCCGCTGACCAATACCTAGCCCTACCCGAGCAGTAATCTAGCCCTTCCTCATAACTGCCCCCACTTTATATACTGGGCATGACGTGCTGTGGTATGGAATACCTCTTTGGCTAGTTTGGGTCAGGTGTCCTGTCTCTGCTTTCTCCCGGCTTCCCCTCCTCCCTGGCAGAGCATGAGACTCAGAAAGTCCTTGGTCAGAGTACACATTATTGAGCAGCAACTAAAAACATCGGTGTTATAAGCATTGTTCCCAGGCTGAAAGTCAAAACCACCACACTGCACCAGCTACTAAGAAGGAGAAAAATGACTGCTACTGCTGAACCCAGGAGAGTATCCACCCCTTATTCCATACCATTCATGTCATACTCAGATCCCACATTTTCAATATACCATCACTCTTATATATGTACGTATATCTACATCCACAAAGAGAGAGAGAGATCATTCTTTAGTGCGTGGACCAATCCCTGTAAAGCTGCTGAGTCCATCCGGTCCATGATGTTGGGCTCCATCTCTTGTAATAGTCTTTCAGAGCAGGAGAGGGTGTGTGCAGTGTTGGATCATTGCCTGATGATGCAGGAGGGTGCAGGAGACCATGCAGCACTTCCCAGCAAGGCAGAGGAAGAAGATCTGGACTCAGACAAAGAGCAGCTGGTGGTGAGAGAGCCGGCAAGCACAGCAGCTGCACCAGCCCCAGGGACAAGTACAGCAGCCTCATTGGAGAGTTCTGAAGGGTTTGAATGGCCTTTGGGTGCCCTTGAGACCTGCCTGCTGATTGTGATGGGGGTCACCATGTTGGCACACATACAGAGCGTGTTTCACCCACAACCATTTCATCTGGTCCTGAGAGTGAAGCAGAGTGGGGTGTGGGCCTTTTCTGGGGTTAGAAGATGATGTAGGAGGAGCAAGAGATTTTCCCCAAGGCTGAACAGTAACGAGTGGAAGGGTGTGGGGAACAGTATGGGCAAGTATCTAGTCCACTGGGCCCCTCCAGTGCTTTGGAAGCATTGGAGATGGAAGGCAGCTGTACGGGGTCCCCACGACAAGCTGCAGAAACTGCTGGAGGGGAGGGTGAATTATTTTGATCCTGGTGGGCCCATGACACTTCAGGCCATCAGGGCAGAGATGCAGCATACAGATGGACTCATGATCGAGGGGTGGACTTAGCAATGGACGCTATTGCCCAGGTTATTCATGAGTGTGAACACCTCACTCAGCCTCTCCTGCTCTGAAAGACTGTTACAAGAGATGGAACCCGACATCATGGACTGAATGGGCTCAGCAGCTTTATACGGATTGGTCCATGCACTAAGGAATGATCTTTCTCCCTCTGTGTGTATGTGTGTATGTATATATATACATGTGATGGTATATTGAAAATGTGGGATCTGAGCATGACATGAACGGTATGGAATAAGGGGTGGATACTGTCCTGGGTTCAGCAGTAGCAGTCATTTTTCTCCTTCTTAGTAGCCGGTGCCGCGCTGTGGTTTTGTCTTTCAGCCTGGGAACAGCACTGATAGCACCGATGTTTTTAGTTATGGCTTAGAATGTTTGGTCTGACCAAGGACTTTCTGGGCCTCATGCTCTGCCAAAGAGGTATTCCATATCACAGCATGTCATGCCCAGGTTGTAAAAACAAGGGACAGGGACCCAGAAGGGTTGTGTTCACTGCTGGGTTGGGCTTGGTATCGCGTGATGAGCAGTTGTATTCTCTTTCCATGTATTTTCCTTGTCATTATTATTATTGGTGGCAGCAGTAGTGATTTGTGTTATACCTCAGTTACTGGACTGTTTTTATTTCAACCTGTGGGGGTTGCATTCTTTCACTTCTCCTTTCCATCCCTCCAGGATTGGAGGGAAGAAAGAGGGGCAAGTGAGTGAGCGAACTGCATGAGTTATGGCTTAAACCACGACACCCATCTTCCCTCATTACCTACCAAGTATATCTGGGTCCCTGAGCAAAAGCAATCCCACGAGTGGGTTTGCCTTTACCTGAAGCAGGAATAACCCAGACTGTCTTCCCTAGCAAACTCTGTATGTGCACCACAGGAACTTTATCCCCCTCTACAGTGTGTAAATGTTCTGACTGGGCTGTACCAGCCCTCTTGGCAGATCCTCTGGTGTTGACCAACCAGGTGGCTTTTGGTAAATGTGTATCCCAATGTTTGGAAGTCCCACCACCCATTGCTCTCGGTGTAGTTTATAACAGCCCATTGTACCGTTCGATTTTCCCAGAGGTGCATGGTAGGGGATATGATATACACATTCAATGCCATGCTCTTTGGCCCAAGTGTCTATAAGGTTGTTCTGGAAATGAGTCCCACTGTCTGACTCAGTTCTCTCTGGTGTGCCGTGTCGCCACAAAATCTGTTTCTCAAGGCCCAGGATAGTGTTTCGGGCAGTGGCGTGGGGCACAGCATATGTTTCCAGCCATCCGATGGTTGCTTCCACCATGGTAAGCACATGGCGCATGCCTTGGCGGGTTGGTAGGAGTGTGATAAAATCAATGGGCCGGGCCTTCCCATTTTTGTACTTGAGCCATTATCCTCCATACCAAAGAGGCTTTAACCGTTTAGCCTGCTTAATTGCAGCATGTTTCACACTCGTGAAAAACCTGGGCAAGAGTGTCTATTGTTAAGTCCACCCCTCGATCACGAGCCCATCTGTATGTTGCATCTCTGCCCTGATGACCGGAAGTGTCATGGGTCCACAGGGCAAAAATAATTCACCCTTATGTTGTCAATCTAAGTCCATCTGAGCCACTTCAATTTTAGCAGCTTGATCCACTTGTTGGTTGTTCTGGTGTTCCTCAGTGGCCGGACTCTTGGGTACATGAGCATCTACATGGCATATCTTCACCACCAGGTTCTGCAGCCAGGCAGTGATATCTTGCCACATTGCTGCAGCCCGTTTACCTCTGCATTGCCATTTGCTCTGCTTCCATTGCTGCACCCACCCCTACAGGGCATTTGCCACCATCCATGAGTCAGTATAAGGTACTGGCCACTTTTCTCGTTCCACAATGTCCAAGGCCAGCTGGATGGCTTTCACCTCAGCAAACTGACTCGATTCAACATCTCCTTCACCAGTTTCTGCAACTTGTTGTCAAGGACTTCATATGGCTGCCTTCCATCTACGGTGCTTTCCTACAATGCAACAGGATCCATCAGTAAACAAGGCATATTGCTTTTTGCTTGTATTACATACCTCCCAAAGTATATAGGCGGTGACCACACTGGGAATGCAAGCCAGATCAGTTTCATCATCAATGAGTCTATTGTATTACAACTCATTACCATAAATGAAACAAGAACCTTAGCCCAAGCGTCCCATCCAATAAACACTAACACAGCAAATACTGGCTGTAAGTAAGGTACAACATGCTGAAACTCCAAGATCAAGAGCAACAACTTTGAGAGCCAATAAACCAGCATTGTGACGAGTGACTATTAATCCAAAACAATGAATGCTTATCACAAATACAATTAGACACACTCTGGTCAGATCTGTCGTTATCTCAACCCTTTGTGACCCACGTTGGGCGCCACAAAGAACTGGTGTGGTTTAAGCCCAGACGGTAATTCAGAACCATGCAGCCGCTCTTTCACTCTCCTGTTTCCTCTCCCTGGTCCCAGAGGGATGGGGAGGAGAAGTGAAAGAGTGTACCTCCAACGGGTTGAGATAAGAACAGTCCAGTAACTCAGGTATAACACAAACCACTGCTGCTACCAACAATAATAATAATGACCAGGGAAATAACAAGGGAAGAGAATACAACTGCTCACCACCCGCCAACCGATACCCAGCCCAACCCAAACAGTCATCTAGCCCTTCCTCATAACTGCCCCCATTTTATATACTGGGCATGACATGCTATGGTATGGAATACCCCTTTGGCTAGTCTGGATCAGGTGTCCTGTCTCTGCTTCCTCCTGCCTTCCCCTCCTTCCTGGCAGAGCATGAGACTCAGAAAGTCCTTGGTCAGAGTAAACATTACTGAGCAACAACTAAAACCATCGTTGTTATCAGTGCTGTTCCCAGACTGAAAGTCAAAACCACCGAACTGCACCAGCTACTAAGAAAGAGAAAAACGACTGCTACTGCTGAACCCAGGACAGTGAGAATAGTATAGAAAAACAGCCATGGTTGAAACTAGGTCATTATTAATTATTCCTAGATGTAAACTTTATTTAATTTATATTTTTAGATAGCATTTTATGTTCAATGCTTCTTTTTTTTCCTTTCAAAATGATCAAAACAATGAGGCTAGCACATAAACCTTTCAGAATATTTCAAGGGTGAGGAGAAATATCCCATAAAATAATCAGTTAATAACATTTCTGTAAATTCTTCTTTATACATCTGCCATTCTCAGAAATAAGTTATTAATATGTCCATCATTGTCTTTATACTACTGCAGTTTTCTAGAGATGTTCTATAAGGTTTTGGTGTACAAAACAGTGCTAAAATGTTACATAAGATTTATCTTAGTTCTCGTATCTTGGTGACTTCTTTATGTTGCTATGGACTGTTCTTTACTATAAAGCCCATTTTTGTTTTCTTACTAATTTTTTACCTTCCTACATAATTATCTAAATTCTGTAAACTACACAGATACAGCTTTTGGCACAATATTTCTTATTGACAAGAGAATGCTGAAAGACAAATACAGCTGGATAGACTCCTAAAATACTCAGCACTGATTTATCCATTTCAGCAAACTTAGTCACAACGGCAGAGCTGTGTAAATAGTACGAAGAATTATTCATGGAGACATTTACAGGTCCCTTACAATTTGGCTATAGTTCTGCCCCTTACGCTTGCTTGTTTTAAAAAGTACTCAGCCAGCAGGATTGTTTTATTGGATGACGTCAGTATGCAGCCATGTACCATTATACCATGTCTGGTACCAGTATTAGTGCTTACCTTTGAGACAAAACTTTGTTTACCTATTTACATGGCATCATGTGAAGGGGAGGAGATTTTATTGACCCCTAGTGTTTGATCTGTCTATTGGTACCCCAGGAAAGCCAAGACCCTTATGCACAACCAGTCTGTGAGCATCCCATTATAGGGACCCTTCACTGAAAAATCCTGCTGCATCAGAGGGTGATTCAACTGACTTGTTCAGGGAAATGTGCCAACAGCATAAGGGGGACCTCTCAGCAGGTCTGCCACCTTTATCTGAATATGTTACCTGCTGCCAGTTACCTACCTGTCCACAAAGGACTAACACTGACAGTTTATGGAATAACACTCTTTATTAATATAAAATTGTGACAAATTAAGGTTCGCGATTGCCAGTGATAGGGACTGCCTGCAAAAACAAGCTTGAAGTGATACACAACCAGACTATAATCACTAAGAACAGCTGTCATGAGTTATTTAGCACACGTAAGATAAAGCTCTTACCAAATAGGTGTCCCTATGGGGGAGAAGACAAATTCAGCCCATTTACTGCTCCCAGAAGTTAGGATGGAGTCTTCCCCACTTTTCTAATTTCACACTAAGGGGTTCTTAGGGTAAAATGCAGCTGCTACTTCCAGGGTGGGATGCAGTTGGTACGCATGGAAACTACCTGGTGATAGTTCCCCAGGCAACCCTGCAGCCTTGGCACATCCTGAGAGAAACTGACTGGAGTCATTGGACTGCATCCCACCCTGGAAGTAGCAGCTACATTTTACCCTAAGGTTCCCTTAGTGTTATAATACAATTTGGGGGGTTTGACGGGGAGATGGTCTCTTAATTTCCCCAATTTTCTCACACATGATCAAGAAAGACACAGCATTAAGTACCATCATTCCAACACATATCATAGATAAATTATTATAAATTATTAAAAATACCAGAGTAAAAAGATTTCACACAATACAGTACTTCGTAGCTGTTCACGTAGAGGTGTTTAAAAAATTAAGTGGTGATACATATGTTCATAAAAATGGCAGGGCAAAGGTCTTCAGCCTTCTTAGCTCCTTTCAACTGGGGATTCTGCTGCTGAATCAAAGAAAATGGAAAATCATGCTTGTTTTGTATCAAGCTGACTTTATTTTTGTCATTTCTTTTTGAGATTGAAATAGGAGACAGAGAAGTTCTGGTCCATTTATCACAACATTAATCTTTTCAGCCTGAAACAAAAAAGTTTCACTTTGGGACACTCATTTGAGGAAAACCAAGAAAACATAAAACTGGACTGTGAAGAAACATCTTTTTATTCTGTAGCTTACAAGGCCGGAGGAGACCTCATGTCAATGTCTCATATCTTGGTTTCTTGACATCTACTGAAGTATTTTACAGAAGGTGAAATGAGTTCAAGAAGAGCACCCCCTTCTAAAGAATTCCCTCAGCTCCTACCTTGGATCACTTGTCAGAAGCCAGGTTTGGTTTTCTTTATGCCTTTATTGGAACAGAGAAGTAATGAACCATCAGCTCTCTTGTTTAACAGTCACTCAGGCAGATTCCAGGCCCCCGCTCAATGTACTTTTGATTCAAAGAAAAGCTCCACAAACGCAGAGCAAGAGCACTCATCTGAGAGCTGGGTATTAATGACACTCTGTATAGAACCGTAAGATCTGCCTCCTTAAGAGGAAGGAACTCAGTTCACCTTTCCCATATCTGGAATGAATGCACTTGCCACATCATTACTCAATGAAGGAGATTACTTTTTGCTGAGAATAAAAAATATCCAAACTTTTTTTTACTTGACAGAAAGAAATTGTTCATATATCACTCTGATACCCTCCTAAGAGGAATGTCCAGAAAAACAAGATATAGTTTATGCACCTCTGGAGTTTGGAAATCCTTAAGTCTCAGAAAAATACTTGATTGACACAGTCTTTAGTTTTCTCTAGGGCCATGTTTTTCAAATGGTCAAAATGTGATCAGTGAAAATGGCTGTAAATAGAAGATTTTTAAGCATACACACAAGCAGGGAAACATGAAAGCCGATAAATAAAAAAAATAAAAAAAAAAAACCCAAACTTTGAACATATGAATTTCTATGTGAATGTAAACAACAGTCTCTGCAAAATATTGTACAAGGTAGTTCTTTCATCCCCCTCTCCTCCCCAAAAAATGATGACAGAATTTGGCCAATCAAGTTCAAGTGTCCACAGTCCACTTGCCTCTAGCTTTGGCTGTGTGTTTTAACTCGCTTTGCTAGACCAGCATTGGAGTTTTTGTAAACCCACAGTGAGCTTGTGTAGGGAATGAAGTAAAAAATCAGATGTACGTAAAAAGCACTTTACAGCAAAATCAACTCTTGAAGTAGCTCATTACAAAACTATACATTAAGCAACATGCTGATTCAAGAGAGGGGACAGGACCACAGCAAACCCCACTGGCAGATCGTAGCTATTCTGAGAAGTTTCTCAAGTCCAAATGTGATCTTGCACACACTGATTACAGTCAAGTAGTCTACTTAACCCTTGTACAGGCAAGAACATAAATCTGATAGTCTAAACCATAAACCTTCTGCTGATAGTCTAAACCATAAACCTTTTGATGAAGTACAGAATACGTCACTCCACATCAGGGATCCTAAAAATTGCCGGTTGAGCTGTAGTGCATGAAACACTTGACGTGAGGACACAGCAACTCATCACAAAGTGGAGTTTTAGAACACAGAAGGCTGAATAACATGGTGCAATTATCTGTTACTTCTTTACCGCAAAGGAGACAGGGAGAGCTTGAATCTGGAGAGGGAGAGGCTGCCAAGTGGGTAAGGACACAAACTAACCAGCAAGGAATGCTCATCATGGTAATCAAAACTGCAGCCTCAAAAACTATTTTCCAGATAGTCAGGGAGTGGTGGGCCTCAGTTTATTAGGGCACAGAGCCCCAGGTCAAGCGATGGCCTCTGCACAGCCTGGAATAACAAATGTCACTGTTCTACCTAAATAGACACCAGCATTTTTGGTGAGGTGAGTTTTCCCACCATGTGAACCATAGAAGCAATCCTTGTTAAGACCATCCCTCACTTCTGTCCTCCTACTTATGCAGGAGTGGTGATACTATCCAAAAATTATTTTAAACACCACTTGTGAGGAATGTAAATTGGAAAAAATACTGCGGGGGAAGGGGGGGGGAATATAGTTACTCTCAATACAAGCATTTGATAACAAGTTCAGAAACTCATTTCCTTTAGTAGCATACGGCCCATTAAATTATTTCACGTTTTAAGTTCATGTATTGTACTATGGCCACATTAGATTTTAAGAAAGTAATGTAGTATTTCTAACTCTTCAGGAAGAAATGCGGGTAGAGGCCTGTATACCTGTAGTAATTCTTTGTCCATTGCAATAGCCAGCTTTAGTTTTTAGTTGATTTATACTGGTTATCCTGAAATATTTTGTAGTGGTAAAAACAGTGTATTGGAATCAAAACATCTTCCAGTGAGTTGAAAGAATAAAGCATGTTATGTGGTCTTTTACAGCTTTCGTTAAATATTCTGTATGTCTAATATCTGATTTACATCCAGAACTAACTGGGAGAAAAGGAGTCAGTTTGTGCTTCATAACCTCATAATAGAAAATGTAAAAATGATTTGAAATTATAAAATTTGCTAAATCCTTATATTTGCCTCTGAGGCCATAGCAAATAATAGACATCTGAATGAGAAAAGAACTCGGTGGTTGATGACCAGTGAACATGATCCAGCTGGCTCCCAGGCAACCAAGAAAGCCAACAACATCCTGGCCTATATCAGCAATAGCATGGCCAGCAGGCCCAGGGCAGTGATCATCCCCCTGTACTGCGCACTGGTGAGGCTGCACCTTGAACACTGCATACAGTTCTGCGCCCCTCACTGCAAGAGAGACATGGAGGTGCTGGAGCAAGTTGAGAGTAGGGCAATGGAGCTGGTGAAGGGTCTGGAGCACAAGTGTGATGGGGAATGGCTGAGGGACCTGAGGGGGTTTAGGATGGAGAAGGGAAGGCTCAGGGGGGACCTTATGGCTCTCTACAACTGCCTGAAAAGAGGTTGTAGTGAGGTGGGGGTCGGTCTCTTCTCCCAACTAACAAGTGATAGGACAAGAGGAAACAGCCTCAAGCTGCATCAGGGGAGGTTTAGGTTGGATATTAAGAAAAATTTCTTCACAGAGGAGGTGCTCAGGCATTGGAACAGGCTGCCCAGGGCAGTGGTGAAATCAGCATCCCTGGAAGTGTTTAAAATCCGCGTAGATGAGGCCCTTGGTGACATGGTTTAGTGGTGGACTTGGCAGTCCTGGGGTAGAGGTTGGACTTAGTGACCTTAAAGGTCTTTTCCAACCTGGTTGATTCTGTGATTTTATGATTCTATGAATGGTGTGTACCACTGCCCTCAAAATGCTGTATATAATCAAAACTATGCAGTAAAGATGTCTGAAGCCTTGTGTAGTCACTATGTGTAAAAGCTAAAAATTGCCTTCTTTGGGTTCTAGGACTGCCCCTCATGCTCGTTGGTGCAATTTTGTTTTGTTTGGGATCATCTGGCAGAGGAGTGGGGTCAAGGGCTTTTGGAAGTAGGGGAAGGGTTAACCACAACAGGTGAACAAGAAAGGAAATGTACCGAAACAAAGAAATACCATATGAAGCATAATGTTTTGTGAATAAGTAAAATCAGTTCTGTTTTGTGATTAAGTAATGTTGAGCTTGGTGGCTTTGCACCAACAGCAATGGGTAAGAGCTTTGTGGTAGATGACAGTGAAGAAGTATCTTAGGTAAATGTTTTACAATAACCAGCTAGAACCGAACTAGTGTTTGCTAGCATGACAACAGGACTTTGCAAACCTAAAGTTCAGCCAAAGGACGAAGTGAGGAAGATGATGAAGAAACGACCACCAGGGGGCCCAAAGACCACTACCACATTCCTGTGTGCATGCAGAAATGGGCATGGAATTCTGGAAAGTGGTTCGTGGAAATGTTATGAATATGTATGACATTTATTGGAAATGTAATGAATATGTATATTAGGGAACAATAAAATCACATTCTGTTTGATGTTCAGATGAGACACATTAGGAGGAGATATCCTCCATGTTTCCCAGTGCTGCAATAAATAATACCTGCTTCTTAACTTTGTTGGCGAGTTCTTAGCAAGTTCTACGAATCACTACTTGGTACAGAAGCCAAGTGGACAATAAAAGTGGATGGTTTACTTTTTACTTTCAATTTTAAAAAGTTGCCTCCCATCATACTTTTTTTTTTAACTTACTTGAGTTTAATTGATATATTTCCAATATGCCAACATGTGTTACCTTTCAAAACATAATATGGTTAAATATCTCAGTTTAAGGGTCTATGATAACTTCAAATTCATGTACGTATTTTCCAAATACCAGTTTATTTTCTCATATGGATGAAAGATTTCCTCTTTCTCAGTTAGATCATTACTACACAGCATAATTTCTTGTTTTGAAGAAGAGAAATATCACTACTGGGTGTTTGAAGAAATTTGACCACTAGCAGTTTAAGCAAAACCAAGTAGGAGGGTTTCTGTTAAACTATCATCTTGTGGTTAATAAACAGCCATCCATATACACAGACTGTGATGTTCTGGGTTGTAATAACTATTCTGCTTAATGCTGTATGGCAGCCTAAAATCAGATATAAACACTTGATCCAATTTTGAAGCATATGCAAAATTTATCACTGGCAACTGTTTCTATGTTTTATATAAGGTTGACAGTGTGTGTTGCATACAATTTACTAACCCAATCTTAAAGTATGAATAACAAATTAAAAGGACTTAAATGTATATCATGGAAAAGAGTTATAATCCAAGAATGTGTTGACATAAAAAAATGGTAAAGACAGCAAGACAGAAGACAGTTAAGAGACAAGAACATAAAAATATTAAAACCAAGCAAGGGACATCTTGCTTATTATTGCTTTATACTGAAGACACTAATTTTGCCTCTGTTGTTACACTGTCTGACGCCTGTTCCAGACATTGGAATCTCAGATTTAATACCATTTTTTTATCCCTAAAAATACAGCTAATTGTGGTAAGTAATTAGTTTACCAGTGTTATTTACTCTGTCACAGTAGCACATACTTCTGTCCTTCTCCAAAGTGAAATATAAGCAGTCCTCTCCATGAAATAGAACAGCCTTGAAACAATGATAGAGCTTATTTAAAAAAAAAACACTCAAATTACCCTTTCATCTGAAGATGCATTTAAAGTTTAGCCACAACAAAGTTTATTTCACCTTTGATAGTGGAGAAATCTATCCTCAAATGACCATGAAGTGATCGGGGGTGGGGTGTAGATGAGTCAGTTCAAATCGTCCCTGAATCTCGATGTTTCAGTACTTGGAATTACTTACAGTCTCTGGGTTATATGAGAATTCTAAACAAGGTCATCAGAAAGGACTAGACATCTTCAGAAGCATTGGCCAGCCACTATTATTGACCTCTCCACAAGTTTTCCCAGTTTGGAATGATTCGATTTATTTGTATGTTATTTTGCTGATACCTTCTTAAGGTATGTGAAAATCCTTCCTCCTGGAAAAATCTGGTTGATTTTCAACATAGTCCAAGAAATGCTCTGGGCTATGGACAGTTAACATTGTGTGCATACTTCATTATATTATCTGAAACTGAAATGCCATCTGCTTTAGTTTGTAATACTTCTGCCACTATACCTTCTTCTGCCTTTTATTAAGGACCCTCAGGAAGGAAAAGTAATTTTTTCAAAGGAACACTGCAACTAGAAGAAACTACTTAAGAAGTCATTGCCAAGTCCTAAATAGGCACAAACTGATGACGAATTGCATGCATAAAAATAGAAGTAAAACACTGACTATTGCACAACATGAGCAGTTCTTACTGAGGCTTAAAAGTAGTGGGTGAGCAAAATACAGGTGTATTTTTACCTCAAGAATTACTAAAACACTAGAGTTACAGATAAGATTATTCCATGTCATTCAGTGGTATGTTGTTAGCAAGAATTCACTGCTCTAGTTCAGAAAAAAAAAATCATAATTAAAGGAATAAAATTACCATATTTCTCCTTGCACTTTTTTTCTTTAGATAAAATAAAATACTAAAATCCTGGACTGTTATCAAATCTATAGTTTCCTGAATGAGAATAAAAGAGGACATTTAAAGACTGAACCATGTAAAAGTGCTTGGATTTGAGGAGATTCATAATGACAATCACAAAAGAGTTTGCCTGTCTTGAGGCAATGAAAGATTACTTTTTTTAATAGATTATTATGTGAGCGCTTTAAAGAACATGTAACCCTTAGGATGTATGTAACAATCAAACAACAACTAATATGAACCTGGGGTAGATCCAGGGAAGACAGAGGTCCTTCAGAGAGAGAGGGGTTTAGAGAGGAATTATCTACTCAGCCAGAAAAAGACACCCAAATGTCACAGGGTGCCATGGGCTGTGCCTTTGATAAGTGTCTCTCAAAAGGTCTAGCTCTGTACATCATGCATTAAGTTTGATGGGACTGAGGTGCTCAGATTCCCCAACCAGACTGTACTACAATCCATGCATGTGCCTCTGTGTTTTGGGGTGGTTTTTCAGCACTGCTAAGAGCCGCCTCCCTTCCAGAGGAAAACCAGTTCCCAAATACTAGGTCTGTACAAGACAGCCAGGGGACAGCCCCACAGTGAGTCCCAGGAGCCAGAGTTAATGATCAGAAGTTAGGATGCCTTTGTAAGCAGGAGAAAGAGCCGCTGTGCAAAGTCCCCTCTGCAAGGTGTCCCCTCACCAAGGGCTACTGCCAGAAGTCCCTCTTCAGTAACTGCGTTTCAGGGACTGGCGTGAAAGAGATATAACTTCACAAAGGCCTTTTCCTGGTCTTTGCTCCAAGGTCTATTACTAATTAAACTGTCATTAGGTAAAATGCTCATGTAGTGATTGGAGCGGAGCCTAGCACACAAACGACACCACTGCCTGCTTGCACTTGCTGTCATGATAGACCCTCCCTGGCCTCACACTTCTGCATCTTCCTGGGCTTCACCACTGAAATACCCCTCTGCCCAGGCTGGCCACCTCCTTGAAATGAGAGATGAAGATGTACCTGAAAGAGGCAGACGTCTGGTCACAGCATCCATCAGTAGCCCCAGGGACCTCTAGGCAGCCCTGTCAGGAGCAAGAGGAGATGGACTGCAGACAAGCTCCAACAGGGGCTTAACCCCCACTCTGGGTAGGACCTAAAGCAAGCACATGAAGAGCTGGAAGCCATTGTGCAACAGGGAAATAATGACATAATTGCCATCACAGAAACATGGTGGAATGATTTGCATGATTGGAGCGCTGCAGTGGATATCTACAGCCTTTTCAGAAGGGATAGGCATACAAAAAGAGGTGGTGGGGTTGTGTTGTATATCAGGGAGTGCATCAGCTGCCTTGAACTCAATGTTATGAGTGAGAAGGCTGTGGGTTGGAAAGGCCAACCAAGCTGATACCCTGGTTGGAGTCCGTTATAGACCACCAAGCCATGATGAAGTAACAGATGAAGTGTTCTTCAAACAAGTGTGACAAGTTTCACAATTGCTTGCCCTTGCTCTTGTGCGGAACTTCAACCTACCAGATGTCTGGTAGTACAAAACAGCAGAAAAGAAACAACCCAGGAGGTTTTTGGAGGGTGTGGAAGGTAGCTTCCTGACCCAGCTGGTGAGTGAGCTAACTAGGGAGATGCATGCCTTGATTTGCTGTTCCAAAGAGAGAGGACTGGTGTGTGATGTGATGTTTGGAGGCCGTCTTGGGAAAAGCAATTGCAAAATGATTGAATTTTCAGTCCTTGGAGAAGTCAGCAAGGAAGTCATCAAAACCACTACCTTAGACTTCCAAAGGGCTGACTTTAGCCTGTTTAGGATGCTGGTTGGCAGAATTCCTTGGGAAAGATTACTGAAAGATAAAGGGGTCCAGGAAGGCTGGACACTCTTCAAGAATGAAATCCTTAAGGTGCAGGAGCAGGCGGCCCCTATGTGCTGAACATCACACTGACAGGTTAGAAATCAGCCTTGCTGAACAGGGAGATAGTGCTGGAACTCAGGTGAAAAAGAGAATCTATCACCTGTGGAAGAAGGGGCTGTCACCCCATGAAAAGTAGAAGAATGTTGTTAGGTCATGTAGAGGGAAAGTTAGAAAGGCGAAGGCGCAGATGGAACTAAATCTGGCCTCTGCCATAAAAGATAATAAAAAGTACTTTCACAAATATATTAGCAACAAAAGGAGGGCCAAGGAGAACTGCCATCCTTTACAGAATACTGGGGAAAGCTAGTAACCAAGGATGAGGAAAAGGCTGAGGTACTTATGCTACCTTTGCCTCAGTCTTCAGTAGTCACACCAGCCCCCCCAGGGTATTCAGTTCCCTGAGCTGGATGGCAGAGACAGGAGCTGATTGAAGACTCCATAATTCAGGAAGAAGTGGTTACCAACCTCCTGCGCCAGTAAGACGTACACAAGCCTATGGGGCCAGATGGGTTAAACCCAAGAGCGCTGAAGGAGCTGGCAGAGGTGCTTGCCAAGCCATTCTCCATCATCTGTCAGCAGCCCTGGTCTAACAGGCAGGTCCTGGAGGATTTGATGTTGGCCGAAGTGACACCTCTTTACAAACATAGCAGGAAAGAAGTCCCCAGAAGCTACAAGCCTCTCAGCCTGAGCTCAGTGCTGGGGAAGGTCATGGAGCGGATGATCCTAAGTGAGACCGCAAACCATGTGTGGGAAAATGGAGGGATCAGACTCAGTCAGCACAGGTTCAGGAAGGGCAGGTCCGGCTTCACCAGCCTGATCTCCTTCTACAATGAGGTGACCTGTCCGGTTGAGGAAGGAAAGGCTGTGGATATTGTGGTTTTGGTTTTAAGTAAGTAAAGCATTTGGCACTGTCTCTCACAGTGCACTCCTGGAGAAACTGGCTGTTCACGGCCTGAATAGGAGGATTCTCCACTAGGTTGGAAACTGCCTGGATGGCTGAGCCCAAAGAGTGGTGATAAATGGCATCACATCTTGTTGGCGACCTGCCACTAGTGGTGCCCCTCAGAGCTCGGTGTTAGGGCCATTGTTGTTTAGTATCTTTATTGACAATCTGGATGAGGGGATCGAATGCACCCTCAGTAAATTTGTGGATGACACCAAGTTGCGTGGGAGTGTTGATCTGCAGAAGGATAAGAAGGCTCTGCAGAGGGATTTGGACAGGCTGGATTGATGGGCTGTGGCCAATGGAATGAGGTTCAACAATACAAAGTGCCAGTCCTGCACTTGGCCTACAACAATCCCATGCAATGCTACAGACTTGGGGCAGAGTGGCTGGAAAACTGCTCATAGAAAGGGCCCGTGGGTGCTGATTGACAGAGGTGAGCATGATCCAGCTTGTGCCCAGACAGCCAAGAAGGCTAACAGCATCCTGGCCTGTATCAGCAATAGTGTGGCCAGCAGGGCCACGGCAGTGATCATCCCCCTGCACTGGGCACTGGTGAGACTGCACCTCAAATCCTGTGTTCAGTTCTGGGCCCCTCACTGCAAGAAAGACATGGAGGTGTTGGAGCAGGCCCTGAGAAGGGCAATGGAGCTGGTGAAGGGTCTGGAGCACAAGTGTGATGGGGAACGGCTGAGGCACCTGTGGGGGTTAGCCTGGAGAAGAGAAGGGGAGACCTTATCACTCTCTACAACTACCTGAAAGGAGGTTGTAGTGAGGTGGGGGTCAGCCTCTTCTCCCAGTTAACAAGTGACAGGACAAGAGGAAACAGCCTCAAGCTGCACCAGGGGAGGTTTAGATTGGCTATGAGGAATAATTAGGAAAAATATTAGGAGAGGGTGATCAGGCATTGGAACAGACTGCCCAGGGCAGTGGTGGAATCAGCATCCCTGGAGGTGCTCAAAATCTGTGTAGATGAGGCCCTCAGTGACATGGTTCAGTGGTGGAGTTGGCAGTTCTGGAGTAATGGTTGAACCTGATGACGTTAAAGGTCTTTTTCAAACCAGTTGAATCTATGATTCTATGAAAACACAGCCCAATCAGGGACTGACAGCCTGGTCTGGGTGAAAATGGGGGCATGGGAGGCTAAGCGGGGCAGGGGACCAGTCAGGACCTGCTGGTGTCTCCTGGACCGGCACACATAGGCACCAGGTGGGACATGACATGTCTCCTGTGGGGGGGGGAAGAGAAGGACGTTGCCTGTACAGCTTCATTCTTCATTTATCTTCTTGCTCTCTGATCCATGAGGGAATGCTCATTTTCACATTTGCACTCAGAGATGCTGGAGTTACTAAGAGTGGCATGAACACCTCAAGGCTGAGGCTGGGCACCTTCCCCTGCTGCTGGGGCTTCTTCTGCTTCCCACTGCAGGGCTGAAAAAAGGTTTTAACTACAGGAAAACCATGATTTGATACCTACTGGGTAAGACTTTCACACTGAATGTAAAATGTGAAACACAAAATGAAAATAAAAAAAGGATTCTCAACACTGTTTCAAGAACAGCTACTGAACAAAGTACGTATATGGGTACGTATATGGATTTGGAGTATTTCCAGTCACTCTATGGCAAATGCTCTGGCAGCAACACCACAGTTTCATGCTCCTTTTCAGTCTGTATCTTTGGCCCAATTAATCTTTAATTATGCTGTGACAAATATAAGAGCTATTGCAGAGAGAGGGAGGAGGGGAGAGTGAGGGATGGGGCTGGAGCCTGCAATGGTGAAAGAGCAAGCCTCATCTCAGTGCTGCCTCAACATGGGGATGTTATCCCACTCTAGAGGTTGAGAGGATGTCATTTCACAATATCTCATTCATCAATCAATTTAGGTCAGGGTCAATCCCCAAGACAGATAGATCTCTAGATCTGTTCTAATTATAAATGTAGAAAGAGCAATTTAGTCAGGATGTTGGTATCAATAACTCTTGCCTTGAGAATGAGCTTGCAATATCTGGTTATGTACTTTAAGTCCCGTATTAGCAAGACAAAGGCAGATTTGCTTTACCTTTTTCCTCAAGGAAATTAATATATTCTGAACTGTTTGTACAAGCATAGCTACTGAAACAAAATAAAAAACCACAATACTAAATAGGTACAAAAATAAAAGCATTGTCTTCATTCTTGGACCTGGGATGGAATAGAATCTGTTAAAAAGACAAAGCTCTGAAGAGCGTCAGGACAAGCACGAGAGAAAGGGAAGAGAAAAGACAATCCTTTCTTGAGGGAGAGAAGCGTGAGCCCTGAGAAGATACAAATGATGACAGATTACAGCATAAAAACAGATGCAAATTCCTGACTGTAGTACTGAACACGCTGTTCTAAATTCAGCATAATGATAGGTGAGCAGATTTTCATGTGCAGGAGTACATGAATTCCTTGTTCCAACAAAATAGAGACAGAATCTAGAACAGCATTTGGATTATAAACAGAGAATTTAGTGCAAAGAAAGACCAGGAATAAATGACTCCGGTCTTACTCTGAGGTATAACTTTCTCAACTCCCAGCTTTTCTCACCATGAATTCATGGAGGTTTGGGGAAGTACAGCAAGAGGAAAAAAAAACAAATAAGTAGGTGTTGACTTTATGCATAGGGAAAGGCAAGGAAAGAAACAGACACACAACAAACATCTTTTTCCCTAATCTGGCTTCCCTAGCTTTCCCACTAGTTTTGGTAGATGCTGTCTACCACATGAAGCATCTAGCATTTAAAGATATTTAAGGTGCTGTGCCAAACCTTTAAGGACTTGACCCACACTTCTTTTTTTTTTTTTTTCCCCTCTCTTTAAAAGAAATGAAAGCTCTCAAAATCTCCTGTGATGAAATTTTTCACAATGCATTCATCACCATCACTAGAATTATCAACTACAATTAGATAATTAAGGCTTTGCTTTGAGTATTACCAGATTACAGGGATGTCCACAGTAGCATTTAGGCAGATACACTAGGATTAACTGTAGCATTCAAGTGTTTGAAATAATGCACTTCAGTGTTCACAAGGAAGAGCCAAGGTACTGTTTCTAAGGCTGTCTCCTCATATTGTGTTGATTGCAACAAAAAGAACTCTTTGCCAACATTCAGTATTCAGTATTCTCTGAGATTTCTAAGATTGACACACCAAACACTGTTACAGTCCAACCTACTATTATAATAAGCATGAGAGGTGAATAATGGTTTAAAAAGTTGAACTGATATAAGCATTATCAGAAATAACTGAAAAATCACACAGACCACATTAAAACATTTACACTTCTTGATCTAGTCACATGACTGATGTTCATCATCTTGCAGCTTGCTATCGAGGAAATGAGACATTCTTAGATGCAATCCTGCACACATAAAATGTCAGTTTCTCTAAAGTGAGGAAAAATCAAGGATCTGACACAGACTGGTGACAACTGAAAATCTTTCACCCTTTCAAACTACTGTTGACATGATTCGGAGAAAACTCCAGGAACAAACTCGCCAACAAAGTTTTCCAGTTGACAAGCAGGTATTCTTTATTACGGCGCCGGGAGACACGGGTAATAGCTCCTCCTAACGTGTGTCCCTGTATTGCTACACAAACAGCCCTTATATAGCTACGGAGCATACATACATGTATACGTGAGGCTACATATGGATTATATCATTTTCCAGAAAGTTCCCCGCATGTGTACAAAAATATGGTGGTGGTCTCTTGAGGGTCGTTTACTTCTTCCAACAATCTTCATCACTGCTGGCAGCTTTTGAAGCAGGCACAGCAGATGCTCATACCAGCTTAATCAGTTCGTTAACACCACAGACATAATAATCATCCCATCCTGCTGCTTATCAGTTAGTTAAACTGCAGCCTATCCTGGGCCCCTGCCTTTCTAGATATTCCCTATCTTTACGTCCTGTTCTTCTAGCCTGTTTTTCTTACACTCATTTTGTACTAAGGTCGTAAAGGCCTAAACTACGTCAACTGCAGCAGTTTATCTTGTACAAGAATTCTCAGCATGTTCTCTAGCTGTACTCTGTATTTTTTTTCTCTGTATATCATGCATCTCAGTAATTTTCCATTACTACTGTTACAAAGCCATCAAACTGAACATTACTTAAAATTGATTCTAAAGGTTTATATATTTCATTTTGTATTTTTTTTACCCCCCTTGTCTCAGATAACACTGTTTAATAAACTCCATTTTGCTTCTTCATGGTTGTACTAGTTCTTCATCATCATTATGGTCCTTGTGCTTCTTTGATATTCTCTGTGAGCGCAAGCATTTATTAGAGCTCCATATGGAAGTCGTTAATATTGAAATGGCATTCAAATCTAGAAATAAAAGACCCCTGTAAAAACACACAGCTCATTTCTTATTCTAACCTTTCCCCCTCTGTTTAGACAATAAATACTCCACATCTCCTTTTAAAACACCGCATGTGTTCATTTTATGTATGTCTTGCACACTGTACCACAGCATTAATTTTTTATGCAATACTTAGCAAAACAATATAATGCAAGTCAGAGAAAACAAGACACTGCAGTGATTCAATAATATCAGTAAAATTCAGTTATTAGGAACACTGATGATGACTATGGCATTTCACTAAATGTACGATCCACCACAACCAGTCTCACCTGACTCCTGCCACCTGCACTCAAAGATCTAAGATCTCCCAAACCAACCAAACCTGCAGCATATTCTAGTGAGGATCAATGAAATATTTTACATTTAAAACTACACAGCTGTTTAGGTATCTACAGAGAATGATCACCTCTTCTTGTATCTCACAGGTCAGCAGTTTAAAACTGGCTTGTCTCAGCAATGAGTGAATGCTGTCACCTTTATAAAAGTATTCAGAACTATTGCACTATAAAGCCTTGTTGCATTCTGAGCTTCTTACACCAAAACATTATTGCACTATACGTAGTGCAACCATATCACACTCTATACAGATAATCGTAGCACATTTAAAAGCAACTGGAATACTGACTGTTAGATATGTCCTACCTAAGAGAGAAAATAGTAAGCTGAGAAAAGGGAGAATGAGCATAGGCTGCTGATCTGCTTTTGAAGTAAGATGGCTTTAAAATGAAAGGATAAAGGGACTAAATGTGTGAGTGTTCAATGCAATAATAAAACACTGTTTGGAGACTACACACAAAGAAGTATAAGAAAGTGATTTATTATAATAGAGGAATGCTATCAGATTCTTAACTGTGTTTAAAATAGTACCAGGTATTGTAGCCCCAGGAGTTTCTCTGCAATCTCAAGGCTAAACACAAGGGAAATGCCATTCAAAAGTGTGTTCACAGTGTCTGCTTTGCGTGGTCCAGTTACAAGGATATTGGCTCTTAATCTGGTGGTTTCTGGTGTCCAAACACAGCCTGGCTGCTGGGATGTTTGTGGCAAGGCACTGTGCCTCTGTTGTTTGGAGCTGGGATTCAGGAGATACACGAGTTACACTGAGTATCAGGGGATGATTGAGCTGTCTGAGAGGGCTGGCTTTTCTCCAAGAAGATTTCTAGTCATAAATGCAGAGGAAACTAGATGGCGTGCCAGGAGTAGGATATTCCTCTAGCTCATTTGAGAGAACTGAGGTTCAGGTATGCACTCACAAGCCAGACAGCATAAATGTGCCCCATGGAAAGTGCAGCAGAAGGTGCAAAAAAGTCAAAGCAAATTCAATTTTCTCTTGTAGTTTATAATTCTTAATGATAAATACTTGTAACCAGAATTGGTGAGAACTCAGAGAAAGGCAGATTCTGCATGATTTCAAGATGGATGTTACTCTTGGTTGTCTTTAAAATGGAGTTTTCTTAATTTATATTAGTGATTTCTGTTATACAAAGATTTAACCCAGCACTGAATTGTTGCAGATACATGCATTTTTCTTCTTTCTAGTTTAACATGGCTTACTGATTTGAAAAACAGATATTGTGATTTAAAAATATATTTAGTGGAAGATAGACTGTGATAAAAATCAATTTATCTCCCAGCTGAGCAGAGATCACCTTCCGCCTCAAAATAAAACAGTTGGCACCACTCATCTACTCTCTCTACCGTTACTGCATCCAGTGTGTTGGCAAGTCAATATGTTGGTATCAGCAGTGAAGTTGCCTAGGGATAATGAGGCAGAACATATAAAGAAGTTTTCTTTTCTGCACAGTTGTGCCCCAGGGCAGACTACTGTTATCTGTGAAAAAACCCAAACTGAACGACTTGCCATTATCACACAAAAACTTAGTTTTGCATTGGAAAAAGGTTTCCTAGCTTTAAGCATGATTTGCATATTTGTTAGCTGTGTTTCATATAAACATGGTTTCTTTCAGCTGTGTCTACACTGCCTTCCAGACACAGACGCAAACCTGCACTCAAGTTCAAGTTCATCCATGTCAAAAGTCTATCTATGGACTTTGAGTGAGATTCAACTATTCTTAATACGACATAGTTGAATGAATCACACACTAATGTTTAGCATGATCCCAAGCATGCTCCTGCTTGCTCTTTGATCAGTCCCTACTCACGGTAAAACTGGTACCTTAGTGCAGACCTTTGAAGAGCTTAATGCATGTTTCCTACAAGCCTCTAGTTCACAATCTGATAGTATTCTACAGACAGGTCTAGGTAGGAAGAAAATATATTGGAAAATCCCTATATAAAATTAGCATTACAGGGATGATACATTTCTTATCTTCTTCAGTAAGAAATATAACTGATGACTGTACTTCTTCATTCAAATTACACTCATGCATGCACACACACACAAAATGGCAAAAGCTATTGCAGGTAGGTAACACCAAGAGAGAAAGAAACAAACATGCAATTGGTAAGCATTATTTTCTAGCTTCTGCTGTAAGACTGAAAAAGTAGCCAACACTGCACAAAGGCATTGTCTGAATAAGAGACATAAAAGAGCTACTTGATAGCACTGATGTTCTCAGTAGAAATCTTCTGGAAAAATGTATGCTCGATTCCCAGACAAGTGAAGTCCTTTTGTGAGATTTTTCCTTTTGTAATATTTTTCCTTTTGTAATTTGCTCCCTCCTTAAAAGCCCAGAAGTTTATTATTTTTTTTTTTTTAACTACAGAAGAGGCCTGTTTAGGAGTAAATGTGGACAGTCATACTGTGAATCAGATAAGCTACATACTTGGCATACAGACAAAGAATTGGAAACGGTGATGCATCCGGCTTCAGTTGACTTCAGGTTGCCATTACAAGATCCCATCTCTTTTGAAAAGTTCCTCTTTTGAAAAGCTCCAAGTGTGGGTTTTTTTTTTTTTGTGTCTTAAGCAACGTTACACCCTATGTGTTTTAGAAAAATGTAGACAGTAAAAATGTTCCCCTTTCTTCTGACATCAACTTAACACCACCAAAAAGTATGTGATCAGGGATTCATTTTTTTGCAGAAAAAGGGCGTGAAATGAGGTGATTGAAAGGCCGTGTCACGGTGTAACACTGGGTAGCAACTAAGCCCCACCCAGCTGGTTGCTCCCACTCCCCTGGTGGGATGGGGGAAAGAATCAGAAGGGTAAAGGTGAGAAAACTCGTGGGTTGAGATAAAGACAGTTTAATGGGCAAAGCAAAAGCTCCACACACAAGCAAAGCAAATGGTGAGTTCATTCACCACTCCCATGGTCAGGTCGGTGCTCAGCCAGCTTCGGGACAGCGGGGCTCCATCATGCATAATGGTCACTTGAGAAGACAGATGCTTTAATTCCACATATTATTTTCACTTCCCTTCCTTCTTCCCATAGCTCTATATATTGAGCGTGAAGTTCTATGGCATGGTATATCCCTTGGTTCATTTGGGGTCAGCCGTCCTGGCTGACCCAACTCCTTGCACACCCCAGTCTGCTTGCTGGTAGGGTGGTGTGAAGAGCATAAAAGGCTTTGACTCCGTAAGCCCTGCTCAGCAATAGTGAAAATGTTCCTGCGTTATTTATGCTGTTTCCAGCACAAATTTGAAACACAGCCCACACCGGCTACTGTGAGGAAAATGAATTCTATTCCCAGCAAAACAAGCTTAGGTCATCACTCAGTCTGTAAGTGAGATTAAATTTAAGTGTTACATGGAACATGTCATGTTTCTTGTTACAAGCCCATCTAGAGATGGGCTTTCTCTGCAAGGATCTCTGTTTCTCCATTAATAACACTTGTATTGCTTCTATCGGAGATATCACAGAGTATGCATTAAAGCTCTGCTAAAGAATGCAAAGATTTTTAAGAATGAATACATAGCCTAAAGGAGAAACAGCCAAAAAAGCAATAAATACATATGAATTTTCCTTTTTTTCCTACTAGGAAGAAGAGATGTGATTCATGAAGTTTCCGTCAGCAGTGCAACTTCTGCAGCACAGAACAGCTGGAAAAATAGGGCACTGTCATGTTGATACCCTGGAGGGAAGGGATGCCATCCAGAGAGACCTTGACAGACTTGATAGGTGGGCCAGCGCAAATCTCATGACATTCAACAAGGCCAAGTAAAAGGTCCTACACCTGGGTCAGGGCAATCCCAGGCATACCTACAGGTTGATGGCAGAAATGATTCAGAGCAGCCCTCTGGAGAAGGACTTGGGGGTGTTGGTTGATAAGAAACTGAACATCAGCCAGCAGTGTGCACTCGCAGCCCAGAAAGCCAGCTGTGTTCTGGGCTGCACCAAAAGAAGCGTGATCAGGAGGTTGAAGGAAGTGATCCTGCCCCTCTACTCTGCTCTCTTGAGACCCTTTCTGCAGTACTGCATCCAATTCTGGAGACACCACCACAAGAGGGACATGAACCTGTTGGAGTGAGTCTAGAGGAGGGCCACAAAGTTGCTCTGAGAGCTGGAGGATCTCTCCTATGAAGAGAGGCTGAGAAAGTTGGGAGTTGTTCAGCCTGGAGAAGGCTTCAAAGAGACCTTAGAGCAGCTTCCAGTACCTAAAGGGGCCTACAAGAATGGCTGGTCTACTGGAAGGTGTTCCTGCCCATGGCAAGGGGATTGGAATGAGATATCTTTAAAGTCCCTTCCAACCTTAACCGTTCTGTGATCCTATAAGAGCTGCCTTAGAACTGGTTTCTCTTTCACTGTTCAAGGATGGTGCTGCAGAAAAGCTGCCAAAATAGTAATGAATTATGCTTCACTGATAAACTAGGGCATAATAGATGATGCAGAAAATTTGTCCATACCTGTACAGGATCACAGAATGATCTGGGTTGGAAAGAACCTTTAAAGGTCACCTAGTCCAACCCCCCTTAGCGAGATTAAGTAGAACAGTGACTAAGAAAGGCGTGTGAAAAGAGGACCATGTATTTTCCAACCACTCCAATCACAGGTTTCTGGCAGCGACTTCTGCAATCCAAATTTATTATCCTATTTTTCTGCTGCTAAGTTCAGTTAAGTTACTGCACGGAGGTCCTAGTCTCTGTGTGAAGTATAAACTATTTAATGATTAAAAAAATGTAATTAACACCTGTACTGCCACTGACTTGAAACATTCTGATAGTGAAGCACCATCATCCTGAAGAGTGTTATTATCAAGAGAAGAAAAATCTTAAAGTAATTTAGAATTAACAATCTTCATTTTAGCAACTTTGTGAGAAGCTTAAAATAATTTCATTAAATTTTCAGACATGTTTAAAAGAAATGTGTATCAGTAATGAACTGTAAGTGAATTTTACTTCCACTTTGAATATCCCAGGACAGTTCAAATCAGCACATCACTTCAGTAAAGCAGGACAGTATTTATCTGTAAAGCCTAGCGAAGACCTCTGCAAGAAGTTTCAGCTTAAAAAACCTGTGGTTTCCCCAGTTGATATACTACACTAGATATATGTCCAGGAGACCTGTAATCATCAAGTCCTAGAGATCTACAATCAAATTATTTGCAGAAGTCCTAGAGGACCATGAACCTGTTGCACAACAGCAGTTTTTCACATCACTTGTACTTGGAATCTAATTTCTAACATAATACAGTGTGTAAAAGAGCTCAAATATCTGCTTACAACAAAATCACCATGTTCACACAACTGTCTGCAGTCCCATATGCTCACCTTGCAATCTGTGCTGTGTATCACAGGGGCAACTCAAATTCTTCCCAAGCCAAGTCTAAACATGCTGTCTGTACAAAGGGCATGGCTTGCTCTTGCCTACAAGAAGAGTAATAAAACAGGTCAGAAGGAAATGCCTCTGACTTTTTCAGTGCATGCTGAGTAGCCTTTTTTATCTACTCAACTTTATCCTGGGGAATCAAAACGAACCTGGCACAGGGCAGAAAAAGCTAGAAAAGAACAGTCAAGTGTAACACTTTTCCAGGGTTATCTCAGGTGAGCCACTTAGCGTGTCACTGGAGTTAACATTACCCGTTAAGTCTGATGTGAGGACAAAACCACTAAATGTTGGCAAGCATGGGAATACAGCCCACATGGAGAGATCACATTTTCTTCTGAAAGACTTGTTTCAAGTATTTCAAGAAGTCAGTCAGAGGAATATACTTCATCTAAGCAGTCAAAAATGGCCTAACATCCTCAACAGCAGACCGATTTACACTTTTTTCTGAAACCTTATTTTCCAGTAAATAATTACACAGCCCTTACAATAGGCTTTCTAAAGTCCTGATGTCAGATATAATTTATTACTTATGCTCATTTCAGTTATTTAAAAAACACTTTTTCTTCTGAAAAGCTTAGTGTTGCTAACTTGCAGTTGAATTAAAGAAAACGCAGTAACTGCAAACAAATTAATTCTTATAGTATAAACTGAAATTCTACAATACAGCTTACTGTTTACTATTGGTTCCAGTAACTCTTATAGCCAAATAAGGTGAAACAAGCTGCAAAGGAAGCTGGCACAATGAAGCATGAGAAGACGCTTTTTTTCTGACATATGTGGGGTTTAAAAAACATAAAATAAACTTTGTAGATCAGCCAGGATAAGTTCATATCAGTTATTACTGACAAAAACCCAAACATTACCTTTATAGATTTCTCACTATTGATTCATTCTGCACATTCTTCTTTTCATGAGAAATCTTTTTTTTTTTTTCCTAACTATATTGAAAGGTAAAACACAATTAGGATAAGCTATCTTTGCAAAATCCTCCCCCAGCTGAGTGCAGATGTGTTTGGAAATATTTTAAAAATTGCTGCATCAGACCTAAACATAAAAACTACTTACTACCATTTTTTCTCTTTGAAATTCACAATCTACACCCTAACATATTTTAGCCTTCTTTCATTTAAATACATCTATATTATATATAATATATAATAAGATATACTTAATATATAATTATATAATTAAATTATAATATATAATTATTATACATTATGTATTTTTCCCCTGGAAATACAGGTAACATTGCCCAAGTTATAATATAACCCTAATTAATTCTTTGTGGAAATGCCAAACACAACAAATTTGTTGTTAAAAAGTCACCTTAAGAAGTTCATCTTTGAACACTTCTGGTGTGACATAAGCACAGCTGAAAAAGGCATTTTAACTCCATTATTACCAGTGTTGAATAAATTGAATACAATTCTGCAGTTCCCCTCTCACAGCTGCCACTGGACACTTCTAATGAAGCTGTTCACAGCTCTGTATGAAAATGTTTTTTTCCATGCAGAAGTAAAGAGCACATACCACTTTAGGCATCAAAAAATGGTAGGATTATGGTGTATACTTGGACTGAAAAAGCCAATGAGGGAAAATGGTTTGTAAAAACTATTCTACTCACGGAAATCCTGATTCCTGGTTCTCTTTCTCACTGCAGACAATTAGGTTTCTTTATTAGAATTCTTGTAGCTTTCCTTCCTTTGTCTGAACTCTGTTTGCTGTATGCCATTTCTACTTCTCCAAACAAAATATTTGCAGACTGGAAAACAGTAAATTCCTGAAAGAAGCTCTTCCCTATGTGAAGAACTAGAAATATTTGCAGCCTGTTTTGTTCTAGAATGATGTTTTCCTTCCTGCCTGAAGAAAAATATCCAAAACCACCTCTCTCTGGACTGACATAAATTTTATTTATTTTTAATTACAGTACTAAGCTATTCAAGTCTGCATAGTGTTCACTTCAGAGGGTATTTAAATAGTACCTGTTAAATAAATGTTGCATTTGGGTGAATTAAGCGCTATGAGAATTATCACTGCAGTAAACTTGAACAGAAACAGTGCGGTACACGGAAAAGGGGTATATTCCTGTAGCATGTGGATTCCAGGGTACATCTGCTTGTGCTGCCTCAGATGGTGGGCTTCTGACAACCCGTGTACAGTTCAGCTTTAGGAGAGTGAATGCTCACAGTCAGTCACAGTGACTGCTGTTAGGTACTCCCAGTGCATATGGGCTGAGTTCTCTGCCTGTCTGCTGATGAGGAGAGGCACATACCTTACCTGTGCTCTGCAAAGTTCTGTAGTGATCAAATGACAGCATAGCGCTTCTCACTTCAGTTTTTCAGTTTTGGTTATGACTCTGCAGTCCCTAAAAGTGCTGAAAATTTTTATCACAACTTTTGCAATACTTTTTCTTCTTTTTTCTGTTCCTTTTGTGGAGTCCTGTGATTTCAGAAAACAAAATAAAACAAAACAAAAACAAACCAAAGAAGACAAACCCTTAGCTTTCATTTAAGAGAGAAAAGATTTTAAAAGCAGGGCTAATAAAAACTTTTAAAACTCAGGATTTTGATATTAAAAATAACAGGTTTAGTTCTATAACTTTCTCCACTTTTTTTTTTCCTCTTCTAAAATAATACATGAAGACTAAAGGGAAAACTACGTTGAAAGTGAAAGGATGCTGTTAAAGTTTCTAAAGTTTACTGAGGTTGACTAATAAATGCATGGAGCGATCTTTATTGTGAATGACTTCCCTCTACCTGGAATATTATCACTAAGGCTTAGGCCACTTCCCTTGTTACTTTTTTATGGTGTCTTATCTTCAAGTCTTATCTTCAGCATTACAAACATATTTCAAAATTTAAAAAAAACCCACATAAATTCAGAGGAACTAGGTTAGCGTCAACTACTTGGAAAAAATCCCACAAACCAACCAACCCACAGCCCAGGAAGACCATAAAATAGGTCAGCAGAATGAGACAAAGTCTACACTCTGTCATCACACCCACAAAAAAACCACGGAGAAGCATCATCTTGTGCAACATGCACATTACTTACCCCAGAGGAGGAACTCTCATAGCCCAGTTTTAGTGATGTAAACAAGGCCTGTTTCACCAGATGACTTAGTGACCCACTCAGTGCTGCTAATAATTGAGCAAGTGGCAGAATGGAGGAGACTTTCCCATATAGTTTATTATATACAAGGCCTCTTATGGTTTTTTATCTTTACCACAAAAGAGAAACCATTTTAAAGAGCATAAAGGTTGGAAAATGGATAATGTATTCTTTCTGATATTAAAGCAGTAGTTGAGACTGTGTACCCTGAGCATAATTACAATTATACAGAGTAATTTCTCTTAAACTGTGTCCAGATCAGAAGCTGTCTTACTTTTTCCAGGTACATTACTGTAATGAAAGATACCACCCACCCCCCGGAAAGTGTGGTCTTGCTTGAGATATTTAAAATGTTTTCTGCACACTGTGAAGTAATAGCTTGTAAAACAAACCCTGTAATAGAGTGGCATACATTGTTATTTCTACATTAAGATAATGGATTGTAGGAAATCTTGTAGGTGTCAGTATATAACATTTCAATTGCATTTTGAACAAAATAATCTTTTTTTTTTATTATTTCCATTAAAAATGTCAATTTTGTTCAGGCTTCAGGCCGGGATGTATGTGTGTGTGTTTGTGTGTGTGCAGGCAGAAGAGACAAAAGAACTGTTCGCCAGAAATCTTACTTGGCTGACTTTCTGTTTGCCAGTTCCTGATGATGGTGGGTCTGCCATGTGAATAAAGCCTTTTCTGAGCAAAGCCATACTGCATAATCTGCAACCCTGCACAAAAGCAAATCCTGCACAATAACAATTGATACTGTATCTTGTATGATCAGTATTGCCAATCTCGAAAATTGGTACTGGTAGCAACCTAAGATTTTTAAGAAATATGTTTATAAAGCACTACAGTCTAAACTTTTGTTTCATCTAGAGCTCCAATTTTAGAACATGACATTAAGCATTTGATGAATGGCAGGATTCTCAACAGAGATTATATACTTAATCTTTGAAATTGCCTCTGAGGAGGCTACAGGAGGTACTGGGATTTACAGCTGCTCAGCAGAATGCAGCCATTGCAGAGCAGGCAATTGCAGAGTCTGCAGATTGCATAATCTGGCCAGTAATTTTAAATCCAGCCAAGAGGTCACTTTAAAATCCTTTGAAGAGGGCAACCAAAAGATAAGTTCTTGGGGAAGACAATACAATTCTGGTTCTAGTCCTGTTCTAGCATTCAGTATACTTCTTTGGCCTCCAGAAACATGCATTCTGCATTGTTTTTTTGATTATAACCTGTCTGTTACCATAAAACTGGGGACTTGTAGAGATGTTGCACAGCACCTATTCCAGCACGTATTTTTTGATAGTGGCCCATACAGATTGGTCACTACCTAGCCTTGCAAAATTATCTCCTGGCCATGCTTACAAGACTGATTTCTGACATAAATCTAAACTGATTCTCCTATTTTCCACTGTTTATCTTGATACTTTTCCAATTACAAAATTTCACACCCATAAACAAATACCTACTCATTACTGTTGGAATGTTAGAAAAATCTAGAGACTAGTAAGGTCTTGATGACTCAGCTTCAAATACTGAAAACTGCAAAACACCATCCTTGAAGCATATCTGAACTGCCACTTAGAGACATTTTCAGTCCCTTTTGGCTGTTTCTTCCTTTTCCTGTTTCTTCTCATATGTGAGTTAGTTACCTTTTCACAGTTTGAGTGGATTTTATAAAAAAACCAAACCTCCAGCCAAGGAAACTGCTGGATCAAGTATGTCCTTTCATTATTTTACTCAATTAGTTTTTAACAGAAATAAAGGAATGCCAAAGACTGGGCTTTGAGAACATAGACTTAGTAGCTGTGAAAGTACAAATTGTTATCCACATCTTTCTTCACCCAATAATCAGTATGTCACAGCAATTTTCAGAATTTTATTTAGAAGTTTTCTTGTAAGCCAAGTATGGTTAAACATATGATTGTTGAATATCCTTGTTCCAAGATGACTGTCACATTTGCCAATTAATCACCATGTGAGAACAAGTCAAAGTTTCTCTCTGGAAGTGAGAGAAAAGAATTAGCTCAAGACAGAAAAGGAAAATATGCTGTATGTTGACAGATGGAGCAGGATAGTCTTAGTATGTAAAATTTAAGTAGAGATACATTTCTTGAAACTCCTCATTACTCACCAGTGTTTCCAAATGCAAACAAATAAAATGGCTGATTTAAGATCCCCAATATTTTACTTTCTCATAGTTTGTTAACACTAACCTTGTAATTTCCGAAATCTCCCACTCCTGCACGTTTAATTATCTACCAAATCCAGCAGCAGCACTGGATTATTATTATGTAATAATAATAATTATTACCAGCTTATTAGTATGTAATAGCTTATTATTATGGTACTGCAAACTCTGGAGCACTGAAACCCTTAAATAACTGTTTAGTTCTTCACTCGATCGGTTCCTCCAAATCCTGCTTCCTCTGTGCCTTTTTCCCTTCCACTGCTTTGTGGTTTGTGCATTTCATATAATGAGTATAGGAAAATACATCACTCTCAGAAGTTTAGTAATCACTTGTTTTCTTCCCTCCCCAGAATTAGGTACGTATTGGATGTACCTTTAGCAGAGGACAAGCCCTGAAGAAGAGTTGAGAAGGAATCCTGAAAAGGTCATCATGTCTCCAGACTCCTTTGATGTTCTACCCAAGATAACTTGGTGGGAAAGACAGAAGACAGTTCTATAAAACAGGACATAATGTCAAGTCATTCAAAATGAATCACCTCCATCAGAGCCTCTATAATTTGCACTGAGCAAGGACTGATGAAATTACAGCTAGATTCTAGATGATGCTGTCCTCTAGGAGCTCCACTTTCCCCAGCTGGTGTTTAGCCACACAGATTCCCATACAGACTCACCGAACACTGTGAACCCAAACACATGCTTTACAGGTGGATAAAATCTGCCTCACCAGTCAGGTGAACATAAGATTTTCTTTTCACACAGTCCAGGAGAGCTAACTACAAACCAGCTCCTTCATATCTAAAGGAAGCCAACACACCCTTTTCTCTCCTTTCCCCCCGAGGAGATGAGGCTATTCACACCTAACTGGTTCAGATAAAACAGCTTTCAAGCTCCATTTTTTTCTTGTTAAAAGCTGACATGCTCTGCCATGCCTAACAGCCTTATCTGAATTGGATTCTTTCTCCGAATATCATTGCTCTGTGCAGTTGTAGCAGGCTGGCAGATTAACAAAACTGGGGATTCAGTCCCTCCCTAGAGCACACCGGGGCTATCACACTACAGAACTATAGGTTGGAGCTAAATTTCAAAAGCAGTGGATTTACAGCTGTAGAGGCATCAATGTGCAACTACTCAGACGCATGACCTCTCACACTTCCTATGTGAGCTGAACAGCCTTAGAGCTGGAGCACCGAAGGCTCCATCCCACTGCTGCAAATGTATGAAAGGTGTTAATTCTTCTAACAACAGAAAAGACTCCTATCTATACAGGGTCCCATTTAGCCAGCAGGAATCCTGAGGCTTCCTGTGACATGCAGCAGGGGCTTAACAAAACAATCCTGTTCCCAGTCTTTTGCCATTAATTTTATTTATGGGGAGATTTTCTGATGGAAAACTTTAATCTGAAGGACACTGCACTAGTATTGGAGGACATGGATGGCAGCATGTCAAACATGGGCAGTGCTAGAAAATCAACACACTGGGCATTTGACTTCTGCTCTGCATAAACTTCTACAGCTCTGCCAGCACAGGAGAGCTAAGATGATGCACCAACTTAATTGCAGTGACCTTTTTGCATCATTGACAGAGACCTCATATAGAGTTCAACTTCTGCATTAGCCAAAGCTACTGTATCTTGATAGGAATAGGCAGCAAGTACCTCATCATGGAGACACTCTCAGAGAATGCCACCCTGCCAGATTTTATCCCTCAAAAGTCAGTTATCAAGTAACAAATGCACACCTACTTATATGCATGACAGGGTTTACTGTGCATGCACTTATATATAGATTCAAACAGTCTGAGCAATTAAATGTGATTTTGAAGGCACCAAGCCTTTGGGATTTGATTTTACAGGTCTTTTCCAACCTACTTCATTCTACAGTCCAAATCCTGAGGCATGTTTGTTAGAAACGGTTCTCCCTGTGCACTGCTGCCCAAACCCAGAAATTTAGAGAAAGGCCTTTGTGAAAAGCCAGAGCTCTCACAGAGTGCAACCCATCAGCCCTGCAGCAACTGGCCCTCAAAGCTGGGGTCTCCCTAAGAGCACCAGCCAAAGCGCGAGGCTGGCTGCGCCAAGCAGACTCCCCCAGGCAGACCCTACCAGAGCCAGCTGTCTCCCAAGGAGGACTGCTCGACCCGAGGTGGATCCCGCCGCAACACCTGCTCCTAGCCCTAGGCAAGACTGGACCCACCCCCGTCCGCGCTCTTGTCAGCTCCAGCAGCCCCAGCGAGGCTCCGAGCCGGGTCAGCTGCGGAGCACCCACCAATTAGCCACGGGGGATCACACCCGCCCTTCCTCCCGCCGCAGAAAGCACAGCGGGGACATGCTCTCCCTGTGAGGCGCAGCGGTGGTGCCTCTGGTGGCTCCACAGCATTTTTCTCGCAGTCGTTGCCTGACACTTGCCCTGTCAGCGACTTTTGGGCTGCTTTGTTTCGGTTCTGATCTGTGCCGCAGCCAGCTGTCTCTCAGAGCCGCCCCGGCCCGCTAGAGGCATCCTCAAGTGACCGCTGCCGAGCCAACTGCCTGTGCGTCGCCGGGAGCGGCAGATCTCGGCGGTTGTGGCATTATGCCTGCCGCCGTCGCCGGGAAGTGTTTGGGGCGCTTGCTGCTGCTTTGCCTCTACCTCAGTCTCTCGGGCGGGAGCCCAGCAGGTAAATGCCCCCTCATTTCACGGATTGGGCTGGGTGGTTGCCATGCTGCAGACACCCTGTCCACCCTCAGAATCGGGGTGGAATGGGGCAAGGGGGCCACGGGCACCACCTGGGTGCTGCCGCCGAGCATAGGTTCTCACTGCCCTGCAGCATCCCCCTGGCTCCGCAGGGAAAAGAGGCGGTGGCGCGGCGAGGCGGGTGCCCCTCGGCGCTGCCTGTTCAAAGGATCGAGGCGTTTCTTCTCCTCAGCGACACCGACCCTCCCCGGGTCATGGTGCCGTCTTCCTTTTGCCACCGTGTGCTCTCGCCTTGAGTTTCAAAAACGTGCTCGGGTTTCTTATAGGCCTGCTGGAAGTAGGGACCCCCTCCCTGCCTCCCTCTAATTGGCGGTAACATGGTGGTCGGCGCGGTGCTGGCTGAGGGGCAGAGGGCGCACTGGGCCTGGGGTCTGGCACCATCCCTGTTCTATGCCCCGCGGACGGGGGGGTTTATTATTTCACAGTTGCAGGACTTAGTGTTTTATTGCTGCCTTATGATTATTGGGTAAGGCACGTTTAAGTTTTGAAAAAAAAAAACCCCACAAATTGGTAAATTGCATAAACTATAAGTATGGCTGGCAGTTTGTGAGGGATATTCCTTGAGGATTTTAGATTGGGTTTTTAAATGAGGCATCTAAAATCCAAGAGGGACTTGGACCATCTGGGCCCTGTTCTTCCTTTAGTGGTTTTCAGCAGAAATAGGAGATCGATTTTTTTTTTTTTTTTTTTTTTTTTTCTCCCTTCCCTAACGCTAGTGTATTTCTGTTAATTGCTGGTTTTGGAGCATTGCAGAATAGTACAGAATGGTAGTGGAAGGAAATATCAGGTCACTAACGTTTGCTGTGCAAGATGCAACTGTTGCGAGTGTGCCTTGCCAAGGCAGAAAGTTCTGCCAGTGCATGTATGTGAACATTATTGCTGAGACTTCAATTCACTGTCAGTGGTTTAGCTGAATTTTCAGTGTGTGACATGTAAGCAATTACATATCAACACAAGTTTTTGTGCCTCTGTTGTTTTTTACTATTAAGAGAAGCAGTACTGCTCCCTGTGTATGGTAACTTCTGTAGAATTTGTAGTAGTTTCATATAATATATGAATAGTATGATTTGTATGAATATATAAGGACAGAAAATGGGTTTTACGCTTATTAAGGCTTCTTTAAAATACAAATGTATGCTGTTGTGGTTTAAGCCTCAAAAACTCACGAAGTTGCTCACTCAGTCACTCACTCCCCCTTTTTCTTCCCCCAGTCCCAGGGGAATGGGGAGGAGAATCAAAAGAATTCAACTTCCACAGGTTGAGATAAGAACAGTTTAGGAACTAAGGTATAACACAAACCACTGCTGCTACCACCAGTAATAATACAAGAGAAATACAAAGAAAGAGAATACAGCTGCTCACCAAGCCCGACCCAGCCAGTGCACCCCCCAGCAGCAAACCCCCCACTGCACCACTACACCCTTCCGAGTCTCTGCTCTCTGTTTTCACACCCTGGACATGACATGCTGTGGTATGGAATAACCTCTTTGGTCACTTTGGGTCAGGTGTCCTGTCTCTGCTTCCTCCTGGCCTCTCTCCTCCCTGGCATAGCATGAGACTCAGAAAGTCCTTGGCCAGACCAGAAACATTACCAAGCAGTAACTGAAAACACTGGTGTTATCAGCACAGTTCTAAGGCCCAAAATCAAAAACACAGCGCTGCACCAGCTACCAAGAAGAAAAATGACCGTTACTGCTGAGCCCATGACATATGCATGCAGAGGAAGATCTGTAGTTCTTAAGCTTCTGTAAAATACATGTGTATTTATGTACACAAAGCTTTAAGGCCTTTCAGTTTATTTAATTAGTCAAAATGTTTTGTGACTGTAAATGGCCTGATAATTATAGGAGTATGAGTCACGTTATAGCAAGTTAGCCACATGTTTGTTTTTCTTTTTAGTTACTGCTACTGCTGAAAACTACCTAAAGGTAGTTGAAGCAGTTGGAAGTTTATGTAAAGCTATCAGTGAAATACAATCTGAAAAATAAACAAAGTACATTAATAAAAAAAAAAAAAAGCCAAAACCACACAAAAAAACCCAACCCAACAAAATCCTATTTGTGTTTCCAAAATTTCCAGACTTTATCTTCCTGAAGTGGTGGATATCATATCTGGCTTTGAGCAGACTTCAGAAGTAAGCCACCTGCATTAGTACCCTTTATCTGTGTAGAGGCTGTTGTTTTTTTGATTTATATTAAATGCTTTTATATTTGTATGAACTAGGTAGGAAGGCTTCATACTTCCTACCGTGGTGATTTCCATGGTGACTTAAATGTGAGGAATGTAAGCTTTCATTGGTTATTAACCAAACATACAAAAAGCTTGTCAGGCACAGGGGCTATTTGCGCACCTGCAGTAAAAGGGAATATCGTGTTCTTTTGGAGGGTGAAGAACTAAAATTGCCTTCCTGTGAAGTCTAGAAACAGTGTGCATTCAGGGGATGTGAGAGTTCAGCAGGCTTCTTCAGGCAAAAGGAGTGCTTGCAGTAGAAACAACCAGAGGGAGTAGTTAAGTTCACAAGGGCAAAATTGCAGAAAGCTGGGTTGTGTAGTCTTCTGCAGCTGGTCAGGCAGAAACCACAAGAGGCCTCTTCGATTTTATTTTGGTAAGTAGCTTGAGAAGAGTTCTTATTCTGTTGCTTTTGTCTTTTAGTCTTGTAAATTTTAATTGTTTTGAAAAAAAAAGTAAATAAAAATTGAACTATCATTCTTACTCTGTACTGAATTGAGAGCAATTTCTAAGGGAGAGTAGTGTCACAACACTGTTCTTCAGAGTTTGCTGCTTCATTAGGTAGCCTTTGTGATTGCCTGGTTTAGTTGTGGCATTCCTTTAGGAAAAGCAAACCCACTATATCCCGTCTCCCAGCTTCTGCCCGTAAAGATAAGGAGTTACAGGAATAGAGGATACACCTAATTTCTTAAATACTTTGCTTCCAGGTTAGATTTTTCTGATTTGCCCTGAGGAACGGCTTCTATGTCAGGGCATTTGGAAGTCTTACTTGTGTGAATCCTCTGTTGCTTTGGGGATTGCTCAGCTTGCAGCTTTTACGTTTCCTAGGAGTACTAAGAGGTTCCGGTGGCTGGTTTTGGATAGTGAATGCTGTGTGCTTGCACAGACTTGTGAAATTGGCATGAAATAAATTGGCATTAAATTAGACATTAAATTGATAATGTTAAATTGAACCAAATTATATCTCAGTGCTTTTCTGTTCAGCTGTTTTTCTGGCTGAGAAAGAATGAATAGATTTTGAAGCCTGAAATTGCTCTGGTGATAAGTGTGGTACATCCACACTCTATCCCCAAGTATTGGCTGCAATATAGAGAAGAGGTAAGGCAGAAAAACAAATTAATGACCTCATACTCTCCCCAGCTCTTTCCTGCGTAGAGAGCAGGGCACCAAGGGAATAGCAAGCCACCACACTAATGATTAAATCTAATGCACGTTGGTTGTAGGTGAAGGTATGCAGCCGTGACTCAGTAGTTTGAGAAGTTATTCTATTTGACTTGCTTGCAGTACTGCCTGATTTGGTGACACTAAACATACAGTATTGGGTCGTTTTGATCTCTGATGCTATTCAGCAGGTGTATATGAGAGGAGAAGAACGGTGCAGTGTTATCTCTGCTATGTAGTTTGACATGTGGACAGATAAGAGCTAAGATGTGGAAGAGGTGGTGACTAGAAATAATGCTACTTGAACTGCTTTCACTTGGTATGTGAATCGAGGAAGACAGCCAAGATGAGAACCATATTAGTATGCAAAACATGTTGCAGGTTATCTGCATTCCTTGCAGAGTGATAACAGAGCTGCTGTATATCTTGGCTCTAGCATCTCCTAAATGAATCTTTTGGGATTATAATTACTGTGCGAGTGATGGATCTACTGAACTGACAGTCAGGTGATCCATGACATCCTTAGAATGCCTCAAGATGCTACAGATGAAAAAAATCATGGACCTTTCTTCAACCTTACCATGAATATTGGAAGCATAATAGCTCTCCCTGCTCTCAGCACCTTTGTTAAGAAGAGAATAAGACTTGGTCTTCTTGCTGGCTGGGTCATAAGTCAGCAGATACTCAGAGCGGATTTCTTAAGTTTTTTGCTTAGGTGAAGGGCTGGGAGGGAACACTTGGCTGCAAGACCAGTGGGCTGGTGTGAATAAGTAGGAAGAATTAAGAGCCTGTTGCGAAGAGCTGCTGATGCTTAATTTTTAAATAATATTATATGACTATCTTGTTTTACTTTTGAGGCAGATAGAGAAAGCAGATGGTACAAGCTGGGCATGACTCTGATGTAGTCTGGAGTAACCATGTGCTGGAGGTGCCAGTGGGAGAGTCTGTACGTGGTCTATGCCCATCATGCTGAAATGAGGCAGGAGTGTTAGTAATGTTGTTCACTTGTAGGAACTGTCAGGGTACTGACTTTACCTTCTGCTGAAGGTGTGCAGCTCTTGGCGAGCTTGGGCGCACTTGAAAGTATGATGTAGCTTTTGACTTTCCATCTATACTTGCTGCTGGCTTGGATGTCTAGCATAGATTGTTACCCCTGCCAGACTTTAATTACAAATGCAAAACAGGTGTCCTTTTTTCCTTGTGTAAGTACCAGCCAAACCACTTAAAAGCTACTAATGTGAGATTGCCCTGAGTTTGAGAACAAGTGTGTCATAGTGTTATGGCTGTAGAGTATGTTCTGGTTTAAGTAAGCATCTGAAGGTAATAGCATTTATTTTACAATATCTAGTTCTGCCACCCAAATGTGGGAGCAGAAAGGAAGGGATAAATATCTTGATTTTTATAAAATAACTAGGGACCTTGAATTCTTAATAGAAGGGCAACACAGCAATATACTCAGACTAAGCAAGTCTTCTGCTTCTTCCCCTGTCCTTTCTCCAGTCAAGACCGTAAAGCAAAACCCTAGAGTCTGCCTGGCTCTAGCAAAAACTGTATTACAGGAGCAGGATCAGGTTTGCAGTGGTGATAAATGGAAATAGTCATTATTACTACTTGAACTCCTTATTTAAAATAAATGCTTTTCCTTTGCTCACCAGGGTAATAGTAGTAAGAAAGGAAGTTTTTCACTGCATCACAAAACAGGCTAGATGTGTAAGGTTGTGTTGTGGTTTAAGCCTCTCACGCAGTTCGCTCACTCGCTTCCCCTTCTTTCTTCCCCCCAGCTCCCGGGGGATGGGGAGGAGAATCGAAAGAATGTAACTCCCACAGGTTGAGATAAGAACAGTCCAGTAACTGAGGTATAACACAAACCACTACTGCTACCACCAATAATAATAATGACAAGGGAAATGCAAAGGAAGAGAATACATTTGCTCACCACACGATACCAAGCCCGACCCAGCAGTGAACTCCCCTGTTCCGGGTCCCTGCCCTTAGTTTTTTACATTCTGGGAATGACGTGCTGTGGTATGGAATACCTCTTTGATCAGTTTGGGTCAGGTGCCCTGTCTCTGCTTCCTCCAGGCTTCCCCTCTTCCCTGGCAGAGCATGTACTCAGAAAGTCCTTGGTCAGACTAAATATTACTAAGCAGTAACTGAAAACATCGGTGTTATCAGTGCTGTTCCCAGGCCGAAAGTCAAAACCACAGCGCTGCACCAGCTACTAAGAAGGAGAAAGATGACTGCTACTGCTGAACCCAGGACAGTTTGTAATGAGATCCTTATTCTATTAGCGAATCTGCTAATCTTTGTTTAAAAATAACCAACTAGTGTCAGTGTCATAAAACATGGTAGTCTAAGCCCATAAACAAGACAGAATTTGAGTACAGCTTTGAGTATTTTGAGTATACAGCTTTTGAGTATTTTGGTTATACAGCTTTTGAGTATTTGAGAATTTGAGTACACCAGACCCATAAAGTTCATTGATCTGGTGGAATATCCTGAAGAACGACTTTGCCTGACTATAGGCTAGCTACAGGAAAAGATATGTCTACATATCTTAGAGGTCAAATACTGCTTTTGTTCTTTAATCTTTTCTTGCCTAAAGTAAGCTGAAGAAATAATGAAAAGTAGTTCTTGCACGCTGTGGCTATATATACTGAGATCTTTGGGAAAAAATGTAGGTAGTAGGCTGTGGTGAGGAGCTTATGTTTTAATTATTTTCATTAACTAGGTGCTTCTGGCTCAATTCAACTTAGGGAGAGTAAAGTTTCTTTAAACCTTTTTTTCTTTCTTTAGATCCAGCTATGACAACACAAGATGCAAGCAGTCAGTCTCAGGCAAACTCTTTGACTAATCTGAAGAATGGACTTACTGAGTCATTTCCTGGTAATTGTTTTATTGCAGTACACCTAAAGCTATAACACATTTTCCTAGTGATACTAAATTATGGTATAGAGTTCAGATTTTTATACTAAAGTCTTTCAAAATATGATTGTGGCTTTTCAGAGGGAAGAGAATTAAATATGTAATCTAGGTCTTTTAGAACCACTGCATGAGCTAAGGTGTAAGCATCTTGAGGACCTGAAAAAGCTGTCTAACTGCTGATTGTGTGATCTGTTGCCTTCATGCATATATGCAATAAAAGCAGACAATGACCCTGGAGATGGGATAATTCCCAACCTAGAACCGTTGTTGGAGGTTCTGTTTGAGCACTTACCCGTGATAATTTTTTGTGTGAGCAGTCCTCCTCTTGAGCTAGTGAGAGGTGTAGTAATGTCCTTGCACCAGGGCATTAATTACATATATTATTAACTAACTAACTGTATATATACACACACACTAACTATTCTATGATTCTATTAATAATGCCAGACACCTTGCTAGTCCCTGCTATCTTCATCTATTCTTTTTTTTAATTATGGATGTGTCAAAACCTTTGGTTGTCCCTGCACTTTATTCATCATATTCTGGACCTTAATTGTGGTTTTAATAGGGAGCAGAAAATAAGTTCCAGGGAGGAGAAGGAACTGATGATTGTTGATTCCACCTCTCCTTTCTCATAAACACAGATAAGCAGGAATTGAGCAGTGTACCAAAGCTCATGTTGGTTACTGCTTATCAAACATGGACTAAGTTGCATTTATACATGAACTCAAGCAAGTTTGGACAAATTATTCCATCTATAGTTTTGTTGTTGGAGATTATAATGCTGTTTAACTGGTGTTCATATCAAGAGCTTTTTAGCACAGTGTGTGTGTGAGGGAGTGCAACAGCTGATGGATTCAGTAACTCTTTCCATACATAAACATGCATATACATAGAATCGCACAATGGTTTGGGTTGGAAAGGACCTTAAAGTTCATCTAGTTCCAACCCCCTTGCTATGGGTAGGATCACCTTCCACTAGAGATTGTACAGAAAGATGTGATCTAGAAAGGACTACAAATAGGTTTTCAAAGCTTCCATGAACTAAAATATACAAGTATTTTGTATAACATGACTTAATCTGATTATTTTCACTGATACATAAATTGAGAAAGAAAGTCAGTATAATGATCCTATTAGTGCACAGGACATTTTAAAGGCGGTTTTGTTTTTTGTGACTGGATAACAATTGCCAACTCAAGTGATCCATGACATAAAAGGGTGTTTTCACACATAAGCAAAGAAAGATTCTCCAGAACTGTTTCAGCCTTCATGTCTTATTTCAAGGGTAGACACTTGGGCTAGTTTTTGTCCGTTGGGTAGAGATCAAGGCTTGCTTGTGCTCTTATCTAGAGAACCAGGACTTACTGTCTAGTGCTGGGAGACAGCTTTATAATTTTCTTTTGCTTAAAAAGCTATTTTGTAATAGCACTTGACATTGACAACAGTCTACTGTCAACAACAGCCAAATGTAGCTGTGTTCTTCTGTGTCATTCACCTTAATATACAGGTTTATTGTTTAACTTGTTGAAGCAGGATGGGAGGTATGAAAATGCAGATGGAACAAGCCAGGCAAAAGGCTGATTGCCTGTGGCATAGTGTTGTTAGTGTTGTGAGCTGATATGCAGATAAAAGAAAAACTCTGCTTTACAGAACAGTCTTGCAGCTTGGAAGGCATGTGGAACCTGTGCTTATGCTTGCTCAGAGACCTTTGGATGCAAATCACTAGCAGGGCCCTCCTTCAGCACAGCCAGATTCTCAAATGTAGCTGGAAGAAATATGTTCAAGAACTTTGCCTCAAAGTTCAGTATTTTATGCAGGAATAGTAAAGGAGTGATTCTGAGAAGACCTAGGCTTTCAGAGACACTATTTTTACTGCACAGTGATCAACTTTGCCACCCAGTGCTTCTGTCAGTAAGAAATCAAGGTGTAGGCCAGTTTTCTCCTTTTTCTTGACTGAATATGAACCTTTTCAATCCATGCACAGGAGACATAATGAAGCGCTTTTTCTTCTACAAAAACTAGTATAATTTTCCCCTATAATATTGTATGATTAGGCAGATTCAGTGTATAGTTACTATTTATATATTTCTGAAATGCATTATAAAATTGACAATAAAATTACTTTGCAAGCATGTAAACCCAAAAACATTTAGTGTATTTTATCTACTATGGGGCAGGAGGAATCTCTGTTGCTTTTGTTTCTTCACTAAATTGGAAGAAAAATATTTTTTTGTAACAGGTTTGGTTTTTGTCACCTTTCAGAACCCATGACAACTACGCAAATTATCAGTTGGCAAACTCAGGAGCGCCCTTTGGATCATTTGACACTTGGACGTGAAGTATCTGTACCAGGTAAAAGTAATCACGTCTTCTACTGAAATGGTTGTTTCAGCTACCCTAATGTTCTACCTCAATATTTTTTTTAATTCTTTTTTTTAATATGAAATGATTATGGAGGGTGTCGTGATTTAAGCCTCACCCAGGCTAAAAACTCACAAAGTTTTACTCACTCACTCCCCTCTCTTTCTTACCCCAGTCTTGGGGGATGGGGAGGAGAATCAAAAGAATTCAACTCTCACAGGTTGAGATAAGGACAGTTTAGTAACTAAGGTATAACACAAATCACTGCTGCTACCACCAATAATAATAATGACAGGAGAAGTACAAAGAAAGAGAATACAACCGCTCACCAAGCCCGACCCAGCCAGTGCACCCCCAGCAGCGAACCCCCAAGTCTACCACCACACCCTTCCCGATCTCTGCCCTCCGTTTTCTCATCCTGGACATGACGTGCTGTGGTATGGAATAACCTCTTTGGTAACTTTGGGTCAGGTGTCCTGTCTCTGCTTCCTCGCGGCTCCCCTCCTCCCTGGCATAGCATGAGACTCAGAAAGTCCTTGGCCAGACAAAACACTACCAAGCAGTAACTGAAAACACTGGTGTTATCAGCACAGTTCTAAGGCCCAAAATCAAAAAACACAGTGCTGCACCAGCTTCCAAGAAGGATTAAAAACGACTGCTGCTGCTGAACCCATGACAGAGGGTTTGTTATTTGTTGGTAATTAACAAGACAAAGATGTTTAAGCTGTACGGAAAGTAACTGTGAAAACTGAAAGAAAATATAATTGCTAGAACTGTGTTAAATTGACCTCTCATTTAAGCATAACTTCTAATGCCTTCTCCCACAATGTGTTTCAGTTTACTAGGAATTTGTATGCAGATAGTACAATAGTAAGGAAACAATTATGTGTGTAGATGTGGAAGGATGATGCTTCCATAGTGGGGCTACATCTGCTGTTAATGCTGTAGTTTATCAGTTTGCTTTCTTGCTCTGTCCCTGAAATGCATGGAGCATGAAAACAACTGCAGTAGTGGGAACAGACTGTTCATGCTTACAGTTGCCCGCCTGAGAGCTGCATTGAGTTTTATAAAGGTAGTCTCTGAAAAGTAGGCTATCCATAGCCCTACAGAAAAGAGTTTTTGCAGGCTGTATTAAACTTCCTAAACACAGTTTTCCCTCACAGAAGGAAATGAGTGTATCTTAATCAGGCAGATGATGGTCAATGTGTATTACTTCTGAGGAAGAGTGTTCCCTGTAGTTTTGTGGAGCAGTGAGGACCTGACCATGTTCCAGTGGAGCACAAGATGTTCTTGCCTCTGCATTTATTAGAGCTGCATCTAGATTAGATAGTCTGCCTCTGTCTTTTTGCCATGTTGTTAAATTGTTGTGGCTTTGGGAATGGCAGTGTTCTGTCCTTCGGGGTTACTTTGTGTGTATTTGTGGTGTGGGTTTCTTGGGGTTTTTTTTTGTGTTTTTTGTTTTGTTTTGTTTGTTTGTTTGTTTTCCTGTGGGTGGCTTTTTTTTTTTTTTTTTTTTGCGGGTGGGTGTTTTTTTGGTTTTGCCTTTTTTTTTTTTTTTTTAAGCTTATTACTTTTCCAAGCTCTACTTAAACATTGATGTAGTCCTATACAGTTCTAGGGCCTACCTATAATCTCTGAATCAGGCTGTAAAATGGATAGTTACAACTTCTTTAGAGTATTGACATTCACAGTTACAGTACATTAAAGCTAGAAACAGTCTTCTAAAATGACATAACTACTATAGCAGCAGCCACACAACACTGCAGTTTTCAGATTCGGATTAGTAGCCCACAGGGTATGTGAAAGGATCTCCACAGTAGTCTGCATTTAGCAAGGTCCTTTTCTCTCTCTCATAGTACTGTAAGAAATAATTGCAGCACTGTATTGAAGTTCTGCAGTATAATTACCTTTATAGGATCATAACATATCACTTTGCTTCCTTTGCAACCTTGTTAGGTTCAAATCTTGCAACAAAAAAGTCCAGGCAGACAAGCAATCAGAGTGTCACGTCTGTGCAGTATGAGTTACTCCTACCTGGTATGTAATTTTTCTCTTCCGGTTATGTTATATTGAATGCCTATGATTAAGCACAATCTTTTGTATGAGTTACAGAAGTAGCTAGGATGGCACTTTCTTGATAAAGTTACAGTGCTCACACTAAGCATGTGATGAGTCCAGTAAAGGGAAATACTAATAAGTTTATTGCATTATTGAGTATTGTGTTATAATAATTATTTTTATTAGCGGAGAATGAGATTATTACTTTTTAAAAATTGCAAGTAAAACCAGCTCATAGCAATGTGTTTCCCCCAAATCAATCCAAGTGACAATTTCTTTGCACCAGTGAATCCGCTGTAGACCATGTAAGCTAGAGTACTTGTTAACCAGCAGGTGTTAGTCAACTTTGCAGCATTACAGGATTTAAAGCATGGAGAAAAGGCAAGATAAAGCTCTTCCTACAGTAGATGTGAAGTTCCCATAATAATAATTTATAACTAATTTCTTGGACAACTGGAAAAATTAATCTAACTGAAATATCTCTTAACTGGAGGAGATAATTTAGAACTCCATTGCAAAATTCTGGCATGGTATTTTAATTACATTATTGTACGGCATTTACACTGTATTTCATCTAGCAAGAAGCTTAAGGTAGTATCTCTTGTTCTGATACTTGTACTCTTGGTACAGAGATGTCCCAGATATTGCTTGTGGTAGTGGTTAGCCTTCAACAGCATAGGGTTTTCACATTCCATTTGTTTAAAGTGTGAAGTTTTTAAATAATCTCAAAGTATAGATTCTACTTTTAGCCAGTGTCATTAATCTGACTGTAAAGGTTTAGCTACTCTGAAACCAATTCCATTTGTAAAATTACTTCTATCTTAAACAACAAGGTAAGTTATGCTTGGCTCATTTATTAAGTGTAGTGGCTCTAATAAATGAATTGCCGTTACTGACTTGCCTCTGCTATGAAAGCTTAAGGTGTTGCACCTGTAAGTTTGACCCTAGTTCAACAGATCTGTGGTGTTTTGGCTGGGATTTGGACTTTTCGGGCATGCTGTTCTGCAGGCTGTCAGTGTGTGTACCAGACCCAGTGAAGTTTAAATATTTTGTGGGAGTATCTGCAGCTTCCACTTCAGCCAGTCTTTGCTGCTTAGGTATGACTTGCAGTACTAGGGCAATGAGCTGTACCTTAAAACTTGCTTTTCCTCGAAGAATTTGAGCGAGCTGTGAAATACAGTCGTACGCTTGAGCTGTGAAATACAACTGTACCCTTGACCATCAAATACTATAGGGTAGGTGTAGGATTGAGGTGAGGCCTGGAATAATTTTTGATGGAATATTTGGATAGACTAACCACAGTTGTATCTAAAAGGTATGAAAGAAAATGCCAATTATGAAATAAAATGTCAGTGCTGACTAGTAAAAAGTCAAGTGTGGTTTTTTTATAAAAGGCTGTGTAAATCAGAGAAGATGCAAGATATTCAGATGTCATAGACTGGTTAACATTGGAAGGGACCTTAAAGATCAACTGATTCTAACCTCTGCTGCCACAAGCAGGACGTTTCCACTAGACCAGGTTGCTCTAAGTGCCGTCCAACCTGTACTTGAACTCTCCCACAGATGGGGGCAATCACAGCTTCTCTGGGCAACTTGTTCCAGTGCCTTAACACTCTTGCAGTATCTGCTGTTGAAATCTACTTTTTGGAAACACTTTTGCTTTTAACAAGCTTCATGAACATAAGTGTCAGGTGGTTTTACTGTGTTGGAATGTTTTCGTATTGTAATTGTACTGGCTTGCCTCTAGGAAGGCAAAGGCAGCCATAATTTGAAGATGATCTGTTTTCAAATTCAGCAGCTGTAGCATGAAAAGCCAGATCCAAAAATGTTAAGGCTGTACATTTTTGTCAGCATCTTCACTAGCAGTGGGACATTACCTATGGTCTTACAGTATCATAAAAATAGGCAACTGGCTAAAACTTGAGTGCTTGTAGATATTTACAAGTCTAACTTTTTGAGATTATTAGTATTTTTACTATGCGTACTATTATTTTTAATCAGTAAATCCTGCTCTTTTAATACCAAATGTGAATTTGAAAAGGAAGCTTAGACTGAGAGCAGATATTTTTGCCCCTGGCAAGAGCTATACTTTGGTTTGGGTTAAATTGCGTAGAATGTCTTATCTTGCTTTCAGTGAAATGAATATCTATGTTTCTATATTAGAGCTCCATAGGAATTTTACCTACAGAATGAGTGAGTGTAATTTTTGTAGTGGGCGTGTGTCATAACTCAGTTATGGCTTAAGAAAATTACTGTCATTGCCTGATTTTGCAGTTTTAGCCTGGAAAGTATAACGGCAACGCAGTATATCCACTTGTAATCCAGGATATGTAAAACACAGATTTGAATCTGTTCTTCCTCCACAGTGAAGAAATGTTTTTCGTAAATGTAATTTTTAAACTTTTTAGGTGTTTCTGGTACTTCTGTGGAAACAACTATCAGTTTGGACAAGGCAGTTGAAGTTGAACTTACTTGCATATTGGACAAGGAATATTCTTATTTGAAAAGTTTTCAAGTGACTTGGAAGAGGGGAAATGAAACAATCAGTCATACCAATAAAACTGATAACAGCTGGAGCATCAAGTAAGTAGCATTCTTTACAGTTTGACTTGCAGGTTCTAATGAGTTATCCCATGCGTATATGCTGCCAGCACTAGTCATATGTGTCTTAGAGCAAGATGCAGTGATTAATATATGTCTGTAATTGGCATGTTGAAGCTCCAGGAAAGGAGAAAGGTTGCAGTTACTTCAAGCATGAAGGAAGAACTCCTGTATTACCAAGAACTTAAGTAGTCTTAGTCTGAGATTGCTAAAATATCTCAATTACTTTTTCAAGTTCCCTGTTTTTCCACATTCTCTTTTCCACCTCAGTGCTCCTTTGCAGTAATCTTGAAGTTATCAATGATTAGGTCATAATTAGCAAAACAGAGAAGAAGACAGCTCTACAGCAAAAATGTTTTGTTTTAAAGGTTTTCTTAACTCTCTAGAACCTCTGAAGAGACTCAAGAAATGTAGAAATCTTTTTCAGTTGATACCATTTACTGTTGGACTCTAAAATTAACCCCTCTACAGATATTTAACGAGGTAGTCTCCAGTTGATTTCTGTATAGCTTTGGTTTCTTAACATCAGTAATATTTATCTAAAATTTCTATGATAGAAAATGTGAGAATGTATTTCACTTTTCTGCTACTCTGTATGCATAAGCGCATCCATGTAAATCTTTGTACAAAGTGCTTATGAAGTGTTTACTGGCAGAGATGCTGGGCTTCAGTAGGTGGCAGCTCTTTAAAACTGTTCTGTGTCGAAGCTGTACTAGCCATTGACTGGCTTTAGAAAGAATAAGCCATTTAAATAAACTCTTCTGAAGTCCTACATTGGACATGGGTTTGCCATGTGAACTGTATAGTATATCGTGTTTGGTAAACTGTAGATCATACTGCTTAAAAATGTTTGGCCTTCTAGGAGCGTCAAGGGTGAAAATCTTTATGTTTGCAGCTGTGCTTATACTTCTGTTTTCTTAAAAATGTCATGCTTTTTCTATATTGCAATGGGTCTGAATCCAGTGTTTCAGCAATGTCTCTTCTCTGTTGGCTCTACCGATCTCTTTGTTTATTTAGAATGTTAATTAGCAGCCACCAATAGTTGTAGGACAAAAGATAATACAAGCAAAAAACCGATTTGGTGATTTTTTTTTTTTTTTTTTTTTTTTTTTTTTTTAGAGTAAGTGTCTCGGATAGCAGTAAGTTGGGAAGTTACAGTTGTACCCTGAAAGGTGAAAAACAGCTCAGTGGTATTTTTCACTTACAAGGTAATTGTATTCAATTTTAACTAACTTAAGGTTTATTTTACTTTAGATTTTGCTTCACTTGACTGTTGAAATTGTGTGTTATTATGGTTTCTGGATAGTGTGGAAATTGCAACTTAATTTGATAAGCAGTGACTAATACGGACAAGCTAAGTGATACTATCAAAGGCATGGAGGGAAGAAGAATTTTGAAGCCTTTTTAACAAAACTTGTTAGCAGCGAAAAGAGCATATAAGCCTACTTTTTTCCTAAATGAGCAACTGATTTCCCCTTCCTTTTCCATTCCTAAGCAGGAGTAAATGTTCATCACTTTCTGGGGGTTGGGAGGAAAGGATGGTATCTCAGATAAATTCTTCAATAAGCAGAGCCAATGTCGTAGAAGTCTGGCTTGAGATTCGGTGTTACAAGAGGAGCAAATAATTGGCAGAATGGAGGCAGGTTTTTGAACAAATTCAGTTGTATTTCTGAAACACCAAATTACTGCTTTAGTGCATCTGTCATTCTGTCTAAGAACAGCACTTACATTAAAAGTTACTGTGTTTAATTGGGCAGTAGGAATGCCCTTTCTTCTGTTTTGTATTCTTTTCTCCAATAATATTGGTTCAACAGTAGTAGGTGAAATCCAGTTGAATGCAAGATGTGGGAATTGAACAAATACAAGCTGCTGAGAACCTTCATATCTTAATGAGAGCTATTGCCTTTTCCATTTTCACCATCCAAATTTTGTAAAGAGCAAGACAAACATTTAATCTGTGAAAGGCCTACAGGCTACTATATATATATGACAGATTCTCACTGAACACAGGCTTCTAAAACTGCTACCTCTGGAAATACTTATCCTAACCTCAGCTGAGCTAACCAGCAGGGTATTGCACTTCAGTGGTGCAAGCTGCCTTTGTTCAGTGGGATATCTGCTCATATGACTTGAGGAAACTCTAATGTATGTTCAACTATTGAAACAATACCTGCTTTCGAACCTTCAGCCAGGGGAGACTAGCTTGTAATATTGAAGAAAGTCAAAATTGTAGTTTATTCAGGTTTTTTAATCTCTAAAAATGATTGTATGTTTTTCTTGTCAGTATATGGTTAAAGTTTAGCTGAATATCTACCCAATTCTGTTTAGATTAAAAAAGTGAAAGAAGACTTTGTTCATTTGAAAGTATACAGTAACCGTTTCAGTAAGGGCAGCAATGACTCAATAGGGAAGTCATCTTTTCCAGAACAGTGCATAGGACTGGTTGATTTATTACAAGAAGATGGGACAATTGTTTCACAATGGTTGAATGCTGCCACTTCTGGTGCCATAAAAAGTACTGGCTTGACATTTTTTAAGATTAATGCTAAGAGTGAAGGAAATAGGAAGGAGAAGTCCTTGAATCTTACAGTCAATAATGCAGAGAGAACAAATCTCAAACTTAAAGATGAGTAATACGTTGATAGAGACTCAGTGGCTAAAGTCATTGCTGTAACTAACTGCAATGATTCTTCACAAGGCAGTTAGGCATTATGGATGTCTTACCTCTCCTCCCCTTCCTCCCCATTCTGGCATGGCATGACCCTGCAAATTTTGAGGCATTAAGCTTTTACCCATGTCTGCAGAAAACAGTGAGATGCTTATAGGAAGATCAAATTCTTAAATATGGAGACCATTCACGGGTATTTTGAAGTGTTGTAGTAGCTATATTAAAGGATAGAATAGGTTAATTTGTTTGTCCTTTGTTCAGGGATCCTTTAGCACCTGTCCAGGTATATGCGCTATGAAACAACTCTTGTCTTTATAAACTAGTGTGGAACTCTTGACTGGTACAAATGCTGGTGTGATCACCTGTCTGCTCATCTCAACATTTTTCTGTGCAGCACCAGTGCTGGATAAAAAATCTTGCAAAAATATCTGGGGCAAAGCACGATATTTCATTGCACATTCAGGATTAATCACTCTGTTAGAGCCAGATCCCAGAACTCATGATGGATATTTGTGTCCTTGTTCGTGGCTAATGTTGTCATGTGTGTTGTTGGTATGCCAATAGTTGTAGTTTGTTCGCCGCTCATCAGAATGGCTAAACCTTTTCAACTAAAAAACCCCTGTTGTGCTGGGTATAAGTGTTTTCTATTTGTTTTCCCATGTTGTTTTTTTCTATAACTTCTTTTGGTTTTTCTCTTCTGTAAATTGCCAGGGAGGCGTAAACAATTACTGACAATTACCTGACAGGAGTGAAGGTACTCTGCCACCGCTCTTTAGAAGGATAGTGTTTACTGATTAAAACATATGTATGGAGTGAGAAGACTTCACTAGTAATGATGCTTGGTTGATGTATAGTACAGCAAATTCTGAGGTTTTAAGCAGTGTTTTTTAAGAAATTGGTTTCATATCTGTTTCTGGAATGGAAATTTTGAAACTTGGCTGCTTACAAGAAATGAACTTTTTGTGGAACATTAATTTGTGCTCAACCAATCAAGAGGGGGGTGAACAAGGATAATCTTAGTTTATACCAAATTGTTCCATCATGACTGCTGAAAACAAATTCCTAATGTGTTTTGTCTAGTGTGACCACTATAATTTAAGATGTACTGGATTTGTACTTACAAGGTAGAACAATGTAATTTTTAGGTAAAATTTAAAATAAATGGATATGAAGAAAACATGCTGATAAACATCCTAATAAAGAGGGGAAGAAGGGGGAAGGGAAAATACATACTCCAGCATGGTATAATTACAGCTGAGCAAATATATCTGGCATGCCTGAATATATTCACCAACTTGGCTTTTGCTGTTGGAAGGCTGTGGGTCATGTGTAGTTATAGTGGTTGGGACAAGTAGCTCTGAAGTTAAGAACTGATGCCTTTTTTCGTCTGGCAATGTTCTGTCCTTATCAGGATTGGACTGACGTTCTTTTATATTGGCATGCACCTGAAAGCTATACTTCAGCTCAGGAAATATTTTTAACTGCAAAGTTCTATCAGTCTGTTTTGTCTTCATTGGAAAGAGAAGCTCCCTGCATACACAGTCATTGCCATATACCGTTATGTTGTAGCATTACGTCTGGAATAGACTTCTATGACTTTTTGCTGATTGAGTGAAGTTGCACAAAAATTAGTATGTTTTTCTAGTTTACTAGAATTGAAGCATGTAGCTCATGGGTTTTAGGGAAAGAGGAAATGGGCAAGGGTAGAAATCGCAATCTGAGTATCACTTGGTTTTTAGTTTTAATTGGCAACTTTTAAGATCAGACAGCAACTGTGAACAGTATTCTCGTAGTTTCTGCATAAATTCTGTATGTGTAGTGTCAGCCTGAAATGACTCTTCATTTACAGCATGTCATGAATAATAGAATCATCTGTGTTTTAAGGGAAAAGGACATGAATGGACTGCTATAAGTAGATACCTATATATCTTTTTGCAGTGTTGTAATTAAAACTTGTAGCTCTCACATAATGAACCTTTTCCTACCTCGTAGTACCGCAAATTGAACGAAAAGAAAAACCCACAATCAGTTACCTTAGAGATACAGCTGTAATGTCTTGTGAATGTCCTGGCTATACAGCCATTTCTTGGACCTGGTATGTGACCAATGGAAGTAAACAGGTAAGGTTTCCATTTGTTTGCCAAACAAAACAATGTGGCAAAATCCATGTACAGGCACTTTTTAAAATATGATGACTTTTTGATGTAGGCTCTGCTAATTGAATTTCTCTTAAAGCTCATTTAAACCTCTGTACATGAGGGGAAAAAAATCTGTGATATTTAGGAATAGTCATTATTACAGGGATTTAGGTTTTGTTCTGTTTTTTATGATGCTCCCTTTCCAGAAAGTCCCTGCCGTACTCTTACAGCCCAGATGGAAGTGAAACAAATCAGGCGGGTCATTAGATACTTCATTTTACTACATTAATGGTCATATTTTGTTCAAATTTTGCTGCTTGATACCAAGAAAAGTCTTACAGCACAACATTTCTAAAGACGTGAAAGGTATTGGAGGCTTGAGGTGAACAGGCACATACCCATTTTTCTCATTCTCCATATACAAGTAATTCTGTATTTCCCAGTCTGTATGGCCTCTGGGGCACTGGAGCTAAAGGAGGTCATCCCATTGTGGAGGCTGCTGTGCGACTTGATATTGAAGGAGCTGAAATCTCTTCTCACTTCTGCTCTTGCCTTAAAGGGTGTAAGGAAACATCTTGCTCAGCAGTTTCCCTCCTTCACATACCCACGTTTCGAGATCCCCATTAGTCTTGGAAGCATAGCCAGTTTGTTCTAGCCCTTTTCTGGGGGAAACACTGTTTAACTTCTAAAATAAGTTAGAGAGGAGGTAAATAGATCTGTGTCCTCCATGCTGCTGGAGAGTAGCACCGGCTCATAAGACTGTCAACATAATTTCCAGTGAAGTAGCACTCCCAGTTCAACTTGAAAATACATGCTTTGTGCTGTGGTAAAACCTGGGTATTGCATCCTGACACCTGAGGCTGCCTGTGTCAGTGGAGAGTCAGTAGAGTCTGGGCTACCTTTCATCTCATCTTGAGTAGACTAAAACAGGTCAGAGAACTTGCTCATTAAAAGTGTGTATTTTCCTCCACTGAATATAAAGGGGGCACAGGCAGACAGCTAAGATAAAACCTTCCCTTGGAGGTGTACTAAACATAATTCACAAATGCCACTTCTGAATTTGTTTTCACATCACTCTATATAGAACTGTCTATTGATAATATAAATAATTTGATTAGGCACTTTCTCATTACATTAATAAGACTTGTATTTTTTAATTTCAGATTGTCATTAATGAGTCTTTGCTGGCAGACAGGTATGTAATTAGTAAAAAGTCTGCCAGTATAACCCAGCTGAAGATACTGAAGCTTTCTGAGGAGGATGGTGGTGCCTACTGGTGTGAAGCTACATTTGAATTAGGGAAAAGTGAAGGAAGACTGGAGCTTAAAGTTCTGTCCTTCATGGTGCCTCTCAAACCCTTCATAGCAATTGTGGTTGAAGTTATTGTTTTTGTAGCTCTCATTGTCTGTTATGAGATATATTCAACAAAAGTAAAACGTACAGGTAAGCCTTTTCTAGCTTTCCATTGAAATTGCAGACAAAAATAGATATGACATGTAACACTTCATACATGAAGTTCAGTGTGAGTTTCCCCCCGCCCCACACACCTGCTTTTTCTGATAAAATACTTTTTCTAGAACACTGCAGCATTTTTAGATTTTTAAATGTCTTTCATGAGTCTTGAATTCAGGTACAAAGTGCTTTCAGTAAGCAATGCTTTTCCATAAATGTTTTGATATAGTCATTACTTTTTTCCTTACAAGGCAAAATAATCTAAAGGCTATACTTGTTTAGGAATGGAAGTAACTCTTAGTAGTCTTGAAGAGAGAAACTTCTGTTAAGCAATTGAGTAAGAAGGAAAAAATGCATTAAACCAGAACACACTAAGTTGGTGGTTGAACCTAAGGCACATATAGGTGAGCCAAAGTAGATGTACCAGATGAAACAGAAGTGATATATGTATATAAAAACCCCTATGCATATATATCTATATTATAGGTATATGCGTATATGTTTTTCAGTTTTATATGTATGTATATGTTGTATATATAACGTATTAAAATCAGGCTAAAACTTGATCAAAGTAAGCTTTTTGAAAAATTCACAGGTATTTCCACTGAACAGAGAAACAAGATAATTTGAACTATAAATCTGGGAAAATTAATAAAATGAAAAAAATGTTTTGCTTAGACATGGAGTAAATAACATAATAAGCCAGAACTTTTCTAGTGTTTGTTAAATTGAGACCTTATATAATTCTTTTTCTGTTATGCAGAAACTGAAAAAGAATTTGACCAAATCGAGCATCTGTAAGTAAAGAATTTGTGTACTATAGTTAAATATTTGCTCTTTTGCGTATTAGTGTGTTGTATAAAATTACACCTTGTTGTTAACCCAATGGGTAAGGGTTAGTGATGAAAGAGAAAGTATAGTTCATTCCTTTCCTTGAGACTTCCTTAAAAATTCCAGTGTGCAGAATGCTGTTTTCTAGGCAGCAGTTAATTTTGGTGTTCAGAATATATTTAATTTTTTTTTGAAAACACCATGTATTCTCATTATGAACTCATTCTAAAATCATAGAATCATAGAACGGTTTGAGTTGAAAGGACCTTAAAGATCATCTCATTCTATCCCCTCCTGCCATGGGCAGGGAAGCTGTATGATTAGGAAAAAATCACTTTCAGGCAGAAATTTTATAAAAGAGTATTTGAAATTTTTCTCTTATTTTATTTATACATATTAACATAAATTTCTCTCACTTGCATGTTGTCAAAGCCCAGATTATCCTGGGTATGCCTGTAGTTGCTGGATAATTGGGAGCTGGTGTTATTGCCTGTTTTGTTGGTTAACACCAGCCTCTGGAGTAGTGCCTCTCATGTTGCTGATAGCTTGGGCTCCCTCGCCACAAGGATGGCTGCAGTGCTGGAGCTAAAGGGGCAGCTGTAGGCACTTGTGTTGCTGTTTGCTGCTTGAGTGTTGGTGCTCCCATGCGGGCTTCCCCATCCTGGGGATGATGCAAAGCTTGCTTGCTGAAGTAAGCTATACCTCTCTCCCTCAGCCCATCATTTGAAGCTCAGTCACTTCATCTGGCATGTTAACTTTCCTTTTGTTTTGAGATGCAGCCTAGCAGTTCTTTTTTGATGTGTCCAATCTAATGCATGCTTTAGTCTCAGTCCCTTCACTTCAATTTATCTCTTTTTGTCCTTCTGCGTGGCACCCTTCTTGAATTTCTTGGTGCAGTGACCTTTGTTTCCCTATGTTGTATTTATGTTTCCATTCCTATTTGCAGTGCTAGATCATAGAATCATGGAATAGTTAGGGTTGGAAATGACCTAAAGATCATCTAGTTCCAACCTCCTTGCCTTGGACAGGGACACCTCACGCTAAATCATGCCACCCAAGGCTCTGTCCAACCCGAGCTTGAACACCACCAGGGATGGAGCATTAAAAACTTCCCTGGGCAACCCATTCCAGTGCCTCACCACCCTTACAGTAAAGAATTTCTTCCTCATATCCAATCTAAACTTCCCCTGTTTATGTTTGAACCCATTGAAATATATTTTTAGTATTTACCCTCCTTTTAACCAGCTTTAAAATTCAGTTACATTATGACATGGAATATGTCTTGGAAATTTATTGTGCTATTATACTGCTGTTTCATATGAATCATAGAATAGTTAGGGTTTGAAAGGACCTAAAGATAATCTAGTTCCAACCTCCTTGCCTTGGGCAGGGACACCACATGCTAAACTATGTCACCCAAGACTGTCCAGCCTGGTCTTGAACACCACCAGCGATGGAGCATTCACAGCTTCCCTGGGCAACCCGTTCCAGTGCTTCACCACCCGTACAGTAAAGAACTTCCTCTTTATATCCAGTCTAAACTTCCCCTGTTTAAGTTTGAACCTGTTACCCCTTGTCCTCTCACTACAGTCCCTAATGAAGAGTCCCTCCCCAGCATCCCTATAGGCCCCCTTCAGATACTGGAAGGCTGCTATGAGGTCTCCAAGCATCCTTGTCTTCTCCAGGCTGAACAGCCCCAACTTTCTCAGCGTGTCTTTGTATGAGAGGTGCTCCAGCCCTCTTATTGTCCTCATGGCCCTCCTCTGGGCTTGCTCCAACAGATCCATGTCCTTAAGTTAAGGACACCAGAACTGTACGCAGTACTCCCAAGTGAGGTCTAGTGAGAGCAGAGGGGCAGGGTCACCTCCCTCAACCTGCTGGTCACACTTCTTTTGATGCAGCCCAGCCTACGGTTGGCCTTCTGGGCTGCAAGCACACACTGCCGGCTCATGTTCATTTTTTCATTGACCAACACCCCCAAGTCCTTCTCTGCAGGGGTGCTCTGAATCTCTTCTCTGCCCAACCTGGAGCTGTGCCTGGGATTCCTCCAACTCAGGCATAGGACCTTGCACTTGTCATGGTTAAACTTCATCAAGTTGCCATCAGCCCACCTCACAAATGTGTCAAGGTCCCTCTGGATGCCATTCCTTCCCTCCAGCGTATCGACGGAACCACACAGATTGGTGTCATCAGCAAACTTGCTGAGGGCGCACTCAATCCCACTGTCCATGTCACTGACAAATATGTTAAACAAGGTCGGTCCCAACACCAACCCCTGAGGCACACCACTCGTTACTGGTCTCCAGCTGGACATTGAGCCATTGACCACAACTCTCTGCCTGCGGCCATCGAACCAATTCCTTATCCACCGAGTGGTCCATCCGTTGTATTTATGTCCTTCCAGTTTAGAGATAAAGATGTCTTTGTGGGACAGCGTCAAATGCTTTGCCCAAGTCCTGGTAGGTGATGTCAACTACTCTACCCCTGTCCATCAGTTCTGTAGCCCCATCATAGAAGGCCACCAAATGGGTCAGGCAGGATTTCCCCTCAGTGAAGCCATGCTGGCTGTCACCAAGAACCTCATTTTTTTTCATGTGCCTTGGCATGCTTTCCAGGAGAATTTGCTCCAAGATTTTGCCGGGCACAGAGGTGAGACTGACTGGAAATGTCTTCGGTTGAAAATCACCTTTGTTGTGCAGCCCTGCTCAGTATAGTGCACTGAAGTAATGTTTTCAAGCTTGATAAGATGTGGGATGTGGTTTTGATCAGCTGATAAATATTTTGGAGTTCTATCTTAGATACACACGTGAAGAAAATCTTCTAAACCTTGTACTTTTTGCCTGATTTTAATAACTGAAAGCTATATCAGCTACTGGCTGTTTAGAGGATAGATTTGTGTATCAGAGAAAATGACTTCAAAGGAACTTCTCAAGTCTGTTATGTCAAATGATGGCTAATATACATCTGAATTTGGTTGATGAGGCTATTAGATTACAGTTCTAATGCTATATATGTAAAAATGCTTCAGTTCTATAATGCTACAGTTCTAGGCAGGAGGCTAGTGATTCAGAAGTAGGTTGTTTTTTGTTGTCAGTTTTTTTTTTTTAAGTGAGAGTATTGTTAATATAAGTCTTTGTGACCAACACCCTGTAGCTAGTTATAGGTAATCCAGAAAAAAGCAATCATATAGTATTTCAGCCAATATTCTGAAGAAGTTGAGGTGTTTATTGTTTAAGCATTCACTTCATATACAAATTGCATACACTGGATGAAATGATAGTACAGCAATGATTTCTGGAACTAGTGTCACTGTTATACCTTAGGCCCAGAACTTTGTGGGGTTTTGGGGAGGATTGACTTGTCTTTACTACTTGGCTGAAAGATGCCAAGAGTCAGGTTTTTTTGGTGCTTAATTTTATGTTGGAAGAAGGAAAATCAACTAGATGTACTCTGTTACTGGATGGTGGGTTTGCAATGACTGTGCTCCTACTAAAAAGTTGAGTTGTGGAATTTAACATCTCTTTCTTACAGTAAATCAGAAGACAGTGGTCTGGAAAGCAGTGAGGCTAGGCAGAGAAGAATTTGATCTGGTTCCTAAAAAGGTACGTGAAGATGAAATGGAGACAAGAATTTACTCTTTTCTTCAACAGCCTAATGTAAGGATGAAGAAATCCATTGTGCCATCCCAGTGTCCTAGTGTGGTTGGTTGTTGGGTTTTTTTGGTTGGTTGTTTTTATTTTTTTAAATTTTTTTTTTAAATGTGTGAACATAGGAATAGAACCATTGTTTAGATAAAACAATATGTAGTAATTTATGATGTAATGTCAGCAAGACATGAGTCCAGTCCCTTTTAATTCAATGTCGTCGTCATCCTTGTGGTTTAGTAGTTCTGTTCACCTGTGCAGTTCTTAAAATAGGACCTGGATTAGCTTGCTTAATAACCTGGTTCCTGATGAAATATATCTGTAGTTGGCAGGGTAAGTGCTGAGGTGCATAACTGTTGATGTATCTAAGCCTCTTTAGGTTGTATTTTGGGGTTTGAGCGAGTTCATGGAGGAACCATGCAAGTGCGGAATGTGACAGTACCAAAGATACGAAACAAGGGATTATAGGAGTCCAGGAAAGTAGGCGAAGTGTAATAGATGGTGATGGAAAGTTTCAGTGGCAGAGGGAAGCAGAGGATATGTGGCCTTCTGGTACCTATATAGTGAACCCCCTCATCCTTGTTACTCTTTACGGCATAATTACAGATTGCTTCTACTTACACCAGATGGAAATGCTTGTTAGAGGATGGTATGTCAGATGAGCATCAATCCTACACACTAGCTATTTCCTCTTGTTATTCCCCGCCTGCATCTGGCACCCCAATCTCTCATCCCAAGATGAGGTATTAATGACTTTGTATTCATATCTCTAGTGTTTCTCCTCATCACAGGCCATCTACTTGAAGGAAGATTGTTTCCATACCTTTTGTTTTAAAGAGCAGAGAAGTGGCAGTTGAAGAGTAACAAACAGAAAATAATCACAAGTACTTTCAAGAGTATATTCTCTCCTCTGTTTTCTTACATGTTGTACTTGTGATTGCTGTGACTTAGTTTCTCAAGGTGTCATGGCTTAAGCCTGGGTAGCAACTAAGCCCCACCCAGCTGGTTGCTCCCACTCCCCTGGTGGGATGGGGGTAAGAATCAGAAGGGTAAAGGTGAGAAAACTCGTGGGTTGAGATAAAGACAGTTTAATGGGCAAAGCAAAAGCTCCACACACAAGCAAAGCAAGTGGTGAATTCATTTACTACTTCCCATGGTCAGGTCGATGTTCAGCTACCTTCGGGAAAGCAGGGCTCCATCATGCATAATGGTTACTTGAGAAGACAGATGCTTTAATTCCCCATATTATACCACTTCCCTTCCTTCTTCCCATAGCCCTATATATTGAGTGTGATGTCCTATGACATGGGATATCCCTTGGTTCATTTGGGGTCAGCTGTCCTGGCTGTCCCTTCCCAACTCCTTGCACACCCCCAGTCTGCTTGCTGGTGGGGTGGTGTGAAGAACAGAAAAGGCTTTGACTCCATAAGCCCTGCTCAGCAATAGTGAAAATGTTCCTGTGTTATTTATGCTGTTTTCAGCACAAATTTGAAACACAGCCCACACCGGCTACTGTGAGGAAAATTAGCTTTATTCCAGCCAAAACCAGCGCAAAAGAATTTATCCCGTATTGGTTCTAAGGTCCTATTCTTGTAAAGCCCTTTTGGCACGTTACTCAGTGAATCACTAAGGGTTCAGATTCGCAAATTGGACCATTTAAAAAAAAAAAAAAAAAAGAACAAGTAAAATCTGAACTGTAACAAAGCTTATTTTCAAACAAATATGGTAAAATATTAAGCAGCAAAATAATAAAATTGATGTTATAAGGAAATATGTTTATCTTTTTCAGGAGATTTAGGGCAACAGAAATGGAAATCATCACAAAGCTACAGAAGTATGCAGCTCTGCATTTTAAACATCCATTTTATTTCTAAGTAAACTCCTCTACACTTCAAGAAAATAAGATGCTTCTAAAAAAGCTGTGAAACTGCTTATTTTATACAGATGATACTGTATTCTGATGTACTGCATTTAGAACTCTGCTGTCTGTAACATTTGTCATTTTACTACTAAAAGGATTTTTTTTTTTACGTGATTATACTTCCTGTTGTTTGACTGATGTGTTTGATTTTATGTTCTAAATTGGAACTAACTTTGCATTCACTGAATGAACAGATGATATAGCATGGGCCTATAAGTGTTACAAGGCTGGACTTGTAAGATGAAAAAAGTATTTCCACCAAAGAAAATGCCTTTTACTAGAAGATGAAGCACATGTGACACAGCCATTTTTTACAAAAGAAATAGTCAAAGGGAAATCTTTATCATTATTTAAATTAAACATTAACAGGTTTTCAGTGTGCTCTGAACAGTAAAATGTCTTCATTCTGACTTTTCTTAGCTTCATTTAAATTAGAAAGATAGGTACATTCTCAATACTTAAGGTACAAATTTTCTGAAGATGTCCTGCCATATTATGTGTGCTGCTACCCTGTAATTCTGTATAGGCTAAATACTTACCTACTATGCAGACCAGATATTTCAGAGTAGATGAAAGAAGCAAAGGGGATACAGTACCATATCCAAAGAAACTGAAATAATTCTTTACGCTTGTAAAATTACTGCAGGATCTGAGGGCTGCAAACCCAGTTTTGCGATTATAATTTATACAGAGCACAGAAATTTCACAAATATAGCTATGTGGTTCTTACGTCCTGTCTGCTTGATACCTTTTGCTTCTTGCAGCATACTGTATTGTTCCTTAAACTCCTCTTAAAGCACAGAGTAGGTCTTGAGCAGCCAAAATTTTCAGAGTATTATGATAAAGCAACATGAGTACCACTAGTTCTCTTACACACAAAATAGTGACACTGCTGTTATGACTTGAGATGCTGCTTTAGAAGAGCTAGTTGCCATAATTCTAAATGTACCATTTACTTATACAGTCAGCAATTGAAAAAGGTGCAGCTAATAGAATATCAGTTGATTGCCTTAGTTGCCTTTGCTTGCTAATCTAAAAGAAAAATAAGAAAAACTTAAATTTTAAGAAAGGGAAAAGTCAAGACTTCAAAATAATTTCTCAACAAAGATGTAAGGAAAAAACAGGCAGCATTTTCAAACTTCCAAGGGAAATGAAAGGAAAAAACATCTAAATAGAATTTCCTCAAACTGGTCATTTTTCTTTGAACATAGATGAAGGAATACAGAAAATTAAGTTTAATTCCCTTCCTTTATTTTTCTGATTTTACAGTTCTTATGGATTTGAGAATAGCAGAAAGCCTAGCATTAGCTGTTGGAGATGGGGGGACAAAATCCAGCCTAATATATGCTTTTTTGTTTTCATTATTTATTTTGTGTCTTTAAAATTACAAGTTAAAGGCCAGGTAAAAAACAATGGGAAGTATATAAGCATTAAATGATTGACTGTGTAAGGGCTGAACACTGATAAAGATTTCCCTTTCTAAGATACTATGTTTATTGTATTTTGCCTTGCAGTTTCTATGCACTGTAAAAACCAGAATGCATTTATAGCTTTTCATGGAAATTTATTGTTGCTATAAATTTGTTTTGTTGTACCAAGTAAATGGTTTGCAGTTCAGAAAGATTTACTTCTGTATATTGTTTGAAACAATTTTTGTAGCTATTTCAGTAGTGAAAAAGAGTAAGCTTACATACATCTAAGAGATTCTGAATAAAGCAGGATTAGTATCACTTGCAACAAAAAGGAAGCTAGGTACTATCTGGAAAAGAGACCACCTTTTAAGCAGAAATGGTAACAACTTATTTCTGCCTTCACAGAGCATTCCTATCTGATACTGAAATTGTGGTATAAAGTCTTGGCCAACATCAGCCAGACTTATGATCTTATTTTTTTTGGTGTTAGCAAAAAGGGGTTGCACTGAAGACAAGCAGGAACTGGAAAACCTGGATTAAGCATGGAATTTACATCTATGATGTGTTTCTCCTATCAGGCCTTTATTTTGGTCAAATTGGCTTCTGTAACTATATTTTTGTCCTGACCTGCCTCTAGCATGTTGTGCTTGCCATGTCTGCAAGGGGTTTCCTGTTTGGTTTAGGTTGGTAAGTAGCTTTTCATGCTGGTAACTGGTTTTATTCATCATATGTCAGCATAGGTTTAAACCTTGGGTTCCCTTACAAGGGCAATAAATAGTATTAAAGGATACATATTAGAAAACTGGCATAATTAGTGGTATCTCCTACAAACAACAGGGTTAAATGTAAGGATCCACGAAATTAATTTTAATAAGGTGCACTAATCTGTAATTGACCTAGTGGTTAGGCTCGGCCATATGCATTTGTTGGGCTAATCTTGTCTTCCAAGATCAAGTAATTATTTTCATGCAAGAGTTTCTTGGTTTCTATACCAACAAAAGCCTTACCCATTTTTTAGAGGAAAAGACTATACGGCCTGCAAAACAGTCCTGAAGGGCTGTTTCATAATGCTTCAAAGTGGTCACTGCAAATTTCTCCTCTACATAGGTCCAAAGTAAACAGAAGCAGCTGTGAGGCCAGATTCCTTGTGAAGATTGACAAATAATAAAAGAGTTTCCAAACTGTGAGCTCAGATAGAACTGTAAGACTGTTTCTTTAGGATGGAGAACCTAAGAATTACCCAATAGTGGCCCAAGATAATTAAGTGATTTCTTACAGGTCATTTGACACACGCAGTCCTGAGGAAGAGAGGGAAAACCCATCAGTATTGATGTTGATACTGAAATCAGCATCTGTGTGCCTTTAACTCTTTTTCAGCTGAAGAAAATGAGGTTTGTATTCTGCTTTAAGTTCACGCTCAAAACTTCCCAACACTGATTGCTGAGCAATTAGAAGGAAACTGATTGGTGTCTTAGCTGTAGGGGTAGTTCTTGAGTGGAGAGGTCCTTTAAGTGTTGAGCTACGCAGCACATGCGGACTCACCATGATTATAACCGTATTGTGTTGCAGTTATAGCTGACAGCTCCCCCAGATTAGGAATGGACAAGGAGTGAATTAAAAAACAATTGAAGAATACTTGTAGGGACATGGCAAGGACCTGCAGTTATTCTGTAGGGGTCCTGAAGGACAGACAGCAGGAACTGAGATGACTTGCAGTTAAGATGTGTACCGGGAAGACAGTGCAAATCTGTAGGAAAAAAGCCAATTTTTTTAAACTGTGCCATTCAGAATGTTTGTGTAGGAAGTTCTGTACAGTGACTGAAAACAGTGCCATTGCTAAGCACTTGCACAGGTGAAAAAACCAAGCGATATATTTTATATTGGAAGCAATATCCCTGAAAAATGTTTCTCCACTGGTTTTAAATAGTTTTAAGTCTTGTTATTATTCTTACCCGGTTCGTGTGTATCTAATGCATTAAACAATTCTTGTTACTGAAACTGAGTTTAAATTTACTGTTGATAAGTTCATTTTTGTAGTTAAATTGTATAAGACTTCATACTTGTTTGTTACTTCTTAGCCAAAATGATTGTTTTTTCCATATGGAAACATAATATGACATGTTTTTTCATTCAGCCTTTTATTTAACCAAAGAAAAATTTGGGGATTTATTTATTTCTATATTTTTTTTTAATTATTGCTAGGGTAATACTTCTGTCAACTGACTTGCTGGATTATTTTCAAATTGACATTAGAAGTTACATAACAGTGCCTTAAAGGAATTTGTTTACTGTAGTTTATTCTCTCATTTGCAATATGCTTGTTAAAAGTTTCAGAGGAAACCTGGCAGCAAAATCTATTTTTCTAGTGAATGACTACTAAGCCTAATGCTTTTATCACACTTGCCTTATTTTTACATTCTGATTTTATACTCTGTGCTCACTCAACTGTTTTATTGTTTTGCTTGAGCTGTAAGATGTATACAGAAATTGAAATAGCCTCTATGTGATGTATATGAAATAACAAGGAGAGTAGTTAGGAGTAGTGTGAATTGTTAATACTGTACTTACAAATAATTCCAATAAACTTAAGCATTAAGAAGCCATTAAGTGGAGAGTGATCTTATTCTTGGTGTCTTAGAGAAGCAAAACCAGACTCTTATTTGTTTTCTTGTCCATACCCATGTATCTTATGCTAGACATAAACTGCTCATTTGCTTGAGCAACAAACTGCCTTTATTCAGAGCTGTAACCTGCTAGGTAGATTGCCAAATATAAGTAATGCCTAAGTAATTCCTGTCTAAATGCATATACTGCATTTGGCCTAGATTAATCCCTTCTAATTTGGCCATTCAAGTTAGGAACCTATCCCTTCTGTTTTCTCAGTTAATGAGGGGTGGGTGGGCAGGATTATCTTCCAGTAGAAAATAACAGCCTAAATGGAATCTGGAGTTGAGCAGGATAAATCTCAGCCTCTGAGTCAGTATTTTTTTATATCAAAACATATTTAAAATGGTGTTAGTCTTCCCATGAAGACAAATCTTTGCACCTCGCTTTGAAATCAAAATATTTCCTAGTTTTACCTCTCAGTTGTCATTTTAAAGGGGACCTGAGGATATTTCATTAGGTTGCCTTCTACTATGATTACAAAGAGAAGTAATATGACACTTTCTTAGTACATGTTTATGCTGTCTATGCTGTGTTAAGTAACACATCTCATCATTGCTGATTGCCCTGTCTGCTTGAGGAGTTCAAATGAGATTAAATAATTAAAATAAATTACAAAGCAACGAGTGTACATTCAATTTCCCTTTTGGCAGTTGTTTCGAATGTTTGTGAGCACCTGTTTCCCCATAGCACAGGATAGTGAGGTGGGCAGGAAGATGTTTGGAAGAGAGAAGAGTACCATTAGCTATGTTACTGCTAGTTAGAACTTCTTTTACAGAAGTACCAGTCTAGGCAAAAATAGCAAAGGCTAAACCTAACTGCTCCTGATAAATAGTCACATCCTAAGCAGATGTAGGATCTGCAGCCCTGGCTCTCGGAGGACAGTTTTCTGTGAGAGAGTGAGAGAATGAAGCCATATGTTTGTAATACCACTTACTTCTCTACTGTCTTTTTCAAAAATCTGCTATAGGAAATGGAGAGTAATAGCAGAGGGAGAAAGTTTGGAGTTGTTCCAAGAGAGGAATAAGAGGATTTATATCCTTTGCTGTTTATGGTCATAGTCTTCTAAATGCGTCATTCTTTTGAAAAACATAAAGGACAATTTATAGAACAGTATTGCTTTAAAAAGAAAAAAAGTTGACAGCTCGAACAAGTACAATGGATTAGAAACAAATGATCTCCACAGTGCAAATAAAATAGCAACAGCCTTTCCATATTGTTTAATAAGTGTTGTTCAGTCCCTTTAGTTCTCATCTTTCTATAGGTAAAGAGCTGATAATCATGTCCGACATTTTAAAATACATTAGCTTTTACATTTCTTGATAGATGGGCACCTACAATGTTATCCTCAGCTCCCACTGAGAGCATCAGAAGAGATGAAGTCATGCATCTACTCTTTGAAACTTGGGAATTACTTCGGTGTTATGGTGGTGTGCTTCTCTTAATGAGCTGATCTCCATTTGCCACGCAGCTGAGCCACTGCATCCACTTGCGCAAGTGGGACTTGGGATTATTCTAGGTTCAGGTGTGGTGGTTTTGCTCAATCAATGGCCATGCAAAACTCTGTGTCCATTAACTCTTAGAACACAGAAGGGAAGGAAGTAAATGGTAAGAAAGAATCACGAAAATGCTATGAAGCAAGCAAGCCTGGGGAATAAAACCACCAGTTCAGAAATGTACAGCGTATGTAGAAGTTCTTACTTGCCTCTTTCCATCCACATAGAATCACAGAATCATAGAATAGTTGATGGTGAGGCACTGGAATGGGTTGCCCAGGGAAGTTGTGAATGCTCCATCGCTGGTGGTGTTCAAGGCCAGGTTGGACAGAGCCTTGGGTGACATGGTTTATTGTGAGGTGTCCCTACCCATGGCAGGGGGGTTGGAACTAGGTGATCTTAAGGTCCTTTCCAACCCTAACTATTCTATGCTTCTATGATTTTGCAAGATAAAATTTTTTAGAAAGGTTCTCCTCCTTGGTAGCAGACCAGCTCAGGAATGCAAGGAAGAATAAACCAGATGAGACATCTGGGCAGCACATCTGTCTGAGGCACATGAAAGGCAGATACAGGAAAGCTTGTCCACCAGATGAGAGCCTGCCCTGCTCATTAATTAAAGTTTGGGAAGTATCTGGAAAAAAAATTTTCAGGTGATAGGTCAGTAAAGAAATCAGCAAATGAGTAAAGTGATACAATGGGGAAGAGTCAGCCTAGGAATGGTGTCTCCACTCAAGTCACTAGGAGTTACTTGAAGGAATCGATACATGTGGAGTGAAATCGTGTACTTTGGCTTTCTAGCAAGGTCCCATACCAGTGATTCTGAAAAGACCAGGGAAAAAGTGATGTAAGCCGACAGTTGCTTTAACAAGAAACAAGTATACATGGTTAATATTCAGTTTTTGCAGAGCAAGGAGGGATCAAGGGTAGGATCCATGTTCTACATGTTAATAAAAGCAAAAAGGGTGCTTAGTGAGATGAAGTTTGATGATAGTTCTTGACTATAAATCTGAAAATGAGTTCTCAGAATTGTAGAGGAATAACATTTAGAACAAGATTAAGTGGCAGATAACAAAAGCTGATACAAGCAAAACTAGAGCTAGTTTACATACATATCGTTATGTTGTAATTTTCCCATGAGATGTCATTAAACTTGAGAACTGCTACAGCATATTGTGAGTATCACAGCTTAGACAAGCTGAAAAAGTAATTATGTAAATTCACAAATGAAAATTCTGCCATTAGCAAGTACTGATAAGAGCCTTTGTCTCAAGGACAGTCTAATCCAAGGATGATTCAAATCATGGCAGATATCCCTGATGCGTATCACTGTGTTCCTGCCATGCTTTCAAGAGATCAAGAGAAACCAAGGTACAGTTTGTCTAGATTTTCATTTTTGCCTATGAAAAATGCTATGCAGCAGTCATTTGTATACCTTTTCAAGCCACCAGTGTTCTTAACGTGTGATTTACTTTGTGCTTTTTTATATGAAGGTAAATGGTACACTAAATATTTCAGAAAAGACAGTTGAAATGCTATTGATTCTCTTTTCTTCAATTACCTTTCTTGTGTTAGAAGGGCTGTATTAGGGATACATGCCCCCTGAGTGTACACTTTTCATATTGGTCAGTAGCCAGCTTTGAGGGTTTGACCTTGGCCAACAGCGAAATACCCACACAGCAGCTCACTTGCTGCACTCCCTTCTGAGACAGGGATGAAATAGAGGGAAGGCAAAAAGACTCTTGTATCAATACAGTGACACTTTTAATAAGGGAAGGAAAGGCTGTGCATGCAAATAAAGCAAAGAGAGGAATTCGTTTGCTACCTGCCATTGGCAGACAGATGTCCAAGCAATTCCTGGCAACCAAGGCCACAGAACATGTAACACCTGCTTGGTAAGACAAATACCATAACCAGAAATATCCTCACTTCCTTCTTGCTTTGAGCTTTTATGAGTGGCAAGGATGCTATGGAATATCCCTTTGGTCAGTTTGAGTCTGCTGACCTGGCTAGATACCCTCCTAATGTCTTCCCCCCCTCCAAGTTTACTTGCTGAGGGGACAGAATGAGAAAGCCTTGATGCTGTGCAAACACTCTTCAACAGTGGCCAAAATACTGCTGTGCTACCAGCACTGGTTTAGCCACAATTTTGAAGCACAGCACTGTATGGGCTGCTATGAAGGACATTAACTCCATCACAGCCAGACCCACTACACCAATATCTTCAAAGGCTGAGCATCCTTTCCAACAGTGGCCCTGAAACAGACCAAAAAAATCTCTTTTTTTTTCCAATGATAAAACTGTCAAAGGCTTCTTGCCATCTGAGTTAATTGGCAGTAAATTTCTAGCAGCAGTCAAAACCCCATAGGTCTAAGTAATGAGAACAAGTGTTTAAAAAATACAGTGAATATTTTTCCCCTCCCCATGAAAACACCGTATGTAGAATATGTAATTCTTTAAAGCATGTCATTCAACATTTGGCAGTAGGTAAGGCAAACATGCTTTTGGGATTTTACTTTTTTTCGAATAATCTGTGTCTGCCATTGGTAGTTTTCAAGATTTGAGGGATTTTTAGAACTAAACAGTTTTCATCCGCGCTGAAGAAGCAGTTATGGATTTAAGCCTGTGAATTGGTTTTTCTTCTCTTCCACAAACCTTAGCAGAAGACAAAATATAATCTTCTAATTTAAGGCCCAGCTAGGAGATTGATCTGCAGTCTGTGTTGTCATGTTGCATTTCCTACGCACCTTCCTGTCAATCAGTCTGCAAAGGAAAGATCAAAATTATTTTCTATATATAGAAATAGTTTGGGTTGAAAGGGATCTTCAAAGATCATCTATTCCAACCCCACTGCAATGAGCCCGGACATCTTCAACTAGGTGTGGGAGTGAATCAAGCAAAATAAACTCCTCATAATTTTGTACTCCACAGATGAAAATTTAAGATTATAATTTCCTTCAATAAATTGATAAATAAAATCAAATCACACGGTGCCTTGAAGATGTACCTTGTAAGTGGTTTTTCCCATCTGATTTTAATTAAATCACAGAAAAGCACCTGAGGCCCTGGTGCAACCTGTGTTTGGTCATTAATTGCTTACTAGATTTTGGACGTCGAAACATCAAAAGATAAATTAAGACTTGGGAGCTGGCTGGTGTAGCTCAATTGACTGATTTGTCAATTCAATAATTTACTGCCCAATGTAACCTATGTTTAAATTTATTTGTAAAAAAAAAAGTATCGTTCTGGAGAAATTGGGGAAGAACTATTTCTGCAGTAGTCAACACAAAAAATTCACTCATAAAGAGAACCAAGTCTTTCTCTTCTCATGCCTTGCCCCTGCTAGTCGTGAGGTGACTTCTAACCTCTGAAAGGAAATTCCCATAGCAGACTGCTGAATGCTAGAAAAGGATTCATGGCAAACTATGCAGGGATCAGCTGAGCTAGCCGAGGAGTTGCTTTGACGGGGTGAAGCCAGTCAGGAAACATGATATGACGCTTGATGTGGCTTTCTAAGGAAATTGCTCAAACTGTTGGACAATTAAATGAAAAGTACCAATGAAGGAAATCCTACATCCTGTTTAGCAAAACTTGATAACTGAAGTAAAAATACTGCTTCCTTGTTACTACTGCAACACTAGTGATGGTGAAGAAAAAGATGGCAAAATTTCACTTACGTGTATGCTGTCACTCAATTTCTCACTGAAACCATCCAATATCAGTTATAAATACTTATCATCATCATCATCATCATTGAATAGAAAGAATCATGGAAACACAGTCCAAAGACAAAAATGCAGCCTAGGAAGAGGTGTCATGCAGTGGTTTTACTGAAAGCAGACAAATTATTGCTAGAAGAGTGCAGCAGAAGTGATTTCTGTAAGCAGTCAATATTAACATAGCATTTGACTAAAATCCTATAAGCAGAAGTGAGATTTCATAGGATGCTTTGGTGAATTATTGAAGACCCCCAAGGATCTTCAAGTTACACCTTGTTGAAATTAAGGGCAATAGCAAAGCACCAACCTAACTAGGAGCATGATCAAAGTCTGTTATTTGGTTATCATGCTACTAAAATTGACTTTTTATTTTGAGGCATTGTATTTAATCACTGTCATCCCCAATCACCTTACTTATGAAAAAGTGCAGTACCAGTCTATTTAGTATTCCACCTTTCTGTTGTAACATCAGGTCAAGTACTCTAAAGAAAATCATCAATTTGAATGAGTTATTAAGTGCCAGACCAATTTTTAAGAGAGTAATATTTCTCCATTACAGTGTTCCATAAAGTCTCAGTTGATCCACAGGTACAGAACTGATACATCAGCTGAGTCAGCCAACAAACCTCCCTGTTATTTGATTCCCTCTGTTCTCAACACAAATTCTACTCGTAAATGTCTGTACTGATAACTAACATTTCAATCAAGGAGATCTTACGATGACTTTCTGAAGACTTCCAGCAATTTCAGTAGGTGAAAAGAATAAAATAAAGTTTTATCCGAACTAAATTATCCTGGCATGATTCAGACATTAAGCAGCCTAAGCTGTCCACCTGTCTTCAGACAGTGAAAGAAATTGTGTGTTGGGATCTGCCATCTTCATCAGTCTGTGAAACCCCGCAGGAGAAGTTCAGTCTGTGTCATCCTGAGCACTTACTTTCTTGCCACATAGCATTAGGATGAGGCAATGAAAGACCATTACCATATATCATTAAAGATGTATTATTCTCTCCGTTACTTCGGTAATGAATATTCATTAGGATTTTAAAGCCAAAAATGGTTGAGAAAAGTTCTTTTCACTTCTCAAAAGTTCATTTATTTAGTTCAGCTCATGTCAAAACCTCCAGTAGATAAATACCCGCAGTACAGCATCAAGACTGCCAGCACTAGGAGATTCGGTGATACCAGTGGAAAGCAATTAGGTATCAATATCTTAAAAGCGAATGACTGCAGGAGAGATGATAATTAATCCTCCGCCCTCCCGACGCTGCGGGAGTAAGCTAGTTTGGGGTTAGCTGTGCACATCTTTCCTTTGGCCAGGAGGTGTCACTATCCTACCGCTCTTTGCAGCCCTTCAGGTTAGGGACGAGCCGGTGCCGGCCTGCGCAGCCCAGCAGCTTTTACGGCTCAGCGACCCGGCGGCGTCAGCCGTACGGGAGAAGGGACGGGGGTGAGTGAAGACTGGGATGGCCTGAACACTGGGATGCCCTGAGCACAGGGATGGCCTGAGGAAAGGGATTCCCAAATATCTATACCCATTTTAGAACTCAAGTTTTCTTTCTGCCAGCATTCAAAGGCTGGTTGTGGAAACATGCACATCGCAGGAGATTAGACTGGCTATCTGTGCAACAAATTGTCACTTAAGTTTCTGAGTCATATTTTGGTTTTTGTTTATTTTGTCATAAACTATTGGAGATAGTGTTGCACTTGACAGCTATCAGATGATAGGAAAGTGTGTGACCAAAGACAGTGCTGTCACTACGAAACGAGTGGGATGTCAGAGAAGTACAACAGCAGTGGATGCTCAGACCAGAATTTTTCTTTCCTAACTTTGGGCACTTAACCTCCCAGTTTAGCCATCTATTTAATTTGCTTCCTCTGCATTTCATGGAGAGACAGAGCAAGATACTTTCAATGGCAGTTCAGATTCAAGATAGCCTTAAAGTTGCCCTCTGTTATTAAGCAGTCTGAGCTAAAGGACTTCTATTTCTTCACCACAGTAAGATGCTGAAAGTTAGCACGAGGATGAATCTGGACTACCTTTTCGTCACTGGCCCTTTCAATCAAAAAAGGACAAGGATGCAAGGCTTGAAACACCAGCTTTTATTAATCGTAAAAAGTGTAGATCCCGTTTTTTCCCTGACAAGACTCCACTTGCTTCCACAAGCATTTTCCAGCAGCACAGATTTTATCGAAACAGAGCATGGGTAATGAGCAGGAAACTGTGAGTACCAGATCTGTGCAAAACCCCTTGCAAATGTTCTGGGGAGTAGCAGTTTCTAGGTAATCACCTTCTGTACAGACTTCACATGCTTTTCCTGTCAGGTCTGATTAGAATCACTGTGAATAACACTACTGTGTTATTCCAACATTATAACTCACTGTCAGTAACCATGCTAGTTAATGATGTGCTGTGCTAATATGAAAGACATGACCTTCCAGAATGGAGGTCAAATAACAAAGCATTAGGCAAGCATACTCGTTCTATAAAAATTGAAATATGTAGCATATACCATACAATATATGCACAACACCAGCTACTTGATATGCTTTCACTCTTCATGATATGTTATGAGAAGTAACAACAAAATGGTTCCCTGTATTCTAAGTTTAGGAACAGCAATAAAGTCCACTGAATATGTTTGCTCCTTTCCATTGTGATAAAGAAAGTGGAAAAGCCTTTCTCTAGCTCATAGGTATATTAAAAGAATATGAAAGAGCTTTTGTAATTCACTATCTTAAATAATGCTTTATGGAAATGTTAAAAGATGTGGAAAAAAGAATACAAGGAAAGCTTTGCCCTTATGCAGTATATTGGATATCAGGTTCTCCTCATTTTTCCAGAGAGAATCATGTAATACCTCAAGCTTAGTGTAGGGTATCTATTTGTTAAGGTACAATAGGCCAAATCTGAAAAATAGTAGCATAACCAGAACATATTTCGTCCCCACAGTATTCCATTAGGGTGAAAGCCACACACTCCTGAGAAAACCTCAGGAGCTTCTTCCTTTCTGAGAAAGACTGCAGTTCCAAGGGGATGCCAAAACATGGCCACTTTGCAGCTGTCTGTAAGCTCACTGGAAAATGGACTGTGTTAGGGTATGAACAGTGCCCAGCATAATTTGCTGACAGCTAGTGTACCATCATTATACCAACATATAGCATATGAACTATCTACATTTTCTAGTTCACTGGCCAAAAATGTGTTACTTAAACAATCATTATGCCAATCTGTATCATGTGAACAATGTATATTTCCTACTGTTTTGATTGAACTTATTACTATTTGAAATAAATCTTGATTATTTTAACTTTATTCAAGCTTTTTTTTACTCTGCAATATTTTTATTTCCAAAATGTTCATGTAATTTTTTAAAAGTTTGCTTTATGTGCTTTCTTCTCAGTCCCTTGAGAGAAACAGAGTTCCATTTCTACCTGAAGAATTCTAACACCAAGTTTAAGTTTCTGAGAGCAATTAAGACACAACATGTTTCTTTCTTGAACTCAAGTTTGGGCTGAGTATCCTGGCTAAAGGTCAAAAATATACCCTCTTCTGGCAAAAAATGTAAAGTTTCTGCCCTTTTTACTCTCTTTCCTTCCATTACAAACTCTATTTGAGCAATCTAAATGGATCATGCCCCAAAATAAATGAAGACAACAGAGAGTGTTATGGCTAATATTGATGGAGAGTGGAAAATTAAGAAAGCAAGTTAAAATGCATAAGAAAACTGTTTTTAAAAGAAATGCATGTTATAAACTGAATATTCTAGGACCATACTTTGTTCTTAGGTATGGAATATATTCATATTTTGCTTCCTTTAATTCCACTAAAAACAGGTTTACTCAGCCAAAGTCTTATCTAGCTAAATATATTGTTCTTAGCTTAAGCTCACTTGCCTGCTGTTGGTCTCCCAAATTTAATCAGCTATTACTGTCTTCTATCATATGTCTACACTGGGATTTTGTTTTTCTCTGATGATTAGGCCGTGTGGAGGTTAATGAGGAACACAGTGTGCACAGACTGTGACCTTGCAAAGCTGTTTTATCCCCTAGCAGCTCACAGAAAAGTCTTTTCTCATTTGCAGCGAGTCATTAATTCTAGCTGACAGACCTGAAGGCAGCATAGATATTAGTGTGCAGTCTGCAAGCCACCTCTCTCTGCTGACTTGCCCAATGAAATCACTCTAATTTCTACTGTCTTCTCCAATTTACCATCAATTCAGAAAAACTTCTGCACGTTCCCAGAGATGCCTTTTCAAAATGACCTGAATCTCACAGGAGTGTGTGCGTAAGGGACTCCCAGCTGTCCAGCCTGATATGTAGGAATAGTAATTAATATTTCATGTGATGCACCAGCAATTAAAGAGGGAAATATCAAATTGGTAATAATTTATTGATGAGAAGCTGAAGTTACTCATAGACTTGAGGGTTTTTTTCTACTGTTGTTTGATCAATGATTAAAGGACTTTCACCATCCTTCTGTAGTATACACCACACATTTATGAGTCCTGATGTGTTATATTCTCTTCCTCAGTGTCACATCAAGTATCATATTATTTGTTCAAAAACTTTAATAAAATTACAACATTAATATGCATGAGAATCACTGACATCTACAAGGAGTAGCATACATTGATTATGCTGCATGATTGATAGCTTTCTCAGTCCAAACAAATGCAGCTGGGAAGGACAAACTGAGGCAGGGTGTTGAAACATCTAAACAAGGACACTATATTCTGACTGCAGAAGTGAAAAAGCAGGCTCAGCTGCTAGGGATTACTTTCATAAATGAGGGTTCAGATAGACAATTTCTAAATTTACAGATCAATTTTTAAGATAGTTTACTTGCATTTTGCCATTATTTTTTCCAGTCCTTCAAAACTGGAGTTTTGTCTCCATGGGAAACTTTATATTATTTCAGTGTACATAGGGCAGTAAGAAAAATGTCCTATTACAGGTTAGGAAGCAGAATTATGCTCTGGACACTGTCAATTCCCAAAGCAGAGGTTCTTTTTCCCTAATTTTCTTCTGCCCAAATTAAACAGACTAGTTTATATGGATGTCTGAGTTCATTTTACTGACACTTCTTGCAGTTGTGCATTTTGGACATGGTAGCAGCAAGTTTCCAAGTACCACTGTCTTCAGCATCACTTTGTAGAAAGCTTATTATGTCCTGTGGAGTAATTGTTTCCATATGTTTCTTTGAGGCACATCATATTAATGTAAAAGGGTGACATTGCAACACTCAGTCTCATGGGTACTAAGACCTCCTGCATGTCTAAGCTTCCAGGTAGAACTTAATCTGCTGACTGCACCTTTGTAACAAAGCCAGAAGTACTGACACCTAGAAATGCTACTGTGGATGTGGTAGTGGAGGAATGCTGAGACATGGTAGAAGTGCAACTATAAGGAGAAGCTCTGTCCTGATCTCTGTCAGAACTCTGTCCTGTTTATGTGTCTTCTGTTTCTAGGTAGAAGGCTCACAAAAGTAAAGGAAGAGGGAAAAGAATTGGCTTGAATGAAGATATATAGAGCTGTCTGCTTCTTGAAGATGCAAATAAAGATCATAGAAACACATCAAAGGAGTCTCCATATACTCTAGCCCTATAATGAGGAATGATGTTCTTAGCCTTTACCTTGATAGAAGAAGTTAATGTTATGCTTTTAAACCTTGTCTGTAGTACACATCGTTGTTTCTGAGGGACATACTGTATCATTCTCAATGCACATCCCAGGTTTTGGGGTGCCTCAAAATCTGCAGTCCATGTTTGTTGAGGTTCAAGGACTAAGACTGAAATATCATGACACCAGGTGCCATACTTGTAAAGTTAGATTTGTCCTGAGAAGGGCTAACTAGAGATGATTGAAAAATGAGAAGAAAATGAGAAGACAGCCTAAAACTCCAAGCTGACATAGTCCTTGAGTTTAGGGAGGGTGTAGGCTGATGCACTGGCTCTGATGACCTAGCTGTCACAGATGGGATGATCACACCTCCCTATGTCTGACATGACCCTTCCTATCCCACTGGTGCTGCTGTGAGCTCTCAGCCTGTTCACAGAGTTCATAATAATAATAAATTGTTTTTATTATTATAAAAATAATAAAAAATAAGAATTTTGATTTGCAGGGTTAGTTTTCTAAAAGTGTCTGTGAACTGACTCACTGTTCTTCAAAGTGGGGCACAGGCACAGGGAAGTCCATTCAGGTTTGGGAAGAAAATATTATTTGTTCTGTTAATAAAAAAGATTTAAAAAATTTATTTTAAAACAAGTGTTTGTTTCCTGATTCTCATCCTTTTTATTCTCTATTTTTGTGCATGCTTTGTAGTGTACATGATAAACGAGTTCAGTAGCAAATGTGTGTGATTTATTAAAGAACCAAATACATATATATTATGAGGGTGCACTCAAAATGTTTTTACTGATGGGGGGTATGATCAAGAAAGTTTGGAGACCACTGCATTAGGGATTCAAACAGTTGGTAAAAACCAGGGGAATGAAGGTGCAACCTACACAGAGAGGTTGGCACCCCCTTGACAGTATCTGGCTAGAAGGTTAGCTTAGTCACACTGTCAAGTCGTTCCTCAGTTGCGATAGCTGGATAGATGCACCACTTCTTCTTCTCATTAGTGAGGCTCACACAATAAAAAAACCCAAAACAGGTCAGATCCATAGCCTTGACTTTTTAAATGACAGGCTTCTCAGAGGCAATGATCTGTTACCGAACAGCTTGACAGACATGTGGGAATCACAGCCTCTTAAATTGTTCTAGCGTAAGTGGCTATAACAGGCAGAGTCAAAAATTTCAATAGTATTTATGTAAATAAGTTTTTAAATGCATGCTTATTTTTTAAATAATAATGTTTGTTTCATTTCAAGCTTTTGGACATCCCACATGTGCCTATTTGGACATTATTATTCCTCTCAGCCAGGAATCTACTACACTCAGAATGCCAACTACAGTTACAGGATCAGATATCGAACTTAAAATGGACAACGAAGCAATACTTAACCATGTTACTCTCCTGAGATATATTTAATACCTGCACTGGAGGAATCACCATACAAATTGCAGTTTTAAGAAGACGTAGTGTGTCAAAACCTACTTTCACAGTATTTTACAAATGTAATTTTTTATCATCTCAACAATGCAGCTGAAATTGAAAGTATTAGGAAAATAATTTTGTAGAGGATAAAGCTGTAAATACCTACCTTATTGTCTGGTAAGGGCAGAAAATAAATAGAAGCAATAAAATCAGAAAAGAAAGAAAAGGGATTTTTCTGTATTTTGAGAAACCAGCATCTGTGTTTGGATTTGTGCACATTCTAGTTCTTGTTAGACTTACAGATGAGTTAAAATGCATCCCATGAATTTTGAAACCCTGGCAGAAATAATGAATAACGGCAAGTTGTATTTAAGCTGTATTTGCCAGATGAAACTTTCTGGTGTGGAAAACTTTCATTATAAGAAACAGCAACATTTGCTGCAGTTATTTTGAAGGGCGGTTTTGTTTCAAAGATATTACTGTCAGCATTCACACTTCACAGGCAAGTGACCTGGCAGAGAGAGGAGCACATGTTGCTAACAGGATTTTTCAGTTAAAAGACCTCTGATTAACTGTGCATCAGTGAGAAGAGCACACCCACTTTATGGGTGTGCAGATCAAAACTGTTCTGCAATCTTTAGAAGGCAATCATTTTGCTAAACGTCCCTGATGAAAAACTGATTCTAATCTGAGTTTTCATGTCTTCTTAATTTTGGTAAAAGCCTACAGAAAGTAAAACCAGAACAAACTAAAATGATGCCAAACTGAAATCAGGACAGTGCGGATCCAAAGGCCTGCATAGATTGGAGGTCTATCTAGTCCATTACACATTCTCTAATAGCTGACCATAGTGGACGCAGATGCCTGAGGAGGAAAATTAGAACAAAATGAACAAACAGCACATTTCCCACATGCTTTTATAACCATCAAAAAAATGCAGGGCTAGGGCTTACTGTCTGAATGCAATGCCTCAGTGTAAATAGTTTGCAAGAGAATTTTCTCCCCATTGCTTTTTCACAAACTTTTTTAATCCATGCATACTTTCATTGTCCACAGCAGCTCATGACAGTAAAATCCCATAAGTCCATAGTTTAACCAAAAATTATGTAACAGACCACCTCCTTTGGTTTGTTTTCAGCCTTTCCATAATAGCTTCATTCAGTGTTCCCTAGCATGTACACTGGAAAGCAAAATGTACAGCCACTGCTTATTCACTCTCATGATTTCACAACCCCATCACATGCTTTCTATAGGCTGGAGAGTTTTAGTCTACGTAATTGTCCCTGATATACCTGTTCCTGGATTTCTGACAATGGGAAGTATTTACACTAGAGTTCTTCAGCCCAGAAGAGTGACTGTTAGAAGGCTTTGCTGGAGACCTGTATGCGGCACAAAGCAGGTGAACACAGAAAAACTATTCATAGTCTCTTCCAGTATCAAAATTAGTAGGTAATTGCAAGTACTTTTAGTTGAGCTTTCCAGATTCTTGATGCAAGATGCTGTAGAAGTTAAAAGCTTATGTAGCAGCTGCACAAACATCTGTTCAAGAAAAATGCAACAAGATACTCTACCCGAACCAGACAGGCTATTAGTTATGAAACACTGGGAGTATATCCTGGGGAATTGCTACCCAGTTCCCAGTCTTCATCCTCTTTCTCCTTTGCTCCCCTTGGGATTTGCTTTCAATCTAGGATTTACAATTTTCTCCCCTCCCAAAAAAAAAGAAAAAAAAAAAAAGATCCTAAGGCAGAAATCTATGCATGTCTCTTCTCTGTTATTTGTCTGTCTGGTTCTCTCAAACAGTTATTTCTTTTGAGAAAGAAATACCATCTGATATCCTGTGTTATAGGGTTATGGGCTCTTTGGGGCCTCAAATAATTTTGATGACTACATGAGTTTTTAAATAGTGATTTTCTTTGACCAATAACCTTACCAAGTGCAATAAGGGAAGTAATCTTCTTTATCATTTGTGGTAATTGTGGACAAAACAATAGAAAATAAGTTGAAACTGTGTTCTATCCATGGTATATGTTGTCTGTTATCAAGTTTGTCTCAATAGAAGGGATGTCTTTCCTCTGTAGAAGGGATTATGTCAGAACTCATTCTTTATATATGTCTACTGAGTCACTAGGAGACCACGTAGCTCTTGCACTGATTGAAAGTTAGTAGAGAAGATATGTAAAAAGAAATACAAACATAATCCTTTAGTCTTCTTTTTATTTTTCATTATTTTTTTTCTTTTTTAAATCATTTTAATATAAAAGTCAGCATAGAATGCTTTATTGGAGAGACAATATTCTGATGTTCTTTGCAGGAACAAAAAAACCCATGGGTTAATCTTCACATTCTCTTTCCTTATAGTTCTGCAACTACAACAATAAACTGTTCAGACATTCATATTCTTTCTCTATGTCTTCTAGAACTACTTTCTGATGCAAGCTCAAAATCAGAAGAAACTACTTGAAATCAAAGACCTATTTAGAAGCTGATGAACTACCGAAACTGAGTCATATTTTCAGTCTGTTTTCTGAGAAGCAGCTAGAATGTACTAGGAAGATATCTGGTAGTTCTTCAGAACAAGATTTTTTTATAGGTCTCTCCTGTTGCACACTCTTCTTTTAGGAAGTGTAAGATGAGATAAGAAATCTTGGAGGAAGATTACTGATGATTAAATGTCCTTGTAAGAGATACTTGAATTATAGTCTTACTATAAACAAATGAAAGAAGAAGGCCATTGCAGAAAGAAGTTTAGCTAAATCACAAGGAAGTAAATGGCTTTGTAAAAATTAAGGAATTCTTCTTCCATAGTTTCTCTTCCGTAAGCAATATACAAATAGCCTAGGTGTGAGCAGTGCATTTAGTTATTCAGAGACAAAACTGTATTGTGTAATGCAATTTATACTGAAAGGGTTTGTCTGGTACGAGACATGGTACAATTACTTTGCAATTAATCATATTAATAGCCTGTGATGAAAAGAACATGATGTACACTGGATAGGTTAATTCTCAAACGTAAACAGGCTGACAGCAATACTGAAATAGACTGTGAAGGTGGAAGATTTTGTCTGGTTAGAAAAGAAAAAAGCTTCACCTATTCTCATGAGTAATCTGAGGTATTCACCTTAAATACTGAGAGTACTTTGGTCAAAAGTTAACATAGTTTCATGTAGTTTTGCTTTATCTTACAGTCATGCTTGCCAAAGACCAATATCTTTAAGTTCTTTTAAAGTGAATGAAAACAATCTCCTAAAACTATGCTAAATATATTATGTATTGTAACAAGTAATTGGTACTGGCTGCAAATTCATATAAAGAAGCACTTACTATGAAAAAAGACTGCGCTAAACAGAAAAATAAATTATCAAGTGATTCGGAGAAAACTCCAGGAACAAACTCGCCCACAAAGTTTTCCAGCTGACAAGGAGGTATTCTTTATTACGGCACCGGGAGACATGGGGGATAGCTCCACCTAGCGTGTGTCCACCTATTGCTACACAAGCAGTCCTTACGGAGCATGCATACATATTCATGAGGCTACGTATGGATTACGTTATTTTCCAGAAAGTTCCCCGCATGCGTACAAAAATGTGGTGGTGGTCTCTTGAGGGTCGTTTACTTCTTCCATCAATCTTCATCACTGCTGGCAGCTTTTGAAGCAGGCGCAGTAGATGCTCATACCAGCTTAATCGGTTCGTTAACACCACAGACTGAACAATCTTCCTGTCCTCCTACTTATCAGTTAATTTAACTGGGACCCATTCTGGGCCCCTGCCTTTTCAGATACACCCTATCTTTACGTCCTGTTCTTCTAGCCTGTTTTTCTTACGCTCATTTTGTACTAAAGTCATAAAGGCCTAAACTACGTCAACTGCAGCAGTTTATCTTGTACAAGAATTCTCAGCATGTTCTCTAGCTGTACTCTATATTTTTCTATGTATATCATGCATCTCAGTAACTTTCCATTATTACTGTTACAAATCCATCACACTTAACTTTACTTAAAATTGATTCTGAAAGTTCATATATTTCATTTTGTAATTTTGTACCCCCCTTGTCTCACAAGTGAAACTCATGTATTTCATAAACACATAGAGTCTGCTACAGCTACATTGATCTGTTATGTTCCTTATTCTATTTTTTGAGCTGATTAATCTCTTTATTTACACACAAAGGACAAACTGATGTATATTTAAATCTATCTACATGCTCTGTTCTGTATCACTGGAATAATACTTCTTTAATCCACTCAGGCATCTTGCTGAGGACAAGGCTGGCTTCTAAACCATTTCAACAAATCAGTAGATTCTGACTTCCATCTTAATATCTCAAACCAATTCCAAAAAAAGAGAGAATGAATATTAACTTTTGCTTATGCAAGTATTGGAAACTTCACATGTGGGTGCATATCCACACACATACAGAAATCATTGGCAGATCTCTAAGTCAAGCAGCAAAACTATGCTGGTTACTGTCTATTACATGGTCTGACACATACAGAATGTAAAAATTCATTGCCCCTGTACAGAGGGGCAAACCCCAAACACACTCTGTGCATTGGGCATTTTTCAAAGTTCCTGTTGGAAATTTAATTTGTTAAATGCTATAATAACACTGAAATGCCTGCTCCTATTGCCTGCTTAGAAGTACAGTATCCTGAAGGTATATGATACACAGATATATGAGGAAAACACAAGGAGTGGGTGACTGCCTTAGCTTTCCAATGCAATTCCTTCTGTGCAATATAAATCAGAGTAACAGCGGAATTTGTGAGAGATCACAAATCTTTCTGCAAGCATTAATCAGATTTCCAGTGCCTGTAATGAATCATGGAAAGAGCTGTCACTGATCCCTAATATCATTCTACAGTTAAATTGCCACTATACCACAGAGCTCACAGAATGTAAAAGCAGCCAAAGTGGAGAGCACATTGAGCTGTGGGAGTGGGGTAAGGCCAGCTGGCATGCTGTCAAAAGATGCCTTTCATCCACAGAAACTGCCACGGACTCCCAAGGCCATCCAGGGATGGTTCATCTGCCATTCCCTACCAGCCTCCAGATGGGCAGCACCTGCTGTATTTAAAAAATCACATCCCAAATGGCTGCTCCTGTGCATAACCAGCACGTCTGTCTGCGTTATCCTAAGCAATATTGGAGTCCTAAGAAGAAAGAAAATTTGGGAATGTTATTCATCCAGTAAGGCAAGGTTGTTACACACAAACAATTGGGGTTTCGCTGTTTTACTCAAGCGTGACAGCAATTGTGACTGTCTGCTAGGGACTATGGATGTTGTTTTCAGTGCAACTCCTCTGCATTTAAATTATGGTAGAATTTACTTGTCTTATGGAGGTTTTGTGTCTGCACCCTGATATATACAAGTCTTGAGATTATGTTTACTTAAACAACTCCAGGGAGTATGTTAGAAGGTGATAGAATATCAAATCCTGGAAGCCATTTTCAGGCATGTGAAGAAAAAGGAGCTGATCAGAACTAGTCAGCATGGGTTTACAACAAAGCCATGCTTGAGCAGCCTGATCAGCTAAAATGAAATTACTGGATTGGTAGATATGTGGAGCGCAGTGGATACTGCCCGCTCGACCACCTAGAGTTCATTTAGGCTTTTAACAGTCTCCCATAAGGTCCTCACAGAGAAGTTGCTGAAATACAGGCCAGGTGAGCAAACAGCAGGGCGGATTGAAAACAGACTGAATGGGTGAGCTCAGGGGATTGTGATCAGTGGCATGAAGTCTAGTTGGAGTCTATTAACTAGCACTGTACTCCTCGGGTCAACACTGTGTCCAGTGCTGTTAAACATCATTAATAATCTGGATGATGGTGCAAAGTACACCCTCAGCAAGTTTGCCGGTGGTACAAAATTGAGAGAAGTGGCTGATACACCAGAGGGTTGCAGTGCCATTCCAAGGGACCTTGATAGGCTGGAGAAATGGGCTGACAGGAACCACAAGAAATCCAACAAAAGGCAGTACAAAGTCCAGCACCTGAGGAGGGAAAACCTGAGGCATCAGTATATATTAGTGGCTTAATACCTGGAAAGCAGCTTCACAGAAAAGTACACGGGGATCCTGGCAGACACTCAGTTGACATAAGCGAGAAATGCGCTCTTGCCTCAAAGGTCAGCAGTACCCTGGGCTGCATTAGGGGAAGTATTGACTATGCATCAAAGGAGGGGACCCTTCTGCTCTCCTCAACACTGGCGACACCACCTCTGGATCAGCATGTCCAGTTCTGGGATCCCTAATACATGAGAGAGATGGAGTGACTGAAGAGAGTCCAGAGAAGACGCTGAAGGGACTGGAGCATCTCCAGTAAGAAGAAAGGCTGAGAAAGCTGGAATTGTTCAGCTGGGAGAAAGAAGGGTTAGTGAGGATCTCACTGTACAAATATCCAAAGAGAAGGTGCAAAGACAGCTGAGCCAGGCTCTTTGCAGTGCTGTCCTCTGATGTGGGAGGAGATTATGGGCACAAACTGAAATATAGGGAGATCCTCTTGAATATCAGGAAATCCTTTTTCCCTGTGGAAGGTGAATGACTACAGGAACAGGCTGCCCAGGGAAGTTGTAGCATCTCCATCCCTGGAAATCCTCACAAGCTGTCTTGACATGGTCCTGGGCAAGTGGCTGTAGGTGTTCTTGCTTGAGCAAGGGGGTTGGTTGAAATGACCTCAAGCCAACCTCAATCCTTTTGTGATTCTGTGAACTTCATAAAAGGGACAGTTGGATTCTATTTTTAATGCTAAAGCTTTAATTTTGTGCACTTAAAAAGAACTACAGACGTTCTGCATTGGATGAGGAAAGCAGAAAAGTGCTGGCAAATAAAGGCATTGGAGCTCTAATACTGTATTTAGTCAGTACAGAGTTTCTTTTTGTTTCTCTCATTTTAAAAATTTAAAGGTAGGGGTTTATCGTCTACTAACCTTACTGCCTTCACTTTTCTTATCTACTATTAAATATATATGTATCATTTCTTATTTAGATTTAGAGATACTAAGGAATAAAATCTTCAGTATAGGCAGCACATTTCACCCTGGGGAAATTGCAAATTAGCCCTATACAGGATAGACTTAAGGATTCCTTAAGAGGAAATACCTCTAGAATTAATATGACATTGCTTTTACGAAAGGTCTGTTAATAGTCTTGTTCAAGAATTAACTAAGACTATTGCACCCGTTTGCAACTGCCAATAAATTGCTAAATAGAGTGCAAATGCGCCATGTGTAATTCTGTCAGGTCACTATGACAAGTACTATAAATATTGCAGACAGGATCGTAGTCAGAGTAACATGCGCTTCTAGGTTAGGAAATATGTTTTAATAGTTACCCAATCTTAAAATATCTAAATCTTTAGTAACCACAAGTGTTAAAGAGCATGGACTAATATAATATCCAAATCACAGAAAATTATTTATGGTTCCCTGTCTTATGCTGGTGAATGTATTGGGTTTTATAAATGTTAGGGGAAGAATGCCACCTGACGTATCACAGCTTCTGGCAAACAACACCTTTTAATTCAAGTCCTTGACCAGCTGGGTTATCTTGCAGACATCACAAAGAGCGTGTCCTAAAGTGATCTGAAATAGCATTACCAATGTCTGCTTCTGTTATCTTAAATAAACATACATGTATATTAATTTAAGAAAATGCTATACTGCTCTGATGGCCTTTTATCAAAATGGTACTGGCAGGGACTCTCGACACCTCGCAGCACAAGTCCCACTCACTTGCATAATTACTGGCATGAGCTCTGGCAAAGCACTTCAGCTTACTGGCTTGTAAGATACCATGCAAGGTAGTAACAGGTGACACTTCTGGGGATGTAAAGCATGCTTCCTTGTTTTTAACTCTTTCTCCTCTGAACAGTTTTGTTCTCTGGGTTACTAGAAGTAAGCTAGGTAAGATCTGACTTAATTTTTTCAAGACATATGCAGAACATATATTCAATTATTGCCCATTCACAATTAAAAGAGAAACAAACTGTTTCTTGAGAAAAAATCAGCTTAAGTATTTGATCAGTGCCTGAGATATTTGTAACTCTGTCAGTGATAATATGCATCCTAAAATAAAGTGGAAGTTCTTGGGTAAGATAAAAGCATAGAATCTGTTTTCTTTGACAGAAAAAGGGAGGTATTTCCTTGAGGGATATTGCTACCTCCCAGACAAGTGAATCCCCATACAGACACCCGGGGGCAGTAGGTCTTCACTGTATGTCTAATTCATGCTTATTCTTACAAAACAATACAAATTGAAAGACTCAAAGAGGAAACTACTATGTTATCCACAGTCATTTTGCAGACAGGATATAGAGTGCTGTAGTCTTTATGCCATTGCTAAATCACACGCAGCAGTCTCATTATTTGTAATAACTCTACTGAAGGTACATATAAAATGCTTATGCATTTTTTTATTGTCATTTAAGTGTTTTCTCGTGGTTGAAATATATCAGGGCTTATCTTAAGATCCACAAGAAATTACTTCAATATTCCTTTAAATGTTAGATGACCTATTTTTAATTTTAACCTTTATGATAGATGTATGTGCTCCTTTGTGCTTTAATCATCAGGTTTGTCCTTAAGTCTGTCTTCCAAGTAAAAATGGGCTGATATTTCAGTGTACTCCATACACTGATATTGAAGACATCACTACTAGAGGACTGCCTCCTTTGAAAAATGTTGTAATTCTTTCTATTACAAAGCCATCTCCTTAAAAAACAAACTGCTTTGTACCACTGTTCCAGTAATACAATAAATAAGAGGATATCCTTTAATATGTTTGAAATGTCTTTTTGAAATTACCAGTAATAGTTTTTCTACAGACATCTTCTTTTAGATCTCTTATTTTCAGAATGCAGTAGGTCTGAATCTTGAATATTTTACTTCCTGTATTTAATCCTAGGAATCATACTATCTGATTTATAAATGGAAGAATATTAGTTACTATAGCATTAGAGTTCATTGTACTGTACCAATTTCACCTCCTTCTGAGTCAACACACAAAAAGCAATGATAGACAAATTTCTGGAGAATTTATACTATAAAGAAACAATGTCCCATTTGAGTATGACCTAATATTAAAGAGGTACTTATTCATCAGCAGAGGTTTTAATTGAATTTCTAAGCATTGTTATGTTTGTATTGGTTTGATTTTTTTTTCTTGGTTTTGATGTTGGTTTTTTTTTTGTTTTGTTTTGATTTGTTTTTTTTGTTGTTGTTGTTGTTGTTTCTGTTTAAAATAGGTAGGCTCAGACAGTTTAAAGAATGATGTAAGAAAGTTCCCAAGCTCTGAAGAAATGTATTTGCTTTTTGTATAGCATATATACTTATACACTATACTGCACTTATATACCTTCCAAACTGTCTGTATACATTTTATTTTCACACTTCTGGTATTTTGAGTACAGTCTGTACAGTCTCTGATAAAGTTATTGTTAGCCTTAAGGTAATGCAATTAATATCCTGAGAAAATGTGATTTCAAATCCTTGCCATTAATTAAGATGTAATCACATACAAATAATTAGATAATTAACATCACTCAATAATATGGATTTATAGCCATTATTAGCTGCATAGAATGATAAAGAAATAATAGAATCATAGAATCTTAGAATAGTTTGGGTTGGAAGTGTCTTTTAAAGATTGTCATCTAGCCCAACACCCCTGACATGGGTAGGGACTTCTTCAACTAGGTCAGGTGGCTCAGAGCCCTGTCCAACTCAAGCATTAATGTTTCCAGGGATTAACCTACCACCTCTCTGGGCAACTTTTTTCAGTGTTTCAACATAGAAACATAGAATCACAGAATCATAGAGTCATAAAATCATAGAATCCCAGGCTGGAAGGGACCTAAAGGGTCATCTCGTCCAACCTTTCTTGACCAAGCATGATGTCCTAGCACCCTGTCCAGCTGAATCTTAAAAGTTTCCAGCACTGGGGAATCCACCACTTCCCCAGGGAGATTATTGCAGTGGCTGGTTGTTCTAATTGTGAAAAATTCTCCTCTTGTGTCAGTTGGAATCTCTCTGGGGACAACATGACCCCGTTACCCCTCAAATTCCGTTTGACTCTTTGTAAAAACTGAGTCTGTCTTCTTTGTAGCCACCCTTTAAATACTGGAATGTGATAAGGTCTCGCCTGAGCCTTCTTTTCACCGCCACCATCATAAAAAGTATCTTCCTTATATCTAGGCTAAATCTCTCCTCTTTTAGTTTTACACTATTACCTCTTTTCCTGTTGCAAGAGACCTTGCTAAAAAAGTCATCCCCATCTTTCTTATAAGCATCCTTTAAGTATTAAAAGGTTGCAGTAAGTTCTTCCTGGAGCCTTCTCTTCTTAAGGCTGAAGAACCCCAACTGTCTCAGCCTGTCTTCATAGGAGATATGCTCCATCCTCTGGTAATTTCTGTGGTTCTCCTCTGGACCCTCTCCAACAGGTGCATGTCTTTCCCATGCTGAAGACTCCAGAGCTGAATACAGTACTGCAGGTGGGGCCTCACCAGAGGAGAGGGGCAGAATCACCTCCCTTGATCGCTGGCCACCCTTCTTTTGATGCAGCCCAGGATGGGTAAAGAAAACTTAGGAAAAAAAAGAGAATAAAGTCTAAGGATAGTCAATCACTGGAGACAATCGAAACTCAGCTGAATGAAGACCTGAGTAACATACATATTAAGATGCGGAAGTAAGTCTTGCTATAAGGAAGGGTTGGATTAGATGACTGTGAAAGATCCTTTCCTACCTCAATTATCCTATCATTATAATTGAAAGATGTTATCACAACTTATACAGAACCCATAAAAATGTTAAGATCTGAAGGTTATTCTGATCAAAGCTTTAGGAAAAGACGTTGAGAAGACTGCCAGGTCTTGAAATAGCTTCTCAAACACTTTAACAGCTTAAACTTACTCTCTGCAAGGCACTGGCACTATGACTGTTGCCAGCAGGTTGAAGGAGGTGATCTCTCCCCTCTCCTCAACATGGTGAGGCCAACTCTGGACCACCATGTCCAGTTCTTGGATCCCCAGTACATGAGAGAAATTGAAAAAATGGAAACAAAGTCTAGAGAAGGGCCTGGAGCATCTCCCATAAGTGGAAAGACTGAGATTGCTACAACTGCTCAGCCTGGAGTTGTCTTCGGAGATCTCATTGATCTGAAGTGAAGGTGCAAAGATGACATAGCTAAACTCTTTCCAGGGGTGCCCATGACAGATTATGTCCACAAACTGAAACACAGGAAGATCCTCTTGAATATCAGGAAACTCTTTTCCCCTTTGAGGATGAATGACCACAGGAACAGGTTACCCAGGGAAGCTGTAGAGTCCCCAAGATCTCAGGAGATCCTCACAAGCTTGGTCCTGGGCAAGCAGTTATAGGTGGTCTTGCCTGAGCAAGGTGGTTGGATCAGATGATCTCCAGAAGCCCCTGAGAATCTCAATCTTTCTTTCATCTCTGGGGCTTTCCCATTGGCAACCTGGGGTGAGTTCCTGACAGCCCTTAGCAGGGCTAACTCCAAGGAAAACACTAGGGTTTCCTACCTACATTGCCAGGCTGCCCATTGCCAGGCCTTGTGCTTAGAAGCACCAGCCTCTCTTCACAGGACCTGACAAGCCTGAGCTAAAGCCCAAGCCCCACCACAGGGGAAGGCCAGATGATGGGGATATACCTTTTAGCAGGGCCTGTTGCAACAGGATGAGGTGCAGTGGCTTGAAACTAGAAGAGGAGAGATTCAGGCTGGACATGAGGAAAAAATTCGTTACAATGGGGATGGTAAAATACTGAACAGGTTGCCAGAGTGCTGGTAGATGTGTTATCCCTGGAGACAGGCCAGGCTGGACGTGCTTCTGGACAACCTGATCTAGTTGTAGATGTCCCTGGGTTAGGTAGATCCCCAGAGCAGTGATACGTCCTGTCCAGATATGCCATGAATAGCAGCATCCTGGCTTGGAGGAGGAGGTCTGTGGGGAGAGGTGATAGAGCTCCAGGGTTCCCAAAAGATGTCCTTCTAGAAATCTCCTGCAATCAGAGCCTCGTATGTGTGAGCCCTACCCAGCTCAGTGTAGCACATGGTCAGCACTGGGGATGGAGCCTCCAGCCACATTTGTACTGCCACCCTTGCATGTGCAACTCTCCTTTCAGGGAGCCCAATAAGCATCCAGTTGCTTTTTGTGGTATGTCTTTTCAAAACAGGTTCACAGGCCTAATGTGTGAAGGAACTGAGTTTGAGAAGCATCCCTAATGGGTCATGTTTTGCACCAGGGAGGACCAGCCTGTTATGATCCTAGTGAGAAAGTTAATGTTTCTGAAAATTCGTTTTAAAGTCTATCTGTTAGAGCTGCGGCTATGAAGGTGGGTGGTATTGATGATCTTCAGTTCCCTTAGAACTAACGTTGGCCATTTACCAGGCAGTTTGCCAGTTTAGGAGGCCCCCTAAGAGGGGAAGGAAACAGCTCCTTTCCAGAAAGTGACACAACAGGAGAAGAGCATCAGCAAGGTCCTGTGATCCTGCAGCTTGTGCAGAGCCTTCACGAACTCCTGAGCAGGGTGCAGACAGCCAGACCTCATGGGAAGAAGTTGTCCACAGCCAGAGAGAAGTTAGCAGAAATGGTAAAAAGACAGAAAGCTACTAAGTTCTTTGCAACCTTGCCAGAAAAGAAGTACTTGCACTTCAGGGACACAAAGGGCAGAAAGGAAGTTAGTTATAACCTCTTTTGATTTCTGTTCTCATTTACTCACTTCAGATTTTCTTTATGCCATCTCTATAACAAAAGCTAATGAATTTAATTTATGATCTAATAAAGACCGTCTTTGAGTTTCTGTGCCTTTCAGTTTTTTTTCAGAGAGGTCATTAGAAGAACATGGAGGCAGATCCACTTCAAAGCATTGTTGAATGTGGGAGACAGGACATCATGTACAAGTATATTTAGGCCAATTTTGTCAGGTGTTCCTATTTGAGATCTAGCACCCGGCAATTTGTAGATAAATTACTGAGATTTTTGTCACCTCTAAAGCCAGCCACATTAGGATCTAAAGTTGCTTTTGTGATAACTTTCTGATTTTTTAAAAAAGTGAAAGTGTCTCTTTTTTTTATTTCCCACAGAGCAAAATAGTGAAATAACATTTTTCTATAATGTATAACATGTTTTCTATAATGTTAAAAACTCTCTTGACTCTACAATAATTTCTCAGAGCCATCCTGGAAAAGAAGATGACAAGGGCACTGGACAGAGATTCAGCAGATAAGAATTTTCTAATGATTTTCAGAGATATCCTATGACATGTTTACAGGCAATAAATTTGCATTAACCAGCTGCCCATTTATAAAATGGAAAAAATTTATAGCTCCCAATCTTTCCAGAAGATTAGAAAGAAAAATCTACTAGCACTTGTAAGTTAGTTGTGAGATAATACTCAAAGAAGATCTTAGAAAGCACTCAAAGAAAAGCAGTTGCTTCTACAATGGAATTTGGAAGGTGCAAAGTAATTATGACCTCACACTGTGTATCAGACAACAATACATCGTAGCCCTGTTGCCTCATTCAGTGAGTAGGAGTGTTCTGTATTACATATGGTGCTTTATGAACAATAACTGCCATAAATATAATAAAATATATCGCAAGACGTGCACATAGGCAAAAGCGGAGAGTTATATGTAAAGATGATCAAATGATCAGGATACAGAAATCCTCCATATATCCAGAGGGAGGCTCTGTGTATTGCCATGTAATGGGACAAATGCCCTCAAGTGCCTGAGTCACTTCAACCAGAATCCCACATGGATTCCTCTAACACATGAACCAGCTGCATGGATGAATGCTAACACAAGTTATGGACTAAAGATATAATAAAAAAGTAAGTTTTGAACTTTACTTTTTATATAACAAATAATAAAAAAAAATGTTTTGAACTCATAGGGTAGGTGTGTGTCTCAGATCAAAAGGAGAAAGCTGGTAAAGCTAGACCAGCTTTTCCAGGTAGCATATATATTTCTTCACAATCCAAACCCAACCATACTTTCTCCTATCTGTCAGCAAATCACCTTCTATGCAAGATCATTTTACAGATGAAGCACTTTAAATTGTTGGAAGAAAATACCAAATGAAGGTCCCTTATACCATACTACATTTGTATTATATGGTTTTGAGGAATATGTGACGTTGTCATTTAATGATGATAGGCTTCATAACTATGGCATTTAAAGCTTTTTATGCATCAACACTCTATAAATAGCAAGTAAATTATGCTCTCTGTTTGCATATTCTATAGAATATATTTTTCCTGATTATATACATACTATAAGAAAAACTGAGAAGAAAACATTATTTGTTTTCCTGGTTCTATCAATGTAAAATGTGAATATTACATTCAGTATCTAATAGCTTTTTAATGGTTATATGTGAAACATTCACAAAGAACATATGTTGTTACACACAAACAGATTAAGATTCTAGAAAGTGTTTACTTGTGTGCATATACAGATAAATGCACTGTTTATTATGTTTGATATTTGTAATCCTTGATGCTACAAGAAAGAGATGTATAATTTTTTGTAGCATTTATGATAGTATAATTAATGCAAGAATGTATGATTAATTTACTATCATAGATTTACTCAGAATAGCTTTAAAAGTGCTTTGTTGATTTTTATATTTACCTGAAGTTAAGATATTGTCCATCAGGGTTAGCAATATATTAGATATTTTTTGTTTTTAAAAAAAAGTGAGTTTGAAAAACAGGGAGAGTTGCTGAGATAAAAGGTGTCTACCATATCTACATACATTTTATAGACAATGGTCCACACTGACCAAAGTTACTGTTGTTGAAGACCATGCGTTAGATCCCAAATTTAATAGCTCCGGGCAATATATGTTTAATTGTAACAATAACAGATCATAACATCAATTTATTTTCTTTAACTGTTCCAGAATTTTTAATAAGGGTTTCAGTATCCAAAATCTAAGTCCTTTTGGACAAAAAAAATGGTCTTTATCTTTCTTGTGGTTGGTTCACTGTGACAGACAGACCAAATTAGGGAAGAAAACTACTGAGACAGCTTCACTCTGCTGCCTTTTGACACATACAAATAGATTAGATCAGTGAAATGAAAGCTTGTACTGGTTTATTCTTGAATAGAAGCTGTTTCAAATTTGAGATATTATAGACATACGCACATCAACTACTGTCACAAGCCTGATTTCTGCTGCCACAGAATGTGTCACCACTCCCACACGACCCTTCCCTACCCTCCCTGGCCACTTCTGCAAAGCTGCTGTTCTTAATAAGCCTGTGGTAAATGCATACTACCTAAGGACGCCACTAAAAAGCAATGCTGTACTGGCAACACATGGTGTTCAGGTCATGTATTTGACTCATCAACATCCCATCCGTATTGCAACTTTAGAGAATTTATTTCCAAAAAGTCATTGTCTCTCCCTGGTGTTGCTACTTTGAAACTGACTGGGGGAAAACCTTCACATCTTATTTCCAAAGCCTCCAAGGTAGCATGAGAGTTTCACTCGTCACAACCATTTAGAATTCCACCTTTGAGCTTCTTAAACTCTGTGGTTTTTTTTGTGATAAGATGCACTCGGGTGATTACACTTACATGGTGTAAATTACGTTTAGACTGTGTGAATTCACACAATTTTACAATCAAATGACATGAATTAAATACATTCATACACATTTCTGCCCTAGCTATAAGTTCTTCATGTAACTTCAAACTAACTTCATTTTACATACAGTGCAGGAAGACAGCTAGAACAGCTAGTCAGCCTTAAAAGGTCCATTTCCGTGAGGCAAGTTTTGGTTAGGCTCAGTGATTTTCTTGATTTTCTGTCAAGAAAAAGGACCAGCACTACTTCTTCACATTTTGGGCTCAAAGTGCAGACTTCAGAATAGTTTTTCTTCTCAGTCATCAATAGAGAATAGTCTTGTATTTCCACAGCTTCCACTGATACATTGTTTTTATTTTGATCTATTTCTTTTAAGATCATTAGAATTTTATAAACTAATATCCCCAAGAGGGTTTTGAGAGAGAAAGCATCTAAAAATCTTGCAATCTGATGCACAGCACAGCTTATACATCTACCCCATAGGTCCCTCATATTCCCAGGAAATCTAAATTCCTTCCTCAGTGCCCTCCTGAGTAATTTTCCTGTGCAACCCACCAAAGGCTTCAAACTAATCTCATCACCATGTTTCCACTGAGGCTATTTTCCTTTCTCCTGACCCAATCCTAGATTTCTTGGCATTGTTATTCTGTTGTAGTATAAGAATGATGCAGTTTCTGAAGCTTTTATCTGTTGCCTCTCTGACAGCTGATCTATGTCATGGCATCTATGAGCTGAACACAAGAGTTATCTCTGTCAGGGATAGTTGTATGCTTTCCATTTGGCTCTGTACTTGCACAGGTGTGTTGTTATTGTTCTCTTGTACTGTTCTTTGTAATGACAGGAAAGGTTTAGAGGTCCCAGGAAAGCAACAATATAGTATTTTCTTCCCTTTTCCGATCTTTGAGAGTCATTTATTGTTTTTCACTAAATTTCCTTGGTGTAACAAGGAAATACTTATAATGACATAAGTCTAGGCTGGAGCTTTGAGGCAGATCTGCTTGCCCTCTTTTTAAAAGCATACCAAGATTACTGAAGACTGATAAAACCTTAAGTTGGCTCTTGGTTGAAGATGGGTGTTTTAGGCCTTTCCAAAATAATGTGAGAAGCTCAAAAGTTAAAAAAAAAAAAAAAAAAGCTTTTACATTGAAAGGCATATTTGGTCTGAGCAGACGTTACAACATTTGAAGTGAAGCAAAAAAGAATTTTCTCCCTTTATACATTGCGGATTTGTAGGGTGTTTTTTTTCCTTTTCCTATATATATAGGAATATATGTTACATATATATTATATATATTATTATATATAGGAATATATAATTATCATATCTATTATATATATTCCTATAATATGTAATATATAAAATAACATATAATACATATAACATATATCATAATGCTATTATAATTATATTAATATTTCTAGCAATAAAGATATTATTATAATATATAATACACTTTATATTATATATTATAATATATTATAATATAATGTGATATATGATATATATTACATTATATAATATCATAATATATGATATATATTATATTATATAATATCATAATATATAATATATCATATTATAATATTATATATTATATTATATATTATAATATTATATGTAATAGAAAATAATATATTGTTAATAACTAATTATAATTAATAATATAATTAAAGTATCTCAATAATTATATTAATTTTATAATATGTAATATATACATATGTACACATAGATACATATATATAATATTATATATTATATTATAAAATATATTAAATTATATATAATATAATATATTATAATATATTATAATATTAAATATATTATTATATTATCATATTATAATATATATTATGACGTAATATAAAATTAATATAATTATTAATATAAATATAATAGCATTTTGATGTATTATATATATAAAATATATAATATCTATAATATATATTTTATTCCTCTATATATAGGAATATATAATATAAAATATATATAATACATATTATATATTATATATTATAGGAATATATATTTTTTCCTTTTTTTTCCTACATATATATATATATATATGATTTTTGCTTTTTGGCTTCCTGGACCACAGACATCTCTCCATTGTCCCATCTTTACCTCACACCTGAAGGTCTACACCTGATTCTGGTGTTCCTTAGTAGTCTCCCACTCTCTGCTGTACTACGATCTTCTTTCTTCCTACAATTTATTTTTGCTTTTGTATGGCTGTTTCATGCTGCCATCTGAAGGTGGAATTTTCCATTTTATTCCGTACACTTTCCACATACTCTTTGGCCAGGTGAAGGCTCTGCATCCTAGAAACATCTTTCCAGGATGTGGACAAGGAAATAGTACAGAGAAAGATTTTATTAGAGCTGAAACTAGAATAACGATGTTTTAAAACACTAATAAGGATACAGAACATAAAAGTGACAATCACATTTCCTGTCTGTGTTGGTAAACAGAACCTTTCTCCCAGTCTTGTCGCCAGTCCAGGTGCTGTATGATGGAACAGTCACAGCCCCTTTCAAAGACCCAGGAAAGAGTTCGCCTCCTGCCTTTGGCAATACCCTAGGGCCTGTGTTCCCAGCTCTTCTGCACAGTTTCTCCCTGTTCTGCCTGTTCTGCCCATTGCTTTTCTGCCCACTGCTTTTCTGCCCACTTTATCCTGTGCTCTCAGAAGGGCTGCCTGGTGACTGCACAGTAGTTACGCAGTGAAAAAATAGTGACAAATGATCATATGTACTTTAGAAGGAGATCAAATTCAAATGCTATCTTCTTGGTAAGGTTAGATTCAAATGTAAATCAACTGCCTTGGCTGGAGTAGTACTTTAGTCACTTGACAGCAGTATACTTTGTCTTTATGTAGAACCACTGGTTTTTGGGAATAGACTTGACACTTTTAATAGTAGTTTTGGTTTGGTGTTGTTTTAACAAAATCTTTTCCAATTCTCTATTCTACCCACCTTTGCTCTTCCTTAATTACTGCTCTGATACAGGATAATCTGATCTTCTAACTCCATCAATGTACAAAGTCCCTCATCTTTCAGCTCCATGTTATATTGAAGTAGTTCATACATACTCAGTCAGAGCCCAAACATTACATCAATACAGTACTTTTAACGCAACATGTGCATCAGAGTCAGACATTTCCGTAAATGTTTGAAAAACTCTCTTACCAATCTATAAATGTATTTTTACCCTGTCTCTCAAAGCCTGTGCTTACGCATGAAGATTCTCTGGCACCTCCTGGAATTGTCTGGAGCAATATCAGGAGATATGTTATCATAAAAATTTGATCTTGGCTGACAGGCTAAACAACATTATTGTATCAGAGCAGAAATAGTAATGAAATAAAAATTTTGAACAGAACATCAAAGAAGTCCCACAGCTTCCATGCCACGTCCTCTTGGAAGGCACCAAACATTGCAGCCTTAGCATATGTCCAGTCTAATGCACCCGCTTCAGGAGAACTTCTGTCTCCATTAGATCCTTGAGAAGCATTCCCTAGCACTTCCCTGTGAATAACCCATTACCTTGCAATGCAGAATACAAAGAAGTTGGCTATCTATTCACATCATCAAAGACATCAGGCTGTCTATTCATTTCATCAGAGAAATAGCAGCCGAGTATATGAATCACAGAATCAGGGCTGGAAGGGACCTTAAAGATCATCTGGTTCCAACCTCCCCTGCCATGAGCAGGGACACCTTCCACTAGACCAGGTTGCTCCAAGTCCTGTCCAACCTGGACTTGAACACTGCCAGGGATGGGGCAGCCACAGTCTCCTGGAGCAACCTGTTCCATTTTCTCACCACTCTCACAGTGAAAAATTTCTTCCTAATATCTAATCTAAATCTGCCCTCTCTCAGTTTAAAGCCATTCCTCCTTGTCCTGTTACTGCACATCCTTGTAAAAAGTCCCTCTCTAGATTTCTTGTCAGCACCCTTTACGTACTGGAAGCTGCTCTAAGGTCTCCTGGAGCCTTCTCTTCTCCAGGCTGAACAACTCCAGCTCTCTCAGCCTGTCTTCACAGGAGAGGTGCTCCAGCCCTCTGATCATCTTTGTGGCCCTCCTTTGGACTCAGTCCAATAGGTCCATGTTTTGACAATATTAATCCCCAGTAGTAAATAGACGTTGAAACCTTTGTTTTCAAAGTGACAGATAATTGCCATAACAAAATCCACATTAAATGAAAAATGCTGATAATATATTGGATAAAATAATATAAAACATTATTGAAGTTCCTAGTGTGGTCATTCGTATTACCTGCTCACCCAAAGAAAAATAACACATTGTGTTTTCTGCATTAAAAAAACCCACATCTCTGAAGCCGAGCAGGGAAGGCATCAGAAGCGAAGCTACTGAATTTAAGGATTCCTAAGAGGAAAAAGTTCTACAGAAAGCTGATAATTAGAAAGAGGAAACTTGTCAGCCATGTCAGGAAAATGACATGGAAAAGCTTGAGGGCTGAGGAATATGTTATTTGCACATGAATAAATGTGAGCAAATACTATTATAGCTTTTCATGATATCTTACCAAGGGTTCTCTTCTACCCAAGATGCCCAAGATAGATATTAATCTGGAAATGAATAGATAAGTATGGTGTCAGAGTAAAACAAATTAAAACCAAAAATTAAATTTTGTTCAGATCCATTGTTTTCGGATGTAATTCCCACTCATACACACATTAGAAGTAGATTAGATTCAAATGCAACCTTCTGGGTAAGATTAGATCCAAATGTAAATCTATTCTAAAGAAATCTGTTGCTGTCTGAATTGAGAGTAGCAGAGTTATGGACTCAGTGATCTTCAATGTTGTCTCAAACCAAAATGATTCTCTAATTTCACTTGGAAAAAAATTAATGCTTTGCTCTGACTGTTTCTACAACTGCATTCTCATAGAGCCAGAAATTAATCTCTCAGAGCTGCAGGAAATGTCTTGAGATGTGAGAGGGTACAACAGGATCTACTGGAGCAAAACTTCATTGTCTGATGAGGAGGAGCAAGGCACCTGAGTCATATCTCAGTACCATCAGGACCTAGACCAATGTCCATCCAAACCACAGTTCTCTCCTTTTCTCTCCTTTTCCTTTTCTTTTCAACAGAACAAACATTTTTATCTATGGATGCTGTTTCTTAGCAGGTGTGAAATTCAAACTGTGTTATCTTCCTGCGCTAATAAGCCAGAAGAGAGATTATACTTAAAAAAAATAAATAATTACCAGCTGATCCCAGGTACTGGAAAATCACCAGGTATGCAGGAGCATTAGATTGGAAAGATGAAATTAAAACCAACCATCCATATTACACATTTCTTCTACATTTAGCAAAAAATCAAAAAGCAGAAGAATGTTGTTAAGCATATGTGTGGTAGCAATAGGCTCAGTACTGTTGCTTGATTATCTGAACCTTAAAGACATCAAAAGGCCACACCTGACAACCACACAGCTATATTTGTAAGCAGCCTTTCATCATACCTGTGGACTTTTTCATGTATATGTATATATACAGATACATGCACACACAGACGTATTAAGTACTCTCTGGTGTCTATGAGGACCTATGTGACTGTGAAAAACAAAATATAGATTAATTTATATTTCTTTGCTCCAAATGAAAATAATTGTATAAAACTGATAACTGAAAAAAAAGTTTCACTTTTGATTTTCAATAAAATTAGGTACAATTAGCAGCAACAGAATTTAATTAATATTTTTTAAAGCAGCACAGAGTTCCTAATTCATTCTTATCGCTGAGGAAAAAAACGTTGGTTATCAGGCAGTACTGCTGAGAAGTGTTCTTTAGACCTCAAAACCTCATTAAAATGTAAAAATAGAAATAGACACAGAACTAAGGAGAAAGATGGGACTGACGTTTTCTGGCTGAAAGATTTTGTTTTGAAAACACAACTTTACCATCTTCTTGAAAGCTTAAGAACTGCAAGGGAGGAAAATATCACTTCTGTGAAGCTGGAATTTCCTGGCTTGATATAAAATTTCTGTCTCCACTTGAATTTCAGGCATCCTTTCTAAAAAAAGATTCTTTTTTAAAATTATTAATAAAAAGTAAGCAGGAAAACAAATTAACATTTACTGTGCTTCAGTGTTTTAGTGGGGATTTTTTAAAATTCAATTTTATGAGAAATTTAAAGAATAACAGATTTTCTATAAAGTCAAATCAATATGATGTCTTACCAGCAAAGAATCCAGTATCTGAGTGAGAAATGAATTTTATTTACACATATTTCCTCAAAAAGGAAAGAAAAAAAAGAAAAAAATGTGTTTTCTTAGTCTTCAGTATTCCAGGATGACTTCTTTGCAATGGACAAGTTATCTTAAACTGCAACAGTTATTATTCCATTGCATAAGTAACTCTAGAAAAATACCATATAGTAAATAAGATCTAACAACCTAAATTTCAGAACTTTGATTTTGTTTTTTTTTTGTTGTTGTTTGGGTTTTTTTTGGTTTTTTTTTTGGGGGGTTTTTTTTTTGTTTGTTTGTTTGTTTGTTTGTTTTTTCACATTGGGTCTGAGTATTTGTCCCATCAGCATTCTCTATAGCTGAGCTCAGGACAGCATGTTTGATCACTTTTGAGTAGTTCAGTCTTTTCTTGTATATCAGAATAGATAAGCTCATCAAAAGGAAAGGAAAAATCACATAGTACCTTCTACAGGGTCAGTGAAAGGTCTTGATAATGCCTCAAGCACAGGCTACTCTACTATTAGTTGCTGCCTCAATTCCTTTAAAATTGAAAGCTGACCTGGCACAGACCCAGTTTTGAGAGCACTAGTTGTTACACAGAAGTCATTCTGACCCTGAACATGAAAAACCACATATGCACATGTTAAAAGAAAGACAGAAAGAACCTGTTATATAAAGGTTCCTGAAAAAATACTTGAGATGTTCCAGGCCTTTTTAATTATATTAGTTATTGTGTCTCTCCTTGACATTTATAAAGCTGAGAATGGAATAAAGAAGAGACATTTCATCGTTATTTTTAAGATTACCTTCTGAGTATTCTTGGAAACTGGAAAAAAACAATTACTAAGTAAGCAGCAAAAATCATTAAAAACACCATCTACATTGAAGTGTCCTGCTAATTACATCATGTTAGCAGCAAAATCATTTCCAGCATTTCTAGTGGGCTGAAAATATGCTTTGTTGGATTATGTTGGTTTTTTGTTTGGTTGGGGTTTTGGTTGTTTTTTGTTTGTTTGTTGGTTTGGTTTTGTTTTTTTTAAATGCATCTGGGCTTTATACCTACAAAACTTTAATGACATGTTTCAAGGCGTCAGAACATCTCTCACAACAAAATTATTCTGGCAAGCGGATCAAGGCCTGGCTTTGACTTAGTGATCGAAGCAGCCTGCCAAGGAAAACAAGATGAGCAAGTGACACTAAACTGCTCCAACAGCCTGATTGCTCTGAGTTGCATTGTACTCCTAGGAGCCCCTTAAACCTGACAGACATCAAAATTAATGGCAGCAAACAAGTAGACTTCAGTTCTCCAAAACTTTATTATCCACATTTATTATTTTATATAACTAGTAAGCCATTTAAGTAAGAATAACTAAAAATATTTTCATGGTCAGACTCTTCTAATAATGACTAGAAGAGGTGTCCCTTCCCTTGCTCCACTGACTTACAGCAAAACAATGAAGTAGGTAGGAATAGCAGTAATCACCAAGCTACACTCATGATCCACAGGCATATAAAACTGGGGCAAGAAGTCAGTTCTTAAATGCAAGTCAAGAGCCATAGAAAGAGAAGATGATATTTTCTAGCTACCATCAGAGAAGGACTTGGGGCAAGTTATGTCCATCGAGTTGGTTTTAGTTTTTTTTAGTTGGTTTTTTACCCCTTTGCCTCATGTAATTCTTGTTGAAAGAGGACACTCAAAAACCTTAATATACTTGCTACTTTGCCACAGGCAGGCAGGTGATGAACCTGGCCTTTTCTCTCATTCAACACTTGCAGGTTCAGAGACACCCATGTTTCCTCAGGAGAAATCCAAGCTTACAATATTTCCTTATAACAGCCTACTTTAAAAATAGAGAAATCCTTTAGAAGGAACCAAGAAGAAGGAAAGAACCAATAGGCCAGCAAGAGATAAAATATCAAATCACCACCTCTCTGGCTGTAGAATTAGATTCTAACAGTTGTACTGTTGAAGGGTTATTAGACAGTGACATAACCATGGGGTTTTAATATGAACTTCGTTTCAGTGCATATAGACACTCAGACTCCAGGCTACACTTACACTTAATTCATGGCTAGCACAATTCTCAGGGCTTCAGTTTTCCTTTTAACAATGATGACTCCCAAATTTGTATCAACTTTTCTAATATTTAAGTACATCCTTTGACATCTTGTTGTGGTATAAGCCACTATAACTTACCCAGTTCACTCACTTACCCCCTTCTCTTTCTTCCCCCAGTCCCGGGGGGATGGGGAGGAGAAGTGAGAGACTGTAACTCCCACAGGCTGAGATAAGAACAGTCCAGTAACTAAGGTATGGCACAAACCACTGCTGCTACCACCAATAATAATAATTTACAAGGCAAATACAAGGAAAGAGAGTACAACTGCTCACCATCCAATACCCAGCCCAACCCAGCATCGAACCCCACCCTTCTGGATCTCTGCCCTCCGTTTTTACGTCCTGGGCATGGCGTGCTGTGGTATGGAATAACCTCTTTGGTCAGTTTGGGTCAGGTGTCCTGTCTCTGCTTCCTCCTGGCTTCCCCTCCTCCCTGGCAGAGCATGAGACTGAGAAAGTCCTTGGTTAGACCAAAACATTACTAATCAGTAACCGAAACCATGGGTGTTATCAGTGATGTTCCCAGGCCAAAAGTCAAAAAAACAGTGCTGCACCAGCTACTAAGAAGGGGAAAAATGACTGCTACCTCTGAATCCATGACACACCACATTCTAGATTCTATTTGATGATTTGTCAAGATCCTACATAGTATCAAATAGATTTCCTCTAAATTCATGGGGTAATTTAAGAAAAACAATAAATATAACTAAAAAAAAAAAAATCTGCAACTTCATTATTCACCACCTCTAAGCTTAGATCCAAAGGACCTTCATTGTTAACCTAACTATAAAAATTGCTTCATATTAAGCTTTTCTGTGGAAATTGGTACATTTAATGAGAATTTTTGGATACTGTTCCTTTGGGTTTGAATCTGAGAAATTAAAAATTTACTAAAAACATAATGGAAATCCTTTGTCAAAAATCATATACTCTGAATGTAGCCTAGACTGTGATTTATCCAACAGATTGCCTTTTAACAAAACATTTTAACTTTGTCAGTTAATTGCAATCTGCTGTAACTGACACTATTATCTCAGTTCATCAATCCAAATAAGAATGCAGCAGCTGCTTTAAGGAAACTAATGCCAGTATCAATGAAAATTCAGCTGGAATAACTTCAGTGTGTAGACAGGGCTTTCATTTTAGTAGTTCTCACCACCCAAGAGCATCGTAACTAGTATACTGGGCTATTTACCCTTTGAACTTATTTATTCTGGTTTCTTGGGAAAATTAATTTTGTGGAAATTTGTAGATTTACTCATTACCTATTTGAAAATTTATATTGTTATCAAGGCTTAAAATTCAGAATAATTTTCACATAGGAAAATATTAAAAATAGTCTCTCAGACTTAAGGGTTATGACAAATCCAGAGACATGGATGATTAAACAGCATTTTTTTTCTTACTCCTAAGATGTACTAAGGCAACTATAAATATAGCCATTGCTTTTTCATATTGGCAATTCTATTTACCCACCCCACCCCCAGGAATACCATACACAAAGAATAACTATATAAGCCTGAAGAGGAGAGGGTATTGATCCATAAGATGTCTTAACATTTAAGATGGGAAGAGTACAAAAAAAGACATTTAAAATCCCCATCCTAACATATTTCATCACATTGTTATAGACAGCAATACCAGTGACCTGAGAAGCCTCAGGAGCAGAGAACAGAAGAGTATCATGTGGCTAAGTGACCTTGTTTATGCCAGGAGATACAAGAAAAACAACAGGCAATATCAGATGACCAGGATCACTTTTATTTACTTTACATAAGAGCCCTAACAACCTCAGACTGGTTTCAAGTTAACCTCAAACAGGCACTTGAACTACCGGGCTGTGTATTCGGCAATTCCAAAGCAGAGATTATGAGATATAACTATTTACCAAAGTGTTGATACTATTATTCACACCAACAGTACAGAATATACACTGTTACAGCATGACTCCAGAATGAAATCGCCTAAAGCCATCTACTGAATATAAGCAAGTATGATAAAATGCAAGAGATATAGAATTCATTAATGAAGGGCTTATTCTCCTCTTATTCATTTACCCTTTTTACAAGGCTCTGGATTCATTAGAAGTACTACTATTTAAAATCTCAAATTATTTCTTAAAAAAGACCAAAACAAAGTGAACAAAGCAAATGAAGATACAACCTGAGTGACCAGCTCTAGCTGACCCTTCTTTGAGCATGGGAGTAGGACATGCTGACCTCCAGAGGTCTCTTTCAGCCTTAGGTGTTCTGTGATTCTATAGCACCATTGTGTCCTGGGTTTAGCAGTAGCGGTCGTTTTCCCCCTGCTGAACCCAGGACACATTGTAAACAAATGTATTTGCTCACATACAACTATTCACCATTAAAAAGCTTAACCTTCTTAATTGTAAGAATATCCATTAAATAATAAACATTTAGAAGACAATCTGAACTCATTTGAACTGCTGAAAGTGTCCAACAATATCATGCAAAGAAACTATTTAGAGGCAGCACAGTTTAAAAGTGTCAAGCTCCTTTTTCATCTGTAGCTATAGTTAACAACTTCAGACCAAGTGATTTTCCTCGGACTTGCCACTACCTCACAAAGATCACCAGACAATTTTGGTTTTCTTTTTGTATCTAGCCTTATAGTTGTAAGTGCTTGGAAATAAGACTTTCTTTCATAGTTTTTGCACTTTGCAAAATAGTGAGAAAAAAGCTTTTTGGGACAAAAAAAAAAAATGTCAGTTAGCATACATATAAATAACCTGAAAAGCTTTTTCTTGCTAAAAATTGGGTAAAGTTTATTTTGTCCAAGACCAAAGACCATTATTTAGGCTATGCAAAGTAAAACTTCTTTCTCATCAGCATCAGTCCTTCCTTCCCCTAAAACCAATAGAGTCTGTTGTTTGGGCCATATATTTCCTTATAAGAAGAAAGACAAAACTCACATCACATGCTTAAATGCTCCATGACCTAGAGGTTTGCCCACAGTACATGAGTACATGCTTGGGGAATCCTTAGTGCCTACAAAGTGCAGATAGTTTTGCCACCTGCGCTCTCCACCACAGGCAGAATTTGTGTAGTCTTGAAGGAATTGCAACAGAAAATTGCAAGTTTTTCTATATCCATTTTGTAATAGAAAACAATGGCATTTTGTGATCTGAGAGCTAGTACTGGTGTCCAAGCCTGCCCTGAAGAAAGTTATGTTGATTAAGTTGATTCTACAAGCTCAGTAGGATCCTACAAGCTCATTTTGTTCTGAACTCAGTGTATTTATGTAGCAGGGAAATCAGCTTGCCTCCCACAGCTCCCTCTTTATTTCTTTTAAAAGAAAAGTGAATTAACAATGATTTATTTGAAAGGCAGAACTTGAAGCCTTTTCCTAATGTATCTCAGTAGCTGACAAACAGTATAGGTGATGTTTTTTTCATGCAAATTGAAGTAGTCAATAAATAAAGCTAAGAATGAGTGTAACAAAGTTGATGTCACATTTATTAGTACGAGCACAATTCTAACAAATATTCAGATTAAAGTGATCATGACATGCTGATACACTTCCACTGGCTGGACAAAGTTATTGGTTATCATTAGCAGACCAAATCAGCTTTCAGGAACACTTGGGGGAGACCAACACATCGCACATGCTGGAATGACAACTGTAATTCTGAATTTAACTTGCATGTAGATTTACTGTGATTGCATGAAGATAGGGGCTACATGCTTATGTGGGACATAACAGCAAATTACAGTTATTTCATGTGCAATTGTCCAGTATGAATGTAAAATTGCTGTCATTATGTAAACAAATTTGACAAATTATTGCCTTTGCATTTTTTTCCTAATTTCTGTCCAGAAAAAGTCTCTTTTTACTATGCAGAGAGAAAAAAAGACAAGCATTGTAATGAAGTGTAGCAAATGTTTGTTCTTCATATTCCAGGTATTCCACTTCAGCATCTTGTGTGATTTTGCCAAATACTACTGCCAGTATATTCCATAAACTTGGAAGGTCATTATAGCCACAGCTGCAGAGAGCTGATGAAAGAAATTGAAGCTCCTGGTCATCAGCTGTATCTGATTCTCCATGTTTCTCTTACTACATTCACCTCAGAGACTCTTGACAAAGGAGTGCTGACGTTGTTTCTGAACCATATAGCTGTACAAAACAGAATGAGATAACCCCAAAGAATCACTTTTCTTGACTACTTGACAGAACATCAGATTAAAAAGTAGCATTGTGCACTGTAAGTAATTACATATACTCTATGCTGACAACATTATTAGGATGTTTATGGTAGACTAGTTTGGTTTGATTCAGAAAGAACCTAAGCATTCATGGTTTTGGATTAATAGTCACTCGTCACAATGCTGATTTATTTGCTCTCAAAGTTGCTGCTTTTGATCTCTGAGTTTCAGCATGTCGTACCGTACTTACAGCTGGCATTTGCTGTGTTAGTGATTATCGGCTGGGGGCCCTGGGCTAAGGTTCTTGCTTCACTATATGGTAATCACTTGTAATACAATAGGCTCATTTGTCATGAAACTGATCTGGCTTGTGTTCCCAGTGTGGTCACCACCTCTATACTTTGGGAGGTATATAATAGAAGTGTTTAACAATTACAAATCTTTTTTCCCCTCTTCAGGTGGTCAACCTGTGAAGGAGACATTCCCTTACCTTCCCAGCCCCCCCACCAGACCATTTACAGCATCAGTTGAGAGTTCTGAAGATTTTTAATGGCTTTTGTGTACCCTTGAGACCTGCCTGCTGATTGGGATGGGGATCACCATGTTGGCACACATATGGAATGTGTTTTACCCATGACCATTTAGTCTTATCTCGAAAGTTAAGCAGAGTTGGGTGTGGGTTTTGTCTAGGGTTAGGCGATGATATAGGAGGACTGAGAGATTTTCCCCGAGGCTGGACAGCCACGAGTGGCAGGGTGTGTGGGATAGCATGGGCAAGTATCTAGGCCAGTGGGCCCCTCCAGTGCTCTGGAACTTCACCACTGAACAAGTACAAAATCCAGAATAATTAGTAAAGCATTTAAATGAGGTGTGTTGTCATTCTGGTCATACAAGAGAGGGACAAATCATGGTAATGTGCTGGAGCTTGGCCTATGCTTACAGAGCCCTGTTCAACACTATCCAGCACCTTCAAAGGGAAAAAATATCTCTGGATCCGGTGGCAAAGCAACCGGCAATGCAGTTACTCTAACTCCAAATACAGCAGCTACACCAACTCCAAAAACAGCAGCTGCACCAACACTAGTGACAAGTAGAGCAGCTACTCAGACACTGACTACAACAGATAATGCAGCTACTCCAAATACAGCAGCTACAACAACCCCAGTGACAAGTACAGCAGCCACTCAAACTCTGACTGCAACAGACACCACAGCTACTCCAGCTCCAAGCACAGCAGCTACACCAACCCCAGGGACAAGTAGAGTAGCTACTCAAAGCCCAACAACAGGTACTGCAGCCACTCCGTCTGCAGTGACAGTCACTGCAGCTAAACTAGAGGACCAATTCATGCCAATATCAGTTGCCCCTGTATGCAAGGGGAAAAGCAAAAAAGAGGCAAGAAAGATGAAGCAAGATGAAGAAACAATGTGCTCACCACCCGGGACTGCATCTGATCAGGAGTCATCATCACATGAATCAGAGGAAGAAGAAGAAGAGGTGACTTCTCAACCCTGGACCTCAACTCAGCTACAGAATATGCGAAAAATTTTATTCATCAACCAGGGGAGCACATCATCACCTGGTTGCTCCGATGCTGGGACAATGGGGCAGAAGGTCACAAACCAGAAAGTAGGGAAGCCAAGCAGCTGGGATAACTTGCTAGAGAAGGGGGAATTGACAAAGTAATTACAAGAGAGAAACGGTCCCTCAGCCTGTGGAGGTGGCTCTTGGCAGCTGTGAAAGAAAGGTTTCCATACAAGAACGATGTTATGAGTCATTTGGCCAAGTGGACTACTCTAGAGAAAGGCATCCAATCTCTGAGGGAATCAACCATTGTAGAGATATTCTATCACAAGCAGGATGCTGGGAAAGGACCCATAGATCCAGATGAAGTCGAATGTACATGACCCATATGGCAGAAATTCACACGGAATGCACCGTCATCATATGGCCACTCATTGGCAGCAATAACCTGGAATGACACGGCACCACCAACAGTGGATGAAATGATTAGTTAACTCGGAGAGTTCAAAGACAATCTCACCCCTTCCATCATTTCAGCTGTGGAAAAATTGTCTCAGGAGTTCAAACAATTGAGAGGTGATCTATCTGATCTATCCAGCTCCCCACGTGTATCAATCCACATCTCAACTATTAACAAAAGGCCTTCTACTGCTCGAGAGAGAAGGTATAGGAGGTATATGCCGCAGGCCACCCTATGGTTTTACCTGTGGGGTCATGGAGAAGACATGAGGAAGTGGGACAGAAAACCTACCTCAGCTCTGGAGGAACAGGTGCGTGAATTGAAGAGGAGAAAAAAGGTCAAGGATGATCGTCACATGAAAGCTGCGGCTTCAGTCTCTGGTAAGCAGGCTCCCAGATGGAGTGGGAGAGCCGATTTTTCTCCAGCTCCTGTGAAAAAGAAGAGTAATCCCTGTCTACCAGACGAGTTCTGTGGTATCATCAGGAGGCAACAATCCAACACTGCACACAGCCTCTCCTGCCCTGAAAGACTTACAAGAGATGGAGCCCGACATCATGGACCAGATGGACTCGGCAGGTTTATAGGGGTTGGTCCATGTGCTAACGAATGATCTCTCTCTTTGTGTGTGTGTGTACGAATATATGTATATATGTATGAGATAAGAGTGATGGTATATTGAAAAATGTGGGATCTGAGCATGACGTGAATGATATGGAGTAAGGGGTGGATACTCTCCTGGGTTCAGTAATATCAGTCATTTTTCTCCTTCTTAGTAGCTGGTGCAGTGCTGTGTTTTTGACTCTCAGCCTGGGAACAACACTGATAACACCGATGTTTTTAGTTGCTTCTCAATAATGTTTACTCTGACCAAGGACTTTCTAAGTCTCATGCTCTGCCAAGGATAAGGGGAAGCTGGGAGGAAACAGAGACAAGACATCTGACCCAAACTAACTGAAGAGGTATTCCATACCACAGCATGTCATGTCCAGCATAGAAACTGGGGGAAGTTACCCAGAAGGGCTAGATCGCTGCTTGGGTCAGGCTGGGTATCATCATGGTGAACGGTTGTACTCTCTTTCCTTGTATTTGCTTTGTCATTATTATTACTGGTGGTAGCAGCAGTGTTTTGCATTATGCCTTAGTTACGGGACTGTTCTTATCTCAACCTGTGGGAGTTGCATTTTTTCGATTCTCCTTCCCATCCCTCTAGGAGTGGGGGGAGGAAGGGGGGCAGTGAGCGAGCAGCTGCGTTGTTCTGGGTTACCGGCTGGGCTTAAACCATGACATTGTCCCTCTATTCTCAGAAGCAGTAAGAACTCTTCTCTAGAAGAAACATTTATGAAAGCTGGCTGTTCCCACCACTGCATTGTGGTATTTATTAATCTTTGTCTGCTAGAGGTGTGAGCACATGTGTACATAAAAAGTCTCTCCTAAGGGATGCTGAAGGGACACACAGAGCAGTACAGATCTGGTGTCCACTGTCCCACTCTAGTGCCTGAGGAGGTGGAGAAGGAAGATTATGCTCACCCTTTTGCAAGTTAAGTATTCAGGCTATGTAAATTAATTGCACTTGACTTGCACATAAAAGATTTTCTGCACAGCCAGGAGGATTGTGCTGCTCTTGTTTTTAGAGGGAAAAGCTGAGTATTATTGAAAGTTTGAGTGTTATTCTATGAACTAGACTTTTTTAATAGCATCGCTTTTAACGGTGGATATTTTTATGTTAGACCAGAGGGAATATTTTGTCCTGTATAGCACAAATCATGAGAAGACAGCATAGATAATGATGGAGTTTAAGATTCTCTAGCCAGATGTAATGTCCTGGAAGTGAGTGCTACATTTTTTCCTGATTTACAAGATGGCTGATTCCAGTGCATTATTTTCCTTTTCCTTTTTTTTTTTTTTTGACAAATTTTATACAAACACTTTGTGCTCCCACACTAAATGGTAAGTAAATAGTGAAACAAAGAAAAACAAAATGAAGTATAATCTTTTGTAAACAAGTGAAATCAGTTCTGCTTTGTGGTTAAGTAATGTTGAGCTTGGTGGCTTTACACCAATAGTAATGGGTAAGAGCTTTGTGGTAGATGACAGTGAAGAAGTATCTTAGGTAAATGTTTTACAATAACCAGCTAGAACCGGATTAGTGTTTGCTGGCATGACAACAGGACTTTGCAAACCTAAAGTTCAACTAAAGGATGAAGTGACAAAGAAGAAGATAAGGAAGAAACGACCACCAGGGGTCCCAAAGACCACGTTCCTGTGTGCACGTGGGAGGAATTTTCTAGAATGATGTCATGTATAAGTAGCTTTATGAGTATGTAATGGAATGTAATGTAATTACGCATGTAATGTAATGAATATGTATGTTTGATGACTATATAATCATGTCTTGTTTGGTGCTCAAGTGTCACAGGCTCTGGCAAGCTATCCCCCGTGTCTCCTGGTGCTGCAATAAAGAATACCTGCTTGTCAACTTAAACTTTGTTGGCGAGTTCTATGAATCAATGGTTGCAGTGTAGAAGGAAACATATATTTATGTTAGGGAAAAAAGCTGATGGCATATTAAATCACAGTTATAAGAGAATACATTTCTGGAATAAACTATGAAATGTAATACTGATACAGACACCAAATGCCAGATAGCTTTTCTGAGATACAGATGACATGCAAAAGGAAGCAAAAATGCGTAAGAACTGTTCTTGCCACTGAAAGTACCGCACATAAAAGATCCTAACCAGACAGTTCTGAGACCATCAACTTCTATTTTAGTGAAGCAGGTGACAGGTCCTCTGTTCTTTTTTTCCCCCTCTTTTGACAGCAGCAAAAGATCAGGATAATTACTGCTCCAAAATCTAGGTGGTGAGGCTCAGTATTTGAAGTTATCTCTGATTTAGTTCAAAAACTTTGAGGCTGTAATTCTTACATAAGTCCCAGAAATTTTACTCTAAGTTTTGCTTATGTTTTTATATAGAAATCTGTAATTAATTCACATATCAACGCAGTTTTAAGATATGTATTTGTCATGGGTTCAGCAGTAGCAGTTATTTCTCTCCTTCTTAGTAGCTGGTGCAGTGCTGTGTTTTTGACTTTTGGCTTGGGGACAGCGCTGATAACACCTATGTTTTTAGTTGTTGCAGTAATGTTTGGTCTGACCAAGGACTTTCTGAGCCTCATGCTCTGCCAGGGAGGAGGTGAAGCCAGGAGGAAGCAGAGACAGGACACCTGACCCAAACTAGCCAAAGAGGTATTCCACACCACAGCACGTCATGCCCAGGATGTAAAAACTAAGAGAAGGGACCTGGAAGGGGGCGTGTGTGTGTGCGCACTGCTTGGGTCAGGCTGGGTATCTGTGGTGAGCAGTTGCATTCTTCTTCCTTCTATTTCCTTTGTCATTATTATTATTGGTGGTAGCAGCAGTGATTTGTGTTATACCTTAGTTACTGGACTGTTCCTACCTCAGCCTGTGGGAGTTGCATTCTTTCAATTCTCCATCCCATCCCTCCAGGAGTGGGGGGAATAAAGAGAGGGGAGTGAGTGAGCAAACTGCATGGCTGACTGGGCTTAAACCACGACAATATTACAGCTTTCTGGTATTAAATATGGAGGGGGTTGTCCAAGAGCACCTACAAATAGGACGGACTGTTTGATTTTCGTCAGCATAACTAAGGAATATAGCCACACATGTAAGTATTGGTAAACTTAAAAGCCGAATTACAATTGAGCTTAACATTGAAAGAATTCTAATGAAAAGACCGAAGGAAATATTTAACATGGAAAAATACTGAGAGATCTGCCAACTCGAGACTATTCTTTCTACATGGTGCCTTATGCAGCCCCTGGACATAAAACATCGGTCATATTTGCAGCAGTTATGCCTATTTGGATAGAAATGACGGTGTCACACACAGTGCGCTATGGCTTTCTTTTTGAAGAATGTGTAACTCCCAGCATGATGCAGAAAAAGATCATACTGATGGGAATATGACAGTGGAAAGGAAATTCTGCAGTAAGCATGCTGACTGCATTCTCTGCAGTGTTGTCAGGAGAAGGACGCTTCCATATACTGATAACACAAGTGCCAAAGGATAAGATATGGCATGTTCAAAAGCAGATGAATAAGATAAAGACAGATGTAAGGGACATGCATCCAGTTTCAAATATGGAATGTGTTATTCCATTTCTGTTGCAAGTGAGTATCAATAGAACAGAAAATAAGATTCATGGAGCCTGTTTTTCAATATCCAGAAATAATAATAAAACTCACAGCATGAACAGGAAAATGTTTGTTATTTTTTTCCTAGGAGGAATAACGATTATAGAAAGACAATCAATCCTGACTTGACATCCATCCAAAGACACATGCAATTAAACAAAGATACACCAACGTAAATGCATATAGTACTAATCATCAACAAAAATAAAGAAATCATATCTTTTTAATAATTTTCCTTAAAGTGAATGACAGGTTCTTTCAGACTCTTTGATCTTCCAGTAGTTTCCAGCATATGGATTGTATGGAGAGGGTATTTTCTGCACAAAAATTGGACTATTTTCAAGATACATCTATAGCTGCTTGCTTTATTCATTGGAATAAACTGCAGAATACACTCCAAAAATTCTGAAAAGTTAGTTAATGACAGTTTAGTAAGATAGTGAATTACTCAGGTATCTGTTCTCAAACTTGTCAGCACTCACCTTAAGAGTATGGAAATTGCTTGCAAAAACTTAGATCTGACTTCTAAAAACTGCATAGTGATTAAATCCTTTCTTGAGCTTGTGTTTTACAGGTTCTGTTTGCTGGATTTTTCTGAGGGGTTTGTGGTTTTTTTGGGGTGGTTTATTTTTGTTGTTTTGGTTTTTTTTTTTTTTTTAATAATTTGTTGCACTGGGTTTCATATGAAAAAGCCTTATTGTACTTTAAAATGATATATGGAAATCAGAGTGAATACAGAGTAAAGGTCTGAAGGAAAGAAAAGCAGAGGTGGGAAAGGAAAGCAAAGGCAGATTTAGTCTTTTTTTTGTTTTTCATTCATGCTTCCCATAAGGTTTTGACTGAAACATCTGCTCTTTAGTTGCCATAATTATGAAATTTCTATGCTTTTGACTGAAAAGCATCAAGCTAACAAAACATGAGAGTACAAAATACATTTCTGCATACTCCTAAACTTATATTTTCATCTCTATTTGTGAAATCTGAAGAATGAGATGTGGAAGAGACCAATTAAGTCATCCTGTCATTCCCCCTACTGACAGCTCTGAATAATTCCTCGTATTTTCATGTCCCGAAAATACAGCATTTACATACAGATGACAAAATAGATTTTAATGAGCCAGGTTCTTTCTCCTGTGCTATCTGAGCAGAATTGCTCAGATGCAGGCAGCTCTTTGCCACAACAGAAGGCTTCTAAGAGAATATCTACTTCAGCTACGATGAGTGTTTGTTACTGGATGAAGCACTGTACTTAAACAGTTTATTATTATGCGTTTCAGCGTACCATAGCAAAAGAGCACGTGCTAATCAAGATCAATCAGCACTCCTTCTGAGGCCTTGTGTGCCTTAAATATTACTTTAGTCATGAGGCAAGATGTCCCAGTGAATATGACGAGGTAACCTTAAGTAAACTCCCTTGTCATTCAGTTAACGATAGGTGAGAATCCACCATTAGTTCAGTACGAAGTCACTGTCATTAGTGAGCAGCTCAAACTACTATTTGGCTATAATTGTAACCTGAGAATTTTTAGTTATTAAAGAGTAATAAGATCAAGATGAATTTGTAATTCAGAAGATGATCAGCAGGCTGGGCTTTTGTCATGTGACTCTTAGAGTGGAGTTACGATCCACATCCCAAATTTCAGTACAAGCCCCAATTAGACATTACCATCTTTCTACCCCTCCCCCCCCAAAAATGCTGCCCAAAAAACCATGCTACATGGAATAAGATGGAACATAAAGACTTATTGCACCTTACCAGTATTAAACACTGCGTCTTTTGCATTCTTTTAAATAAGATTCTATTTTTAAACATGGCTCTGTATGACAATTCAAATGAGATGCCCAAACTCTACTTTGTTCTCTCAAGCCGTTCTCATCTGGTGGCATTCTGATGATAACAACATGGAAACCATCATAAATCTGCATGCAATATTTCTGAGGAAAAAGTTCAGCAAAATTTGTACAGATCAAATGCTGTGCAGTGCACTCGAGATTGCTTTATACCACTATCCACGTGAAGGGCCTGACAATAGGGAAGTTCTAATAACAGAGATGTGAACATTCAGATGGTATTGAAGAGAACTGGAGATTTTGCATCACGGTATTACTGATAAAAGTATGATAGCAATGCTTATACAGAATCTATCTTCCTGAATATACTTTTCTTTTGTTTTTCATAATTTTTACATTTTTGAGCAAGTCACGTAATACTATATCAAATTGCTGGTAATAAGATTCAAGCAGTCTCTGCATCTATTTTGCTTCTTCTACAGAACTGTAACTGTAAGCCTACCATGATTTTACTTTGTTTTGATGAGCGAGAGCTTTTTCATAATAGGAGAACAGAGTTCCAAATACATGGCTTTGCAAATACATACAAATGAAGATATGATGATCTATTGGAAATTTTCTCCAAGCAATTACTAACAAAAGCCCCAAGCATTTCTAACAAGTGTGCACTGTTAGAAGTTACAGACTAAGAAGAAAGCACTTAAATATACCAAGTGTGTAGCTGATCTATTAGCAATCACTTTTATTTCCACATATACATAATTGTTCCAAATATAAGCACTGTATTCATGAAATTATTTTTTACAACATGCAATTTAATTATGACTCTATATTTATTAGATAATTTTGTAAATTATGTACTTTTCTCTTGCTATTCATTTATATAGAGGGAAAGTGAGCACCTCATGGAAATTATGAACCAATGGTGCAGCATGAATGGGAACTTTGTTGAAAAAGACCAATTCCAGAAAATTAACATAGACATCCTCGTTAAAAACTCATCTTCATTTGCTGTTTCATGCTGAATCACATACTCTGCAATTCTCTATCTAAGTGATTGAATCCCCATCCATGGAGGTATTGAAAAGACGTGTAGATGTGGCCCTTAGGGACATAACGGACTTGTCAGTGTTAGCTTAATGGTTGGACTCAATGACCTTAAAGGGCTTTTCCAGTGATAAATGATATTATGATTCTATCATAAATTACCTCAAGGAACAGTTGACTATTTTACTGCATTACAGAAAGCCATCAGAGTTGGCAAGATCAAAGCTTGCTCTCCAGCGTAATTTTCTCCCCTCTCTAAGCATAAAGAGATATAGAGAATTTAAAGGTACTGCAGATCCTCATCCCAGAAATCTGATTTATCATGCACCATGCAAGAACATAGAAAGACAAATAATGGTAGAGCAAGCATCAAGCAAAATAAACGTCAGTCTGTACAACCTCACTGTTTGTCACCTGTGCAAATCCCAAAGGATGTCCATGGAACCGCAAACACAGTGATTAGTTTTGTCACTGTGTTTTGTGTACTAACATATACTACAAAGCGTGGTAATGCATATTGTTGTAATTTATGACAGCATATTAGTGACTCACAACCCTGTTTCCTCACGTGATATGATATAAAATGCTCCTTAGAGGACCATTCCAAATATTAAATATTCTTCATGAAGATGATCCATATCCAAAGCAAACCATTGCCACAGTGGTGACATTCATTAGCAGCATGATTTGCTCTAGAAATTTCTCAACCTAAAGAATTGTTTGTGACAGCAAGAGACACTTTATGCCAAAAATAAAATCAAAGCATTGTAACATATAATTAGAAAAATTCAAAAAAGAATCATTAATCTCACAGCCTGTGTGCAAATGAATCTCCCCTTTGCTATTTTACACCACTAGAAAACACAACAGACTGACAAAATGAGGCAAGAAAAAAAAAAAACAAAGAAGAGGAAGGAGGTGAAAATGGCAGTCTTCAGAATCTTTGATTCAGCTGAAATAGGGAAGGAAAACTTGGGTACTTGTAGCATTTGGCTCTAGTTGGAGGAATTACCACCTTGCATTATATTTTTCTGTCTCCTTAGTGACTTGCTACTTTGGGAGTTGCTCAGCTACTATAGGAGCTGTTATTCAAATCAAAGCTGAGCTGGCAGGATTCACAGGGCTCTGCTCCAGCCTATCTGTAGCAGATGGGAGAATCAGCTATTTTTGGCAACCATACAATATTGATGTTTTTCCCTTTTATTTTTTTTTAAGTTACAAAGCAGTGGTACAGAATGCATCTTTTATTCATGATACACTGAAGATGTAAATAGAGCTTAACTTCATTATTTCAGAGGCTGAAATATTGCTTGTGCAAAATGGCTGTATGACACTTCTGTATTTTGGCTTTGCAGTAACTCCTGGGGATTTCACTAACATCCTCAATCATGATCAATATCATTATCTCTAATTTTCCTTTTGATACAGAAAAAATAGTTCAGTGTTTGTATACTGTGGAGAAACAGAAGGTAAATATTACCATTATCCATCTAAAAATGTCATATAAGTTTGAAGGTGATTGTCTTTCCCAATGTATTTTATCATGTTTTTAACAGAGATCCAGGAGGATTTGGTGAAAAATATGAAATGAAAAAATAAATTCCTAAGGGATATGCTTCAGTGAAAATAATTCGATCTTCCAAACCATAACTAATGAACAAATGATCAGTGAAACACATTCCATACTTCCATTCACCGCCATCTGTTCTCGGCAAGATACTTTGTTCCCAGCTACAAAGCCAAGCAAGTGCATGACCACCAAATTAAGGGAGAAAATTGAACGTTGTGAATGCTGCAAGGAAAAAGTATGGCTGCTTTTCACAAAATCCCAAAGTATTTACACTTAAATGGCTAGCAGATTTTAACATTTACCAGAAACAGGGGAATGAAGCATTGATACCTCAAAAATCTAAGAAGAGTAAAGTTACTTTTTTGTCATGAAATTCCCTTTCATTGCAGGGAGTTTTCCAGTTGTTGTCTAGGTCCTCTATACCTTTTTATTTGGATCCTATTTAATTTCATGCAGCAAAAATTAAAGGGGAACAATACTCAACTACAACAAGTGATATTGCAATTTCAGTGTCCAGCATTCTTCCCTGAAAGGTAATCTCAGCATATTAAAATGAGGTCATACCCTACAATTAATTTTGCTCAGATGCATATAGAAAAAGAGTCCTGACTAGAGTATGGAACAGACAGCAGGATGCTTCCATGTGAACTTAGGAAGAAGGCTAAGTTTTGTCCATTTCATGCAATTTCAAATCTTCCTGTCCATTTAGGAAGAAATTCTGTACTGTGAGGGTGCTGAGGCACTGGCACAGGTTGCCCAGAGAAGTTGTGGCTGCCCCATCCCTGGCACTGTTCAAGGCCAGGTCGGACATAGCGTTGAACAACCTTGTCTAGTGAAAGGCCTCCCTGCTCATGGCAGGGGGGTTGGAACTAGATGATCTTAAGGTCCTTTCCAACCTTAACTATTCTATGATTCTATGATCTTTAAGGTCCCTTCCAGCCCAAACACATTTTAACACAGCAGGAAATCTAGCTAATTCTAATGGTCAGAATGACCTGATTCAGAACTAAATTGATCTCGTCTATATTTCTTCTGTTGATAAATGTCCATCTGTTTGGTAGAAATCTGTGATTATGGTAGATAGAGAGGAAAAATTCAGAACTTGAGCTTTCACTTAGTATGAGAATACTATTTGATTCATGTTTGGTCTTTCAACATTTCCATTTATGAAAGCCAAAGAATTTACTTAAAAAGTGAAACATGTAGTTCAGACCTCTGAATTGTTCCATGGTCTACTGTGACACTTGCAGTCAGGCACTTAGATAAATCAGCTTTAAAGAGGGCTAGCAGTCTTTAATATATAATAGCATTTTCTGAAGCGCATCATCCAAAGTGGCAGTGATCCACAAGTCTCCTGTCTAGCAATTTAGATACCACATCTTGAAACAGAAGACAACACTATTTAAAACCTTTGGGATAATAGCAGTAGGGGGAGGAAGAAGAATACTCCAACCTATCCTAAAAAGGCCTCAGCTTGCCCCAAATATAGCTAATGGAGTGAAGCAGAATAGGAAATCTTTCATTGTACACTGTAATGTTGTTAATACACTGCAGAGCAGATCAATTAATACTCACGGCCATGGTAGGTACTAAAAAATGTCTTACTTCAAAAAAGAACAGGAGAAGTAATTTTGGGAATTAGGAGAAAAAAACTAATCATCATCAGGAACCTGTGTAATTAACTTACATAACTGTTCAACAGAAGGATCAGTCCCTCAAAGCAGATGAAGCAAAAGAAATGAGTGAAAGCATATGCAGTTTAAAAAGCCATTCTGCCCACAAATGAAACAAATCAAGAAATTCTGAAGAATATCAAGAAATATCAAGAAAACTTTTTAAATAATATCTGAGAACCCGTGGCAGTCCAGTAAAGTTCACATCAAATAGAAAAGGGGAAATAAGCCCCATTTTAAAAAATGGATAAAAGGAAGACATGGGGAACTGCAGGCTGGTCAGGCTCACCTTGGTGCTCAACAAGATCATGGAGCAGGTCCTGCTGGAAACTATGCTAAGGCACATTGACTGAGGGCAAATTATGCCTGACAAATCTGGTGGCCTTCTATGCTAGGGGTTATCGTGATGGCAGATAAGGAAAGAGCAATATATCTATGTGGATTTGCTCAAAGCATTTTTTCACTGTCCTGCACGACATCCTTTTCATAAACTGAAGAGATGTGGATTTGACAGATGGAACACTCAGTAGATAAGGAATTAGCTGGATGATTGTAATCAAAGAGTTGTGGTGAGTGGCTCAATGTCCAAGTGAAGGACGGTGACAAGTTGTGATCCCTGGGGTTGGTGTTGGAACCAGTGCTGTTTAATGTCTGTATTGCCAACAGGGACAGTGGGATTGAATGCACCCCTAGAAAATTTGCCAATGACACCAAGCTGTGTGGTGCAGTTGACACATGGAGGGACAGGATGCCATCCAGAGGAACCTTGACACACTTGAGAGGTGGCCAATGCCAACCTCATGAAGTTCAGCAAGGCCAAGTGCAAGGTCCTACACCTGGGTCAGGACAATCCCAAGCACAAATACAGTCTTAGTGGAGAATGGATTAAGAGCAGCTCTATGGACAAGGACTCTGGGATGTAGGTTGAAGGCAACCTTGACATGACCTGATACTGTGCAAATGGTTGGTACAAAGCCAACCATATAATGGGCTGCATCGAAAGTAGCACGACTAAGAGCTCAAGGGAGGTGATTCTGCCCCTCTGCTGTTGTGAGATCCCACCTGCGGTACTGTATTGAGCTCTGCAGCCCCCAACATAAGAACGATGTGGACCTGTTGGAGCAAGTCCAAAGGACAGCCACAAAGACGATCAGAGGGCTCGAGCACCTGTCATATGAAGACAGGCTGAGAGAGTTGAGCTTGTTCAACCTGGAGAAGAGAAGGTTCAGGGGAGACCTTATAACAGTTTTCCGATACCTAAAGGGACCTACAAGAAATGTGGAGATTTTACAAAGGCATGTAGGGAATGAACAAGGGGGAAGTGCTTTAAATTTACAAAGGGTAGATTTAGATTAGAGATTAAGAAGAAATGCTTCGCTTTGAGTGTGGTGAGGCATGGGCACAGAGAAGCTGCATCCTTGTCACCATCCCTGTCACTGCTCAAGGTCAGGCTGGATGGGGCTTTGAGCAACCTTATCTAGTGGAAGTTGTCCCTGCCCATGGCAGAGGGGTTGAAACCAGATGATTCTTAGGTCCCTTCCACTCCAAAAGATTGTATTACTCTATGATTCTAAGTGCTCTAAAAACATTTAATACACAGAACACTTTTAGAGACAACACTTTGGCTGCTTGACAGGATTGTATGTCAGAGTAGGTTAAATGTAAATGGAAAAGTGAGCCTTAGGAGAAATATAAGGACTTTCTCAGAGAGGCAGAGATGTTTGAAAGCATGCTTAACCAAAAATACAGAGCAAATGGTATCAAGTTTGATGCCTGGAGCATTCAGTTTAATCTTCAAGGGGCACAGGTAGAAGTCTACCTAGGAAAAGATTTGTCATGCACATGCAAATGGAATCATTGCTCCAGGTCTAAAATTGCATCTAGAGAAAGCCAAGTGGTAGATTAAAGTTCCCTACCATGATATTGGCTACACTTGCTTGTCTTTGTTAGCAGTGTCCAGTTTCCAGGCGTCTGGAACATGTTGTATCCATGCTGTTGGCTCATGCTTTAAATGACAGAAGTTGTATACCTTTCACAGGGTACAAACTTGGGCTCATTTCCTATTCCACATACACCAGAACAGAGTAGGTGTATCTTCCCTAATTGTTAGACAGCCCTCCCCTTCTCTCCCCAAGGTTTACCTAATTGAGCTGAACCAAACATCATGGCTATTTGCATGGAAAAACTGCAAATAAAAATAATTGTGCTAAATTCTTCAAGAACTGTTAGAATGGTAGGGATAACAATAATGAACAGAGAATAAGTTTGGAAATTGGGTTATAAAATTATTAAATTCAGCAGTATGTGGGGGATTTATGGGTACAGCACTTCACAATTAAGGCACAATTAAGCACCTCCTGGTTGCTATCCAGACCATTTCTGGCATTTTTTAACGTGATGAGCATTAAACATAGAACATGCCATACACCTAGAATGATCTGCAAGAAATTTGCAGTGCTATAAAGTCCTCTTAAAAGTGTGTGGTTTCTTGATTGTGACTTACTTTACCTTTTCAACTTTAACAGTCCACAGCAGTAATCGAGAAAACATTTTGCAGGTAATGTCCCAAGAGCATGAGATATTTTAGCAGTGAATTTTTATTTGAAAATACTCACATTAAAATGAATTCCAGTGTTCTTAATACCTCAAGATTCTGAAGTTCTGTCTTCATAAAATAGTAATACAATCTTGATACCAGGTGACAAACTCACTGATGGAAATATAAATTCACTTTAACTCATATTCAAGCGTCAGACTGCTGAGTCAGGTAGTGGTGTTAAATTTTATAGTAAAACTGTTCCAATTGAAAGTATCTGCTTATTTCACAGTTGGCAATTTGTCCCATTCCAAACTGAACTGTACTTGAATCAATGACACACAGGGAAGAGATATGTGTATCACTTTTTTTTATAATTGAAGTGCTGTGTACAAATCTGAACTGTGTTATAGGTTGGGCTTTCCCCCACCCTCCCCCACAGAGTCTCATGTTACGCTGGGAAAGAGAGAAAAGCTGGGGGAGGGGAGACAGAGCGCCTGACCCGGGCTGACCAATGAGGTTATTCCATACCACACCACGTCATGCCCAGGAGGTAGGATTCGGGGGCGGGGCTCTCGTGGCACGCGGTGGGGGGAGCGGCGCACGGTCTCTCGGCTCGGTCGGGTGGTGAAACGGTTGTATCCTCTCCCTTTGCATTTACTTTGTCATTATTATTGGTGGTGGCAGTAGTGATTTGAATTGTATCTTAGTTACTGGACTGTTCTTATCTCAACCCGTGGGAGTTACATTTTCTTTGGTTCCTCTCCCCATTTCCCCTCCATTGGGGGGGGTGGGGGGGCGGAAAAGGAGGGAGAAGGGAAATTTACGGCTTAAACCACCACAGTTTTGGCGCCCAACATAGGGCACTTAAGGGTTGAGATAAAGACAAAATAGCCACTCGTCACAATGCTGATTTACTGGCTCTCAAAGTTGTTGCTCTGATTCTCGCAGGTTCAGTGTATGATACTTTACTTACAGCCGGTTCTTCTTATCTTAACGTTTTTCAGATCTGGGTTTTGGGTTAAGATTCTTGTTACATTATACTGTATTGCACGGATTGTTAATACAATAGACTCAGTGATCATGAAACTGACCCGGTTTGTGTTTCCAGTGTGGCCACCAACTCTATACTTTGGGAGGTATATAATGGAAGTTCTTAGCAATTACACGTCTTTTTTCACCTCCTGGGGTGGTCAGCCTGTGAAGGAGACATTCTTTTGTGCTCCCAGAGCCCCCACCAGGCCGTTTACAACACTGTTTGAGAATTCTGAAGGTTTTGAATGGCCTTTAGATACTCTTGAGATCTGCCTGCTGGTGGTGACGGGAATTATCATGTTGGCACACATACTGAATATGTTGTACTCACAACTATTTAGTCTGGTCCGGAGAGTTAAGCAGAGTGGGGTGTGGGCCATGTCTGGGGTTAGACCACAATCCAGGACAGCCGAGAGATTTTCCCCAAGGCTGGACAGTCATGAGCGTCAGGGTGTGTGGGATAGTATGGGCAAGTATCTAGGCCAGTGGGCCCCTCCAGTGCTTTGGAACTTCACCAATGAACAAATGCAAAACCCAGAAAAATTAGTAAAACATTTAAAGGAGGTGTGTGATCATTCTGGTCACACCAGAGATGGACAAATCATGGCAACGTGCTGGGGCTTGGCTTATGCTTACAGAGCCTTGTTTAACACTGTCCAGCATCTTCAAAAGGAAAAAAAACATCTCTGGATCTGAGGGCGGAGTAATGGACAGCGCAGTTAATCCAGCTCCAAGTACAGCAGCTACATCACCACCAGCGACAGGTACAGCCACGACTCAAACCCCGGTGACAAGTACAGCGGCTACCCAAACCACAGTAATAATCACTGCAGCTAAACCATAGGACCAACTCATACCAATATCGGTTGCCCCTGTACGCAAGAGGAAAAACAAAGAAGAGACAGGAAAGATGAACCAAGACAAAGAAACGTCACCACCTGGGGCAGCATCTGACCAGGAGTTATTACCACATGATGAAGAAGAAGAAGAAAAGGAAGAGGTGACTTCTCGATCTCGGACCTCAACCGAGCTATGGAATATGCGAAAAGACTTTATCCGTCAGCCAGGGGAGCACATCATCACCTGGCTGCTCCGATGATGGGACAATGGGGCCGATGGTCATGAACTAGAAGGTAGTGAAGCCAAACAGCTGGGATCACTTGCCAGGGAAGGGGGAATTGACAAAGCAATTGCAAGAGAGAAAAAGTCCCTCAGCCTTTGGAAGCGTCTCTTGGCAGCTGTGAAAGATAGGTTTCCATACAAGGATGATGTTATGAGTCATTCGGCCAAGTGGACTACTCTAGAGAAAGGCACCCAGTCTCTGAGAGAATCAGCCATTGTAGAGATGATCTATATCACCAAGCCGAATGTTGGGGATATACCCATAGATCCAGATGAAGTCGAATGTACACGACCCATGTGGCGGAAATTTACACGAAATGCACCCCAATCATATGCCCATTCATTGGCAACAATAACCTGGAGTGACATAAGACCACCAACAGTGGATGAAATTATTTATAAACTCCGAGAGTTTGAAGATGATATCACCCCTTCCATCATCTCAGCTGTGGAAAAACTGTCCCAGAAGCTCCAACAATTGAGAGACGATGTATCCAGCTCCTCACGTGTACCAACACATGTCTCAGCTATTAACAGAAGGCGTCCCACTGTTCGAGAGAGAAGATATGGAAGTTATACACCATGGGCCACCCTATGGTTTTACCTGCGGGATCATGGAGAAGATATGATGGAGTGGCATGGAAAGCCTACTTCAGTTTTGGAGGAGCGGGTGCGAGAACTGAAAAGGAGAGAAAAGGTCAAGTCTGATCACCCCATGAAGGCTGCGGCTTCAGTCTCTGGTGAGCAGGTTCCCAGATGGAGTGGAAGAGCAGATTTTACCTCAGCTCCTGTGATGAAGAAGAATAATCCATCTCTACAAGAGGTGAGTGACCAATGTGATGACTACTAGAAGGGCCCCACCTCCAGCCAGGTGGAGGTAGGGGACAATCGAACTTATTGGACTGTATGGATCAGATGGCCTGGCACATCAGTCCCACAGAAGTATAAGGCTCTAGTAGATACCGGTGCACAGTGTACTCTGATGCCATCAAGCTTTCAAGGGGTGGAACCTATTTCTATTTCTGGAGTGACAGGAGGATCCCAAGAGTTGACTGTACTGGAGGCTGAAATCAGCCTGACTGGGAGGGAATGGCAAAAACACCCCATTGTGACTGGTCCAGAGGCTCCATGTATCCTTGGCATAGATTACCTCAGGATTGGGTACTTCAAAGACCCAAAAGGGTACTGATGGGCTTTCGGTATTGCTGCTTTGGAGACAGAGGAAGTGGAGCAGCTGTCCACCTTGCCTGGTCTCTCAGAGGATCCTTCTGCTGTGGGGTTGCTGAAGGTCGAAGAACAACAAGTGCCAATTGCGACCACAACAGTGCACCGGCGGCAATATCGCACCAACCGAGACTCCCTGATTCCCATCCATGAGCTGATCCATAGATTAGAGAGTCAAGGAGTGATCAGTAGGACCCACTCACCCTTTAACAGCCCCATATGGCCAGTGCGAAAGTCTAATGGAGAGTGGAGACTAACAGTAGACTATCGTGGCCTGAACGAAGTTACCCCATCCTTGAGTGCTGCCGTACCGGACATGCTAGAGCTTCAGTATGAACTGGAGTCAAAGGCAGCCAAGTGGTATGCCACGATTGACATTGCCAATGCTTTTTTCTCAATTCCTCTGGCAGCAGAGTGCAGGCCACAGTTCGCTTTCACTTGGAGGGGTGTCCAGTACACTTGGAACCGACTGCCCCAGGGGTGGAAACACAGCCCTGCCATCTGCCATGGACTGATCCAGACTGCACTGGAACAGGGGCAAGCTCCAGAACACCTGCAATACATTGATGACATCATTGTGTGGAGTGATACAGCAGAAGAAGTCTTTGAGAAAGGGAAGAAAATAATCCAAATCCTGCTGACAGCCGGTTTTGCCATAAAACGGAGTAAGGTCAAGGGACCTGCACAGGAGATTCAATTTTTGGGAATAAAATGGCAAGATGGACGTCACCAGATCCCCACAGATGTGATCAACAAGATAACAGCAATGTCGCCCCCAACTAATAAGAAAGAAACACAAGCTTTCTTGGGTGCTGTGGGGTTCTGGAGAATGCACATCCCAAATTACAGTTTGATTGTAAGCCCTCTCTATTATGTGACCTGGAAGAAAAATGATTTTAAATGGGGCCCTGAGCAACAACAAGCCTTTGAGCAAATTAAACGCGAGATAGTTCGTGCAGTAGCCCTCGGACCAGTCCGGACTGGGCCAGATGTTAAAAATGTACTGTACACCGCAGCTGGGGAGAATGGTCCTACCTGGAGCCTCTGGCAGAAAGCTCCAGGGGAAACTCGAGGTCGACTCCTCAGCTTTTGGAGTCGGGGATACAAAGGATCTGAGGTCAGCTATACCCCAACTGAAAAAGAGATATTGGCAGCCTATGAAGGGGTTCGAGTTGCTTCGGAAGTGATTGGCACTGAAGCACAGCTCCTCCTGGCACCCCGGTTGCCCGTGCTGGGCTGGATGTTCAAAGGCAGGGTCTCCTCTACACATCATGCAACTGATGCTACATGGAGTAAGGGGGCTGCATTAATTACACAACGAGCTCAAATAGGAAATCCCAGTCGCCCGGGAATTCTAGAAGTCATCATGGACTGACCAGAGGGCAAACATTCTGGAATGTCACCAGAGGAGGAAGGAGTGATGCGTGCTGAAGAGGCCCCACCATAGAATGAACTGTCAGAAAGTGAAAAGCAATATGCCTTATTTACTGATGGGTCTTGTCGCATTGTGGGAAAGCACCGTAGATGGAAGGCAGCAGTATGGAGTCCTCAACGACAAGTTGCAGAAACTGCTGAAGGGGAGGGTGAATCGAGTCAGTTTGCAGAAGTGAAAGCCATCCAACTGGTCTTGGATATTGCTGAATGAGAAAAGTGGCCAGTACTTTATCTCTATACTGACTTATGGATGGTGGCGAATGCCCTGTGGGGGTGGTTGCAGCAATGGAAGCAGAGCAACTGGCAACGCAGAGGTAAACCTATCTGGGCTGCTGCACTGTGGCAAGGCATCGCCACCCGGGTGCAGAATCCTGGTGGTCAAGGTATGCCATGTAGATGCTCACGTACCCAAGAGTTGGGCCACTGAGGAGCACCAGAACAACCAACAAGTGGATCAAGCTGCTGAAATTGAAGTGGCTCAGATGGACTTAGATTGGCAACATAAGGGTGAACTATTTTTGGCCCAGTGGGCCCATGACACTTCAGGCCATCAGAGCAGAGATGCAACATAGAGATGGGCTCGTGATCGAGGGGTGGATTTAACAATGGATACTATCGCCCAGGTTATTCGTGACTGTGAAACATGTGCTGCAATTAAGCAGGCTAAACGGTTAAAGCCTCTCTGGTATGGAGGACGATGGCTGAAGTACAAATATGGGGAGGCCTGGCAGATTGATTATATTACACTCCCACCAACCCCCCAAGGCAAGCGTCATGTGCTTACCATGGTAGAAGCAACCACTGGATGGTTGGAAACATACGCTGTGCCCCACGCCACTGCCCAAAACACTATGCTGGGCCTTGAGAAACAGATTTTGTGGTGACACGGCACACCAGAGAGAATTGAGTCAGACAATGGGACTCATTTCCGGAACAGCCTGATAGATACTTGGGCCAAAGAGCATGGCTTTGAATGGGTATATCACATCCCCTACCATGCACCAGCCTCTGGGAAAATCAAATGGCACAATGGGCTATTAAAAACTACACTGAGAGCAATGGGTGGTGGGACTTTCAAACATTGGGATACACATTTACCAAAGGTCACTTGGCTGGTCAACACCAGAGGTTCTGCCAACAGAGCTGGCCCGGCCCAGTCAGAACTTCTACATACTGTGGAGGGGGACAACGTTCCTGTGGTGCACATAAAGAATTTGCTGGGGAAGACAGTCTGGGTTATTCCTGCTTCAGGTAAAGGCAAACCCACTCGTGGGATTGCTTTTGCTCAGGGACCCAGATATACTTGGTGGGTAATGCGGGAAGATGGTGAAGTCCAATGTGTACCTCAAGGAGATTTGATTTTAGGAGAAAACAGCCAATGAACTCAATTGCATGCTGTTGCTTGTTATGTAATGTGTTTTTTTATAGCCCATCAACTAGATGTCTTCAAGTCATCCGCGACTGACCCTCAGACCATCATCCCAACAAAGAACGAACTTTGATGAAATCAGACGAGTTTTGCAGTAAAGGAGCAATCAGAATCAACAGGCAGCGATCCAACACTGCACACAGCCTCCCCTGCTCTGAAAGACTGTTACAAAAGGTGGAGCCTGACACCACGGACTGGATGGACTCAGCAGCTTTATAGGGATTGGCCCAGGCACTATGGGATTATATCTCTCCATCTGTGTGTGTGTGTGTATGTATATGTACATATATATATATATGGGATGATATTTTGAAAATGTGGGATCTGAGCATGATGTGAATGGTATGGAATAAGGGGTGGATTGTTATGGGTTCGGCTTCCCCCCCCCCCGCCCAGAGTCTCATGTTATGCGGGGAAAGAGAGAAAAGCTGGGGGAGGGGAGACAGAGCTCCTGACCCAGGCTGACCAATGAGGTTATTCCATACCACAGCACATCATGCCCAGGAGGCAGGATTCGGGGGTGGGGCTCTCGCGGCACGTGGTGGGGGGAGCGGCGCGGGGTCTCGCTCTGGCGCCACGCGGTCTCTGGAGTGGCGCGGTCTGGGGAGCGAGTCTCTCGGCTCGGTCGGGCGGCGAAACGGTTGTATCCTCTTCCTTTGTATTTACTTTGTCATTATTATTGGTGGTGGTGTTGGCAGTAGTGATTTGTATTGTATCTTAGTTACTGGACTGTTCTCATCTCAACCCGTGGGAGTTACATTTTCTTTGGTTCCTCTCCTCATTTCCCCTCCATCGGAGGGGGGGGGGGCGGAAAAGGAGGGAGAAGGGAAATTTACGTCTTAAACCACCACAGCTTGTCCCTAACCATGTGAGAAAGTACATATATACACTAAAATAAAAGAAACATAAAATGAATCTTATAGATATAAACTTAAATTTCATATCTATTCTACCCAAGAAGCAGAAGATGACAGGCCCTCAGGTAACAGAATATTTCTCAGGCAAGAATGTAACACCAAGGCAGGCACCAGTGTAGTCACCTACAGTCCATCTGAGGACTTCATAATTAAAAGTATCAATTCAAGACGCAGAAGCTACAAGAAGCTGAATCCTTTAAACCAAAACAAAACTATAAACCAACCGTGTTTTAAACAGTACATTAAACTTACATTAGCCAGAAATAAAAAGTGAAACTGTAATAGTGAATACTTAACATTGCACATAGCTGTTTGTACTATCGCCTTATATAAACTGATATAAGCTGCAATTCTGGCTGCTTTCCTCCAGAAAGAAAATCTCATGAGAGTACTTTAAAGCATAAAGCACAAATATGCTTAATGAACTCCTAAACTATATTTCAGGTTATATTCTCAGTTTCTCCCTTTGCTTACAACAAAACCAGAAACAAACAACCCCCTCCCAAAAGAACCCCAACAACAGTCAACCTAAAAATTTTTGTTTCATGGTTACTTCCTCATTGCTGAAACCCACCTAAACAGGTTTAATCCCTGATAGTATTCCAGATTTCTTTATGAGCTCCGTATATCCAATTCTACGCAGAGGACTGTGAGGTCAAGAGAGGGTAGACTCACAAAGAAAGAAACATTGCAGTTGCTGCAATAGTCCTTCACAGCTATACAAAACCCACTAAGGCACATGAGGAAGGAAATTACACAGATTACAGACATTTGCTAAAATGAACTTTGCCTCTCCCCCCCCCATTTAGCCATTGTCCCTATTACACTGTGAAAAGTTTGTGCAAGTATTTTAGGCTATGAATTGTTTGCCAACTGGAAATTGAACATTTGCTACTCAATTATTGATTAGTCGAGCCAATTAGCAGACCATTTAAGCTGCATAGCATTTTTCTATTTGAATGAATGAATGAACTTGATTAATGTAAAAAACTTACTTCCTTTCTACAACAGTGTATTACTTGCAAATATTTGCATCTGCTTAATATATCCATGAATAAACCAAAAAAAACTTCACACACAGTGTACAAAGGCATTCCAGGATTATTCCTTCAACTACTGTTCATTCACACATTGCTGTGGTCTTCTGTTTATGGACAAAAACTGATTCCCCAAATACCTGAACACAACTGAAGAACAGAAGAACTGTGACAGCAGGTAAGACCCAACCCCCACACAATCAAGGATGCCACCACTGACAGGGGTCGGGAGACGTGCAGAAAACAAAGAAGAAATAGTTATCCTGGCATGACTTCCAAGCTTCAAACAACCAGTGCTTTATTTGGATACTCTGAGGTAGACAGTTACACAGAGTATTTAATAGTTACGCACTCACAAAAAAAGGGTTAAACATTTTAGTAGAAGAGTATTTCCATTTTTGATCTCCACAAGCCTGTGTCTAAGCACTTCCCATTTTAACAACTGTGGTGTGAAATATTGTCCACTTTTGATAATTTAGCTTAAGTCTGTTGCCTAATTATTTCATTGTTTTTCCTTACTCTGTTATACAAAATCCACAAAAGTTTATCGTGTTCTATTCCATATCATTTATGTCTTCATTGATCTATATAACGAAGTCAATAAGTGATCAAAGATAATGCAAAGATGGTGAAGAGAAGCATGTGGGGAATAATCAAAAGTAACGCAGTGTAGCAAGGAATGAGATTTGTGCAGAGAAAACCAGTCAGTGATTTGTGGTCCCCACCTTTATGCTTTGGATGAAGTAAAATTAATGAACTTTAAAATACAAACCATAAACAAACACAAAATTCCCTTGCAAAGACATGCTTTGAACATCACTGAGTACTGCAGGTAATATCTGAGTGCCATTCAAAACGGTGGGGCTCAGCTGTGTAGTTCCATTCTAGTTCTGTACTGCTCTAACACACAGCTAACTTTAGCTCCCTGATTTTCACAATGGTGAGATAAGACTACATAGAGAAATGAAGTTCAGAATTCACATACAGATTTCTTCCATGTATGGGGTGTGCTACTGACTACCACCAATAAGATAAGCAAGGCCACAAGACATTGACTATTTTCATAGTCACAGAGGTCTAGACTGGAAGGGACTTCTGGAAATCATCTGGTTCAATTTCCTGCTGAAGGCAGAGCTTCATATTAGATTTTCCAGGGATTTGTTAAGCTAAGTTTTGACTCTCCCAGATTCCACCAATTCTTTGGGTGGTCTACTCCAATATTTAACTGTTCTGACAGTGAAAAATAGTTTTCTTATATCCACTTATATGCACAATTGCTCCTGAAGAAATGCCTGTTCCCTCTTGTTTGGTCATCATGTACTCTTGTACAAGAGTGCACCTCCATCTTCTCTAACACTATCTTGTAGGCATTGAAAGAATACAATTATGTTCCACTTCAGTGGCTCTCCACTAGACCCTCTCCAGTTGTTCAGTGTTTCTCTTTAGCTGGAGAAGACCAAAGCTAGACACATTTTTGCAGGTGTGGTCCAAGAAGTGCCAAGTAGAGGGGAGTCATCACATCCCTCCATCTGCTGGCTGTGGTCCCTTTCCTACAGTACTGAATGCTAATGGCCTTTGCTGCTGCCAGCCACAGGGTGGCTCCTGTACAGTTCACTGTCCCCCGGGGCCCCAGGGACTGCTCTTCAGAGCTGCTGCCCAGTAGACATTGCCCAGAAAGGCAGCGTCCAGCTTGGGTGGCTGCTCAGGATTATTTGCTCCTGGTATATGACTTCACATTTATCTATCTTTGCTAAGCCCCATGCAGGTCCCAGGTTAAACTCTGCTCCCTTTTTCTTAGTATAAAGATTAAATTCACTGGGTTTAGAGGTTGCTAAATTAAATAGCCTGCAACCTGGTTCGGAGAAATACAGGTTGAAATTACAGTAAAAGTGCCTGCCTGCTCTTCTAGAATCAAAGCTTTGTCTTTCCCCTGTTATTATGACAGGTCAGCCAAGTGGTGGTGGGTTACATACAACATTTTCATGTCTCAGGCTGAGCAACCCTGAGGTACAGCTTACTGAAATATAGGACGTCCTTTTGAACCAGCCAGCATTAAATCATTGCCCTTTTAAAACATTCAGCATACAGATATGGTAGAGCTCAAGCTGCTCTCATCCACAGATGAAAAGCTGAAGAGGATTTCCCTGAGTCTGAGTGAGCCTGCTCATTCACAAAAATACACCTTTTTCCTTAAATATAGTAAGAACAGAATCAGGCTTCTCCCCTCCATACAATCCAAAAGTAAACTAGAACCATAGTACAAGTTGGTTAGTTATTTTTTTTCACTGTTCCTTCCTCTCCCTTGCAGAACAGATTTCCACATGGGAGATGAAATAAAGCTATAAGCATCACTGGGGGGAACAGCTGCACTCCTGTCTTTTGGTTTTTGTTTGCTTTGTTTTTTTTTTCCTCTGAGTATGAGATTCACTTCCTCAATTACAGGAGCTATAGACCTCATCTGTGTATAAACATTTTACTAGTTTTCAATTTTTTCCCATTAAAATGCATAATAAAGTAGTTTTCATAGACCGTAGGTAAGTGGTTGGAATTCTTTGCAGCACGACATCATGGATGCTGAATCTCTGGAAGAGAAATATATAAAGTACACAGACACTATCTAAGTCTCTTGTTGAAATACTTTTATTTCAGTTCTGGGAGACAAAGTAATAAAAAAATTCCCTTTTCTTTCATTCTGCCCTAAGAATTCATATTTCACCACTGTCAGAGATCAGGCTCCAAACTGAACAAGTGCTTCTCCTAGTTTATTAATGGCCTCCCCTATGTTTTTATGATTTTTGTGCTTTTGGTACAAAATTGAAATAGTCAAACTGCAACTTTGTTTGTACTTCCTATAACTGTATTCCAAAAGGCCAGGGTCAAACACAGATTTCTCTCAGTATTGAGGGTCCAAGCCCTAATGAAGGTGTTATTATGAGCACAATTTCTCTATGTCTGCTAACTACATCTAACAAAGTATTCAAACACATGTTGAATTCAAATGTGGATGTGGATTTTCTAGTTTAGAACTTGGAAACTACATGAGTAATTCTCTTAATATCATGTACCTTTGTCTTACTTATTTCAGAAATTCCTTGGAGTAGGAACATGACAAAATTATTACCATTAAGAGCATCTCTTTCACTTTGAAATATCAGCCCTGAAATTTATACAGAATGACAGAACTCTATGCCCTTAGAAAACTTGCTGATTTCTTTGGCACAGTACAGGACACAAGTTCTCCAGCACATTGCTGATTTCAGAATCAGCTGCTACAAGAATTGTGACAGTTCACCATTTTTATTGAACTCTTTCAAGATGAGCTCTTTAGTCTGAGTTGAAATGATGTATTTTGGTAAGTTATGTAGGTACTTGCTGAGTGCATGAGCAGAATCCAGGCATCTTGTTTTCTTGTACTTGCAACAAATTGCCTTATGAATGTGCCAGTAGAGAAATTAAGGCTATATCGTAACGGGTTCATATTTTGTTTTGCTTTTATGATAGATGGAGCTCCATGGGGACATTAGCTTATTTTCAATGTTATATAAGATTAACAAAGGCCTCTCACTGTCAAGAAAACCTATAAAAGAATACCATTGATTTGAAATTATGCCTAGTGCAGATGGTGATCAAGCTGACATAATTGCTTCACAGGTACAGAATAAATTGCAGTCTTAGGGTGCAATGTTTGCTCAAAATGAAAATGATATTCAAATGCTGGATTTCATCAACAGTTGTGGCTCTAAGAGTAGTCATTGAAATTCAAGCATTATCTTAGAGATTTTCCAAATTGTTTTCAGACTTGTTTTGAGTAAAATATCAAAAATGTAAACCAATCAAAAATAATTTCCACAGTAGTGTGTTGAATCTAGTGTCATCTTCAACTGAACATTGTAAAGTAGTTCAAATTCCAGAGAGCAAACTGACACATGAAAGCATCTCATTACTAAGTATGAAAAGTTATAGTATTACATGCTTTGCAAGAAGTCTAGGAGACTATACAGAGCAGATGCAGATAGTCCTGTACTACTAGTTATTATTTTAGAGTCCAGTAGTACTGCTGATTACACCATTTAGTCAAAAGCTTATTAGTTGCAGAACTTTCTTTCGAATCAGAATCATAGAATCATTTAGGTTGGAAAGACCTTTAAGAAAACTGAGTCCAACCAAAAACTTATCACTGCCAATTCCACCACTAAACCATGTGCCTAAATGCTACATCTGTAAGACTTTTAAATACTTTCAGGGATGGTGACTCAGCCAGTTCCCTGGACAGCCTGTTCTAATGCTTAACAACCCTTTTTGATGAGGAAATTTTCCCTAATGTCCAATCTAAACATCCCGGGAGCAACTTGAGGCTGTTTTCTCTTGTTCTGTCACTTGCTACCAGGGAAAAGAGATCGACACCTCCATCCTGCAACAATCTCCTTTCAGGCAGAGAGCAACAACCTCTATTCAGCCTAAATAACTCAGATTAAACAACCAGGATTTGGGGTACAGCCTCACCAGTTCCCAGTGCAGGGGGATGATCACTGCCCTGGCCCTGCTGGCCACACTATTGCTGATACAGGCCAGGATGCTGTTGGCCTTGTTGTCTGTCTGGGCACAAGCTAGGTCATGTTCAGTGGCTGTCAATCAACACTCCCAGGTCCTTTCCCACTGAGCAGCTTTCCAGCCACTCTGCCCCATGCCTGGAGCATTGCATGGGATCGTTGAGATCCAAGGGTAGGACCCGGCACTTTGATTTTTTGAGCCTCATACCACTGGCCACAGCCCATTGACCCAGATCCCTCTGAAGAGCCTTCCTACCCTTCAGCAGAGCAGCACTCCCACCCAACTTGGTGTTGCCTGCAGTCTTTCTGAGGGTGCAGTTGATCCCCTCATCCAGATCACTGATAAATATATTAAACGGAGCCAGCCCCAGTACTGAGTCCTGTGGCAGACAGCTAGTGACTACTTGCCAACTACCACCATTCACCACCACTCATCACCACTCTTTGGGCCTGAATATCCAGCCAGTTTTTACCCAGCAAACTCTATGCCACTGCAAGCCATCAGCAGCCAATTTTTCCAAGAGAATCCTGTGGGAAATGGTGTCAAAGGCTTTACTAAAGTCCGGATGAACAGCACTGACACCTTTTCCCTCACCCACTACATGAGTGACCTTCTCATAGAAGGAGATGAGTTTCATCAAACAGGACCTGACTTACACAAACCCATGCTGACTGGGCGTGATCAACTGATTGCTCTGTATGTGCCATGTGATGGCACTCAGAATGATCTGATCCATAACCAGCAAATTCTCATCCATTCAAAATCTCCTATAGCACTACACAAATGAGGTAACACTGGAACAATTCTCTCCCATATCATATCCCTTTATTTTACCTCACTACAGCTCATCATATTTCCCAAGGAATCGTATTTCTGTCTGCAAATAAATAAGCACTGTTTCATTAGTATTAACCAGCTATTTTAAAAAGTAGTATTTTTATTTTAGCTACATAAGACCCTGCATCATATACATTGTTGTGGTTTAAGCTGTAAATCATGCAGCCCATTCACTCACTTCTTCCTCTTTCTCCCCCTCTACTCCGATGGGGGGGGAAAGGAAATTGGGAGAAGAATCGAAAGAATGTATCTCCCACAGGTTGAGATAAGAACAGTCCAGTAACTGAGGTGTAACACAAATCACTACTGCTACCACCAATAATAATAATGACAAGGGAAATGCAAGGGAAGAGGATAAAACCGCTCACCACCCGACTGAGCTGAGAGAGAGAGAGACTTCTGGATTCCTGCCCCCAGATTTTTTACATCCTGGGCATGACGTGCTGTGGTATGGAATAACCTCTTTGGTCAGTTTGGGTCAGGTGTCCTGTCTCTGGTTCCTCCCGGCTTCCCCTTCCCCTGGCAGAGCATGGCACTCAGAAAGTCCTTGGTCAGACCAAAACATTACCAAGCAGTAACTGAAAACACTGGTGTTATCGGCTCTGCTCCCAGGCTGAAAGTCAAAACCACAGCACTGCACCAGCTACCAAGAAGGAGGAAAAAAATTACTGCTGCTGCTGAACCCAGGACATACATTTAATATGTATAAATATGAGGCTAAATAGAAGGCATGTATATATGCTAGATATTTCCCCTCTTTCTAAATAGGATAAACAGAATCTGACATAAAGGATAATCAAGTTTTATAGCTAACATAGTATATTCAATATTCCTTCCTACTCTTTATTATACAAGGTTTAATATGATCACAGAAATCCTTATTATCTCTCTTTCTTCCGATGTTATCCTCTTAGTTGGTTTCCTAGTGTACAGCTGTGTTTTAGGCAAATAATTTCATGGACTTGTGCACAGATCCTTTTCCCTTAAAGGTGCAGTTAATTTAGAACACCACCTCAAGGTATGTTTGCAGTTACAATTATCTCTTTCATTGTGCATTGTACTGACAACAGTCAGTCTTATCTGTTATTCTGCCCCCCAGACGCCTAACTTTGTTTTTATCCTCAAGTTTTTCATAGCCTTCTCTTCTCCAATAGTCACAAGTGTTTCCATGCTGTCAAATGACATGAGCTAAATGCTACATAAACAGCCTGAGGAGAGGGAAAGAAAAGGATCTCTTGTCTGCTCACTTGCTTTTTCTTTTTTTTTTTTTAATATAAAATTGGTTATTATGAAGAAATTCGTATTTTTTCCTATCACATTTTGTATTATAATATAAAAGTAGAGCTGACTGAATATGTCTCCTCAGTTCTGTCCTACTTTGGATATTTTTCCCTAGTTTAGCTGTCAGGGCTTCCTCTTTGAGTTTTAACAACCAGCATGCACAGCAATGAATTTTTGCAGGCACCTGGAATTTGTTTCACACTCAACACCATCATCCCATGGTACTGAGCACCACATGGCGTCAGGGAGGTACCGGCTGCATTCCCCTCTACACAGAGAAAGTATCTGGTGAAGAGATGATCAACTGTTTGTTTATTGTGACAGTTACGGATTTATAAATGGAGCCTGTCTCTTCAGAAACAAAGTTCACAAACAGCAAACACCAAAGAGAGAGATAACAGAGTGCATGAGGTTGGTGAAGAAAGCTTTGTTAGCAGTGACAGCCAGGAGTAGAAGTACATATGGTTAGTGATCTTTAATAGTTTGGTCTTTATAGCACAAGATACACGGACTGGAGTTACAGTTCTGTAATGAGTAGCTTGTCACATACACATTAACTTCTCAGAAGTAGTTGCTGATTTTTTTTATGCTGTGGCTATGCCTGCCCACAAAATAATGGTGATTGTTTGCTCAGATTGTCGTGAATGGGTGCAGAAAAATGGACGAGTTTATTTAAAAAAAACAAACCAAAAACAAAGCAACACAACAACCTTAACAGATTAGAGCGGACAAGATTAATAGAAAGCTCTCAGAAATGCAAGGTAATTCCTATACATAGGAAAATGTTTATACATGTAATCACACTTGCTCCAAAAGCAAAACAAAATGACAGGCACTCATCTCATGATCATATCGAAAAACAGGAGAATCACAACAAAAATTCATAGCTGTCTAAAATGGTCACTAGCCTTAATGGACAAAATGCATTAGAAGCCTGCTGAATAATTTAGGTTACTCAAACTTCTATCGGTAAGGAGCCTCTGGTGCACATCTGTTCATGCTCTGTTTTTCACCCAGTGTGTTTTTGAGGATAATTTCATGGATGGGATGAAATAAAAGGGGATTTCACATCAAAACCTTTTATTCCTAATACAGTATTAAGTTGTCCAGAAAGTCCTGAACTTCCCTGATGTCTTCAACTACCTTTTAAATGTTGACCATTTTAGGATGTTAATCAGTTGTTAACATGCAGCAGCACCAGGGCTGGCTGTGGGCAAGGGAAGGGACAGAACTGAACATTTTTCATTTCAGGTTTAATTCTACAGATTAATCAAACAAACTTAAAGACAAAAATGTCTTCCCGAAAAGCTAAAAATCCATAGCTTATTATGTAATTATAGACTTATAAATGCCTTCTCTTCTTCTTAAGTGCTTTGCCAGTTTTTTTTTTTTTTTTTTGCTCCTGTTTACCAAGTGCATTTGATGTTTTCCTTGACATAAAAGAATGAAAAAGAACAAGTGATAACAGTGCCTGGAGTATATCCGGTATTATAGATGTCTTCACAGTGAGATGCAGGCAAACAGATGTCCCTCAGGTTGCTATGCAAAAACTTCATAATTGCAGTGGAGACTGGTACAAGGCAAATAAAGCAAGCTTGGCTGTACTGTTAGTTACATTAGGCTCTGGCTGTAATATCTCTAATATCTGTTAAATGGCTTAGTCATGGAAAAGGAGGGTTACTAAAGACTCGCAGGAAAGATTCAAGCATTTTTAGGGCATTAATCATAGCTTACTTAAAAGTTTCTTTGCAATGAGTATAAAGAAGATCTGGAAAGAAATTAATAACTTGTGCAGTAACTGATTTACACAATTACAAATTTTTTAACAGAGAATTTATGTGTCACAGTGACTTCTGATTTACTCTAATATTCAAGACACCTCTCTACAGTAGAAGAGAGAACACTTAAACTAGAAACTTCTGCAACTAAAGTTACAAGAAATAACGAGACTCTATGGTATTCAGTAGTGCGCGAAAGCACAGCCAGGGAGCATGGAAGTGCACTATAAACTTGCAGGTTCTTACACAAAATACTGTATGCTGTGTAGGCACCTGCACATAAAAAAAAAACCTATCAGACTTTGTAGTTTACAGTCTTTTTACCCTGAAGTATGGGGTTTTGTCACAAACAGCTGTGTGCTATAAAGCATGAGGGAGAGAAACAGGAAGAAAAAGAAGATCAGAATGAAATTATAGCTTAATTCTAGTACCATGCATATTTAAAGATGTTTACTTTGAAAACAGTGAACAAGAAAAATTTGGGAAATCCATCATCTCCAGTTGTTTTATAACTGTTGAACAGTGGAATAAAAAAACTGCCAGATATTACCTTCAAATTTGAGAAGAGCAATAAACATTCTAACTCCAATTATGATTCTGATTCACAAAGATGGTGACTAGAGCTGGCAAAAGAGAAAATAACATTGAAATCTCAAATGAAACTATCCAAATAATTAGCTTTTAAAATGAAACAAAAGTAGTGGGTTTTTTTGGTAGAATGACTATATTCTGTAGATTGAAGTTTCACTGGCCTTACAAAGCTACAGATTGAAGTATTTCAAGAATACAAAAGGTATGTAATCAATGATTGCAAATTAAATTTCTCTTATGCTGTTAGTCCACAGCAGGCTTAATTTCCAGAAGCCAAAAGCCTGGGGATTTTTACCAAATTATAGTGCAAGCAGCTGCTCCTGAAAATTGAGTGCAACGATAATTAAATTCAGATGTACAGCCTGGAGAAGAGAAGGCTGTGTGGAGACCTCATAGCAGCCTCCCAGTATCTGAAGGGGGCCTATAGGAATGCTGGTGGGGGACTCTTCATTAGGGACTGTAGTGATAGGACAAGGGGTAATGGGTTCAAACTTAAACTGGGGAAGTTTAGATTGGATGTGAGGAAGAAATTCTGTACTGTAAGGGTGGTGAGGCACTGGAATGGGCTGCCCAGGGAAGCTGTGAATGCTCCATCACTGACAGTGTTCAAGGCCAGGTTGGACAGAGCCTTGAGTGACATGGTTTATTGTGAGGTGTCCCTGCCCATGGCAGTGGGGTTGGAACTAGATGATCTTAAGGTCTTTCCAACACAAACTATTCTATGATTCTATGTAGATAGCCAAATTCTTATTCAAAGCAATGTCAAACATTCCTTTTCCATGTAGCTTTCATCCATTAGAAATTCATAAAAAATAAGCAAACATATAACACAGACAGTATTCACTGAAGTCAAAAGGAAAAGAAAATTGAACAGGACTACTCAGAGTCTACAAGACGATACTGGTATCAAACTCAAAACAAAATCTTGACCTGTTCTACTATTTGCCTCTAAAATGTTCTTGATCACTTTACTAAAACCCAGCCTTTTTGTAAACTCTGAAAAGCCAGACGGTCACTTACACTCCCCATATATTTCATCTGTGTCCAGCATACATTAAAGAGTTTCAAGACCTGTTCATTTGGTATGTGAGTAAAGATTGAAGAGCCCAATGCGATGGGGAATATGCAGTCAGCATACTTGGGCACCAGATTGGCTCTTAACACTTAATCACCTCCATTGTTGGAGACTACTTCTCAGGCTTATGGGAACTGAAAATGTCAGATACTGACAGAGTAATCATGAAGAAAACCAGTTATAAGCTTCAACTTAAACAGTTGTCACTACTGTTTCATATGGGATACTCCTGTTCTATTCACTGAAGTCATACAGTTTAATTCAAACAGCCAGAGTTGCAAGCTGGTTATACGATGACCAGCTTCAAATAAAAGCAATTTTAATGGCTGGATCAGGAAAACAAAAAAAAAAAAAAAGAAAAACTACACCAAAGAAACCAATGAAAAAAAGACATAGCAGTCTGTTCTCAGACAAAGATAACTCAATACAAGTTGTAATATACAACAATAATAAACAACGGGAGTAAAATACAAAGACCAAAGACTTATATGGACTAGAAAACATCAGTTTTTGTAGCTGTTTAAGTGACTTTTTCTAGATGCGATTTTTCCTCCAGGGAAAGCTGCATAACAACCTGTGTATGTTGCAGATGTATATAAATGAACCCAAGACCAAGCAGAATTTGTATAAGTAACAGAATAATATTATTTTCTGACATAATTTCTGTGTACATATCATTACAGTCTTGGGACTTAAGTAACAAAATGCAAAAACCGATCTATTCAAAATTCGACCTAAAAGAGAACTTCACAATACAGAGCTTCTCAGAGGATTACATATGCTTGTCAGAAAGCATCCTGAACTGTGCTGGAAGGAATCTAGGACAAAATGATGCACTGTTTTGGATTTGCCTTATGGTTCAACTTAAAAGATCTGGGACCTTCAATTCTTGTTACTGTGTTCTGCACCTGATGGATCACATTAAAGCACAGCGCTTACATTTTGTATTTCTATCTTAAGATGTTCACTTGAATTTACTTTATTTAGGAAGAAAGCTGACATTTGATCCAGACGGCTATCAGTCAGTTCAGCTGGCGTCTTAGCAAGCCACTCAAGTGTATTGCATATGCTCTGTTTCAATTTAAACTACAGAATAGATAAGACAAATTAATTACATCCTCAGAAACTATTTTTTCCTAGTAGAATATTTGTACCTCAATATGAATAGCTCATAAGAAAGCTTAAAGTTAATTCAATCATTTAAAAGGAGCTGTCTTATAAAATCAATCTATTTTCTAACTGAAACCATTTCATCTTACAGCCTAATTTTCAGAGACACCAATTAACCTAGCCCACTTCAGAAAACCTTATGCTCATTTTCTGTTTCCTTCAGGAATGTCTTTTCTAGGACAGATTTTTGATTTTCCTCTGAAGAATGAATTAACACCACACATCTGACACAGCAAAAATGCTGAGGTGGAAACAATGCAAGTAAAAAAGTGAAAAAGCTCAGGGAATATTAAATTTTCTCAACTGACATGGCCCACGTGATCAAGATGTCTAGTAATTACAGGACAACTTTAGCTGCAAAGAGAATGCATGACCTACACTGTGGTTCTTGTGGTATAGGCTCCGTGAAATATTCTATACCTACAGTACTGAAAAAATAACAAAGATGTCATTATCAGGACTTCATAATCAATGCCATTTTCTTTAGAAAAAAAACAGAAAACCAAAATCAAACAAAATTAACACCCAAATCGAACCCCAAAACCCCTCCCCCCTCAAAAAAACCCAAACAACCAAAACAAAAAAAAAAAAAAAACAAAAAACAAAAAACCCAAACCAATAAAAACCAAGTGCTTTTTGCATATCCTTTTGAAATGAAAAGTTTGCACATGATTATTTAACACATTATTTGCATGTACCAGTACACATTGTGCATTGACATTATCCTTTTTAGATTGGAGAAATGTATTGGCATGAGTCACATGAAATTTGTATTTTCTCTTTTGCCATCTTTATTACAATGAAAATATATTTGCCAAAAAGAAAAGACCATAATCAGAACCACTACCTGAAATGCTCACAAGCTCATAAAAATGCTCTAAGTAGTGACAGTAGCCCTTAGTTGTAATTTTCAAAAGCATAGGACAACTCTAGAAAACACGAGAAAGGCAGCAGGAAGCATGATCAAAGAATGCATAACCTGTATCAAAGATTGTTCTCTTCTTTAGATTAAACATCCCAGGATATTCAAAGGTTATATAAGCCACTTTTAGTTAGTTTATATGCATCTGATGAAAGGAAGGTCACAATAGGACAAAAAGTAATAACAGGCACATGGTCACGACAGGACAAAACATAAATAACTTAATAGTTAAAAATATTCAGACCAGATATTAGAAGTGTTTCTGTCAAGAGAAGACCAGTGAAACAGACTGCCTGAAGAGGCTGTGGAATATCCATCATTTGTTAAATACCTCACAGATACTTCACAGATATTGAGAGAGAATTATAAATTAGTGCTGGTATTGGGTATGGAACAATTAGACAATTTCTTAGGATTCCTCTCAGTCAATGATTCAATATTAGTGTGGTTTATTTTATATTCTGATGATTGCAGATTATGCTTGAGGGCTGGAATAAATTTTAAGGACTAAATATGAAATTATTGAGACTCATTTACTTAACACATTTGTTGCCTGTTAATGATTGATCATACAATAAGACACTAGAATAAATAACGCCATAAACAACAAATTTTTTTTTTCGAAAGATTGTTAGTTATAGATTCTAGAGATAATTCCTGAATTTCAGTTTTCCTCTCTAGGTTTCCACATTCTATTGACTTCATCAGGAGTCAGTGGAACTGCTCCTCTACGGCATCATCTCCTTTAATTGTTCTCCTTTGGCTGTTGAGTTGGTGTTTCACAGACCTAGAATAATGTCATATCATTATGTAGCACATGCTATTTAAACCAGTATACTAGAATTTATGCTCTTAATCTGATTTGTACTGTACTGTTGAATTTTCTTACCTGTCTACAAACGGATCATTTATTAGTATCAAGTATTAGATGTTGCTTTTATGCCCCTATTGGTCATTTTAAAATTATTTTCCTCAACTTCAACCCTCACTAGTCAACTAGTGCTAGTCATATATGAAACTCAATGCCCTTTAGAAATCTATAGGGTATTTCAAAAGCTATTCTGTATTGAACTGGATTATGAAAGACTGAGTATCACCAGAGCAAAAGCAAGGTGATAGTGCATCAACTAAGAGCCCTCATGCCAAATGTCAGCTTATTATTTAGCAATGCCTTTTTCTTCAGAAAAAGTAGAGAGCCATATTTCTGTTTGGTTCTGTGGTGCAGTGACTAAGTTTAAGATACAAAGTTACTGTGTCAAAAACCTTATGAACAAGTTTGAAAGATCAGATGAAACCTACAAAACCCTTTAAAGCCAAACGAATTTTGTCATTCAGCCTCAATTCCAAAACCTACTTCTAGGATACCTATTTCCTATTGATGAAGATCTTCATGTGACAGTGTGTCGTGGTTTAAGCCTCCAAGCCACGCAGTTTTTCTCACTCACTCACAAACTGCGTGGCTTGGAGGCTTAAACAACGACACAGTGGTTAAGAAACATGATTAATTATGTGCTGTTTAATATACTGGAATATATTTGTGCCAATGATAGAATATATCAGATTGTTAATCCAAGTGCCATGGGTTCAGTAGTAGCAGTCATTTTTGTCCTTGTTGGTAGCTGGTGCAGCACTGTGTTTTGGATTTTTGGGCCTTGGAGCTGTGCTGATAACACCAGTGTTTTGTCTGGCCAAGGACTTTCTGAGTCTCACGCTATGCCAGGGAGGAGGGGGAGCCAGGAGGAAGCAGAGACAGGACACCTGACCCAAACTGACCAAAGAGGTTATTCCATACCACAGCACGTCATGTCCAGGATGTGAAGACGAAGAGCAGAGACCTGGAAGGGTGTGGTGGTGCAGTGGGGGTGCACGGCTTGGTCAGGTTTTTGGGATTGGGGGATTTGCTGCTGGGGGGTGCACTGGCTGGGTTGGGCTTGGTGAGCAGTTGTATTCTCTTTCCTTGTATTTCTCACTATTATTATTGATGGTAGCAGTAGTGATTTGTGCTATACTTTAGTTACTAAACTGTTCTTATCTCAACCTGTGCGAGCTGCATTTTTTTTTTCGATTCTCCTCGCTATCCTCCTGGGACTGGGGGAAGAAATAGAGGGTAATGAGTGAGTGAGAAAACTGTGTGGGGGGTTGGGGACTTAAACCACGACACCAAGCCACAATATGCAAATCTTCCTTACAAAGACAGCAATCCTAACAACTACAGAGAAGTCTCTGTCCAGGTCTAGCATTCTGGATTTTTGGTAGATGACCAGGCACTTCCTTGTCTTCCCTCCCAGTAATAAAATAAGACCTTTCACAATTGCACAAGACCTTTTTACTTTAGCTTCTTTTGGAATGTTGGATTCTGATTTATATTCAGTACTTGTTTCATGCATCCTTTTTTACTTAAAAGCTTCTGATTTAGTAATTTGCTGTGCCTTCCCTAATTTAGAGTAAATACCGACACCTGTAGTGAGTACGACTCCTTATTTTAATCCTTTCTAACTCCTTCTGTATTGAAAGTCTATTTAATAATTTTTTTTTTCAATTTCTCTTCTATGTTTAAATCTAGTTCATGCAAGAAGCACTGTGAACATGAAGCACCAAATTAAGTGCTTACAACAAAGGGCATACTCATTAGAAGAGCTGTGCAACTGCTACCTATTCTGCAGGCATCACTGAAGCCACAGCACCAATATCCAGCTGGAGAGCTGGAGACCAGCAATTAGTGGTGTCCCTCAGGGATCCCCAGAAAGCCAACCGTACCCTGGGCTGCATCAAAAGGACTGTGACCAGCAGGTTGAAGGAGATGATCCTTCCCTCTACTCTGCTCTCATGAGACCTCACTTGGGGTATTGTGTGCAGTTCTGCTGTCCTCAGCATAAAAAGGACATGGAACTGTTGGAACAAGTCCAGAGGAGGGCCACGAGGATGATCAGGGGACTGGAGCACCTCCTGTATGAAGATAGGATGAGAAAGTTGGGGCTGTTCAGCCTGGAGAACAGAAGTCTGCATAGAGACGTCATAGCAGCCTTCCCGTATCTGAAGGGGGCATATAGGGATGCTGGGGATGTACTCTTCATTAGGGTCTGTAGCGATAGGACAAGAGGTAAGGGCTTCAAACTTCAACAGGGCAAGTTTAGATCGGATATGAGGAAGAAATTCTTTACTGTGAGGGTGGTGAGGCACTGGAATGTGTTGCCCAGGGAAATTGTGAATGCTCCATCACTGACAGTGTTCAAGGCCGGGTTGGACAGAGCCTTGAGTGACATGGTTTAGTGTGAGATGTCCCTGCCTATGGCATGGGGGTTGGAACTAGATGATCTCAAAGTCCTTTCCAACCCTAACTATTCTATGATTCTATGATTCTATGATCTGTTTGCAGGCAGACCCACAACCCTCATTCCAGGGCAAACCTACAATAGGACGAGAGCCCCGGCTGCAATACCAAGTGATATTACCGATGGCCTGTTATCTTCCAAAAGCACCCAGGCAGGTCTTGAAAGAGTAGCCTGGAGAAGGCTGCCCTTGCCAGAAGGAGTCCCACTATGTGCTCTCACCACCTTCCTGCTTAAGGAGTGTAACTGGGTCTGGCTAATATGGTGATTGATTGAAGGGTGGATAGTAATGGTGGCAGCTTGTTTTCTGAAGCCTGGGAAAAGAGTAGTTGGAGAAAGTCTGTATAAACTGTCCCAGATAGCCACAGACACAACTATATTATATCATTGCTAACAAAGCTGTCAAGATCTGTTCTGCGAGACTTACAGCAGCATGCTTTAAATGCAAATTAAATCAGAGAATAGTCCTGGATTTTTTAACCTGTGTGGCAACTGAAGATGTTTGTGCCAGTTGAACTTACCATACCTACAAAAAAGTATGACCCTGCAGCTGCTCTAAGTCACTGCGTTCTTTTGCTTCTGACAGTTCTGTGCTGATTAATATCTGCTAAGACTCTCCAATAGCATTTGAATCTCAGGACTGCATAGCTGTAAGGAGAGGATTGAGTAGGTGTTGCTGATTATGCTTACGGTTATTGTTTTGTCACATGAAACTCTGCAAAAGCATTTCATGAATCAGTCATGGTGAATTATGTTTAAATTGTAGATTGTGACTCATTGATTTTCCCCTTGCTTTTATCCTTCCAGCATTCTTCCATAAGAATCTAATAGACAAGAGAGATCCTGCTCTGCCAGGCTTAGAAAAGGAGGGCTATTCATCTACACCCCAACCCATCAGAAGGGCCAAGAATAAAGATTAGATCACCCTAACCAAGGAAAAAAATTAGTAAACATTTTCTTGCATCTTCAATATGTCATAACTTGGGGGAGCTACATCCTGGAAAATCTAGGCATAGCCTTGTTAAGTAGGTGACAGAACAGTCCTATTTATGGCATCACAGCATCAGAAGCTGTATTTTTCTTGGTTGTTCTTGACTGCTTTCATCATTAGTACAAACCAGGCTAAATCAATCATCTCTCTGAAGGAAGAAGCAGAGAAGCAGAGTTTTATATGAAGAAAATAGCTTTTCCTAGCCGTAGTTCTCTGGTTTTAACCCTTTAAAATTTCCACCTATATTTTTTTTTCTTTTTGTTTTAAGTATATATCCTTCAACATTACTCTTTAAAAAATGAAATTCATGCCAATACTAGATATTGTTCTACTAGTCCCATGTTAGCTTTTAGCACTAATGACACTAAGAACACGCAGAAAAAGAACCCACCACAGAAAGCCCAGACTAGATCTAACACAGATTTGGGCAGTGATTTTTGGTGATAAGCGTAGCTCATGTGGCAGAAGGTGTCTCTTTCCCTTGACAGTGAAAGGGCTACAGCCCCTTTGCTGCAGTAGGGCGAGGAACATGCTATCCTGTAAGTGTCATGCTCTCTACCTCAACTGCACAGCAGCATCCTGGTCTGAGGCTGACTGTATGGCTGCAATATGCAAGGTACACCTGCTACTCAGTTACGTTCCCATGGTGGCTGTGGCTTCAGATGTGCTCCTGATTGTGGGGAGTGCAGCTGAAGAAGGACCCTTTCTCAACACACTTGGTCTGTGCTCTGCAATCAGCCTAGGTGGAGGAACATCAGCTCTTGAGCCAAAAAGAAGGTGCCAAAGACTGTACCTGTATAATGGTGTTTCAGCTGTAATCAGAGTTTAACACTAATGAGCAAATTAATCTCCATTTTAATTGAGAAAAATTCTCCAGTGAATAATCAAATTCTACAGCTGGCCTGGGTATCTCAGAGCAATAAAAAACCAATGAGCCTATATCACAGTCTCTTTTTATGGCATATGGTTCTGTGTTAACTGAAAATAAAAGTTTGCGAAACATTGCTAACTGCAAGATCAATTTCAGGGAAAAAATTATTTATACATAGCAAGCTATATATAAAAATATATTTAATTATATATATAGAAATAAACAAAACACATAGACATACATAGACTGATATAGTGTCGTGGTTTAAGCCCCTCAGTAATTCACACAGTTCGTTCACTCACTCTCCTCTCCTCTCTTTCTTCCCCCAGTCCCGGGGGGACAGGGAGGAGAATCAAAAGAATGCAACTTCCACAAGTTGAGATAAGAACAGTTTAGGAACTAAGGTATAACACAAATCACTGTTTCTACCACCAGTAATAATAATGACAAGAGAAGCACAAAGAGAATGAAACTGCTCACCAAGCCCGACTCAGCCAGTGCACCCCCATCAGTGAACCCCCCACTGCACCACCACACGCTTCCGGGTCTCTGCTCTCTGTTTTCACATAATGGACATGAGGTGCTGTGGTATGGAATAACCTCTTTGGTCAGTTTGGGTCAGGTGTCCTGTTTCTGCTTCCTCCTGGCTTCCCCTCCTCCCCAGCAGAGCATGAGACTCAGAAAGTCCTTGGTCAGACCAAAACACTACCAAGCAGTAACTGAAAACACTGGTGTTATCGGTGCTGTTCCCAGGCCCAAAATCAAAAACACAGCATTGCACCAGCTACGAAGAAGAAGAAAAATGACTGTTACTGCTGAACCCATGACAAATATCTAAATATATCTGGAGAGATATCTACATATTGATATTGTTATATATATAGTACCCGTATATCAGATTCATATACAAATTGATAGATTGGATATATATTTTCCTATATAGTTATTGATATATGTATATAGATATATCTAGTTATACCCATACAGTTTTATGTTATTTAGACATATGTATATAATTATATCTATAAAATATTTCAATATCTAGATCTAAATATATGTACAGAATACATATCCGTATATAGAAAATAGGTACAATACAAATCTAGGGGGAAAAAATGTATGTAGCTCAGATACATCATATTTATTCCAGAAAAAAAGGTTTCAGTACAATGTGGGAAATGCCAAAACACCTACATAACTAAAACTTAATGAAAAAAATGCATCATAGTTTGGATTTCATTAGGATGTTTCATTTTAATGGGAAGCTTGCTCCTAATATCTAATCAAATATTAAAGTTTTTAATTAAACATACATCATGTTCCCAAATACTAGAAAACATTTTCTATTCCTTTTCCAAGATTTGGCTTCACTAAGCATTCTGAAATCAACAGAATCATCTTGGGTTTACGCTAGTATTTTTTAGTGGATATTCATCTGGTGCTAATTATTACACATGGCTGAAAAAAGAAGAAAAATTATCTACGATATCTGGTAAGACAGAGGAATCTTTCAGCAATAGAGTTCAGATACAGGCCAATATAACCACCACTAAGTCACTTAAGGGATATAATACTCTGGTTCAGTACTAGGAAACTGGTAGTACTTAAGAGTTATAAGTAATCCATTATTTCAGCATGGAATCTCACCCTACTGCTCAAGTTATGTGGCTCGTTATGAACTTGCACTGCTACTAAAAGACTAGCAGACCACTACAGTATGAGGTACTTACTGATGTAGTTAGTGAGCAGTAGGAGGAGATAGCTCTCTCTCAAAAAGACAACACACAGTAAGAGAACTTCAGAGAGGTTGCATAAACACCTAGTGCTCAGGACAGCAGGTGGCTTTCCAAGAGTGACCAACTCTGTTTTATAGGAAGCACCAGTCTGTTTCCAGTTCTTTTGCTGAGCTCAATACCCATCACAAAGCCCTTGGGACTGGAAGGGAGGACCAGATTCCAGCAACCAGAAAGAAGAAAACAGCATGCTGGAGGCAGTGGCTGCCACCACACAGAGAAAGGTAACCATGGTCAGTCTCCTGGGAGGACCAGAGGATTGGCTTACAGAGAGTACCCAGCTTTTTGAAGGATGCCATCTCAGCTTCCTACCTGTTATGCCCTTGCAGGCAGAGCCTCCCTTACAAGCTTTGTCAATGACAAATCAGTAATGCAGTATTAGAAAACTCTTCTTTGTCCCTTTAGTCCTGGAGGATTCCCCCCTGTTGTGTCTGAATCCTGGCTGGCTGCTGCCTGCAGTTCCCACCTCTGTACAACAATTACCTGTCAAGCTCTCTTAACTACATGAGTAAGCTCAACTGCTCACCAGACAGGAACAGTCTCTCCCATGCACTTTTTGGGAAGACTCCAATTTATGCTATTATTCAAAATCTGTAAGCACCCCTTTGTTATTTTTTTTAAGAAAAAAGGGAGGGAGGGAGGGAGGGAGGGAGGGAGGGAGGGAGGGAGGGAGGGAGGGAGGGAGGGAGGGAGGGAGGAAGGAAGGAAGGAAGGAAGGAAGGAAGGAAGGAAGGAAGGAAGGAAGGAAGGAAGGAAGGAAGGAAGGAAGGAAGGAAGGAAGGAAGGAAGGAAGGAAGGAAGGAAGTGTCCTGGGTTCAGCAGTAGCAGCCATTTTTCTCCTTCTTAGTAGCTGGTGCAGTGCTGAGTTTTTGACTTTCAGCCTGGGAACAGCGCTGATAACACCGATGCTTTCAGTTACTGCTTAGTAATGTTTACTCTGACCAAGGACTTTCTGAACCTCATGCTCTGTCAGGGAGGAGGGGAAGCCAGGAGAAAGCAGAAAGAGGACACCTGACCCAAACTGACCAAAGAGGTATTCCATACCACAGCATGTCATGCCCACTATATAAACTGGGGGCACTTACCCAGAAGGGCTAGATCACTCCTTGAGTCTGGCTGGGTATCGGTCAGCAGGTGGTGAGCGGTTGTATTTTCTTCCCTTGTTATTTCTGTTGTCATTATTATTATTGGTGGCAGCTGCAGTGGTTTGTGTTATACCTTAGTTACTGGACTGTTTGTATAATCTACATAGCTATTCTAATTTCACAGAAGAACAACTCAACTTCTTGCAAAACTGCATTATAACACAAATAGCAGCACTGTATGAAACTATGTCAAGGAAAACTCTGTTTCAACCTTTGGGGTCTGTTAGCCATAAGTAAGATACATATATGATAGTTTGTGGAAATCTTTTCTTGGTACAATTTTGCCAGAATAATTAGAAGTCTGTGAATCCAGAGATCTTTAATATTTACTTTAAGGATTCTGTTAGTTTAAAAAGTATACACACTTTTACCAAACAGCAAAACAGACACCAGAAAAATAAATATAATGTAAAGAATGCTGAGTCATAATAAAGGCACAAAGATTTATTTTTAAATAAAAGTACAAATAACATTTAAATACATAGTGAACAAATACAACTGTTGAAACACTCTAGGTCACAATACTATTCTAACCAAAATTAGAAGTGCAATATTGTAGTTCATATGACACCTCTATGGCTAATAGGGGCTGCTGGCAATTCTTGAAATAAGCTTTCTCTGGAAAATTCCTAAATTGCCAAGAAAGGGTTTGCAACAACTTTAAGACAACAATTTGCATTAGGAAGTACTATATCTATGGATTCATAAAATGCAAATGTCTTGCTTTTTTCCTCTGAATATCCTATCTTTCCTCTTAATATGTTTAAATAGCCTACTAAAAGACTGTACCCATCTGAAAAGACTGTCCATTTAATCAACCTAAACATACCCTAAGTCCAATAAAAATCACAGGCAATAGACAAAACTAAATCGTTTCTGAAGCCACAGAATTACTAGGGAATAATTTGCTTTGGCTAAAGATGACAAATGTAAAGTGACTATTAGATCAATACAAAGCTTCTCTGTGTGAGGTGTTATGAATGAAAAGTATTGCAAGTAAACAATTATTTAAAACAAGTGAAAGAGTAAGGTTATGAGAATTCAGAACAAAAATTACTATATTTTTTTCCCAAAATGAGTTAAAAGGGGAGAATAATGCTTCCATTATACACACAGAGAGGAACTCCAAGTTCAAACCAAGATTGTCAAACCTTACCACCTTGCCTTAAAGTCTGCCACCTATCATATCATGGGTATTTTTCTAACCAAGTAAGGACTCTCATAACTGGAGCACTATGTGATAAGAAGACTGAATTGATTTGGGATGGAGATGTGCGGAATACTGACTCTTAGGGATTCCCTGGGGATCAAAATATTTCTTTTCAATAGCCTCAAAGCACAATACATGAGTAAAGCTGGAATCTCACATATACAATGAACTTTTTTTTAATAGCCTGGTTGTCACTTAGTTTTGTCCAAGTTACAACTGAGTCAACAACTGTTCATCTAAGTACTGTTTTCTGTATATGTGATAAAATCCTTGGTGGTAGTAGTTGGTAGCAGTTCTTAGGATAAGTATTACCGCTTGCATATGAAACAAGTGATACACATACAAAGTATCACTTGCATATGAAGAGCATATGAAGTAAATGAGAAATGAGAGTTTTTAAGAAACACCAAATGCTGGTGGCAGTGTAAAGAAAAAGTGTTTTCACCAAGTATTTCTCTCAGGTCTTTTCTGTGGTCATTGCAGGGTAGAGGACAAAACTCGTGTTAAAGGAATTAACAGACAAAACCTGACTTTTAGAGGTCTTAATCTCAAGCCCATACTCACTAAAAGCAAAAAAAGCTCTGGTGGAATTTCATGACACTCAGCACATGTAAACAGGAAGCAAGTGTTACTCAGATTTACTCTGACAAGTGACAGAATATGGCCTCGGATCAAGTTTGTAGGACACCTCCAGTAAACTGCAGTGGTCTTTGAACCCAATGAAAAATTAGGTATTACAGGAAGCGGCTAAGAAGGAAGCTTGAAAAGCTGTATCTGATTTGGCTGTGTAAAAATGGGCAAAGTTCAATTCAGATAATTCTGCTATTTTTGTTGTTACAAATGCTTTCTGCCACTACAGCAATCCATACAAGAATGAGAAAGACCAACAAAGTGAAGATGAGGAAAAGATATTGGATGGAAAAAATGGCTTTAAACAGTTACTCATCTAGATCTGCATTTTTCAAATTTGAAACATGATTAGATAGACTGTGCAACTAAGTACAGCGTTACAAGTCAATGACATGTATATCAAAGCATACATAAATCAATCTTAGCATATCGACAACTGTGAAGTTCAGACCTCACTTTCAAAGCAGTCTCCAGTTGCTAATGACATTTAAATTATAGGAACTCAATTTCAACAGTTTTATTTCTTCCATAAAATCTATGTGTATTAAGATTTGCCAAGAGTGGTGGGGAAAAAAAAAAAAAAAAAAAAAAAGAGCAAGGTGTTATGAAAAAAACCCCAAAGCAACAATTGACTATACTGAATTAAAATAATTTCTCTCTGACAACTGCTAGAAAGCATGTTTTATATCAGGGACTTAAAGTTTGCTAGACTAAAACATTAGGTAACATTTTTGAAGGAATATGATCCAGGAAATTTCAAGATGGTGAAGAACATCAAGGTGAACATTAAGAAGAGCTGAAAAATTTAAAAATTCAAGCTCCTGAGTTCCAAGAGTTGTGATTTGTGAGTCTCTAGAAAACAGAGGATAATACTTTTTGTTAAGAATAGAGTACAAGTAGTGAATAGATATGGCCTCAGGAAACACAAGATTATCGATTAATCAGCTGTGCTGCATAAGCTTTAGATTAGGCAGACAGAGCCTATTATAACTACAGTGGAGTTAAATCATTCATTTCTTCCTATTATCTAGCTTTTAGCATTTGACTGTATTGTATCATGCTACTAGAGACTATGCCATTAGCAAAATTCACCAAATGACCAGAGATTGATTAATTCTGGAGCTACTTAAATCCAAAGCCCCAAGTAAGTGTCTTATGGTATTTTGTATTTACAGAGCTATGATATATAACTTACAAAACTAGAAACTACACATTGAGAGCCATTAGTAGTCAGGTACTGCAGACAAGTCAAAACTTCCAAAATCTATGTTAGGAAGACATTGTGTGATAATCTTTTTTTGTTGATATAAGCTACTATTGATCCATTACTCATCCAGCAGCTGCATAACCATGCTACTTATGCTACATAATTTCATTTATGTGGCTTTAATATCACATCTAAGTTCCCATTTCATGTCACATACTTAATGAAATTCATGGAGAAAGTTTGATCTAGCTGGAAGCAAGGATATTCTGTATGATGACAAGGTCACTCTGACATGTGGGACATGAAGGATCTCATATACTAATCAAATAATCTATTACCAAAAATTATCCAACCTACTAGATAAAAGTATGTTTTCATCCTACAAATAACTGACAGCCATAATTTTAAATGATTCCTTTTTAAAGCATTTCTTGTCCGAATGAAAATCACAGACTTCCTTCTTCATGGAATAAGTTTCCTTTTGGATGGTTTATTTTAAACTATTATGTTCAAGATCCATGAAAAAAATTTCACAAGTGCCAAAATATGTTGACTACACAGCTCTCCTCTGTCCTTGTCAAGCAAATATTCACCAGGACCCACGCTGAATCTGGAAAGCTGATCCAATTGCTTAACTTCAGAGAATCCTATCACATGGTAATGGACTTTTTCTTTTTCAGAAAACAAAGTTCCCCCAGCTCACAACCTGCTTTCCTACAGACAGTATGGCAGAGAGACTGCACTTCATTGCACAGATACCTGCAAGCATTAGGGGACATCCTTGAGCACCGCTCCATGAAAACTAACACTGTTATCATCCTTCATAAAGTCTTTCAGATGAAAATCCACATAGATCACAGTCTGCTGTCAGTTTCTAGTCTGCAGCTGATCTCAGAGATGCACTAAAAAGACATACTCAGGTACTTGGGAAAACAGATATACAGAAACATGCTGTACTGAATTTCCAATGTACAAAAGCCTGGTAATTTTTATTAAAACTGGAAGGGATGAAGATCAGGCATTGTGGGGTCTTGCCCTATTACACTAATCTGGGCTACAGAGGTTTAGCATTTTTAAGACCGTTATGTAATTTTTACAGAAAAGGAATGAAAAAACATACCAGGGTGACATCTGTCAACTTCAATGAGTACAGCGAGACTGACCTGGATCTTCAAAGCTTACACATCTGTCACTTCTGTCCTCTGGAGCACACTCACTGAGAGTTTCAGTGTCAGCTCGAGCAAACTATTCCTTTGCATTCTGGCCACATTTGTGTCCTGATCACATCCAGGGTGCATCATGCCCCAGATTTTTATGGTCACAGCCCACACTGACCTGGTGCCTGAAGGGGCAGTAAGTGCCAACAGCTCAGACCCCATCAGCAAGTTTGAGAGGTTGTCAGACACAGGAGGATATCCAGTGTTTCATAGAAAAGGAATTATTGCTGGTAACAGTCACTGCTTAAGGAAATACATCTTCTACTGTCCTTCCTGCTCCCCATCTTTGTGTTCTATATCAGTGTCCTGGGTTCAGTAGTAGCAGCCATTTTTCTTCTTCTTAGTAGTTGGTGCAGTGCTGTGTTTTTGACTTTCAGCCTGAGAACAGCGCTGATAACACCGATGCTTTCAGTTACTGCTTAGTAATGTTTACCCTGACCAAGGACTTTCTGAACCTCATGCTCTGTCAGGGAGGAGGGGAAGCCAGGAGAAAGCAGAAAGAGGACACCTGACCCAAACTGACCAAAGAGGTATTCCATACCACAGCACGTCATGCCCACTATATAGACTGGGGGCACTTACCCAGAAGGGTAGATCACTGCTCAGTTGGGCTGGGTATTGGTCGGCAGGTGGTGAGCAGTTGTATTCTCTTCCCTTGTTTCCCTTGTCATTATCATGGCAGTAGCAGCAGTGGTCTGTGCTATACCTTAGTTACTGGACTGTTCTTATCTCAACCCGTGGGAGTTACATTCTTTCGACTCTCTTCCCCATCCCTCCGGGAGCGGGGGCAAGGAAGAGGGGGAGTGAGGGAGAGACTGCGTGAGTTATGGCTGGGCTTAAACTACGACAATCAGACAGGACAGGCAACAGAAAACATCTTGTTCTACAGTACACAGGTCCTGAAACACTTCATTTCAAGGCAGCATTTCTCACCATTTTACCGTTGAAAAAGCCATATGGAGTGGCCTACTAATCTACATAATATACAGCAATGTTTATAAAGGCTGCAATTCACTTTTTTTTGAAGACAAGAGTCCTGTCCGACTGCAAAGGTCAATCAAATTGGTTACATGGAAATATGTATGAGACGTACTGTGTTTAAAGAGCAACTGAAGAGCATTAAATTTTTAATGTGACCAAACATGAGATGTCTTTCCCTTACCAGATGCTTCCCAGTCAATAATGGTAGACGCTTGCAATAATCCAGAGGGAATTTGCAAGACATTCTTCCCTAACTTGGCTGTCCATTCTCAGCTCCCAGTTCCTTAAGCTTATTTGTTGTGTGCTGCTTCATATTTACCAGCTTTACAGGACAAGACACACACTGTACGTCGTGGTTTAAGCCCCTAAGACATAAAGTTTTCTCACTCACTCCCCTCTCTTTCTTCACCCAGTCCTGGGGAGATGGGGAGGAGAATCAAAAGAATGCAACTTGCACAGGTTGAGATAAGAACAGTTTAGTTACTAAGGTAAAACACAAGCCACTGCTGCTACCACCAATCCAATAATAATACAAGAGAAATACAAAGAAAGAGAATGAAACTGCTCACCAAACCTGACCCAGCCAGTGCACCCCCCAGCCGCAAGCCCCCCACCCTTCTGGGTCTCTGCTCTCCGTTTTTCAATCCTGGGCATGACGTGCTGTGGTATGGAATAACCACTTTGAACAGTTTGGGTCAGGTGCCCTGCCTCTGCTTCCTCCTGGCTTCCCCTCCGCCCTGGCAGAGCATGAGGCTCAGAAAGTCCTTGGTCAGACCAAAACACTACCAAGCAGTAACTGAAAACACTGGTGTTATCAGCGCTGTTCCCAGGCCCAAAATCAAAAACATAGTGCTGCACCAGCTACCAAGAAGGAGAAAAATTACTGCTGCTGCTGAACCCATGACAATGTGTTAGAAGTATCAGCAAAGAGGGTCCCAGCATAATTCAGAACTTCCAGACCTTTTAGGACACAAGCTGACAATACATAAAGCACTTCAAAAGCAAGAGCTTGACTATGTCTGCCCATCCACGCCATTCTGGGATTTGCACAGGAATCCACCTGTTTTATTCTTCTCAGCTGATTCCTGAAACGCATGACTTGACTCCATTTAACGATTTCTCTCCTGTTAAAACTTTATCAGGAAAACACCTCCCCTAATGTATCTTATTTCGGATGGCCGTTATGGTGCTACCTGCTACTGATTTACATTGGAGAATTGACTTCTGGGTAATATAAAAGACATTTTTTTGAACTAAACAAAATACCATGGACGAACATATATGCAAGCATTCCCCAAGCATTCGGGTTATGTCAGGCTTGCTACCCACCCAGATTAATTTATTCATGAGCAATACCTACAACTAAAATTTCTTGGACTTCTTGTATTGAAGTAAGTTTTCCTAGCACACAAAACCTGCTAGAGTAATTTCAAACTATGCAGGTAACACACTAAAACAACAGCTAGGTTGTGAGAGAACATGTTGCTGCTCCAGTCTTGACAGCAGCAGTATTTCAGTTTAATTTTATGAGTATCTATACTACTACAGGTAGGAGACTATAGGAATTTTCAGGCTTACATGTTCTAGAAAACACTGAGTGTCTTCTGACAGAGACCCTCAGAGTTCTCATTCCATTCTCAGAATAAGCAACACAAATTACAGGGCACTTGGGTAAATTCAGTTAAAAAGAGAATATGAGTTTTATCAATAAAAATTATACTTCTGCCCTGCAGTTGATTGTCCTGGAACACAAAAACAGCTGGAGAGGTAAGGACTGAGTTAAAACAAGCTCGAACGTGTTTACCTTGTTGCAGCAGATAGATAGCTGAAATTTGAGGCATTGCCATAATGTCAGCACGTTTCCTTACGCTGATCAAAGGAGACTGGAATGAAAATAGGCTTTAGTGTACAGAAGAGATTTACTCTGGATGTTAAGTTCTGTCTTCTAAATGCATTAAAAACCAACTTACCTGTGCTCACATTCAGCTATTTTTAATGTTAACAAGCACAATTAAATTCTTCCAAGACAGAAGCAATGCATATTAAGTCACAATTCTGTCACAACTGTTAAATTCTCTAATGGGAGCCAGCAGCTCCAGGGGATGTACAAAACCTGCTGTTGAGGGGAAATCCTCACTGTGTTGGGTCCAGAGAGTGCACGTATGCTCTGCAGCAGAGCAACAAGGACACAACTTGATCATAAGGAATCAGGAAAAAACATTTTGCATAATCCCTAAATATCCAAAACACTAAACCACTAACAGTTACAGTTACAACATCTTCAGACCCATTTTCCGATAAATTCCATTTCCTGCTAGTTTCAGTCTTCTGAACCACCTAGTACTAGCTTGATTTCCTCCACACCATCCCAAATCTCCCATTTTAGACTCTTTTCACACTTAACTAAATAAGGGCTTTAGCTTCTGAAAAAAACAAACCTCCTTTTGTCTTAGAAGTATTTAGGCAGCTCCCACTCCTCTAAAGCTTTTCTCCAGCCCCAAGTTACAGTTAACCTTCTCACAGGCATTTATTCATCTTGAGTTCAAGGATAAGCCATTGCAGAAGGTATTTCATTTCATTTCTGCCTTGGGTTTTTCCATGTTTGTGCATTGTGTAGAATAGGCACTTAGTGCTTTCAGAAGCATCAGATTCACTCTTGGTGCGTACTACAAAGACTCTGAGACTGCAGCTGACAGGGACTTTCAGGTGAGCACAAATAAAAGCACTCATGAACAAATGAATAAATCCCTCAAATTCTGGACAAATTCTAAGCTGAGAAAAATGTATCCAGTGAACCCCAGATGTAACAATCATTCAGCAGGGAGACACTGTGTTACTGTCTGAACAGATCAGAAAATGTTCTTTTGTAGATTCTTTTTTTTTTTTAGAAGAGATAAAAAGGATGCAGTCACAGTCTTGAGCATCCCAGTCTTTTTTTTTTTTTTTTTCAATACCTAAAAATACCAGGATGTTATTTTGCCTTTCAAAAACTGCTTAGCACAGAAAAAATGTTTTGCATCTGTTCATATACAACAATACGCAGCAGCTATGCAGGCATTATCCATTCAATATTTAACATATTTTACATCATAACCTGCAGCAGCCAGCATTTATTTTAAATAATATTTCAAGTGTGCTACTAATTTAACTTGATTATGCTGAGCAGAACATAATACTTGTAAAGCAACAATTATTTCAATGTAACAAAAACATATATATAAGTTTTGAAAATGTAAATACCGTTGTTGTACTTCAACATATTGGTTAGTGACGGATTTTTCTTCAAAAAAGCTTAGTTCTCCTAACAATATAAAATAAATCATAAGTGATGGATATTAGGTAAATTTAACAGACTACATAGGGACAAATTTAATTAATCCTAGTTTAAATTGTCTGAAATCTTTATTAGCTACATTGACCGAAGCGTTTGCAAATCACTTTGAGATTCACTTCCAGATTAGTATGGTTTTGAACTTAAATGATTGCTGTAGGAGACAAATTGGCAGTGTTTGCTTTACTGTAGTTTTCACATGATCTTAAAGATGTGACCTCATTTGTAGCTAGCTAGCTCATTACTTTGAGGTCACTTTTTCATCCCATATGGCACTAACACATTTAATTTCTCAGAATAGTTGTCTTTTGAACAAAAAAATCAGCACAGAATGAACAGAATATAAAAATTTTCAGCATGTAATTTTGCTCTGATTTTCATCTCTACTTTCTTATAACTCGAAATGTAAGCTTTAGGCAACTGCTGCATCCTTTTGATGTTTTCTCTTGTTTAAGCACTGTTTCCCTGAATGACAGCCTTCTTCGATCTCATGAGACCCAGTTTTGTAGGCTATGCACAGATCTCATCTGATTTTAAGACAACACAATTCTGCTTCATGAAAGGAGGCTGTAATCATAGCTGATCATTACTTTCATAATTGCAAGCTGCAGAAGTTAAAGGACTACAGAGCTTTTAGAAAAATGTGGCACCTCATACTTCCCATTTCAGATTTGCAGCACAGTATCAATTTAAAACCTAATTTGAATCTAAATAATTCCATTGGGAGGTTTTAAATACAGAGAAGTTTGGCTCTATATTGTTAATAGAGATAGTTCATTATAGCTAGTACTTTGTTGAAATCTGTGCTAAAGATGCCAAAAAAACCTAACAAAACAAATAATAAACATTAACTTTCAGCAAGTCTAAATTGCAACTCTTCATTCCATCCAAACAAGACTTAGACACTTATTTGAGTAAAATCAAATTAAGATCTTAGAGTTGGATGTATATTAAAAAGACCTAATGTCATAATGTTTTGTGCTGTCATCATTATGTTTTGCAGCTTCCACAGAGCAATGACTATATTTTTCTTGAAGGCTGATTTCTATGCTGATTATATATATTGCCCTCACTGAGGCTATCCATCTGTCTTCCAAGCGTTGAACATTATTGCTCTTCATGTGTAGCATTTATTTTATACTTTCCCTGTGGATGATTCTTCATACATTCAGACAATGAATTGCATACATGACTGTACACACACTGCTATGCATTAGTACCTTTATATTACAACCCTTAGCAACTGCCATGAGTTCTGCCAAACCAATTCATCAGAACACACAAAAAATAACGTTTTCAGCACCCAGCAATCTGAAATTCTGAATTGAATTCATTTCCCTAAATTTGTTTAAACAGCAGTCAGAACAGTAATTTTCTTCAAACTTTGGACTCAGTTTTACACCTAAATCCTCTTTGTTCAGGAATATGCCATCAGCTTTCAGTGCATTCTGAGGATGTTCTTATCATATGTTAATTTACATAACACATGATTGCTATGAATAAAATAAATTCAATACCATCCCCTAATGAAAGCCAAAATTTAGGAAATAATTCTTCTTTATTTTTAGCTGTAATTATATAACTCTAATTAGTTTTAATTCCATGAGACAAAGGAATTTCTACACGGTGTTGTGGATATCCCTGCCAACAAAAATTCCATCAAATTACTTCTCTTCAAATGTAATTGTGTACCTTTCCCCAATTATTAGTTTTATTTCTTTCTGAAATTCTCTATGGGCATGTGTAAAATGATGTAGAACCCTTCAGGATTCTAGCTTATTGTAAATCATACAGGCTGCTGCAACGGTTTTAAAGCTAGTTACAAAGATGAAAGTCCCAACATTTCTTAATAATGCCAGATGAGTTAAAAGGGGACACTAGTCACAAACTGTTGCTTGGAAGGGTCAGGCTGTACATCAGGAAAACAAATTTGTCCCTAGGATGGTAGCCCAGCAGTTTAGAAAAGTCTACTCAAACATTTCTGTAATTTCTATTCCTTGGCTATTTTCCAATCCTACCATGGCAAGTCTTTCAGCAATCTGTCCAACTCTGAAGCTAGTCCTGCTTGGATAATAAAGGTCCAATAGTCCTACATGTCCTTTTCAACAACTTTTCTATTATTTTATGGGCCCATATATAAACAAAAATACTGCATCTTCAATTTTTGATAACAAGGGTCGAACAGGCACACAGGTTGGTCTGGTTAATACCTTTCAAACTAATCTTTGCTAGTTTAAATTGCAAGTGCCTCTGAGAACATGGACTAGAAGATTTAAAAAGCTGCAGGAGTATCTTTCCTCTTACTGTAATCACGCAAAAAGGGCCAGATTTGCAAATAAAATATGAAGAGTGTGAAGAGCAGGTAGCATAGCAGCCAGGAGGGCAATCTGTTGAGAGCTGTATGGGCAGGTACAGGGGGCTGGCTTTTATAGATATTATCTGTCCTGATTACATACCATGACTTAAACTTTTCCTGTTCCTGAAAACCAAATCACCAGATGTTGTATTGGCTAGATAAACTGGGGAATAGAAAAAGATATCTCTGCTGATTATATATTGGACCATGAATAGCATTTATCTGCATACTAGCAAGAGAATGATTTCTCTTGCATTCTATAAGATGTGAATGGACTTCCCTGAAACTACTTAAAACCCTCATCATAGCATGAGAGGGAGAGATAAGCAAAAGCCCTGCCAACTTTTACTACTCAGTTTGATCCTGTTGCTCACTGAAAACAGCATCAAAAAGAAGCTGTCATTGCAAATGTGTTTTGCCAGAAGCCATGGAACAGTCAGTTATTTTAAATCACTGAGTTCAGAAACAAATATAGCAAGTTTATGACTTCTCCTGCCTATAGTGTTGTTGATGGTCCTTTATTAACACACCTGGTGATAGTCATCAAGGATAATCCTTCAAACAAAACTCATGCTGAAAGAGTAAAAAGAAGATTTTTCTTATGAATTTTTCCATGGCATTTAAGTAATCTGAGTAGCCTCTAAACTCCTGCACTACAGCAAGAATTGTCTACATCCACGTGTTCATTTGGGAAACAAAGGAAGTTTTAACCTTTCTTTCCCTTCTGGCTATATAAAGCTGAGCACTGCTTACATCACATTAATAAAACATTCCTTCCCTCATTTCTTATGTGCTGCTTAGAAGTTATCTATAATACAGGAATCCAATAAGTTGATTTTATTTATACAGTATTTCCATAGCAGCTGATTTAAAGAATTTACTGTTACTTTGGAGCAGATTCTTATCTACTGTTTCTCTCTTTAAAAGCATTTTCTATTTAAAAAATTATGCTGAGAACATTAAACTCTCTCAAGAATTTTAATTTTGCTTTCCCTGGATTTATGAGCTTATAGTTTGGAGAGAGTTTGCACTTTTTACTGGTCAGCAACTTGATGCAGTCGTAACTACCAGCTACCCAGCTCCACAATAGCTGTGAGACTCCACTGCAGGTCATTTTTAGGATTGTATTAACTAAGCATAGGATTCTGTCATAACTAGCTATCATGATTTTAACTTAAGTGGCTTTTATTCCCAGGCCAGCATGTGAACATTATAATTTATTTTCCTAGGAGATTATAAACATGAGATGTTCCACATGAGAGCAATAGCTGTCAAACTGTACTGGGGTACTTCCATCTGAGTCACTTACTCATGTTGCAACCAGGTCTGTAAATCTGTTTGAAAAAGCTCTCAGAAATAGCTAGATTTGAAGGGAAGCTTTAAGATAAATTCTGAGCAACCACCATGAAGAACAGACTCATTTACCACTCATAAACACCTTGATACAAAAATCCAGAAGGGTAACATTGTGAACAAGCAAAGAGAGGGGGAAATTCTACTCATTTTGCTCATTTTGTTGGGAAAGCACATGAATGCCAGTTAACCTTGTTTCCAAACATCTGAAGGTTTAAAGTGAGCAGCCTCTTGCCCCCCACCCCCCACCCCCCCAAAAAAAAAAAAAAAATTCTCCAAGAATATCAGTTTCATGTTCAAAACCAAAGTCTTTATCCATTGGAAGGTACATTTACCTACAAATTTGAGGTGGGGGGTTCATCTCTCATAGTCTTTGTTATGTACACAGTAGTGATGGAGTGTAAGCTAGTTAACTAGTCTTAGAGATGACACTAAAGATCAGAATTCTGCTTTTCAGATGCTTTTTAAGAAATCAAGCTGTAGCAGAGATCTCACAGGCACATTGATTTGTTAAATTATACAAGTAACTGGTGAGTATAACTCCTTGAATAATCATGATTAAAATTACTTGCATGTATGACATGATATCAATGGAAAGAATAAGTTTTTCCAGGTCAGTCCTCTTAAGATATGCTTGTACAAACTGTTTTAAGTAGAGATGAACTGACCTCAAACCAGTCGTGGAAGGGCATTTAAAATGGTGACAAGTTAGTTACAGAAAATAACTCTGCAGAAGGCATAAGCTGAAAGGTAAAATGAGCCAAGTAGAAGATAAATTAAGGGCATCTGAACCACAGCCTTACTGACCTACACGCCAACTACAGCAAAGTATGAACCTTTGAAAGACACTAAGAAACCCAGAGTAGAAGAGCTAGTTCAAGGCACTTTGGCTGTCAGACCTGGATGATGAGCATTTCAGGATCTGCTTTTACTTTTCCAGAAAGATGTAAAGACAATTTTTGACCTGTCAAACTACCCTTCCCATTTGTATCTATCCTTTTCAGTGGTTATCATACACGTAACATTTAAAGGACTTTTCCTCTTGGAGCCTTTCCAATTTGTTAATAAAACCTTGTTTCAAGTCTTTTAAAGTGAGATTTTGAGTATGTAATTATTTTTCTAACAAAGCAGGAAAGATGTTTTGCTACCAATCACACAGGAATGTCAAAGAAGTAAGTATACAAAATAATAATCTCATTTATTTAGTTATTAATGGGAAACACATACAATAAGCAGACACAAAAGTAGTAAATTAGCCTGCAAGTTCACACTTGGCTTTTTTAAAGCATCGGAAAATTATACTGGAGACATTAATACATTTTCAGGACTTGGTGTAATTTTCTAAATTCACTGAAAAAAAAAATTCTCTTACAAGTCAGTTAAGAAGTATGAGCCTAATTCAGCTGCTATGAAACAAAATGCAGAGATTTACTATTAAGAAATTGAACTGTGCTCTCAAGAATTAGTACAGAAACATAATGATATTACTTTAGAAAGTGTCTAGCAGCTGCTCTCAATATCTTTGCTTTTGCTAGGATTTTTTATGATGTTGCTAACAGCTGCTCTTCTAGTACACAGTATGCCTGTCATCTGTCTATAAAATGATTTCATTTCTGCATAAACAAGAACATTTTGATCTCAAAAATAGGACATAGACAGCAGTCAATAGAAGAGGATTCATGGAACCTATTTTCTATAAAGAAGTATTCATTACTTCTAGCTCATCTGCTTGTAAATTTCTTCATTGCCGTAACTGTGTTTTGTGTTTGAAATTGGAATGACTCCATAGCAATTTTCAGTCGCAGATTGTTAAGACTATGTGTTATATACAAGGTTGGACTTTTGGCTGAGGCTAAAGAGGGAATCTGCCCTCTTTAGTTGCGAGTAACAGGCCATTACTTTCTAAAGTATCAAGGAGCAGTGCTGGTTAAGGAAAGGACTTATTTACTTTAAGTGCTCTGCACTGTTTGAATGCCCTGAGATCTATTGCCCCATTGGTACCCAAATTACAGTGATTCTTATAATTTTCCTTGTGAGTGGTCTTTTACAGGGCTGAATTCTAACAATCTCTTAGTAGATTAACATGGCAAAATGATCAGGTTAGTAAATAAGTCTATCACTGCCAGTGACATAGTTCTTAAAAAGTAATCTGAACCATGGCAATGACTGGAAGGCTAGGGCATGATGCAGTGATAGGGTTATGAGCTATGCTACCACTCAGAAAAGAAATTTCATACTGATTAAAAGGCTTTTGAGAGTATTTTTATGAAAAAGTTCATAAATATAGATGTCTGTGTGCAGCAGCAGAGAAAAGGCAAATTAAATGTTCGGAATAATTAGGAACAGAAAATAGAAGAGAGAGCATCATTATGGTCTATATAAATCTGGATAACACCTATAAGCTGCCTGTGGTTTGGTTCTTTTGTCTCAGAAAGACTACAGTAAAAATGGAAAAAAGTAGAAAGAGGCAAAAAGTATGATCAAAGACAAATATCTTCCATAAAGGGAATGACTAAGCGAAATAGGTCTCCATAGCCTAGACCGGGAAGGGGAAGGAAAGATGTCATAAGAGGTCTATAAAATCCTGACTAGCAAAAGATGAGGTGAATTCAGCTTGACTCAACCAAGGCACTGCATGGATAGTCATTTGCCTGGCACCGACCATCTCAGAGCTTGACTGCAGACTCTGAAAAAGAATCCTAATGAGTGGTCAGGTCAGTATAGAAAACTAACACTCCAGAAAAAGAAAAACATTGAACAAAGAAAGAAATAGAATATAAAAGATGTTTAGTGCTGGTGGCTAAAGCAATTGCTTTTATCTCTAAGGCATGGTGCAAATGATTAGCACCTTCCGCCAATCTGTGCCTCAGCAAAGAAATTATCCTATCAGGTTTAACAACTTTCATCTTTTTTGGTACGATGTTTTTTTGAGAAAAAAAAAAAAATCCTGGGAAATATTATTTCAGGGAAAGGTTGTCTGCAACTATAATCTAATGCATTTCTTAACTGCAGTATGCTATTTGATATTATTTACTTCCACTTTTTAGCATTTCAGAATATGTATGTTTCAAACTAAAAATATTCTAATTCTCTAAAATGCAATGGGAAGATGCTAAAACTTAAATATTAAATACAATAGATTACTTCAAGTAACTCGTGTATATTTGCCAGTCTTATGACACATGTTTCCACATTGTTTCATTTAAATTGTTGTGACAGTTCTATGGCCACACTGAAATAGAGGGAATAAAATAAGTATTTGTATGTCGTTACCAGGGCAAGAGCAGAATGACAACAATCAATCAATCACTTGCAGCTGCTTCATTCACTGAAAAAAAAAAAGTCAGGTAGAAAAGAATTGCATTTTAAAATCACTTATTTTAATTTGTTTCATTAAAGGAGAATGAGAGGGACAACTACACTTGAGGATGAAAGAGGAGTATCTAGCCTTATGTTTCAAAGCAGAATACAAATGTGGAGATACTTAGGGAAATAGTAATAGCTTGAAAGGTAAAAGAATACTGCAGATTCAAGTACCTTTAGTCAAAACAACAGGATCTAGGCTTTCAGAAAGTATAAGAACTTAAAACTCTTAATGATTAATATAACTAAGAATCCAGGTAAGTGACAAACCAGTACCAAAGGTAAATCAATAAATCCCATATTTAAATGCATAAATGCCAGCTGCATGTCCATATTCTGATTTAGAAATACAGATTTTAAAATCAGCTGTCATTGTTTAAGCCCAGACGGTAACTTAGCACCATGCACCCATTTGCTCACTCCCCCATTCCTTCTCCCCCAGGGTGGGATGGGGAGGAGAACCTAGAGAATGTAAACCCCACGGGTTAAGGTGAGAACAGTTTAATAACTAAAATAAAGTAAAATATAGTCATAATAGAAAGAATACCAATAATAACAATAATAATAATAGGAAAAAACAAGAGAAGAATTGAAAGCTCAGGAAACACAAGTGATGCACAATAAAACTGCTCACCACCTGCTGCCTGATACCCAGCCCAATCCAAGCAGTGATCAGTCACTTCTGGGTAACTCTCCCCAGTTCATATACTGTGCATGATGTGCTGTGGTATGGAATACCACTTTGAGTAGTCTGGGTCAGGTGCCCTGGCTCTGCTTCCTCCCAGCTTCTTGTGCCCCTCCTTACTGGCACAGCATGAAACTGAAAAGCCCTTGATCGGGGTAAGTATTACTTAGCAACAACTGAAACATCGGTGTGTTATCACCATTGTTCTCAAACTGAAGGAAAAACACAGCACTGCACCAGCTACTAGGAAGAAAAATAACTGTTAAAGCTGAAACCAGAACATCAACATACAGACACTTAAATTAAAACTTAGAACCTAGAATCCAAAAAGAAATCTTAAGTTTTATTAAATATTCCTGTGTGGGAACCGGTATCTAAGTCATATTCACAACTTAGAAGTTTGTTGTATTTCAGCAACTTACACTTATTTTTGGGTCCTTATAAGGACCATGTCCAACAACTTCATTCTGCTACCAGAGTGGGGTGCTAGAAAAAAAGACAGAGCTTGCTTGCTTTTTTAGAAGATAATGCAGTCCCACAGACTGTCCCATGACTATGGAGGAGATGACCAGAAGAACTATGGACTGTCATAAACCTTGTAATTTCCTGCTCCAACTGTAAAATGTGTTCCTGCAATATGGCTTTGTATCAGACAGAATGACATATAGATCAGTCAGAGTGACATATCTATTTGTGCACATCAATAGTACATACAGATACAGAATACACTTTCCAACTGCATGCATTTCCCTCTCAGGGGAAAAAAGTGAAATAATAAGCATGTAAGAGATGGTAATCAATTTCCTTAATGTATTACTTGAAGGCACTCAGGCTTAAGTGGTAAGAACAGCAAGAGTGGATGAAGCCTGTATTAGCAGAGTAGGACATTGAAGCAAATGGCAGAGAAGATACTGTCGCACTAACACCTTCTTGTAAAAAATATTAATTTCTGTGAAATGAACATCCTGTGCTCACACACTAAGTCTGCCTGTTGGTTTGTTTTTGCCTTAGTTTGTGGGTTTTGGTTGGGTTTTTTTTGTTTGTTTGTTTTCTGTGAGTTATTTCACTAATACCTTTTGCTTGACTTAGTGAAGTTCTGGACAGCTGTTAGACAAACTACTAAACATTTCCTTTAGTTCTAAGGTTCAATACTTAGACCATGATTTGCTCATTATTGTGGTGGATCATTAACAGTTTTTATGATTTAGGTATATTTTTATTCTCAAGTTGCAAAATGCTGACTTACCAGGCTCTCCTCCAGGAAGTGTTTCAAGTTTTATTCACTGTTTATTAATGATTTGTCAAAAATAATATTGTCATGCACAATACTTTCCAATCACAGAAAGCAGACGAGGTTTTCCCTCTGGAAATTTGGAAAAGTAAGTTCATAAATTATAAAAGTCTAGGTGGTAGATAATGAAGAGGTATTACAACAGAAATAAACAACAGTTCATTATATTCTGTTGCATTTTATGAATAAGCATTCCTTTAAAAGTGGTTGTCATTTACATACGTCACATCCAGCTTCTAGCACAGAGAAAGGTGACAGAAGGTGAGCACACCCACAGACTCACCTTCCAGTGTTTTTAGGACTGCAGCATCGACCTGAAAAACACCAGAAAATACAGAGTTTTGCTTGTTTATGTTACACTATATTTCTTATGTTTAGCCTTTTGCATATCAGGCAAAGACCATCCTGAAAATATTCAGTGCAAGCATTGTGAATGCAGCATAAGCAGAAATAACTTTTTTTTTTATTAATTTATTTTTATTAATTATTAAATTATAAAGTATTCCTGCAGTTAATCTAGCCTGAAAAACTATGCTTTGATATCTTGCCATAATAAAGTTACTAAACTGAAGCATCTGTGACAGTTCTAAATTGTATCTCTAGAAATGGATTTGTAAGCTTTCTGGAAAAACAAAAAGAAAGAATAAAAAGCAAGAAGGTAAGAAGTTGGGCCTAAACAGAACTTATCTAAACATACCTAAATGCCCCCAAACTGTAAGTTAAAGCTATGCTGAAAGTTATCAGGCAGTAACTTTCTCAAGACAAAAGTGGAAATTAATGGTACACTGAAAGGAAGCATGATATTTGACATATTGCACAATAGAAGTAATTTATCACTGTAGCTCAAAGAATCATTTCAACTAAGCTAAGTCCTGTATGTTTGGCATTCAGGAAGGCAAAGTGGAATTTTGTTTATCTGCAGTAACAATTGATGCATTATTTCTGAGCTAAAATAATCAGCTATGTGAGACAGACTTGGTTTTGCAATATTATATGCTATCACTGTGAATTTCTTGATGCTGGGAAATCTTTTTGAGCATCTAGCAATTGCATTTCAGGACTACTGAACACAGAAGTTTCAACAGGGTAATGAAAAGTTTATTCTGACTGCTTTTGGATCTGCAGATTAGAAAATAAATTCACATTGAACATCGGGCATTGGCATTTCTGACTATAGATAAATTGCCACAACTTTTGCTTTCAGCACCTGGATACACAGTTCCCACTGTGACAACCAGCAAACCTTGGTAAACATCTCAATCCTGCTCATGACTCTGAATATCTCCCTATAATGTATGAGAAACCCAGAATAGAGGTGGATGTTCAAGTAGCTTCCCACATTTACAAGAGCCATTGGTTTCAACACTTCTAACTGCTTTAATGATCCCAGACTCATTCAGGCAGTGAACTCACAGTGATTTCAGCAGAGGTTGAAGTGCATGCGAGTATCTGAGCCAGAGTGCAAAGTACCAGTGCTAAATTTGCAGGCAATGTTCATTAGCCAAATGGCAGTACACAAGCTGTCTTTACTCACTTCTCTTTTTGGGCTTTCTAACAGAGAGAAATGTTTTAATTTGTACTGATAGATCTGGGCTTAAAAAAAAAATCCCACTCCCCTATATACAAGTCCAATCAATTACATAAACATAAAAATAGTGTGGGGTTTTTTTTTTCAATATTATGAAGTTCAAATTATTTCTTAGTTTTTGGTTTTAAAGTATAGCTTCATGTCAATGCTTGTAAGTGGAACAATTCCCATCCCTAACCACTGGGAGGTAGCAGATGTACTATGTATTCATTATTTAGAGCTCCCTAGAAACAGCTCTAGGTACCCTACCTGATACATAACTCTGTTGATCCCTGATGCCTAAGGATGCTACTGTTCTCTTTAAATTGACTTAGTTTTGTTGAAAACAGTAAATTAGATGCAGTACAATTAAAAAAGATCTCAAATATTATATATAAACTTAGCTATAATGACCAACATCTCTACAAGAATGCTCTGAATAGCTATTAGTGACAACGTTAGTAAACAAGTTGCTTTTTAATTTTTTTTGAAATATCTTTTAGAAAAAACTATTAAATTATTTGCATTTCACATAGGATTATCTCTGCAACATTGTAGCTATTCTCTTTCCTTGCTCTTGTTTTGTATGAACATCACTTTTCAGATGAGAGTGATTTTTTGAGCACTACAGATCTTGCCATTTTATTTAGGAAAATGTACACAAACAATTAAAAAAAAGGATTACGAATTCAAACATTATCCTGATATAACATTTTTCTTGGTATTTTGGTTTTCTAGAGAATAAAAACCCAGTAGGGCTGTAAGATTAAATAATCAGTGTTTACTGGGAGACTAAACACATTAATCAGAGAAATTAGTCTAAACATATCACAAGAAAGGGCTACTGTAAATATTTCAACACTTCTTTGTTGTTCTGAAGATACCATGAGAATAGCTCTTTTCTTTCATATTGTTTATGAAAATGTAGAAAAGCCCACTTGCACAAATGAATTATGGATAAGAACGGGAAAAATGTGTCATACTAAAAATGTAGCTGGATTTTGTTTTCCCTTGAATAAGATCATGTGAGCAGCTCCACTGACTTCATTTACTCTGTTCAGTACCAACACAATAATGATTTCAACTTACTGATATTCAGCAAAGAAAGCACTAAAAGCCAAATACCTAGTCAGAATTTTAATCAACTAGTTTTATTTGATTTCAATCACTACTACTTACAAATCCCATATTTCATTATTGGTCAAATAGGTGTGTGGCTGCGTAGTTAGTTGGGATGGCCAAGCAGCCACATTAAAGAAAGAAAGAAAGGTAGAGAGTTCAAGCAGCAAGCAACATTTATTATTTGTGAAGCTACTGTTTATATACTTTAGGCTTACAGCTCTAGCATTACATGTTTTTCTACGATTGGTTACACAATCTTAGCAACAGGCATACTATTGGTTGATAAGTTTCACGAGAACCTAAAGTGTGGTTTCTGTAAGCAAGCAAGATTTACAGTCCAATTTAGCAACCTCCTTATCTTAGCTCCTTCTTATCTGCAAGGCCTGCATTCTTGTTTCATTAACTATCCAGGAGTTACTTCTTTTCCACAGTCGGTTGCATGGAGGTAACGAGGAGTTACCCCTGCTACATGGCCAGCTGCACATAGTTGCTTTCATTCAGAGCAGGCATATGTCCATTTTCTAACAAGAAATCATCCACATCTCCCCTTTTCTTTTCTTGAGTAAGCCAAAGCTGATTTACTGATTTTTCAATCATACCACAAATACATTGCAAAATACAAGGTAGAATCATAACTATGGTCAAGACTATCACTAAAATCATTCCAATACCTTTAATCAGAGATGTGAGCCAACCATAAAACTCCAAGATGTAAGAAGGGCATCTTAACCAAGAAATCTTACCATTTTGATAGACATTGTGAAATATTTTCACATGCTTCCAAATTTCCCTAACATCTTTCAAAATCTTTCCAGACTGATCAACATAGCTACAACAAGATTCATTAAAGTACGTACCCACTTTGTTAACAGAGGCTCTTTAATTTCCCTGTTGTATGATTCCAGGCTCCGAGTTTCTTAATTTTATTTTCTTGTCACATTATCACAGCCTCATGTTTTCACCATCCCCTACATAGGTGTAAAGTTATTGTTCAACATAAACAAATGGTTTTAGAACAACAATTTGCTCAGCTACATGCTTATACAACATTTATCCAGCTTCCCAAGATCACAAGGAAACAAAATAAAATTTACTTCCAAAGTAGTTTATGGATTTAATTTTGTAATTTCCTTTTTCAATTCTAGGAGAAACTGGGAAATAAAGAAACAAAAATTCTTTAAAAGCTTTACCTCAGAGGTTTGATAATTATTTTTTAGTCTCATAATTTAAACTTAATCACATTAAAGATTTAAAGTCCTGGTGTTTTACTAGACTCTAACACCGGAAAAATCAACACTACCTTCGCCATTCCAACCTTCTCCCTGCATAACCCAGCAACATCCTTGTACTCCTCACGGGTAGACAGTTCCTTATTTCACTGGTGATTTAAGATTTATTAAGCCAGGAAGAAAAATAGCTGGATGTCAGTGATTAGAGCTGTCATTCCTGAAGGAGAAAAAAATCTGTGTTCAGCTGTTGTTCACAAAAGTAGCCTTTAATTTCATCCACTGATGTTCTGGTATCATAAATCCAAGAAGACCTAGCCAGTTTTCCACCAAAGAGAAGAAATCAAAGGGTGTAAACTCAAACATTCAAGTCATTTAATCTCCGTATTGTCAACTGGTTTATTACTAGCTTGTCGGTGGATTTTTACCACTCAATTAATTTCATATGTAGGAAATCAAAAAAGCGTTCATAACAGCACTGCAAGATCTGCAACAAAATTAATTTATCATTGAAGATCTCATCAAGGGGTGGAGTCGCCTTCAGTGAGGTAGCTCTGAGAACAAAATCTTAATTAAGGGAGTGACAGAGGAAGAGATTATTTGATTTTGAAAAAAGTAAGTCAAACTTCTTTTTGGTGAACAGCTATGAAGGTAAATTCAACCCCTCTTCAGAGGAATTTGTGGTGGGATGCGGATGACACTGCAATTTTGTTATGTTTCAAAAATATTTTTGGTAACTATGCAATCAATACTGGAAACCTTTTTCCATAAGAGGAGTGCACATTTTATTGAAAAATAATATGCCTATAAATCATTTTTCCTATACTTATATTTTAGAAGGTGCTGATATCCACTCTCTGTGAATTTTATGATTTGCTTAAGAAAGCGCCTATGCCAAAAAGGGTTTGGAAACAAACATCAGCATTATTTCTTATTGGTATAATCTTCAAATAGGAAATACTGGCAAGAGAGGCAAAGTGAATAAATCTATAGTTGCTGTTACATGATGGTCTTTTCTCACAGAGGTCTAACGCTGAATTTGATTTTTAAAATATTTTTGTTTGGATCTATGAAACCCAAAAGCCACTCTGATATATTGATTTTTTCAAATAATATGTTACATTATTTAGCCTAATAGGAAGTGTTTGAAAGAATTTCTCTCTCAGCTGCCTATAGAATGTGACATGCTAATTCGAAACATTGCTAGCATTTGATAAAACAAACTTGAAGATATTAAAGAATACCAGGTAGTGTTTTATACATTTCAGAAACTTGGTGCCAACCAGCACATCAGTTTCCATTTATCCTCAAGGAAATGTTCGGCAAGAGAGGCCCAGGAAAAGCTGAACGATTTATTCAGACTACCGGAGTATCAGGCCACTTCGGTCAGTTCCTTTCAGAGTTCATTCTCAAGTCAATGTCCTCAGCTACATCCAGCTTTATTATGCTGAAGAGAAAGTTTGTAGAACATACAAAAAGAGATTTTGAGGCTGTGAACTCTGTACCATGAGCCCTTTACTGTTCCTATAACAATCATACATATTCTGCTGTTACTGATGCCAGTACAAACCACACAGTGAGCTGTCATTCGAGATTTACCTGATAGGATAGAAGAAAGAATTTAGGGGTCTTTCTTAATATTTTGGCATAATTTTACTCAGGTATGAGTGAAAATTATAGCTTTTTTTGTTATAGGAGGAAACTTCCATGTGGCAACTGTAATAGAAATATCTATTGATGCTACTGCAGCTGAACCATGCAGATGTTATCATTACGCATAACTCAAAAAAGTCAGTGACATTTATTTCCTGTACAAGAAATGAATAAGAAAAGCTTTTAATCTTATTAGTAAAGACCAAAACTCAAAGACTTCAATATTTCTCTAGATAATTTTGGCAATGCTGTTCTGCCTAGATTAAATTCAATCTGCATGCAAGAGTACCAGCTCCAAGGTTTTCATCCTCATACTTTATATATAGAAATCAGCATGTAGAATTTACTATCAGTTTGAATTTGACTCTGTAATTTGTAAAATTAAAGTAAGACACATGCCTCAGAGACACGATGGAAATAACAGAATTAGATTCTCCTGTCACTTGCATTGAAATAATACCATTAATTCTATTGATTTCAGTACAATTTCTAATACACATATTAACATTTAAGAAACACTGCAGGTTTTATTTTACACAAAATGAAGGAAAACCTTCTGGATTTTTGGTTCATATATTTAGCATAATCCTAAAATCACAGAATCATCATAAAGTCACAGAATGGTTTGGGTTGGAAAGGACCTTGAAAGCCATCTCATTCCAATCCCCCTGCCATGGATAGAGACATCTCACAATAGACAAGGTTGCTCAAAGCCTTGTCCAACCTGGCCGTGAAAACTGCCAGAGATGGGGCAGGCACAACTTCTCTGGGCAGTATGTCCCAGTGTCCTACCACCCTCAAAGGGAAGTATTTCTTCCTAATCTCTAATCTAAATCTACCCTCTTTAGGTTAAAGCACTACCCCCTTGTTCAAACCCTACATAGGAAGTCCCTCTCCAGCTCTCCTGTAGGCCCCGTTTAGGTAATGGGTGCTGCTCTAAGATCTCCTCTGAGCTTTCTCTTCTCCAGGCTGAACAAGGTCAACTTTCTCACTTTGTCTCCACAGCAGAGGAGCTCCAGCCCTCTAATCATTTTTGTGACCCTCCTCATGAATCCTACAGGTCCATCTTATGGTCCCAGCACTAATCTAGAACTGTAACCATCCTTCTTAAGTTGGGAGTCCCAGAGCTGAGTTCAGTACTGCAGGTGGGGTCTCACAAGAGCAGAGCAGAGGGGCAGGATTGCCTCCCTCGACCTGCTGGTCACACTCCTTTTGATGCAGCCCAGCATGCAGCTGGCTATCTGGGTGGCAAAGGCACAATGATGGGTCATGTTGAGATCCTCATCAACCAACACTCCACTTAACAGAATATAAAATCGCACTTTACAGTACATAATCATATGCAACTTTTAGATTAGTCAGTGGGTTGTGCATAGCTAGCTGAGGAAAGTGAAAATTTAAAATCTCAACACTGCATTCATGAATTGTTATCAATGGCTTTGGCTTATTAGCTGCCTTTGATAAGGTTACATGAGCTAGGACATGTGAACTCTGTAGACAACCCAGATTAGCTGAGGGAATGTGCACTCCTCTTTTTCAAACATTTTTATCAGCCCTCTTAAAAACTGTCTGGAATTTTAATTTATATTTAAACTGCAATTTAGCACATTTTGAAGGTAAGTTTGGGAGGAATATAAAAACAGAAGACTGGGGATGTGTCCATACAATGAGCATCAGGGTACGCAAAGATGATCAGTTTGATGAACAGGTGAAGGACTACATATTAACCTGAAAATTATACTGAGATTAAATTCAGTAAACTGGCTGTCCCATACTGGAAAGCAGTTCTATAGAGAGTATGAATTTTTCCACACACTACCATATCTTTGAGTCTTTAGGAAAAAAGAGGTTGGGGGACATGGAAGACTAGATGAATCTTCTGAACAGTTACAAAGGACTGATTTGCATCAGATATCCTGCTTAGATTTCACTAGGTCCTGATTTATTGAAAAAGGATTCCTGAAAACTGCTTTGGTTTGGTTTTCTTTCCTGTTCTGAACAGAAATTGTTAAATTGCCACCTTTTGTTACAATGTTTCTAAGATTAATTCTGTGAGGAAAAACATGCCCAAATGTACTCAGAAGCCTAATCCAAATTCAAGATATATCTGGATGGGTGCAATACTGTAAGATTAATATTTGGATCTCAGTTCCCCAAGATATGAGGCGCATATGAAAACATAAGCATGTGCATGTTCTCTGTGAAATCAAGAAGACTACATAAACTTAATAATTTTGCTGAATTTCAGAGTAAGTTACTAAAGGTAGATAAAATTAAATATGTGATAATCACCTAAAGAATGCAGGAAACTGTTTACCAGTGAAGTCAGATTAGGCTTTAATCATTTATTAGGTTGTAAAAAATTTGTTTTAAAATAACATGGCTAAAATGGGCTTTATTGGTTATTTCTAAAAGTTACAGAAATAATCCTGCAAGCTCTGCAGTGTTACATGTTCCTGCTAGACGCCAGTATAATATCTTTAAAAGGATGACCACAGACAGTGACCTCCCTCTGAGGCTTGAATTGATTATCTTGTATAAGCAAGATAAATAATCTTGTGCAGTATGAGGGCTTTTTTTTTTTATGTCACAGAACACTTTGTTTGATTTATGACTGGAAGTGAGGTGACCTGCACGACTGCTTCCTCTTTCACAGTTTCACAAAAAAATCGCTTTTTATCTCAACGACCACAGCTCTAGGCATCGTATGATAAAAGCTGAAGTACATTTACAGTGTAAAAATCACTACCAAAAGCCCAGTGATCAAAGAGTTAATCGATGCCCAGCACACCCACAAGGGTGATTTACTTTCCAGTGTGTTTGTCCCATTAGATAGTCAGGGTCAGGGAACCACACAGACTGGCTTAGGAAAGATTAGCACAAATGTAGAATCTAGACATTGTCTATCCTACAGAACTGAAACTAGTGGAATCTCACTTAAAGAGCAGAAATATATGAATTTCTATCACGACAGAATTCTTAAAGATGGTTAAAAGTGTTCCCAGGTTATTTTTCTTCATTAGATGACAGCCAGCCCTGCTTTTTTACAGTTAACCTTGCTTCCACTGATCATTTGATCCCACAGGTAATACAGTGCAATGTCAACACTTGGTGCTTTCTCAGCATAACCTGCATGACTTCTGTATTAATAACATTCAGCCTTAAGGATTATCAAGTCTATTTATCCATATTCACAAGTTAAAATAATAAATTTCTACTGTTTTCTGAGACACTAGCTCTTCACTCAGCATTTCTATATATGTAGTCTCAAACCAGTATCATACTGTACATACAGTACATACAAAAGCTGCATAAATGACTCACTGTAAGTGCAAGTACCAAGTCTCTTCATGCAGAATGAATGGACACACATTTTAAAAGATGCACTAGTTTAAAGATAACACTGTATGAAATACTTTAGTATGATTAACACTAGAAGTTCCGACCTGTTGGATTGCTTTCTGCACGTTAAAATTCAAGCTGTGTATTTAACATCTGAACTCTAAAAGTCAGAAGATAATTTTAATTAATGTTTCTTCCCTGTGGAAGACTTTTTCCACAGTCCTATAGGCATTACTAGAATTCCACCATTGCTATTTGCATTCTCTTTAACAGTCTCCTTCTAGAAGTGTGTGATACATGTTTTTCCTCCTCCTGTTTCCATGTGGTAGGCAAAGATATTCCATGACTCAAAAAGCATTAGCAACTGAATAAACCTTTGAGTGTGCTGAGAAAAATGGAGAGACAGTAACAGCCACATTTCACAACAGTAGAAAAAGTGCTTGTGTAGCATTCACTGGCATAGCTGAGCATATGCTCTCCATGGTTCTTTAGTCATCTGCTTGGAGTGGGCAGCAGTGCTGAGGAAAAGACAATCTGTCTCTCTGCTAATGAAAAAGTAGCTCTCTAATCAGAGTTGATTAATATACGGGCAACCTGTTCAGTGTCTTAGAAACAGAGACACATGAAAAACATGCATGATCACTGTAAAAAAAAAATTACCTTTTCTGCTTGAGCAGCTCAGGTAATTGTGGTATATGACACAAATACAGGAAAGCTCGTAGTACTTGTATACTTGAAGACAGAATGCAGGAAATACAAAACATTTTTAATTAAATACATCCGGAAAATTATTTAGTTACAACTTAATCATTATAACTTTAATTTCCTCTCAAGTATAATACCACCTCCTTTTAAAATATACCTACAGTTCAGTACAGAGATGCACGAAACCGCTGCAAAAGACATAGCAGGGGCAATGGACTAGATCTAAAAATGTTAGTGCATCACCTAAACAACTCTGATTCATTTCTCACCTGAATAGCTTGGCTCACATAGCGCTCCATGCTTTTGCTATCAGAAAGCTTCGTATAAGGAATCTCAGCTGTGCAGATAGCTTGACTATCTCTGTACGGTTCTGTTTGCTGCAGGGCAGGCATGTTGCTTATACAGATCTGAAATGGTAGGTGGCCCAGCAAATAAAAGTGAAGGTCCAATTCAGCAGTATTACCATGCTCCTTCTTACTTTTTCTCTCACCAGAGAATATGCTGCTAGAATTTTATCAAACAATAGTGACAACACAATCATGCTGAAGACTGGACTAACACCTTCTTTTAACAAAATTGCCCAAGAGTGAAATCCATTTGTATTCCTGGAAAAAAAGGGACAAAATTTTTGTCAGCTGCACAAACCCACAGATTTTGAATTTTTTATTTTTCCTGTGCCAGCAATCTGCCTTATGCTGAATTTTAGCAGATGGACAAAACAGCTCATTTTTATTTTTTTTAAGGAGTTAGACAAAACAAAACATATTTCTCTTGTATCCAGTAGTGGTAATGTTTTCTTAGAATTTCCAGAATATCCAAGATTCTAAGAAAAAACCCCTGTATTGGCTAAAGTGTGTTTTGGACAGGAAATAATCTCTGGTCTTTCTTCCAAATATATATTCATCTGTTTTCCAGTTTGAATTCAGAATCAGAAATGGAACTCACTGTTCTCCTGTTGCCAGCAAATATTTATTAAATCCATTAGCAAAATGCCTCTCCTCCCTGTCTAGTACCAACTATACAGATGACACCAAGTTGGGCAAGAGTGTTGATCTGCTGGAGGGTGGGAAAGCCCTGCAGAGGGATCTGGACAGGCTGGATCAATGAGCCAAGGCCGTGTATATGAGGTTCAGCAAGGCAAAGTGCTGGGTCCTCCATCTGAGCCACAACAACCCCATGCAGTGCTACGGACTTGGGGCAGAGTGGCTGGAAAACTGCTCATGGGAAAGGACCTGGGGGTGCTGCCTGACAGAGCTGAGCATGAGCAGCTCGTGCCTAGGCAGCCAAGAAAGCCAACTCCATCCTGGCCTGTATCAGCAACAGCAGGGCCAGCAGAGCCAGGGCAGTGATCAGCCCCCTCTACTGGGCACTGGCGAGGCTGCACCTTGAATCCTGCGTTCAGCTCCGGGCCCCTCACAAGAGAGACATTGAGGTGCCGGAGCGGGTCCAGAGAAGGGCAACAAAGCTGGTGAAGAGACTGGAGCACAAATGTGACGGGGAACGGCTCAGGGACCTGGGGGAGTTTAGTCTGGAGAAAAGGAGGCTGAGGAGAGTCCTAATCACTCTCTGCAACTACCTGAAAGGAGGTTGTAGTGAGGTGGGTTTCATTCGCTTCTCATAGGCGGCACAAGATAGGATGAGAGGAAATGGCCTTAAGTTGTGTCAGGGGATGTTCAGATTGGATATTATGGAAAATTACTTCATAGAAAGTGTTGTCAAGCATTGGAACACGCTTCCCAGGGAAGTGGTTGAGTCGCAGCCCCTGGAGGTATTTAAAAGGCATAGATGTGGCACTTAGGCAATGAGTAATACAAAGAACCTCTGAAAAATTATTACATAAATATGTATCTTAAAGACACCAAGTGAGGTACAGTTCTGGATTAGTGCTGGGACCATCTTTGGACTCCTCTGGACTCCTTTTGTTGCTGGCAAAACTGAAGATATAAATTATCACTGAAAAAATTTATACTTTCACACTGTTTTTCCCGAAGTACTCATTAAAAATACGAACATTTTACTACAATTTCAATATTAAAAAATATTCCCAAAAGTTGTAAAAAGCAGTGTAGATTTAATAATTGTTTTGAAAGTATTCAGTTTTGTTTTGATCCCCCCCACCCCATTGTTCGCTTAATAGCTGAGATTTCTTGATTTTAAATAATTTAAAGATCTACCTATAACTTAGAAACAACTGGAGCAGGCCCTCTCTTTTTTGTAAGCACTTAGCAACCATCAGCTTTCAAGAGTTTAGGTTATCCCCTTAAGAAAGGTTCTAATAATCTTTTAAAAAGAAGTATATCTCACTTAATGAATATTCTATTGAAGACAGATATTTGTCCTGCAAGACATTAGTCTGAGAAGGAACTGAATACAACATATATCTTATGCATACTGCTTTCTGCTCATTTCTACATCCATTAGAATATGGTGGTGAAATGATGGATCTTAGGTACTTAAACCAAGACAATTATCACAGAAGAGCATCTTGCAGGATTAAAACTGACAACAATTAAAACCTTAACTAATGAACTTAAAGTCAGTAAGATAACACTTTCTAGCAATATCTAAAATCACCCCAACAGTTCTGGTACCATGAACAAAGTTAGGATGAGAAGGTGAACAAGATTGTTGACTTCTGGAAAATCAGGACTAAGGAAAGAAAATTATTTCAAAGGCAGTCTAGTATCTGTCACAATACATTCATATTGCAGCCAAGTGTGTGACAACATATACTTAGCCATAGAATTATAGAATCATAGAATGGTTAGGTTGGAAAGGACCTTAATATCATCCAGTTTAAACCCCACCTCCCTGCCCCCCATTATCGACAGGGACGCCTCATACTAGACCATGTCTCCCAAGGCTCAATCCAATCTGGTTTATGCTGATAGTCACACACCATTGAAATATACGAGTTTAAAAAAAAACATTTCCTTGTTTGGTCCTGGAACTTCCAGAGGGAAGAGATAGCTAAATTGCAAGCACTTGTTTTTGTGGAGTGATTATACAATTATGTAATAACACTGTGTGTAACAGAAGGAAAAAGCGATTGTTAATGTGAAGTTGCACTCCAGAGGAATTAAAGGTATTTGCATTTTTACATAAATGGTCTATTTTTCTCATGTTACAGAGAAAAGATTCAAGAAGCCTGAATATACTTGCTGCCCGGCACAGTATTTAGCACTCTGAATACTTCATGTGACCCTTCATAGCTTTATATACTGATTTTAGAAATGTTCACAGGATTAGGCTTTGCATTAAGCAGGAATCATGCTTTATATATGAACTATTCAGAAATGTCCACATCTTTGTTGTGTGAAATCATAGTTCTTCAAACCAATACAATCATAAGATAAATATTATTTTAGAGTAAGTTAGAAGTTTATATGGAGTTGAATTGCATATGAACTAAATGAAAAAAGTATTATTTTTTATCACAGTAAAAATGTGAAGCACAATTTCAAAGCTATTTAGCTCATCAGCTGAAGATTTGTCAGAGAAATTGATTTCTTAATGATTTCTAAAGCACTGCAAATATCCAACAATGCAGACAGTAGCATAGATTAACAAACAATTTCCCCATACACCTACAACTAAAATAAAAGAAATAAATCAAATCAGAATTTTTTTTTCCACCTTTTACTTTCTTTTTGTGGTGGTGGTGTCTCCATAAAGATTGGATAAGGATCTGGCAGGTTATTGAACAGATAATAAACTTGCATTAAAATATAGCTCTTCAAATACAGTTAAGCACTCAGAGCACACAAATATCCTATCCAATTTAGATGTGATTTGCATAAATGACACTCCAGAGTGTTCATAAAAAGCGGTAGGAATTTTCTGTGCTTTAATCTCACCCTGGGATACAGGCAACAACAAAGCCTTCCTGTCCCACCTTACCAGTTGCTGTTCTGAAACACCACACTCAGCTGCTGCTGTAGGTCTTCCAGCATCAGGCCAGGCCAGAGCTGAAACACACAAACTATGTTTCTGCAAAACATCATGTCACTGCTTCTGAGACCAGACAACAGGGAAGCAGATGTTTTTCACACTTTGCAATAAATTTAGGTGTCAATTACTTGGTCAGGAAAATTTAGGACTTGAAACTTCTACAGGTGGAGCACATCTGCTCTTGTTGGTCTTCAGAGAAATCACCAATATCATATTTACATCATAGAATCATAGCAGAGTTAGGGTTGGAAAGGACCTGAAGATCATCTAGTTCCAACCCCCCTGCCATCAGCAGGGACACCTCACACTAAACCATGCCACCCAAGGCCCCGTCCAACCTGGCCTTGAACACTACCAGGGATGGAGCATTCACAGCTTCCCTGGGCAACCCATTCCAGTGCCTCACTACCCTTACAGGAAAGAATTTCTTCCTCATATCCAATCTAAACTTCCCCTGTTTAAGTTTGAACCCATTACCTCTTGTCCTATCACTACAGACCCTAACGAAGGGTCCCTCCCCAGCATCCCTATAGCCCCACTTCAGATACTGGAAGGCCGCTATGAGGTCTCCACACAGCCTTCTGTTCTCCAGGCTGAACAGCCCCAACTTTCTCAGTCTATCTTCATACGGGAGGTGCTCCAGTCCCCTGATCATCCTTGTGGCCCTCCTCTGGGCTTCTTCCAACACTTACATGTCCTTTTGGTGTTGAGAATACCAGAACTGTACACCATACTCCAAGTGAGGTCTCACCAGAGCAGAGTAGAGGGGCAGGATCACCTCCCTCGACCTGCTGGTCACACTCCTTTTGATGCAGCCCAGGATATGGTTGGCTTTCTGGGCTGTGAGCACATACTGTTGGCTCATGTTCATTTTCTCATCGACCAACACCCCCAGGTCCTTCTCCGCAGGGCTGCTCTGAATCTCTTCTCTGCCCAACCTGTAGCTGTGCCTGGCATTGCTCCGACCCAGATGCAGGACCTGGCACTTGGCACGGTTAAACTTCATCAGCTTGGCATCAGCCCACCTTACCAGCCTGTCAAGGTTCCTCTGGATGGCATTCCTTCCCTCCAGCGTACCAACCGAACCACACAGCTTGGTGTCATCGGCAAACTTGCTGAGGGCACACTCAATCCCACTGTCCATGTCACCAACAAAGATGTTGAACAAGACCAGTCCCAACACCGATCCTTGAGGGACATCACTTGGTACTGGCCTCCAGCTGGACATTGAGCCTTGACCGCAAATCAGTGCTCACTGTGGATATTCAAACTATATAACAGGGTAAAAAAAATCACATAAATACATGGATGGCTACTACTTAACATTCACACTTGAAGGTGCACTTGCTTTGTGATAGTTTTCTTCAAGGGCTACTAATGATTGCAAAAGATAGATTCTTCCTCCTTAATAAACACCATGCAATATTAATATAAAATTTATTGGCAAAAAATCCCTGGTAGTGTTCAAGGCCAGGTTGGACGGGGCCTTGGGTGGCATGGTTTAGTGCGAGATGACCATGCCCATGGCAAGGGGTTGGAACTAGATGATCTTAAGGTCCTTGTTGCGTTAAAAGGGGAAAAATCAGCAGCAGCTATTAGTCCAGCCGTGTTCGCTATTTCGAACTTCACTGCACTGGATTCACTGATAGTGCACCACACTGCCAAATACAGTCAGCAGCAGCTATCAGTCCAGCCGTGTTCGTTATGTCGAACTTCACTGCACTGGATTCACTGATAGTGCACCACACTGCCGGTCAAGTCGTGCTCATGAACTCTCACGGCCACACTGAGGGATGGGGTCGTGTTCAGTGAGAAAATTACGCTCGGTTACCGAATACAGTGCAGTTTATTGTGGTTTGTGACCAATTATTGATGCAACAGGTACAGTTTCTTTATGGATTGCCAGAGATAAATACTGCCTGCAAAAGCACGTGCAAACAATAGTTACATGAATACAAGCGCTTGATAAAGTTAATATAGCATAGCTCTAAAATATACAGGTGATAGTAAAAGTGACTCTATAGAGATTCTAAGTTTTCCCGGGGAAGCACTGAACACAGTGCAAGTCTTACCCACAGGCGTCCCTAGAGGGGGGGAAGAGAGGTCCAGCCCGTCGACGGGTCCCAGGAGTCTGTTGATGTTATCTTCTTTGACTCGTCCTTGATGGTATCTTCCCCGACATCCCCCTCCCTCTTGGGTCATTTTATATTATTTTCACCTTCAAGGTGGAGCTTGAGTAACTCTAGTCATACATACTTTTATTACTATTGGTGTAAATTTCTCTCGCTTCGAATTAAAGGTATATGACACCAAAAATTCAGAGTGCATGCTCAGAGAGGGGTGGTCTCATTTTGGAGGGGGGTTGCATTGGCGATGGGTGTGTATTTTAGCATGTAAATGCATTATAATGACATTATAATGAAGCAAAGTTCACACTGAGGACGGCATTCTGTCAAAAGATGACAGGCCGCTGGCTCAGGGTAGCAAGAATGCAGCTTATCAATTTCTTGCACCACCTAGTTCCCATCTTTTTGCTGAAGTTAGGACAAAGCGTAACTGCAAGATCTCCACCTCTCTCTACCCTCAGTCTGTGTTACGGGAATTGCTGTGAAGTGCACATTCCTGGCATGCCAGGTGTGGCTGCATCTCACCCAGAGAGGCCCTGAAAGTCTGTTTTTCCCTCATGTGTAGACAATGCTGCATTTCAAATATAAGTTTAATTCCCCACTTCCTAATTATTCCACAGTCCTTTCCAACCCTAACTCTTCAATGATTCTATGACAGACATTGGATGAGGGAAGGAGGCGGACATCACCTGGGGATAAACCAGTAAGCGGGTTTTGTCAATCAGCAGCTGTGCATGAGCCATTAGTTTACTGGTTTAGGATAACATCTTACAGAAAAGTATCACTCCAGATGGGGAAGCTTTATATATGTTAGACCCCCACCAATCACACTGTGAGCATATTCCTTCCTGTGCTCATCACTGCCCAGACTCCAGCTATCAAGTCTGGTGCATCTATACTTGCCATCTTCTTCGACACTAACATCATGTTAACATTAACACTTTACACACTTAATATATTAACATCATCCAAACCTGCTGAGTTTAAGTGCACAAGGCATAAATATTCAGTAAGAGCTGGAATTTCTGAGAAAAGGCCTCAGATCCAGCTTTGAAACACAGTTCCCCAGCGCACCTGATTTGCACTGTGCAAATTGTGGTGTGCAGATTTGCACGTGTTCCTCTGTCAGGGTTTGTTTTAAACATCTGTTCTGTAAAGGATGATGTGGGTAACAAGAAGTAATAAATATCACTGGAAATACTGATGCCAAGCTTGGGAGACTTTACTAATACTTTCTTACTATACTTTTAATGTGCAGAATGAAAAGTGTGCTGAGAATGTGTGAAAAACAAACCTATGTCAAACCAAATGGAATACCAGAACCTGTGCATATGTGCTGTAATATACATATTGTTATGCTTTTGCAGGTATCTGTAATAGTACAGCTCCTGTGCTACCATCTGCAGATATTGACTCCCCATCATTCTGTAACCCAAACAAGCTCACCTCCTTCAGGGATAAATATCAGCATCTTTCAGTTTTCAGCAGAGACCAAGGCCCTCCTCCTTGCTCACAGCTTGCAAACAGCTGCTCACCATGGGCAAAACTACTCTCTCACATGCTACCTCATCCGCTAACTCCCCAAATACTATACAGTCATTAGGATAACGTGTGTGCAGATACCCAAGGCAATATACATCCACTTTCCTTTGGGTGTAAAGAGTATTGGGAGCTGGAAATGCCTCTTGCCTCATTTTTGTCCAACAGCTTTCTCTCCATCTCCTGGGGGCTTTTTAACTATAACTGACATGCTTCTATATCAGCTGCTGCGGGCTCTACATCCCTGTTTACACACAAACCCCACCACTCCTTGGCAAAGGTGGAAAGCTGGGCTCCATGGGCACACTGGCCACTTGATGCCTCACAGTGCGACGGCAGTGCTGCCCCTGCTCTCAGTCCAGCACTTATCAGCACAGTGAACAGCCATTCAGAGGTAGCAAGATGCTGCTGAACTGGAGCGAACAGTTTTGTGCGTGAAAACGCGTGCCACTCAAAACATGGCCTTCCCTCCTCACTCACACCCCCTCCTCCTTCTTTTCAAAGAGCAGGTTCTGACTTCGTTCTCAGCAGCACGAACCGCAGATGCCTCTGCTACCTCGGGTGCATCACTCAGATCCATCTCTTGCTCTCTTCCAGTCACTCCGCCCCCTGACAGGTACCACACGGGCTTCCAAGAGGCAGGCGAGCAGCGGTTCCTCCCCGCAGCTTCGCTCCCAGCCGCTGCGTTCAGCCCTGGGTCGCCGCACGCCTTGCCCAAAGTGAAATACAAGCCCGCACCGCTCCATGCCGGCAGAGCATGGCCGGGCTCCCCTTCTCGTCCCCGCCATACCGCCGCCCTGCTCTGGCCCCTCCGCCTCAGTCCTCCCCGCTCCACACCTGCCGCCATGCGGCGGTAGGACGGCCGAGCACCACCCCGCACGCACCGAGCACAGGGCAGAGCCCATCTCCCCTCCTTCGGCCCCGCCCCTCGGCCCGGCCGCCTCAGCCCCTCAAGGACTCCGGGGCGCTCAATGTCAGGCGGGTGGCGCGGCCGCCGGCAGGGGGCGGCTGAGGGGAAGCGGAGCGCGCCCGGCGCGCTGCGAAGCTCAGAGGCGATGGCGCTGTCTATGCTGGGCGGCACGGCGGCGCGTAGCTCAGCCCTGCCCAGCCAGCCCAGCCCACCATAACCCAACCCAACTCATCATAGCCCAGCCCAATCCAACCCTGCACACCACACCACACTACACCAGAGCGAGGCACGAACCGCTCAGTCGCTGAAGGGCAGCGGCGGCTGCGAGGCGTCCCCGTGCTCTCCTAGGCTGGGGCGCACCCGCTCTCCCCACAGCATGGAGGCAGGGAAGCGCAGCTCGTCAGCCGGTAGCCGGGACGATGGCAGCGCTAACTCCTTCCCATCCAAGCCGGGGGCCCCGGCAGAGAAAGCCCAGAGCAGCCCCTGCGGCGGGGGCAGCGGCGTGAAGGAGCATGGCAACTCGGTGTGCTTCAAAGTGGACGGCGGCGGGGGCGAGGAGCCCGTGGTGGGCTTCGAGGATGCCGAGGGACCCCGGCGGCAGTACGGCTTTATGCAGCGGCAGTTCACCTCCATGCTGCAGCCGGGGGTCAACAAATTCTCCCTCCGCATGTTCGGCAGCCAGAAGGCGGTGGAGAAGGAGCAGGAAAGGGTTAAAACTGCGGGGTTCTGGATCATCCACCCCTACAGCGACTTCAGGTGAGAGCGGGGTGGCCCCGCTGCCGGAGGCTGGGCGGTGTGCCCTGCGCCTTGCACCGCACCAGACGCGAACTTCGGCGGGTTCCGGCCTGGGGGTGGGGGCGCCCCGCGGAGATAACCGGCTTGCTCTCACCCCTCGTTCCTGCGCTCCCTCGTTCCCTCTCTCCCTGCCCGCGGCCAGCCTTGCTGTTCCGTTCGGTGTCCAGAACTTTGCCTCTCCGCTCCGCATCCCCCGCCCGGGCGGCGGGGAAAGGGCTGGAAGCTGGCCGGGACCCTCCTCCCTGTTCGTTCGCCGCCACGGGGCTCTTCCAGGCCCGGCGCTCTCCAGCGTGCTGCACCCGTACGGGCCCTGCCGGGAGCGCCCGGCCAGCGATGTGGAGCGGTCCCAGGCTGGCCCTGCCATGGCCTGCGGTGGGATAGCCGGCACGAAGAGACCGCGCAATAACCAAAACCCCGGGGTGCGGGCTGGGCGCACGCCGGTCCCTTCCTGAGCACACGGTGTAAACACTTGTTCAAGGGGTCGCATGAAGGAAGTGTGTCTCGGGCAGAGTTGCAGCAAACCAACTTTATCCGAGCTAAGGTTGTATGGAAAACCATGTTTTCATGGGTGGATGCATAAATGTGGTTCTGAATTAGCTTTGCTTTCACAATAAGTTGAACGTATGCAAAATTGGAATGCTCATTATTCATCCAAAAAGCAGTGCAAATAAATTCCTGGGAGGAGATAGTTCCCTTAAAAATTACATTTTAAGTGAAAGATTATTTCATTGCATTCTCTGTGCCAGCTGGCTGTATGCCTTCGTAAATGTAACACTCTTGACGATATTTGCTGAAGAACTATTAGTGTCGTTAAGCATATTTAATCAATGGCTCGAACAGCCTGTGTCTGTGCAGAAAGTGAGTTGCACTGGATACCATGTTTAAAAAAGGAAAATCCAGAACGTTCAATCATTACATGGATCATCTAAGAGAAAGTAGGTTAAATAGAACATGCTTCCAGTGGGAACAGGAGAAAATACTTTCAAAGTCCAACTTTCTGCAGGACTGCTCAGAGTGGGGTGTTAGGCAGTGAGCTGTGCTGGCACCTTGCTGTCAAGCCTGAGAGCAATACAGCCTTAAGAGCGGAGAACCAGGGCAGCACTTGGTTATGACTTGAAATCATGCTTCAAATCCCTGCTTTTTTTCCTGGCTCCCTGGAGGCAATAGGCTGCACTTGTTCTTTTCCTGGAGTACCTTTCCCTCCTTGCATGCCAGCTCAGCTGCACTAGCAGGTGCATTAAGGGGGGAAAGAGCCAAGAGTCCACCCACTCCCTTTCTGCCAGCCAGAGAGGGATGTAGCAGGTCACATCTGGTGCTGTGGCAGCATGTGTAGGGGATTAGGGGGGGTCTGATAGCCTCTTACGTACCCATGTGTGTGCATGAGTAACTTTATTCACGTGAGGATACCACTGAAATGAATGAGATTATTCTTGTGAGTAAATTCCCTCGTTTTATTGTAAGCTTGGTTTCTGAGAGAGGTGCACAACCCAACAATGTTTTGGGCAATAGGATTTTGTTGCATTCGATAGTGCAGCATGTAACTTTTTAAGCTGATAATGCAAAGTAAGTGATAAGGATGTTAGTTCTGTTTCATTACAGAAATATCTTCTAATTCTTCCCTCATGCATTCATATGGGAAGGCTTAGCAATTGTAGTATATTTACTTCTTTTTTTTTCAGTAGGAGTAAATGACACTGTATCCTTTACAGGCCTGTTACTTGCATATTCTTAAATTAACTGTATTTTTCTGGGGGTTTAATTAGGTTTTTATTTTATTATAAGGAGGTGCTTGTTTTTGAAATAAAATCATAGTCTTTCATTAGTCTTGGGATGATGTGGCCTGATCTGAACCCTATTTTTCAGCCATTAGGAGTGTTTTGGTGAGAGGTATAGGATGGTTGTGTTGTTTCACCTGAAATAATTATAACTGGATAATGGTACTGCCTTTTTGGGGTGTTAGTGTTTATAGAAATGGATGAAGAAGTCGGAGTATATAGTCTGTTTATTTTCCTATATGAGGATTGCGACAATGCTAATGAGTGCTTCCTAACAGTGTCTTTATCCCAGAATAAATGTGTGTGTAAGAATGGAGTTTTGATTTGCTTTTGCGTGTGATTTTTTAACAATGTAATGCTTGCATGTAGACAAGCCTTAAAGCATCCAAAGAGACAGGGGTAATCAAATTTCACTGGTTTAGTGTTGTTTATCACCAAGAGAAGGAGCTAAATTTTCTATGCAAGTAACAAGAAAAAGGTAAAAGGCTGAGTATTTTACAGTTTCCAAGTGGAAAGATTTAGAGTGAGTTTGTAAAAGTGGCTATCATTAGGGTATTTGTGGCACATATGAAAATGGACATCACAGTAAATTTTGAATACAGGCATATGTAGGAGAATATTGGGTTAACCGCATAAGACATGGGAAAATTCTGGTACAGGCTCCTGTGAACTCATTTGTTTCTGTTTTTCTAATTCTGGATTCTTGTATGCATTCGCTGAGATACTTTGGTTATATTTCTTGACCTCATTCTCAGGATTTTTATAAAACTTCATATGTTTATCTACACTAAATAATATTTTGCTGTGCTGTTTTGGGGGGCAGGTAGCATCCTTGTGCCCTCCTGCCCCCCTTTTTTAGTATGAACAGCATGTGAAAGCTGTGTCTGTTAACTCAGTGCTCCGTGAATCAGTTGCTTGCTTCACTGTGGGGCTTGGTCTCTAGTATTATGCCTCTCTGTTCTGCCTGTGTTTCAGGGAAGAATTTGCTCTTCATCAGGCAGATACACCCTTGGAGAATTAAATTCAATAAGTATTGCATAATTTTTCCACAAGGGGACCATTTTGTTCCTGGTTGTCTTTTCACAGTCTTCTGAGGTTAATGTCTAATTTGGAAGCTGTTATGTAAACCGAGCACCTAATGCACATCAAAACCAGCACCAAGGCCTCTGTTTATCTCTTCGCAGCCGTGATTACTGCCTCTCTAAACTTGGACAATTCTGTGTAATTGCATGACTCACAAAAGTGAATTCATTGTCAGTGTTTTGGTTAGAGTTTACTGAAGTCCTGTGTGCTTTCTGTGAGATACTGAGTGCCTCTGGCTGTCCCTGCTCACGTGTGGAAGCAAGCCTGTGGGAGAGCATCACCCATGCACCCCGTGGCCTTGCAGCTGCCTCATGAGAGCAGCACAAAGCTGCTGGGAAAGGGGAGCAACTGCACGTGGTTCTGATGCTGCATTTCACAGAAGAGTTGTGGTGGACATGGGCTTTGGGTGCCTTTTATTATGTAATACCCTTCTGGTATTAGTGGAAATGAACATGGCTGATTTTTGAGATGATTAATTACTTAGTAACCTTTTGCATGTCAGTTTTCTTAAATGCTCAGAGGGCTTGCTTACAGGTGCCTGGGCTGTTGGTCCGGCCCTCTAGCACACCTGCATCCCTCCCTATCTGTGGGTACACAGAGAAACTCGTGCTGTCACAGAAATCTTGGGTTTATTACTGCATCACCTAGGGCATCTGTAGTCAGCAGTCTAAAAAGAAAATAGATTTACTACCTCCAGAGTCACACAGAAGAGGCATCTTTTGACCAGAAATAGCAATGTGTGAGAGAGACTGAGTGGGAATAATACGTGTATGAGTAATGTAGCCTTTGCACTTTTGATGGTTGCAGCTCTCAGTTTGATGTTTCAGAAAAGCCTTTGACTGGAAGTGGGGACAAAAATTTGAATTGGCATCAAGATGAAGTGAAGTAAGACTGTGATACGGAGTTGTCTGGCAGGGTAGCGGATGAGGAAGTGCAGCGCAGGCAGTGTTGAAGATCTTTTTCCTGTGAAGATGAATACAAACTACAAACTGATTTGCAACAATAGCAACAAACTATTGACATTTTGTGTGGAGAGACTCTCTATGGGTAACTTCTCATCTATTCACGTAGCACAAAACCTTATTTTAACAATAACAGAAGAGTAAAATCAGGGTTAGTTCTAAAACTTGAACAGAAAATTTTAGAGCACAGTGACTAGTAAAGGTATGCCAGAGTTTCTTTTTTAATGTGTGGCATTCCTGTTTCAAAACCTTTCTGCACACACATTTGAGGGATATCATGTGTGCGTATAAGGTTTATCATAGAAATATTTATAAATCATAGAAAGCTTTATCGATACTACCTTGTAAATAAATTTAATGCTAGGTTTTAATCAGGGTGAAAGACACAATTATATTTTCATGCGTACATTTAGATACTTACAGAAGAATATTTTTGTATCTGTTGCTATTTAAAGTGTTCTGTTATTTTCTGCAGTTTTGTGCAACCCATCCATGTTGTCATGCAAACACGCAGCTTGATTTTTCAATTAAGTATGTGCCAAACTGCAAGTCATAATTGCAACATATTATTATGCTTCATGTTTTTTATTATATTTCTCTCCACTTCGAACATATATTAGCCTAATGCAAAATTTTTCTTTTTAATTTGTACCTGTCTTTGAACCTGCGTTTGACCACCAGCTGTTACCCTATCGGGATAGACTGTGTGTGTTGTATGTGCAGCTCACATAGATATTTATAAAATTTGTGTGTGCATTGGTTTAAAATCTGTTCTTCTTTGGGACTGGTCTTTGCTCTACGTGTTATACCTACCATTTATATTTTAAGAAGCTTAGTGTAAGCACTTTGTCCTTCTCTTTTGTCACATGTCTGTAATGTCTCCGTTGAAGCTAATGAGATTTATCGTTTTGTGAGCTGTTACATACTTAGGTTTATACAGAGCAGTACAGTTGGAAGATAATGCTGCGAGCAATGAAGACAAGATGTGTTGTATCATACTTACATGTAATTGATACAGATACATGTATGCAAAATTAAGTATATAAATCACATTGGTTTTATTAAATAGATCAGATACAAATTAGTGCGGGTTTTAATGGATACATAATGTCACTGGTAGTGTAGGAGTATGAAAAGTCTGTAATTTTGGATTCTCAGGGTAGTCAGCTACAGAATCATGGAATATTAGGGTCATCTTGGGCTTGTTGCTCAGGATCTGTCATGAGGTTCTCTTACATTATTAAGACTTCTGAATTATTTGCTAATAAACTGATAATCAGGGATTTGTAATTATACATTCCTTGCACAAACCAATTTTTTAAGTTATGTTTTTATGGCTGAAACACAATTTTAGCTAGGGAAGCTAAAACTAGCTTTTATTAGCTTTCATGTATCATTTTCTTATACTATTGTGGCAAATATAATTTTTGTTTCTATTGAAGATAAACTTTGTACAATTAAACTATTTCTATTACTTGAACATTCAGTCTTTGTATATGATGAAACACAAAGAAACATTCAGTATTAAAAAGATGATTAGTAGTGCTTGGCTTTTTATTTCTTGCGTTCTGACAATTTTATGCACTTTACTTCCTTAAATGTCCCAAAGGATAAAATGATAAAATTGTAGTATTAATGCATTTATAATGTCTGAAAATTCTTCCTGACAGTATATTATGTGTTTAAGTTTATAATAGTTCCCCAGGTAAAACACAATTCCCATAAAGGTAGCCTAAAGAGAAATACGATGAGTCCTCAAATGCATAAATGGGTTCTACAAAGGGGAAGGAAACTATATAGAGGTAATTGTGTGAAATTAGAGCAACAAATATTTCAATTAGACTTTCAGGAAGCAGAAACAAAAAAAAAAAAAAAAGGCAACAAAATATTCTATTGGAAATGCTTTCATGTGGAATATGGGCTAGAAATGCATTAGATTGTTTCTCATCTTCAGTTTTTAATTATGTTTAATATTGAATAGTGTCTCATGTTGGCTGTCACTGATTCATTTGTTATGAAATCTAGTTCGCTAGAGCTTGCTACTGGCATTTCTCTTTGTACCAGCTGTAAGTATGTAGGACTGAAAATGGATAGGTAGAGGTGTGTGTTGTGATTTCAGGCATATGAGGGCCATGTTGTCTTGTCCTTTCAAGATTTTCTTCAAAAACCAGAAAAGCAAGCCGGCTGAGTCCAGCTGAGGTTGGTACAGCAGCCACTCACCTTCTGGACCTCTAAGGGATGTGGGAAGGATTATGCCTTTGTTTGTTCTAGGAAAGCAGTTCATGTTATGGATAAGTCATTATTCTGTCTCCAGATAATGTAGAATGCGATTGCATAGTTCGAGCTCACATATGAATATTTCCCAAGTTTCATTAGTCCTGGAATAATAGTCCATTCGTTTTATTTTATTCCACACTTCCAAAATTGGTACAGACTTGAACATAGAATAAAGTTTACAGCAGAGAAAGAGCTCAGTAAGCATAACAAATAATTCCTCAGTTCTCTGAGATACTTGTAATTTAATTCGGCATGTTTTGAAGATTGCTGGCAGCACCTATGAAGGAATACAAAGGTACCTTCTTTTTTCTTTCACTGCAAGATCTTTAGAATATTCACCTTCTTTACAGCAAATAAAGGCAAGTATGTTTATCTTAATTCTGAGATATGTTTAAAAGAACCATAAACCAAGAAACAGAAATCAAAATGATATGTTACAGAATTCCTGTGAGTAATCTAGAGGATTATATTTTGGGGAAGTTAAAGAACTTTCCTAACAGGTGAGTTTTTAAACTTTAACCTGGGATGCTCAATATCATGAGACTTCCTTCAGTTATGTGACTATTTGTTTTGACTGCAGTGAGAAAAAAGTGCTTGATTGATGTTATCTCCATGTATACTTACGAAAATTTAGATCTCACAGGATCAATGTCATGCTTGGGCCCATGGGGAAAAAGAACTGATTCTGTTATTCCCATTGATTATTTTAGCAAGACTGCCTATTTCTGAATGTGTGCTGGGACTTTATTAGCTCATCAGAATAAGCAGTGGTATTATTGAGTCAGTAAAAGGTTTTTCTGTATACTAGGTTTCTTGGGCTTGAGAGTATGGAGGGAGCTGTGAATTGGAATACTATGTATAAACATGGATTAGTAAATAAAGGTCTGGATTTAGGATTTGGTTTGGGGGTGTTGGTGGCTACAAAGCTAAATAAAAATTGCATAACATTTGATAAGTTGTTCAGGCTGTTTTAATGCTTATATAATCAAGTTAAAATTTGAGTGTGGTTTCTGATTGTTCATCCTGGGATAGCAGAAATAGAGATGTATGAAATCAGAGGTGATTTAAAAAGTATCTCTCTTTACCTCTGCATTTCTGCCTACCTATCTAACATTAATTGCATTGTAATATTTAATTAAATTTTGTCAGCTGCTTTTGAGAGACTTGGTTTGAAGGTACTAGAAGGGAAAATATCTTTTTACAGAGGATATAATATGAAAATTAGTAGAGAAATGTACTTCATTTAGTTGTAAAGAAGAGGTATCCATACCTGTGCTTTTACCTAACAGCATTCCTGAAAGCTGTCTTCTATGTCAACATGAAATTTTTGAGAGAGGAAACTTTTAACCTACTTTGCAATGTTCAATTTTTAACCTAACAGTACAGTACTCGTTAATTGCTTGAAAGTCCTTTAGCTGTCTATTCCCTGATTCTTTCCCAGAGGCATGATTTAATTTTAAAAATCATGGTGTGTTCAGTTCTAATTATTGGAGGGCTTGTTCTAGACACATAGTAAGGTATGTTAATGACCAAAAACTGTATCAGCTGGAGTCAATGTCAGTACTACCTCAAGGACATTGTCATTTAGCTTCTGTGAAATCTCTGCTAGTATCTTTTAAACTGATGACAGTCAGATTCAGGCAAGCTGCGTGATATTTTGCAGTAATCTTACTGCCTTGGTTTGCAGTGCAGCTGGAATAAGTATGGGGTATACTCGTGTTCAGAAATGTTCATTTGATTACAAAAGAAATGAAGTTTGCTTTCATTACCTATTTAAAAAAAAAAGAACAAACCAAACCCCAAACCCTTTTATGCCAGTGAAGTTCCTGTGTAGCTAGGAATATGATTTTGACCTTAATTCATTAACTTCTATGTTGTTTATGTGGGTATCTTATGTAATGAGGCATTTTATTTAACTAAAAGCTTGATAAATGATTGGAATTTAGTGGGCTGCTGATATTAATAAATTTTCTATCTCTAAAAATGTCATTTATTAAAAATTCTTACTAAGATATTTTGTTTTCAGCTGAAAAAACACAGGTTGCTTTATGCTCATAGTCAAAGCTAGGTTGTTTTTCTTCTTTCATTTTTTTTCCCCCCTTGGTTTATTTGTTTGTTTGATTTTTAATGATGTAGTTAAAAATAGCCAATATACATAAATATACATTAAAAGCCAATATACATAAAAATTGGTTTGAATGGAGGGTTTGTTTTTTTTTTAGGTAGCGTCGCTCTTTTTCATCCAGCTCAGTCTGCCATTCATAAGGACCTTGACACACTTGAGAGGTGCCAGCCTCATGAAGTACAGCCAAGCCAAGTGCAAGGTCCTACACCTGGGTCAGGGCAGTCACAGGCACACCTACAGACTGGGTGGAGAATGGATTGAGAGCAGTCCTGCAGAGAAGGACTTGAGGTTGCTGGTGAATGAGAAACTGAATATGAGCTGGCAGTGTGCGCTCACAGCCCAGAAACCAACCGTATCCTGGTCAGCATCAAAAGGAGTGTGACCAGCAGGTCGAAAGTGGTGATCTTGCCCCTCTGATCTGCTCTTGCGAGACCCTACTTTGAGTACTGTGTGCAGTTCTGGTGTCCTTAACATAAAAAGGACATGGAATTGTTGGAGGAAGTCTGGAGGAGGGGCATGAGGATGATCAGGGGACTGGAGCACTTCCCATATGAAGACAGGCTGAGAAAGTTGGAGCTGTTCAGCCTGGAGAAGAGAAGGCTGTGTGGAGACCTCAGAGCAGCCTTCCAGTATCTGAAGGGGGCCTCTAGGGATGCTGGGGAAGGGCTCTTCATCAGGGACTGTAGCGACAGGACAAGCGGTAATGGGTTCAAGCTTAAACAGGGGAAGTTCAGGTTGAATATAAGGAAGTAGGTCTTTACTGTGAGGATGATGAGGCACTGGAACAGGCTGCCCAAAGAAGTTGTAAATGCTCCATCCCTGGCAGTGTCCAGGGTTGGACAGGACCTTGGGTGACATGATCGAGTGTGAGCTGTCCCTGCCCATGGCAGGGGGGTTGGAACTTGATGATCTTAAGGTCCTTTCCAGCCCAAACCATTGTGTGGTTCTACTGATGTTTCCCTGTCTGGTTCTGTTGTATCTTACGGTAATTTACCAGAACCTCCGTGAAACCCCTCTTTATGGCATGACTGTAGCAATATGCAGTGAGGTTAAGCAAATCTGCAGATTGCAGTAAATTTAGGTAATATACCATAGAACACTAATGGTAAATTATTATAGCTTTCTCCTGGTCAAACTACAGAAAATATGCAAAACTTTAGTAACATACATAGAGTAAGATCTGTCCAACTCTACCTAGAAGATGGAATAAATGTAGAGTTGCAAAACCATGGGGATCATAGAATAATAGAATCACAGAATGGTTAGGGTTGGAAAGGACCTGAAGATCATCTAGTTCACACTCCTCTGGAATGCAGTCAAGCTGTGACATGACTACTGAAAGGTTTTCCATCAGGCTCCTGAGTGCCTTTTTTCTGTTTTTAAATTCCAGGAGGACTTACGATTTCTGTCTGGTAGAGAAATTACTATGAACCAGTAGCAGGTAATACCACCTGCTAAAACATATTGCTACTGCCTCAGAGTATACAGTTGCAAGCTTCTGGGTTCCCCACATACATCCTAGGCTACAGGCTTTTTATGATGGCTGCATATGGTCTTGTTTGCGCTTGATTTCTCAGTGAAGGTAACAGGCAAGCTTGCCTGTCACTGTGGTTCACCTTGTCTTTAGCACCAGACAATCTCAGTAGTAGCACAGAGATTTCCTATTCTAACTAGGGATTCTTCTGCAAGACGCAAAACTGGAAAGAAAAAAAAAAAAAAAAGTGGTAAATTAAATCAATTGTATACCTCAAGGTTCAGTTCATTACTGGTACCTTTCTTGTTACGCAGCTAACCAAGTATACTTCAGAGATGGCCTTTTTTTTCAGAGCTGCATGTCCATTTTCCTGGAAACTGTCATCTACATGACTCCCTAAATACTGAATCCTGATTTTTCTGTTTTTTATTTATAGCATTTTTTATGGTCTGATTTTCAAGTAGCAAAGTCCATCTAAAGGAAACTTACATTTCTCATTTGAAAGTTAACAAAAGCTAACATGATAAAATTGAACATGCTGTTACTGTAGATCTAATAACAAGATACTTTGCTGAAATTGTCCCCTCAGCCTGTTTACTGCCAGCTTGGGAATTCTAGTGTGGCGTACATCTATTACCTTAAAGATATAAGAATCATTGTTCTGCAATGTAAAAGGAGTGTGGTATCGAGAGTAAGCACTGCCAGATATGGTAGGCAATCTACCAAAGCATTTAATAAGGGTCAAAATCAAAATGTCTGAAATCTGATGGCTTATTAAGCAATAGACATTGAATGTATGGGACAACTGAGAGATACGTAACCTAATTTAGGGGCCTGCATGGCCAAAATTGACTTTTAATTTAATGCATTCTTTTGGTAAACATCTGAAATACATGGTTTACTAACATAACGGTGTATTTTAAAATTTGGAGTAGTATATTAAATGAAGTGATAACTGCTGGGTATTGAAAAGTTGAGTAGGATTTGTATGTGTTCTTGTTGTGCATTATTGAAGTACGGAATTTATCATGATGGCTGATCTCTCTGAAACGGCAGAAGAAATCTGAAAAACAATTTCAATGTTTTTGATGTTGAGAAGAATTAAATCCAGGACCATACAAATAATTGTATTATTCATATATATATTTCTTAGCTCTGTGTGAACCAAATGCAACGTAAGTCATGACTGAGCCAGTTAAAAACCTTTGAATTTAGTTTGCCATTTAAAGGTATTAGCTATGAGTTTAAATTTTCTTGCTTCCCTTTAAACTTTCCTCCTTCTTTGTTTCCTAAAGGCAGATTTTCCTGTATGTGGTGTTCTGTCATGCATATGCATGCTTACTTTCTGTTGTCGAGAGATGATTCTTATCAAGACAGGTCCAAGGAATACTCCTTCAGTACTGTTCAAAGTGTCAGCATTGTTCAGCAACTTCCACTACCCCCTCGTTTCCCTGACTATGAACACTGTTGGATGTGACTATGGTTGTTTCTATAATTTCTAAGCTGCGGCCAACTTTTGCATTCTCCACAGGCTAGACCAAATTTATCTTTCTGTGGAAGGGGTGGGAGAGCTGTAGTGAACTTCCACTCCCACACTTGTTCCTCGCAGCTTGAAAGAGTTCAGATTTGCTTCAGGGAAGGAGAGCTAGTTTTACAGCCCAGGAGTGCAGGTACCATGGATCTGTGTAAAATGCTGGCAGATGTTCCTGCTGGGACTATTGACTTGTAATTCCATGGAGTGTCATTGAATAGCAGCTCATCTTAAAGTTGACTGTACATACTGATTTTACGCCACTAGCAAAATGAGCAGAAGGAATATGATATTTAACTTGATTTCATGTTTCCAGCACAAACTTTTCAATTTCTGAAACGGCTTTGAAAATGTCATTTTTACCCCGTGCTCTGTACAGAGTGTGCAAGTCTATAGGATGTTAGATGGTGATCCAAGATGGAAGTCAGGAGCCCATCTATCTTTGGATTTCAGAATGAGCCAGGGACCTACATACTCGTGAGCATCTGGACTCTGTGCCTGAACATCTTTCAGAATTCTAGCTGTAAATGGTAAAGCTGATTTTTAAAAAATGGCATCCACTGATGCTGTGCATTTGCAGAACTGGCATATCATAGTAATTTGAACACGTTTCATGTTCCATTTCTGTCATATCATATATTTTGATTTGCAGTTTACAGATCAATATGTTTTCTGAAATTATGATTAAAAGTTCTATTAATCATTTTTCCTCTCAGTTTCTTGCCATTATCCAACAATGAATTTTAAGATCTATTTGGCTGTTCAACTTATTTCACATCTTTAGCTTAAATACGTTTTATGAGTTCATAACTCACTGTCCTCCACAAATGAAACATAAATATTTGGCTAGATTATATTTTGTCTTTCTGACGAATATTGGCTTGTGGCTAAAACCTCTTCTGAGATTTCCAAAGTAAAATGTTTTCATTTGCTGAAAGCCAGAAATCTATTCATTATATTTAGACAACTTCATTTTGGGTGAATAGGGATAGAAGATAAAGATGGACATCTGGTGTTTTATTCACCGCAGTAAATGGAAGCTCTTTTTGTTTTGCCATATCGAAGCAACAGTCATCTGTCTGTATGGGAGTAAATAGCTTCCTTGGTATTTTTGCTGTTGTTAATAGTTGAGGTCATGGATCCTCAAAGTTTCTTCAAGTGCTTATTTTAGAGCAGCTTATCAGTGGCTATGATTATAGGCAACTTTACTTGCAGGCAAACACTTTCCCCTGTCACCCTTAACCTGTACTGTGGCTGATCTTGGGAGCATGAGGGATGAGCTTTCATTAATAATATGGTCTACTTTAGCTGAACGCTTGAAGGCGGGAGAATTCTTGTACCAAGAAACTTCAAATTCAACTGTAAAAAACAAAACACTCTACCAAAATGTAGAGCAGAGAAGTAGATTATTGAATAATTCCCTTTTATATTCTTTCTGATAAATATTTATAGGTGAAGCATATACAAAGCCTGTGGTTAAGTCTGAATAAATTTTCAGATCTTAATACCTTTATCAGTGTTTTACTTTTCAGGTTGAAAACTGGCATATTTTTCTGAGGCTTAAAGTGGCTTCATCCTTTTTTAATTTTGTTTAAAAAATGAAGGCAACTTTGGAGGAGAAAGCCCCTTATCTAATAAACGTATTTTCTTTACCAACTCTGCTTTAGATAGTTTTGTCTCAATGAATATAGAATAAAATTTTAAATTAATCTGTGTATTGATAACAAATATCTTCCAGTGGCTCAACAACCATTTCACATGACTAAATTTAAAACAAAATTATCAACAAATGTATTTTAAACCAATAATCTGCCATAATTCAGTAAATATAGTTTGTAAATTTAATACATACTGGTTTTAGGAATGAATCTTGACCATCTGTTTCAGATGATGTGTATGCCTGTGACAAAATGTAATAGAACCTTGTTTTTTGAATGCAGCCAAGTGATGAATGTGACCTGCAGTCATACTCTTGGAGTGCATGATATTGCAGATTATCTCCTGTTTTGCAGATCAAAAAATGGTGTAATAAATAAATATACGTAGAATATTCTGTTGGTGGGTTTAATTCCTTTTTTTTTTTTTTTAAGGCATTTGATCATGTTTTTAAAAGTAACCAAAGCCATTTCATGGCAAAAAAAAAAACAAAAAAAAAAAAAAAAAACAAACAAAAAAATTTTCTTTTTTCCTTATATTGAATTAAATTACAAAATGACCATGCAGCAGTCATTTTCCATTACACTGAGGAAGGTCACAAGTGCCAGAGACAGATTTTACATCTCAGAAACTTGGTTTGTATTTCAAACATCCTCACTTCGCTAAGCTGTTAGCAGCAGCAGTGAGTTTCACTCAGGCCTACTTGGTGGTGCTTTCTGGAGTGTTAGAGGCTAAATACCATGAAAAGATGGTGAGAGAAGCAGAGGTAAAAGGAACAAGATCATGGTTACTTAGGCCAATAACTAGAACATCCTTGAACATCATGTATTCTCTTTCTTGTTTGCTTTGTTTGCTTTTCTGGGTTTTCCTTTTTGTTTTAAACAGTGAATATCACGTCTATCTGATCACTTCTCTGTCTAGCTGCATAATTAGCTGATTTGTTTTGGCAATGCAGGCAGAGCGTCATGCTGTCAAAAGGATGTTAAGACTGGAATGTGCAGTATGTAAATTGGGAAAATTTAAGGAAATATTAAAATTACATTGCATCTGCTTAGATACTGTGAAAGGCAAACGGCTAGCAGAGAGGTCTTGGAGCAAACTGAATAATGAAAAAGGTGGGGATTTCTGAATGTGGCTAGTGGAAGGAGAAACCTGGAAGAGCTGCGTTTTATTTCTGGTAGAGACAGGTGTTTTAGTGCATGAAATACGAAATTATCTTTTGAAAAATAATGGTAAAACTAAACACCAATCTTCGTAACTGAGCATTCTTCTTCCCACTTGCAGAGCTTCACCCTGTAAAAAGGGATTATGTAGTAAATACACATGTGGAAAAGTATAAGCAAGCTTGTGGAAGATTACTTCTTTCATTTCTTAAAATATTTTGTGTTGTGTGCACTGTTTTTTCAATTAGTTGATATCTTATATGAATTGATATGATGAATTCAGTTAATAAAATTAATAACAAACCAATAATCATACTAATGCAATTTTGAGTGTGTATATTTGAGCATGTACGTGAATGTCTTCTGCGCCTGCTCATGAATCAAAACCATTCAGCCCAGATGTTGGAAATGCAGAGTGATTTCCCTTTTTCTACTGGAGAGGATCAGAACCTGTACTTTTAATTTGCATAGCACTTCTGGCATGGATACTTTCAATAACACCACCACCTCTTAGAGTTCTGCTTTAATGGAGCATGAAAGTGAGAACACCTCTGCAGTTGAGTGGTTGCTTTCCCTGGGAAGAAGCTTTTGGTTCTTGCTCTAGTTTATGTTTGCTTAGGGAAGGGAACATGTCAGCAGTGTACCACACTTCAGGAGACACAGTATGCCTTGGGGATAATGAATTTTCCTGAGACATGGGAAATCCTGGGCTCAGCTGTCCACAGAAAGATGAGGAAAGTCAAATGGATTTTTTTAGGTGCTGATACAATATAGAGCTGTTTTGCAAAAGGGGGGGGGGGGGGGGGGGGATAGCCATGGCATGACCCTAATTACTTACAATGTTGCTCTGTTTTAAATCTGATCTTTCTTTTTCCTGCGCTTTTCTAAAAAGTGTCTGAAATATATTTTAATCCTTTTTCATCAAAGGATAGTGAAAAGTGAAGAGAATGATAAGTTTGATTTGAAAACCAGTTCCTCAGTTTCTTATGTTATTTTCAGAACAAACAGAAATTAATATAATTTTTTAAATACATAAATAGGTTTAATTTTTGAAGCAAATTATTTACACATTATTGATATGTATTACAATGGAGTAACTAATTCTTAAAACAGTACTTCGACTTATTTTAGAGGGTTGAAATCTCAGTACTTATTTTTATATTTGAAGAAACATAGGCCCTGGAACCAAAGATCAGTTTCCATTACTTGTTCTGCATTAGAATCTTGTATATCTGTGTAGAGTCAGAAGAGGAATATAAATATTCACTCATGTATATTTGTTTTCACTCATTATGTAGGAGTACAAAGTCTGCATGTATAATTCATCCAATTTTTTCATACCTATCTATAGTTCTTTCACACTTTTTCACGTCTGATTTTTCCCTTCATGATTTTGAAGACTACTTCTTTTTTTTTTTTTTAATTTAAACATGAAGCCCAGTCTTGCCTTCAGTAAAGTTTTTCAAGAAATAATACACAAAATTCTAGTAAATAAAAATTTGTGTTTGAAGCTGCTTGTCTGAACATTCTGTGTCTTTGTACAGTTACACACATGAAGCCAGTTTTACTTCCTGTTACCAGAATGGAATTGTGAGTAGTATATATGTCAAATACCAAAAATCTCAATGTCTTACCTGAACCAAGTTGATAGTCCTACTCTTGGTTTTTTTTGTCAGAGGTTTTCACAAAAAAAAAAAAAAAGATTGTCCCATCTCATTTGATTGTTACCCGCCAGTCTCCTTACCAAAGTCTATGACTGAGGTCTTTCAATAGCTACCGAGCAGTTTCTTCCCCATCATCTCCTTCTCTGAAGATAGAGAAAATACACTTTACCCCATCAGCAGAAACTTAAAAAATTACACTGATAATTGAGAGATTAAATTGGTTAAAAAAAAGTCTATTAAAGAAGAATATTAGGTGGTATTGTCTGACTTTCTTGGTTTTGCGAGGTGGTGTAGGTTAGGTTACCTTCCTTCTCACATGATGCTTTGTTGAGAAGAATTACAGAAGGCTTCTTCCAATTTAAGCCTCGGAATTTTTACTTCATATGGAGGCATCCTAAATGTCATGTTTCTAAATGGCACACTTAAAGTTACCGTCACTACAAAATTCTTAATTAATGCAAGTGTTCCAACATGAGATACGAGATTATTGCAGCTGAAATATTTTTAGATTTGTGTCTTTCAAACTTTTTCTTATGCCTGTAAAGTGGTCATTTCTAATTTAAGAATGTCAATGTGTATATTCAGTGATCTGCTGCAGAAACTTGCTGATTCTTAAGGAATCAGTATTTGGAATTGGTGTAAGAATTGGTAACATGAAACTGAAACAAATCTGTTGGAATCCCTACACAAAATGTTGCCTGATACTGAGAGGCTGTGGTCTAACAGTTTGAATGTGGAGGGGTAAATTTGAGGAAGATGGACTGCTGCTGCTGTGATGCGTGTTGATGCAGAAGCAATCTTGATGATTTGAAATGTATCTGTTCTGATCAGCATACAGGTCAGTATAGACAGATTCAGCATTTTCCCGGGGAAAACTTATTTGTGAGTCCTGACACTTCATCAACACATTTTTCAAGCTGATAGCTATCTGGACAGGAGCACTACCCTGCTTTTTCACTGAGGAATAGGGATGAAGAAAGGAGGAAGTGTGAAGATGGGGGAGTGATAAAGCCAGTATCAGAGCCCTACTGACAGTGGTGCACTGTTCTTGGCCAAGGTAAAGTGGAAGTCAGGCTTTTATTCTTTCTACTGTAGCTTAATAAGTTTCTCTGGAGGAAAAACTACAAACATCAAGCACTTGCAGTGAGGGATTATTGGCTAAAACCAAAGAGACTCATTGCTAAATGACATTGCTGTGTAATATATAAATTTATCTTTGTCTTCCTCCCCTCTCATATGCAATGAGGGCAAAGTTACTTCTGTACCTTGCTTCTTAGAAATCTGAAACTTAATTTGGTAATGCATAGAAAGTATTATAAAAACTTTAGACAGAAGCTACTGCATGTGTACCAAGAATTAAAAATCTTTTGATGAAATGTCCACTGCTTAAGTATTAGCTGAGTCTATTGGAAAAAAAAAAAGGAGGAATGTTAATTTAGTAATGTTACAGTCACTTTTTGTGAATAGTACTGTGATCTTCATTTCTAGTAATCAAACCTGTGAAGCACTCAGGGTTTGAACTTATCCAAATGCTGTAACCAGTCTTTTGAAAGTAGTAAATAGCTGTTCATTGGCTTCACTGGGCTCTGATCAAGTCCCCTGAGGGCTGCATTTATCTAATTATCTGCCTTGTGCATAGAACAATAACTGAGCAACAAACTGCAAATTTCCACTGCTAAGTGTATTTAGTTATCAGATGAAACTCATGAAGTGTATTTGAAAATGTCCAAGTTTATAATTTTTAGGCATGTTCTATAGCTATGTCAAAAAGAAGACAGTATTGCTGAATTTTACTAGTCTCTCTTTGAATTCCTTTTTATTTTTTTTTGGCTATGAGGTAGGAAGTTATGTCACTAGTAAAAAGAGGGAAAAGGCACATGAATTGGATCTGCAAGTATGTATCACTAAACTTGGAGTAAAAGACTTCACTATTAGTCTGAAATCAAATGAAGATTTCTGGGGGTCTGAAAACTTCACTCTTATTTTATTTTTTTAATCTATTTCATTCTAAATCAGAATGCAACCACAAAACAGGAAGATTCCCAGGTCCAGCATTGCTCATAATTCAGGCAGGGAAGCAGTTTTCAGAAGATCAGCCTCTACTTCATCAATGACTGATTAGTCTCAGGCAGGTAGAGAAAGTCATTCTGCTGCTTCAGCTGATTACCGGTGTGGTTAATGGATGTTTTTTAAACTTGATAGGTTTTAAATTAAAAAATAGCAAATATTCTGAATGGAGTTGAAACAGAGCTGAAATAGAGTGAATAGAGCTGAAATTTTCACCTGAGAAAGTGTCACAGGCTTCTGCTTGCTAATATTTATGCACTTGAAGTGTAGGACATGCTGTTAGTACTCTACTGTAGTGTGTGGTTTACTATGAAAAGGGGTTAGGCATGGAAAGTACTGTGTTTCAGGAGTTCAAGATTCTTTGTGTTTACTTAACATGAGCTAAAAGCTGGTGAATTGGACATAGAGGAGAATAAAGAATGTAAATCAAGAGTTTAAGGAGAATAGTTTAATTTTTAAAAATGAAACAAACCCAAGCTTTTGTCTTTCTAAAGCTTTGCAAAACTAAATACATTGAAATGGGGAAAGTTTTATCCGTACAGAAGGACAACACAACTGCAGAAGAAACCTGTTTGTTAGCACAGAACTGGCCAATGTAAGAAAGTGACACTTCACTAGTGATTTTAATGCAATTGTATTAATGTGATCACGCAGATAGGTTACAGTAAATTTTACATTTGAATTCTTAAAATAAAAAAATTACTGCTGATAGAAAATCACAGAAGCACTCTGCAACAAATTTGCAACATTTAAGCAGAATTTGTTCCATGAAGGATGTTGAATTCAGTACTTCTTGTTAAAATAGAAGGAATTTCATACTTAATTTGTATGTTTCTTTCCGAGAAGAAGCATGTTTTCCTTTAGATGTGTTTATGCGTAAGAGATAGACAGATGGGCTGAATGAAAATGGATAGCTGAGCAGAAGGGGATATCCTCACTTTCCGTTTGTGAAAAAAAATATGGTGGTGATTTTCTCATAAAGCTTCCAAGCACAGACACCTGTGCAGTCATGAATAACCTCTCTTTTTCTTCATTCCCCTGTCCTTTCCAACACATCCCAGTAACATCTGCAAATTGCAGATGTTTTCAGGCCTAACTTTGCTCTCTTTTAGTAAAAGCATAATATAGTTGCCCAGCCACAGAAAGATGGTGCTATTAGAATCAGATTCTGACCTGGATAATGCCAATGTCAGTGCTTGTTACAGTGCGTTGTAGTAAAGTTTTAAATCACTGTTATTTCTGCTAAGATTGTTTTGTTCTGTATAGGACATTGATTTCTCTGTTAGGTAAACTGGTGATGCTTGAAAGCAAAAGAAATAAAGCTGTGTTTGAAGGTGAGATAGAAAAAGTCAGCTCATTTCACTGAGCATCTGTTAGTCAATCAAAATATTTAACTAAAGAGGAGTCAAGTTTTCCATGGAAAGCTTGTGAAAATATTTTACAGTTCTTGATTCTCTGAATGTGTAGAGTGAAATCATGTTTCAGATACATCAGGTTTGGTTTAAAAGATTATTTACAAACAATTTGAATTAATGTCTTTTTCAAAGACTGTCTAAGTTATTATATGGCTCATGAGTATTTGTGACTGTTTTTTAGATTTTTCTTGTATGTTCTGCTCTTTCTTATTACATAAACAGACTTTAATGATCTTTCTGGAAACTTGGAAAACTTAAACAGAGCTCTGACTATTCTGTAGCCTCAAGTCACAGTGGTTAGTGCCATTGAGGTGCTGTTCACTCTGCTAGGTGGCTAGTGATGCCGCTGACAAATTCTGCTGAGTCAGTATAGGCGCACCATAAGGATAATTGTACATCAGACTACGCTGACACAAGGACATTGAGACTGCTGTGCTGTGTCAAATGGGCAGCAACCAGGAAATAGTAAAGAAAGCATATCTGAACTACTTTTTACCCAGTTGCATATGTGGCAAATTATGCGGCAAATAACTGGAGCTGAAATTTCCTTCCTTAAGGCTCCGTTTTCTCTGGGTTGGATATAAAAAGTGAAAAATAAAATGCCCATTAGAATTCATAGTGCCTTGCATTATTAAGCTTAGTATAAAGGTTGATTAATTAATACTAAGTAGTTCTTTATCGCTGCTTGCAGAGGCACTCATTTTGAACAGACTGTTCATCCTATCCAGGATAGCCTGTGGCAATAAATAAACCCCCAAAGCTTCAGCACGGTGTTCCAGGGCTGTAAAAAGCATTGTGTTATACCATAAGTTTTGAATGTTTAGTAGAAAAATTATGAGTGCAATCATCACTGAAAGAAGGCTATGAATCCAGCTAGTTTTTATTTGGGAATACCAAAATAATTAATTATCATGCCTTTTTATTTTTTTATTCTCTTTTATTTGCTCTAAATTACTCTTTATAATTTAGAAAAAATATGCCTCAAGCCAGTTTTTTTTTTTTTTTTTTGTAATACTTGATGGCTTTTTTTACCTAGAGATAGTAAGCTTCTGAGTCATCCAGAAACATTTAAAAGGTTTCAGCAGTAGTTTGGTGTGTTGCTGACCTCTGTCTCTTCAGTTAGTACCAACTAGTAGTAGTTGAACAGAGTTAGCTTCGCAGGAGCAGTAAACTCCATAGCTGTTTGCTGTGGGACTGTGGTCTGTTCTTGCTTCTTGTTATGAGCTTTGAATCTCCCCAGGCTTTTTTTTTTTTCCCCCCCCTAATTCTTGAAAATTTTATGTCATAGGCCTGTTACTTCCTTTCTTTTTATCAACATTTTACCCTACCTTATATAAACTGGAAACTCTGAGACTGGAAGTTTTAAATTTGAAACCATACTCACTGGACAGTGGGTGTGTGTGTGAAATAGTAAAAATAACTAATGCTAAAACCTGTTTGCAACAAAGAGCAGCTTCTGCATCTCAAAGGCAGCTCCCTGAACCATCCTGTGAAGCTTTTCAGCTCTCTCTTGGTTTCATGCATAGTAGGATGTTCTGAGCCAGTAGGCAAGGAACACATTGTATTACTTTCTCTGCACAGGTCACAGAAGGGCAATACAGGGAATTGCGCCTAGTTTTTCTCACCTGAAAGAAAAATACCATATAACATAGCCAACAGAATGGCTTTTGGAAGCATTTTGCTAAAAGAAAATGTATGATTCATTTCCAAATGAAAAATAAATCATAGTAAGAGTTTTTCTTACTAACTAATCAGCTTATACTGTATTGTGGACTAAAGTCAAAATAGACGACTGGTCAATCTCACAGTCCTAAGCATGCAATCTTGCTTTATTACTGAAGTCCTAATGCTACCACTTTTTGCTGACATTCAATATCAGGAACTCTAGGGAGTTTTGCATAATCACAGTACATAATGATCCTTTAAACTGCGGATTACCTTAGGATAAAAACACCTGGTTCTGTGTTATGTTTTATGTTGGCTTGGTGTCTGGCTGTTGTGCAGCTTTGGTTAGCCTTCGTTTCATAACTGCCCCCTGTGCTGGTGTAACATAAGGGTCAATCTGAAATCAAGCAATGCTTTGCTTAGTGAGGCACAGATACAAATACATCTCTTGTGATTATTTCTCAGTTGTTTTCCACTCATTTTCAGGGTTCCTCAGAGTCGTTTATTCTCTTAGAAGAGTTTTGTTCGGTAACATGGTAAAAGTGATTGTGGTAGTCATGCCTATAGATCATAGTAGCAGTGATATATGAATTTAGAGATTCTTTCTCTATGGTAATTCCCAGATTACTGAACAGGAATCTAGCTGCAGAAGAAGCCTTTTACATGAATTAAAAAAGGTAAGAGAAATATGAAAGTTTTTTTTCCAAATACAGTACAGTTATTGTGAATACCATACATGCTAAGCAAAAAATTCATGCGGTCTAGAAAAAAACAGAATATTTATAGCACTTAGTATTCACACTTATTGTAAGATTGAAAATATGTAAGACATAAATCACATTATGGTACATGGGCAATTACTTGTAAAGCCTATTCCATGCAATTCCTTAAGTACCAGTTAAAGGTACTTTGCCTCTACGCTCTCAAATGATGAGTAAGCCTGATCTCTATAGGTTTATCTTGGAATAAAGGATTTTTTAACTGGCAATTCTTTTGCCACTCTCAATCCTGTGTTTCTCTTTCTTTAGTGTATTTTACAGTTACAGTTAATTATTGTGTTCTCAGATCAGCAATTTGTAAACTCAGACATATTTTCATGGACAAACATGAAATGAAGGGAATTTATAAACCTGGATCATTTGACAAGTACACGAAGAAATCCTTAAAATCTGATGCAATCCATATACTTGACATAAGTCTAGTAAAAACTAAACTTGTGGTTCTGAAACTTTTTGTGGCCAGTTCAATGTTTATTTTTGTTAATTGCCAAGAACCTTTACGAAGATGAGGGTGTTTGCTGTATGCAAGAGGCTGGTGCTAGTATGGCGTAAGTGGCCTGGAAGTCAGTGCTGGAGTGGTGTGCTGGTGATGCATCCATCCCATGGCCACTTCGTGGGGCCTTGTGTGGGTCCTCTGGAGCTGAGAGGTAGTTGTGGAGCCATTGCTGACTCCAGTTTTCTAGAAGGTCTAATGAGTCCATGAGGAGCTGTTGATTGGTTTCTGTGCCTCTCCAAACCAAGATTAGTTGAAACAGATCATATTCTCAAGCAGAACAAAAGGTCATACACTGGATTCAGGCTTTCTCAAATTCAGTTGCAGTTCTTTTATTGAACAAGCATAATTTTCTTTGACTATTTAACACTTAGGAGTTACCATAATTTTCTTAAAATCTGTTTGGTATATACTACCATCTCTTGGAAATCTTCCATCAGGGTAGATGCATATTCTGTGTAACAGGTGGGTTTACTCACCGTTTCTATAATAGATGCTGAAGTTATGAGTCTGGCTCTTTACCATCTGTATCAAGCACCATTAGCAGCATTTTAAGAGTGTTAGAGCAGAGCCTTTGGATACTTCTGGAGCAAAATAGTGAAATGCAGTAGACATTTTATGCTGTGCAAGTTGGCAGCTATTATGGCCCAGACTTCTTAGCTAGCTCTGGAAGAAGATAGACTACTGGGTTGTAAAAATATATGAAAGTCCAGTTCAGGTTGTAAAAATGGATGAAGGTTTTGTTGTTATCTAATTTTTGTTTCTATTTTTTGCTTCAGTGCTTTTCTTCTCCTCCTGTAATTTTATGCTGACACTGTAATGGTATGATTACATTTACAAGGAGGTACTTAAATTTAATATGTTATCTGTTAGATATTTGGGTTTCCATTTGGGTAGAAGCCTTAAAAAAATATTGTATTGCTAAAGCACTTCTGATTAAGACTAGACATGAGTTTTAGTTACATAAACCCACTAATGAGTTTTGTTAGGAGTCTGGATAGGTCTACTGAGTGGCACACATGCACACCTTTCAGATATGTCATGGAGTTATAAGCCATAGTACTTTCTTTATCCTAGATGCGTATTCTTGAGAAGAAAAACACATAATTAAATGTATTAATTGCTTTGTCTTCTCTACTGACTGTGGGTATACTGAATGAGTTAAAACAAAGAGAATTTTCTTAGCATTAACAAATGTCTAATGAAAGATATACCAGCCTGTGGAAGGGTGGTTGGAACTAGATGATCTTTACAGTTCCTTCCAACCTAAAACAGTCTGTGATTCTGTGTGTAAATATCGAGGTGAAGTTGTTGGCATCATAGAGACCATTTTTTCAGTGTGTTTTACCATATTACATCAATCATTCTGTTTCTTCCTGTTTTTTTTTGTTTTGTTTTGTTGTTTTTTTTTTTTTTTTTTAGGTTTTACTGGGATTTAATCATGCTCATAATGATGGTTGGAAACCTTGTCATTATACCAGTTGGAATCACGTTCTTCACAGAACAAACAACAACGCCATGGATTATTTTCAATGTGGCATCAGATACTGTTTTTCTATTGGACTTGATCATGAATTTTAGAACTGGAACTGTAAATGAAGACAGCTCTGAAATAATACTGGACCCTAAAATCATTAAGATGAATTACTTAAAAAGCTGGTTTGTGGTTGATTTCATCTCATCGATACCAGTGGATTATATCTTTCTCATTGTAGAAAAAGGAATGGATTCGGAGGTTTACAAGACGGCAAGAGCACTTCGTATTGTGAGATTTACAAAAATCCTCAGCCTGTTACGTTTATTACGCCTTTCAAGACTGATTAGATACATACACCAGTGGGAAGAGGTAAGATTTGTGAGGTTATAACATAATTCACTCAGAACTTTTTCCTAAAGAAAAAAAAAAAAAACCAACAAACAAAAAAAAAAACCTCTCCAAGGAGTTAAACAAAACCCAAAATGGAATAAAAGGTTTTTACTCACCAATTACATAATAAATGCAATAATAATAATACATTACATTTTACTCACCAATTTCATAATAGATGCAATTACATAAAGGTACTAGTAAAAAAGACTTTTTGAAAGAGAAAGCATAAAAGTAACCATCTTCTCTCTGCTAACAACATAGACAAACAGCACAAGCATAGATGGGCTCCTTTGGAGAGTAATAGCAATTTCAACAACAATCTGAATCTGCATTTGGATTTGTTGGCAAGCACTTAAACTTATTAAGTTAATACTCTTGTAATCACAGAGAAGTTAAAATACATGTTCATATTTTCCTATTTCAGGAGAAATTGAAACCATTTATAATTGAGTAGATTTCCTAGAATGCTCATTATTTAAGTCTGTATGTAGGCTAAATATATCAAATAGTGACCTTCTTTATATAAATATGGGTAGTTCAAATTCTGAGTCATTGACTTCTTAACTGTCAGCTCCACTATTTCCAGACGTGACTTTATGCTGTGTGCTAATCTGGCACAGTATCATTTCCAGGAAATTATGGCATTCCCTGTTTTGGCATGGCTACGAAGTGTTTAATGCTTTGGCACATACTGTCATGACTCATTTCATTTCTTGCCTGTCCCCATTTCTGTAATTCTAAATATCATATTATGTTTTAACAGGAAGTGCTAAAACCATGGGAAAAATAACTGCTGTTTCCTAAACCTTTCTTGCAGCAAGTATACTGAGAATTATTTTGTAAATCATATTCATGGAAATCAATCAGAAATAGAGTTTCATATAAATTTGCATACTTTGATAAAGATTTATTAAATTAATATTGAAGAATGATTTGGTACCATTTCTGCTTATCTCCAGTATTATATTTACTTTCTAGTTTAATGGAAACCTAAATGTGAAGCCATCTCCAAATGAAGTCAGATTCTATTTAAAAATGGCATGATACTGAGTATCAAAAAATCTAATAGATTTATAGTTGCTTCTCAGGAAGATCCTGAAAGAGGTTGTTAATCTTTATTACTGTGTTTTATAAATTCTACTTCTTTTTGCCTCTTTGTAATGCACTGTAACTATTTTTTCTTTCTTTTTTTTTTTTTTTTTTGACACAGAAATAGAGCACTGCAGTTTTGTACTCAATTTAACCAAGGCAAATGATTAAGCATATTTTTCAGTTCTACCATAAAGCTGTGCTTTTTGTCTCCTCTGTGATTTAGAGAGAGACAACCTTCTGAAATGCATTCAATGACATTATTTTCTGGCAGCTTGAGTAAATAGCTTGCCGCTCTGAAGACCTACTAAGCAGGGAAATTAATACCTCTCCCTCCTCCCCGCCTTCTGTCTGTTGTCAAATGATAAATCAGATATTCTAAATCAAAAATAGTTGAATTGCCCAGTAAATGGGACTAGAAGTGACCGCAGGATGTAGTTCAAACCAGCAATAGCTGGTGTTGGTCTGTTTAATCTTTAGCTAATAGCTGCTTGATTGTAGCTTCATCTTTGATTCCACTAGTAAAACTTGTGTAGTATTTCTTTTATTTGTTTGAGAAGTATTTAAAAACTTAAAAAAAATGGGAGTCCATCTTTTTGTTTTTGGTAACACATTATAGTACTCCCTAGATGTGCTCAGAAAGGTGAAATAGGATCTTAATGGTTTTTCTGTGTTTTGTTTTTGTTTTCGAGGGGAGGAGATGAGGGGGTTGAGCCTGCAATAAAGCAGCAAGAAGCTCATTGCCTGCTTTTAGGAAAGATCTTCATACAGAAACAGTCATAAATACAGAGACTGAATCAGGTTCTTATATATCCTGAAATTAAGTGTGTGTAAGAAAAAAAAAGTGATCCTTTTTTGATTTGTTTAGTATCTTACAAATAACAGAAATTAATGCAGTCATGGTTTTTCATATTTGACTTTTGTGTTATCGCAGTAGCTGGTCATGTGAAACAGATCTGCCTGGTAATTTATTACCACTGTGGAGAAATTGTGTATTACGGCATTGAAATGTTTAAAAAACAAAGAAATGGGTAAGCATGAACTTTGCTGAATTAGGAAACAACAGTTGGATGATTTCATTGGCATAGTCAGTCAGACCTTTGCTGCTGATATTAATCTTTTCTGTGTTGAGTGTGTTTGCATATGCACAACAGGAAACAACTGTTAATTAATGTTTGTGATGCAGAAACGGAGCCTGTTTGTGTGTGGTTAAAAAGATTTAATAGTTTTTGCATGTGGGCTGACACATTGGTTTTAAATGTGGTGCAGATAAATCTGAAATACTATGTATTTGGATCCAGAGTAATGAACATTATGTCAAAAATATTGAGAGGAGAGCCGGCAAACTCATTCCTCATAACTTGCCAAGGGGATATTTCATGGAAAACTGATCGATCAGCAACCCAGTGTGTATAATAAAGCTGCTATCTCACTGAGGTATTTATACATCCTCCAACAGAAAAGACTTTGAGCTTTTCCTTTTTCAGTGTGACATACCTGGAGTTCAGTTGGTCAGTATCCTGAACTTAAAGATAAGTACACAAGAATTTAAAATGTTTTTATATAAAACATGGTTCTTTTTCATTGTTTATTTCCGCATCGCTTAAATAAAATAAATCAAGATCAAGCTTCTGATAGCCAGATGGGGTGATATTGGGGTAAATAATGTATGCATTGCAGAAGCTTTTTTCTTACTTCTACAATGGAACAGGGCTGTAGCCTGTGGTACAATATATCTAAAATCTGATGGCTATATTCATATCAATCTGATGTTAATAGCTTACCTAGATCAACGGTTCAGTGGAAATGGGAAGTAACACCTTAACAAAGGGACAAGAGAGATGTGGGCAGGAATTAATTTACTGAATTGGTGAATTCATACTTTCTTAAAACTGCTTTTGCCTACAATATCTGATATTCCAATCCTTTGTAATTGATATGTTGACAAACAGATCATATATTTAACTGAACAATATTATACACTATAAAATGCAAAAAAAAAATATTAAAAATTTGATTGCAGAAATTACACTTTTGCAGTTATCTCTGACAGTGTGTTTACTTTGTAATTTTTTTTTAATTTTATTTTATTTTTGCATAGGTTCCTAAAAATACTGAACAGGACATACTGGACCTAATTCTTACATACTTTAAATTATTTTATGAGACTGCCTATGCTGTTGACCACTGAACATTTTATGTAGGTTTACATGCAGCTAGTAAGTTATTCTTAGTAAATATGCTCATAGATAACTGAACAATTAAAAATAAAAGATATGAACAATTAGGAATAAATGCATTGTTACATGTCAAATGATGCACCACTTTGCTGTACATTTCTCTATGATATAAACTTACCAATTCTTTCAAATAAGATATTCCAAAAGCTCCTTAAAGAACAGACTAACAGTTTTGCTCACAGCTATTTTAATCACAGGACAAGACCTTGCAATTGTATGAGTGGTACTTCTGAAACTATACCCTAGATCTTTCTTGTTCTTAGATGTCCAACTCATATTAAAGTGCCCGAATCCTTATTACAAGGCATACAATAAAGTTTCTGTTTTGCAAGAAATCATCTTGTAAGTTGCAGCCATGTCTTATATTGGTTTGACTTGTACTGAAATCTGGTTTTCAACTTGCTAAACCTATTCAAGGTTTTCATGAACCTACAGAAGTATTGATACCCATTCACATAGTTGCTAAAACTCAGGTGTTTAATGAAACATATTTCTGAGCATGTCACAGACATGTCTTATTCTACTTTTTACTGTTTTTTCTTTTCCTTAGTAATCACAGTAATGCTTATCCAGAAAAGCTTATAAATGCAAGCTTGCTTGAATGCTAAGTATTACTGAAATGCTTAAAAATTAAGTGTGGAAGAGCTTTCCCAAATCATGTCCGGCATTAACAACTTCCATCTACTGCTTCCATGCTACCAAACCTGATTATCACAGATCACCACTAGGTGTCCTCTCCTTGTTCTGCTTGTTGCCCCGCGGCACAACAATACGTGTTATGTTTACATGACGTTGAGTCATTATTATTGCCTAAATAAAAATATTGTAAAAGATCACTTGTGTTCTTTTCTGGACAACAGAAGGGAACACTTACTTCAATAGCCTGCTGTTTCCGTGATAGGAATACAGATAACTTTTGTCCCCTACAGAAAATCAAACCATCCTTTCATTCCTATAGCCACGTAAGAAGGCAAGTTTTTTGTGTCTCCCCTTGACTGGGGGGTTGTGTGGGAAGGGAAAGATGATGAGTTAGGTGGGTACTTGTTAGTGTTGGATGAAAAGGCATCCTTTACTGCTTTGATTGTTTATTTTATTTTAATAGGACTGTGTCCATAGGATACAATTTTTTTTTTGTGTCAAAGACGGTGTTATACCACATTAACATTTTTAATGAATAGTCTTAAGGAAATGGAAGATGATATAATATCGTTTTCTTTCTTTTTGTACAGTTTTAATTCCTATCCCTGAAGGAGATAGTTTAGAATATGTTTTCTAGGGCCAATAAAGCTTTGTCAGTTAGCGAAGCACTGCTGGTAAGCATACCAATATAGGTTGAGTGCAATTTGAAGTAAATTAGCTTAAAGTAGGACACACTTTTTTATTGTCTATTACAGGTACATCAATCAAATACAAATTGTCTAGCTCATAGGGAGTGAGGGGAGGAAATTTGTTAAATAACTCTAGGGGAAAGAAGACGTAGGAGAGCCTACCTACTCTTTACAGACACAAAGTCTGTGAGTTCTGCAACAAAGCCTCTGTATTGATGTCTTTAGCCTTCCTACCACTAAGAAGATAGAAGCAGAAAATTCCTATTTCCTGCCAATTTCTACAGGAAGGGAACAAAAAAGCAGATTCTGTATTCTTTTGGGAAGGATAAAGTTTGTATCTTCCTACATAAAGTCTGTGTGTGGGGTCAGGTTGTGTGGATTGATCAGACATATCAAAAGCCCAAGCTCTTTTGGCGCTTACTACTTTCTTCCCCTCCCCCCAAGAAGTGTTCGCTAGCCAGACTAAGCAAATATGACAAGCATGGTGAATTATTCATGTTGTGGTTTAGGCTGAAGATACTTGCTTGGATATGCACGTCTTAAACAGCTGACTTCCATTTTGTACTAAGCTTAGACCCCCGTAAGATACCTACTGTATCTTAGACCCCTGCAAGGTTTGCTTGGGGCTTCCTTGTGGTACTGCAGTCTTCCCTGCCAGATGAAGCTGTCATCATATGTGCTTGACATGGGCTGACCAGCTCCACTTCGTGCAATCTAGAGGAGCGCCCTCTGTCCTCCTCCCCCCACATACCTCCCCCATTTGCTTGCAGTCTGAATTACAAAATCTAAGAGGACTCCTTGCTCAACATAGCTGTGGTAGAAAGTGAGCTCTCTGGCTTCATGAGAGCCGGGGGTTCCCCAGTGTTCCTTTTGTGCCTGGAAGTTGTGCTGGCTGTCAGTTCGCTACTGGATAGGACCCGCAGTGCTGGTATTCCTCCGGAATTCAATTGGCAGGTTGGCTAGTGGATAGTCCGTCTCTATGACAGCAGTTGAGTGCAAGGTATTTTATCTACAGACTCTGATCCCATAGAACCAGAGTCCAGACTACAAGCCCTTTTCTCTCTCCACTTAGAATTACAGACTGTAGAGGAAGTTTCTTAGATACTGTGGAGGCTGTCAATAGTATGCCTTGTCAGTGTATATTTAGTTCGTTGACAAAATGAACTTCCATATAACTTTCTTATGTGAGTACAACTGAAATAATAAATGAAATAGATAAGAATACCCAAATTCCAAAATAACACATTATACAATATGAAAAAACATGTGAATCAAAATATTTTCATAAGAGCAAAAGTCAGTCTCAGAAAATAGAGCTATGTAAGCCTCAGTGCTGTTAAATTTTTCTTATCATGTGACTTACAAGCCTACTGTCTGTGTTTTGCTAAACAGTGCACCTAATATAATCTTTTCTAAATTGATAGTGCTCCAAATTGGAAATTATAATGGATCTCGTGTCATGTAAACCTTTTTGTTTACATAGGACTATCCATACTTTAATGTTAGATGGGTAAATTGTACTTAATTTTCCCAGGACTTTTTAATTTATTTCAGGGAAAATTATCTATTTCTGGAAAGTATGTATCAATGCAGCTAAAGCATACATCCGTGAAATATCACTGACATAGATGATGGAGCATACTTTCTGGGTTTTATTTTTCACTCTTAATTCTGAATTATAGAATCACAGAATGTTTTGGGTTGGAAGAGACCTTAGAGCTCATCTAGTTCCAATCCCCCTTCCACGGGCAGGGACACCTTCCACTAGACCAGGTTGCTCCAACCGCTGTCCAGCCTGGTCTTGAACACTGCCAGGGACAGCCCACAGCTTCTCTGGGCAGCCTGTGCCAGGGCCTCACCACCTTCAAAGGGAAGAACTTCTTCCTAATAGCTAATATAAATCCCCTCTCTGTCAGCTTAAAGCCATTCCCCCTTGTCCTGTTACTACCACATGACTTTGTAAAAAGTCTCTCCTCATTTCTTGTAAGCTCCCTTTAGGTACTGGAAGCTGCTATAACATGTCCCTGTAGCCTTCTCTTCTTCAGGCTGAACGAGCCTAACTCTGTCAACCTGTCTTCATAGCACAGGTGCTCCAGCCCTCAGATTATCTTCCTGGCCTCTTCTGGATTTGTTCCAACAGCTCCACGTCCCTCTTCCGTTGGGGACTCCAGAGCTGGATACAGTACTGCAGGGGGATCTCACCAAAGCAGGGCAGAGGGAGAGAGTCACCTCCCTTGACCTGCTGGCCGTGCTCCGTTTGATGCAGCCCACGATATGGTTGGCTTTCTGGGCTGCAAACAGGTCATGTTGACCTTTTAGTCCATCAACACCGTAAGTTCTCCTCAGAGCTGCTCTCTATCCATTTTCCTCCCAGCATGATTTTGTGCTTGAGATTGTCCTGACCCATGTGCAGGACCTTGAGCTTGGCCTTGTTGAGGTTTGCACTGTACGATAGTAGGAAAATACATGTAACAGACAGAGACAATTAGAAGGCAATATGATTCAGGGTCACCCTAATAATAAAATACTAATTGCTAAAAAGAACAGCACTTTTGTAGAGGAGGCAGTTACTGAAATGCAAGCAAGATGGAGTATTCTGGGTTTTAATTTCCTACTTTATGGTGTGTGCATAATCACTTTCATGCAAAGAACAATTCATCCCCCTATGGAGTAAATAGGAAGTGTGTCAAGTGTGAATTTTCTCGCTTCATCTTTTTATCCCCTTTTCAGACTGCGCAGACTTAGCTGCCTTTCTTGTGTGCCTCTGCCAAGAGAGTAATTGTGTTGCGATGATGTCTTCCCTGGGAGATAAACCATGTAGAACATAGCCAGAGATAAATGTCCCTGAACTGAGATGCTAGAAGATAATGTTTCCTTCTTTATATGAGGTTTTGTCTGGCCTCTCTGGTAATGGGCCTGTTGCTGGCAGTCTTGTCTGTAGACCCCAAAAAAGTGAGTTTAACCCTGCTGTAGAATTTCAAGGTGCTGCCAGTCTGTTTTGAAAATGATCAGATCTGCATCAGCTTGTTACCTAAGTCTGACTTGTTAATTGTGTTTTAAGCCATTCTGGAGATAATTCCTTGTTTGGCAGGCTGGAGCTTGCACACATTACTCCTGGCTGCAGATTTGGAATAAAAGCCCCCATCCTAAGCTTTTAACGCAATCAGAAAGTCTGCTTTGCTTTCACAGAGTAATGGCCTGATGGATACACCCCATGTCAGGCAAGGGGGAAGGTCAGGGATGCTCAGTCCTCTTTCGAGACAGAGCTGCTGCAGCCGACCACATCAGCATGGTCCCTCCCCTGTGCTGAGGAGCTGTTAGAGAAGGTGATGGTGAGCAAAGAGCTGTTAGGGTAGACCCTGGTTCACCATTCAAACACTGCGATGCTGCAGAGTTCTTGCTGTGGTGAGCAAACATGTTACAAACTGCCTTTGGCTCCTGCAGTGATGAGACAGAAGGGAAAGCTGTGAATTGTATTTTTCAGTTTTATTCTAATGTCTTTTAACAAGAATGACAATTTTAGTGTTTGTTCTTTGCAGGCTAAACACAATCCAGTAAAGTATCTTGCATTTTCAGCTTTGTATTAATAGTGACCAGTTCAGAATGACTGTTTACACTTCTAAATTACTCATCAACAGTAATTTAACTAAAAGATATTCTCAGCTTGTCACTAATGCCTTGTAAGATCCTTCCCCTCTATGTTTGTTTGCATAATACCAATAGATCTTTGCATGTAAAGAAGTCAGTTGAATAAACACCTTACATTTGTGTACAGATTTTAATTTGTCTTGGTATTCTTTTAATGTAGCTACTAGGGTAAGTCATCTCTAGAGATAGTTAGATACCTGTTGTGGCCATTTTATGCTGTCTTAAATAGACTTAATTTAAAAATAAATTCTTAGAAGACAACTTTGGAGCTGAGTTGCTAGTCTAGGTGGTAAAATATTCTGTTATCAGTTGAAATGGGAGGTGTATAACCCACTGTAATAATATTTAATACATTATTTGTTCATTGAGAGCAATAAGGTGTTCTCACAGGGCATCATTACTAATTGAAAGCTGAGAAAGAAGTTAAACAGGAAAAAGAAATCAGAAAAGTGTATGAGTAGAAGTAGGTAGGAACAATTTTAACCTTTTCCTAACATTTAGCTGCAAGGGGCATTTAATTTTTAAGTAATCATGTAGTAAAGTATGGAAAGATAATTCAGTAGGTTTCAAGTTGATATAATTCTGTGTTTTACTTTAGGGAGACAGTTGTCAGTTGCTGTGAACAACTTTTAAAATTAAAAAAATCCAACACCCACCACTGTATACTCTTCTCCTGTGTGTGGAATGCTGTGCTGGTGGAATTTGTGGGAGAGCATTGCCTAGGTTATCTCAGAAAAGTCTAAGAGTTAGAAAAGGGAGATATCTGGAGAACTGGCACCATGCTGGGTAGACCATCCTTATACTGTTGCCTTTATTTATGCCCTCATTCTGTCATATTCCTTAGCTCATCAGGGCATTTTATAGAATAAGACCAGGACCAAAATGATACAGAATTCACCACATGTCAGTGGATTGAGGATTATGGTTTGAGTTTATCAAATTTGACTGCCTTCTAATACAATAACATATGTGGGACACTACTTATTTAAATAGGGTCTGTTGTTATGGCTCCTATTGCATACAATGGAGTGGCAGTTTAATAGTTAGTTAGGAGCAAGGTTCTGCTTTACAAGGATAAGATTGTCTGAATTAACCACTTAGGGCGCAAGATGCAACTGCACAAACCAATTTAGAGAGGGCTGAGGAACTGAGATGGCAATGTAGAAACAGCTTTTCCAGATGGAAGCTATATTTAGTGAGTTATTTCTAACCTGAATCTCATGGAGTTTATTCCAGATGTGTAATATATATATATCCCACATGTGTAATATGTGATTTAAATATAGTGGTGACCTAGAAAGAACAGGAAAATAACCTAATTAAGAAATTATCAAATCTGTGATCCTTGATTTCAAGCAGAAGTGAAGGCTGTGACTGAACAGTTAGGCTTTCCTCACCATGCTGCATTGGGAACATGCTCTATTTTTACCTTTTTCATCTTAACCCAAACACGTGCTTTGCCATAGCCTTTCCTCTTTGGGCAGTTTGTCGCTTTGTTACTTATTATCTTCTTGCATCTCTTTTATTCCAGCATCCCTGCTTTCAGAGCCAACAGCAACAAGCTTAACTATACATATACAGTAATGGTATGGTGCCTTGTAGTTGAAAGTTCAAGACCAGGTTGGATGGAGCTTTGAGCAACCTAGTCTAGTGGATGGTATCCCTGCCCATGGCGCTGGCTTTGCTCCAGCATCAATTATGTGACCACTGTTTTTCCCATCACTTACTTATTTTACCCATGGCAAAACCAATCTATACCATAAATTTGTTTTTCTCTGTGTCCTTTTCATTATGTGGCAATTTTGGTAACTTAATACATAGCTTAGTTGATGTGGATTCTTCTTTATATTTCTTTTAGTGTTTGCATAATGTTTCTTGATCTTCTTAAAATAGTTTAACAAAATCAGTCTGTTTAGTGTGTCTCTTAATTGGCATAGTAACTGCCAGGCACTGGAATGAAAGTGTCAAAGTACTTTCCATGAATAGAATTAATATCAACACTGTAACCTTTTTATCAAAATAAATCCATGAGAGATAGCTTATTTTAAAATATACACCAAATTCCAGTAGAAGATTACATGCTTTTTCCTTTTCATTTCATCTTCCCATTGCTATTTGCATGGAAGATAGTGAAAATAAAATTAGTCAACACTGGGATTTTTGCAGGTATTGTTTTTATGCTTGTTAACATAACTAATTGACTTGCCTAGTTCTTGTCAGCTCCTGTTTAGCAGTTAATAATTTTAGATTTGAGGTAGAAGCTCTTTTTTGTTCTACCTCAGCAGGGTCTTTAGAAGTGGTAGGTTCTGACAGCAGCTGACTTGTGACACAGCACTGCCCATGGTGTCTGCTCCAGCCAATTCCTCTTTAGCTAAGAATGTAATTTTGACAGCTTTAGGTTTTACTTTCAGGAAGCTCTCTCTCCCCCTTTTTAGTTGTGTGTGGATCCTTTTCTGTAGAGTGAACATAGCCTGAAAAGCATTTGAAGACATGTACTCTTCAGCTGCATGATAATTTTAAGATTCTGTGTGTCTGTCTTGAAAAGCCTCTTTAGAGCTAAGAATTGAAAATCATGATAGCACACTATCGTTAGTTTTGGGCATTATTTGTTATAGAGATGTGTGAACACCTTTTTATTTGACCTCAGACATTGTCAGGTGCTTCATCTAGTGAATCAGTTTCTTTCATGTATTTTTGAGCAATGAAAGAAAGTTAATATGTGGGTTGTGAATTCAGCACTGAAATGCAAAAGAAATAGTGTAAAATTTAAATTTTTAGTTCTTTCTTTGTTATTCAAGTACATGATTTTGGTTTTCCCTCCATTTAAACAGTTTTGAAAATTAGAGTCCCACAAGAGTGATGACCATGGTCCCATAGATTTTCTTCCACTTTCTCAGATGTGAAGAATAACATGATGCTTTGTGTAAGCAGTGGTTATCTCATTCAGAATTAGAAAATTTAGCCAAGCAGTGGGTTGTCATCTGAGCAATGCAAAATAATTCCCCATCAGTAAAACCAGAAGTTTTTGCAAATTCATAAAAGGGGTATAGCTTGAGACATTTAAAACTTGAATTTCAGGATTATTATCATATGTTTGAGGACCCTCATGTAGTTCTTCTTTTTTGATCTTTTGACAGCAAGCTTTTTGGAGCAGCAGTGCACCTCTAGCTCTGTGTTCCAGTGCTAAATATACTCAAAAAATGTAATACTGTATTAATCATTATGCATGCTAAACCTAAGGAAGAGGACAGGACTGGAAAAAATGAAAATCTGGTAAGGGAATGGCAAGGCAACCTCATGTCCATAAATTACTTCTTTCTTTATAACTGTTACTTCTTTGTTGCTGTTGTCTAGAAAACCAGCATCAAAAAGCTCATCTCTGATGTTTTCCTTAACTACCATCTTTCAGTTTAATTTATGTGAAAACTGTAGAGGTGATATGGCTGGTGGCAATGCAAGCCTGTTTGAATTGCATCCACTATGCTGACGTCCAGTTTGTGGTTGGAAGCTGAAAAATGCATTTGTTTCTCACTTGTGTTCTTGCCATTGCCAGTACTCAGCAGAATCAGTCTGGTGAAAATTAAACAAGACTGGTTGCTCCTCACAAGATGTTTCTCTGAATTCCTAAGGACTAAAGTATTTTAATTTAATATTTAATCAATGTATTTTAATTTTTGTTATTATGGAAAAAATGTCTGATCTTAACAGAAATCATAACTAGGTCTTGTCAGTTTAGGCAGTTTGATAGACTGAGGGAACTTATACTGGAAATCACAGTGTCAGATATTTTAGTTTATGACTTCTTGAAGACTTACTAGCCTTCAGCTTAGTTTAGAAAAAACTAGCCTTAGCTTAGTTTTTTCTCCATTCTCCTCAACCACCATGATGTTTTCATCTGTATTTGTGTTCTAGGACTTAAGACTTGACTGGCATCTCCAGGTTTGCAATACTATTTTCATGTAATAATTGAATTAATTAATAAATGACAAAGGAATATTCTTGCTGGTCATCAAGCCAGGTCAATTGCCTTGTTCTCATTCTTGGATGCCTGTGAATCTTTGATTGTCTGGGCTGCTTAGGGCAATTTGAAGTAGGTGTAGAAGCCGGTTTCTAGCTAGCTAGAGGACTTCAGTGTGGTTGGATATGTGCAGACCATGTCAGGGGTAGGCAGCAGCTGAGCTGGACTGTTGAGAACACCATACATAGGACTGAAGTGTTGCAAGTGACGTTTTTGCACCATTCCCCCTCTCTGTTTGCATGTGTGTGACATTTTGTATGTGCAGTATTCTGGTTGGTTAGAGGAGTAGGTAGACACTGCTTTGAGGCCTGACATAGTTCTTTTTACTGTATGACTTGTGCTTGAAAATCTGATTTGGGGATAAAGAGATATAAATCTGTTAAATATATATTTTTTTTATCATTTTCACATTTTTGATGGTTTACGTGGATAAAGTTTATCAAACTGTAGTTTATTTTTAAATTGAGCTACAAATCATAGAATCATAGTATAGTTAGGGTTGGAAAGGACCTTGAGATCATCTAGTTTTAATCCCCCTGCCATGGGCAGGGACACCTCACACTAAACCATGTCACTTAAGGCTCTGTCCAACCTGGCCTTGCACACCGCCAGGGATGGAGCAGTCACAACTTCCCTGGGCAGCCCATTCCAGTGACTCACCACCCTTACAGTAAAGAATTTCTTCCTTATATCGAGTCTAAACTTCCCCTATTTAAGTTTTAACCTGTTACCCCTTGTCCTATTACTACAGTCCCTAATGAATAGTCCATCCCCAGCATCCCTATAGTACTCAAGTGACCTCTAGCTTTTTTTCATACTGAGAAATGTGCTAGCAGCCATTTATCCTCCAACATCTTTTCAGTTCCCCACCTCTTCCATTATGTCGTGTAAGTGTCTTGTGAAGGCAGAAAGCCTGTACTCTCTGCTCTATGTCCAGACAGTGGCTGAGGAGGTCAGAGCCTGTCACTGAATTAGCAGCTTCAAGTTCCTCAAGTCGGTTTCCATAGCTGAAGATGAAAAACATGAGAGGTTTTAGTGACAGATTTTACTTAGGCTAGTACAAATAAGCATACCAAAAAGATATATGCTTCCATTTCTTTTCTTAGAGTTGGAAACAAAAGAGAGGAAACCAGTTTTCTAAACTTCTTGTATTTGCTGTGTTAAGCAGAGTACTCTTGCAAGTCATCCCACATGAAAGCTATGGAACAATGAGTATTTTCAGTCATCACATTTATTCTCCGTTAAAAAATTTCCCCATAATACTAGTGCTTTATTTTGTAAAAGTGTAGTGGTTTAAGCTCAGTCAGCCAGGAACTCAGAACCACCCAGCCATTCCCTCACGCCCCTCTCTTCCTTGCCTCCACTCCCAAAGGGATGGGGTGGAGAATCGAAAGAATGTAACCCCCATGGGTTGAGATAAGAACAGTCCAGTAACTAAGGTATAACACAAACCACTGCTGCTACCACTAATAACAGTAATGATAAGGGAAGTAACAAGGGAAGAAAACACAACCGCTCACCACCCGCCGACTGATATCCAGCCCAACCCAGCAGTGATCTAACCCTTCCAGGTGACTGCCCCCAGTTTATATAGTGGGCATGACGTGCTGTATTATGGAATATCTCTTTGGTTAACTTGAGTCAGGTGTCCTGTCTCTGCTTCCTCCCGGCTTCCCCTCCTCCCTGGCAGAACATGAGACTCAGAAAGTCCTTGGTCAGAGTAAACATTACTGAGCAGCAACTGAAAATATCAGTGTTATCAGCACTGTTCCCAGGCTGAAAGTCAAAACCACAGCACTGCACCGGCTACTAAGAAGGAGAAAAATGACTGCTACTGCTGAACCCAGGACAAAAAGGAAACACACAAGAAAGTCCACCTTGAAGATTCCTTCATCATCATGTCTTGAAGAAAGGAAGCAATAGACTGGGAATCCCTTTCTTCCTTGGTCTGAAGGGCTTCAGGCAGGATTGGCGGGGGATAAGGTTTGGCACATGGCTCTTCCTGACCTGATGTAACTCCTTGTGCCAGACTGAGCATCTAATGAAGCACATGGCTCTGCTCTCGTAGGTGGAGCACTCGTACCAGCGGAGAGGCAGCGTGGGTATATGTGGGTTTTCTGGAATGACTTTCATGATACACACAGAAAAGGCAATGCCTCAACTCTGACATTTCCCATCGAGTAGCTGTCAGCAGGTCTGCGCTCCCTGCTATGATTCTTAGCAGCACCATCTGAAGTGTCCATCTCTCTCCAAAAATTGGGCAGGAAGCCCAGACACCCATTAAGCACTGGAGAGTGAACACTTCAAAAAAGAGGCCTTCTTAGGCTTGGCTATTAGAGCTACTCTCAAGCTCTTGGCCAGTGATCGCATTTACTATCGACAGAGAATTTACTTTGTGTATGGAAGAAATAAGGTGTGTGACCTCGAGAGAATGAAAACGCAAAGCTTGTTTAGTTTTGCCTTGTAATATTTTGAATTCAGTGATCCAGTTTGTTCATCTCAACTGATTTGAGTGAGGCTACACTGGTGAAAATTAGAAAATTTTCCATGTTACCTATGGAAACTCAAGAGTCTACTCAAGACTTACATTTCTCACCCATTTCATTGATTTGCCAGAGGAGAAACAGATCTGCAGAAAAGCTCTTTAAAATGTGGAACAGAAGAACAAACCTTACCTTTTTGAAATCTTCTTTTTAAGTTGCTATTAATTTTAAGTGTAATTCATATATCTAGCACAGTCTGTTCCAGTCCTCACTGTGCCAGAGGTTTAGGAGGGATACTGCTAGCATTTTGTTACCTTAGATGATGTTCTCAGAATATTTCTAAAGGAGCAGGCAAAGATTAAGTAGAATTCTAATTCTTGAGATTGTTTTCCGTGGCAGATCAAGTATTTGTACTTGAAAAACAGTTATGTATTCTGTATTAATTTGCACAGATTCTTGGATATATGGAAAAGAGTTCACAAGATCACTACAGTTAATTGATGAATACAGCAATGTAGGTAGAACAAAACCAATTATAGAATCATAGAATAGTTAGGGTTGGAAAGGACCTTAAGATCATCTAGTTCCAATGCCCCTGCCATGGGCAGGGACACCTCCCACTAAACCATGCCACCCAAGGCTCTGGCCAACCCAGCCTTGAACACCGCCAGCGATGGAGCACTCAACTTCCCTGGGCAACCCATTCCAGCGACTCACTACCCTTACAGTAAAGAATTTCTTCCTCATATCCAATCTAAACTTCCCCTGTTGAAGTTTGCACCCGTTACCCCTTGTCCTATCACTACAGTCCCTAATGAAGAGTACATCCCCAGCATCCTTATAGGCCCCCTTCAGATACGAGAAGGCTGCTATGAGGTCTCCACACAGCCTTCTGTTCTCCAGGCTGAACAGCCCCAACTTTCTCAGCTTATCTATCTTCATACAGGAGGTGCTCCAGTGTCCTGATCATCCTTGTGGCCCTCCTCTGGACTTGTTCCAACAGTCCCATGCCCTTTTGATGTTGAGAACACCAGAACTGTACACCATACTCCAAGTGAGGTCTTACGAGAGCAGAGTAGAGGGGCAGGATCACCTCCCTCGGCCTGTTGGTCACACTCCTTTTGATGCAGTCCAGGATATGGTTGGCTTTCTGGGCTGCGAGCACACACTGAAGCCAGCTCATGTTCACTTTTTCATCGACCAACACCCCCAAGTCCTTCTCCACAGGACTGCTCTGAATCTCTTCTCTGCCCAGCCTGTAGCTGTGCCTGACATTGCTCTGACCCAAGTGCAGGACCTTGCACTTGGCATGGCTAAACTTCATCAGGTTGGCATCAGCCCACCTCACAAGCGTGTCAAGGTCCCTCTGGATGCCATTCCTTCCCTCCAACGTATCAACCGAACCACACAGCTTGGTGTCATCGGCAAACTTGCTGGAGGGCACACTCAATCCCACTGTCCATGTCACCAACAAAGATGTTGAACAAGACCAGTCCCAACACCGATTCCTGAGGCACACCACTCGTTACTGGTCTCCAGCTGGACATTGAGCCATTGAGCACTACTCTTTGCGTGCAGCCATCCAGCCAGTTTGTTATCCACCAAGTGGTCCACCTATCAAATTGATGTCTCTCCAACTTAGAGACAAAGATGTCATGTGGGACAGTGTCAAATGCTTTGCACAAGTCCAGGTAGATGACATCAACTGCTCGACACCTGTCCATCAGTTCCGTAGGCCCATCATAGAAGGCCACCAGATTGGTCAGGCAGGATTCCTCCTTAGTGAAGCCATGCTGGCTGTCACCAACCAGCTTGTTGCTTTTCATGTGCCTCAGCATGCCTTCTCGGGGAATCTGCTCCAAGATTTTGCCAGGCACAGAGGTGATGCTGACTGCTCTGTAGTTCCCTGGGTCATCCATTTTCCCCTTCTTGAAAATGGGGGTTATATTTCCCTTTTTCCAGTCGTTGGGAACTTCACCTGACTGCCATGATTTTTCAAATATGATGGACAGTGGCTGAGCAACTTCATTTGCCAGCTCCTTCAGGACCCGTCGATGGATTTCATCAGGTCCCATGGACCTGTGCACGTTCAGGTTCCTAAGACGGTCTCAAACCAGATCCTCTCCTACAGTGGGCCCAGGGTCTTCATTCTCACTGTCCCTCAGTCTTCCTTCCAAGACTTGGGTTGTGTGGTCAGAGCATTTGCCGGTGAAGACTGAGGCAAAGAAGTCATTAAGAACCTCAGTCTTCTCTAAATCCATGGTAGCCAGTCCTCCCGATAGCTTCTGGAGAGGGCCCATGTTGTCCCTAGTGTGTCTTTTATTTGTAATGTACCTATAGAATCCCTTCCTGTTATCCTTAGCATCCCTAGCCAAGTTTAATTCTAAGTGGGCCTTAGCTTTCCTAACCTGGTCCCTAGCTTCCCAGACAACATCCCTGCATTCTTCCCAGACTGCCTGTCCTTGCTTCCACCTTTTATAAGCCTCTTTTTTCCTTTGAATTTTCCTCAGCAGCTCCTTATCCATCCAAGGAGGTCTCCTGGCCTTCCTGCAGCACTTCCTTCTAGTAGGGATGTATCACTCCTGATCTTGCAGCAGGTGATCCTTGAATATCAACCAAGAGACTTGGGCCCCCTGCCCTCTAGGGCTATATCCCATAGAATCTTACTGAGCAGGTTCCTGAAGAGGCAGAAGTCTGCTCTCTTAATAACTCTTTAAGGCATAAAGGTGCTTCAAAATCATTACATGATTTAGCCCATTACAAGACTTTCAATCTTCTACTTACTATGCCTGGTTTAGAAAAAAAATATTTCTACCAATAAAAAAAGCACATTTTAATAAGCCTTTTAGCCTGAAGTGCTAAATGTGATTTTTCATGATAATGCTTTATGAACCTCTCTGTAGGAGCTTGGTGACTTAATCTACCTCCTGGTTGAAAGTGTGATGAGATAAACTTCTGGTAATTGAAAAATGATAAAAGGTGGTCTAACATTCACACAGATTTGCTGCTCTGGTAACTAATCAGTATAAGAAGAAACAGTCAGATAAAATTGCTCAGAAAACTGTAATGTTATATTTTAAAATCTAAGGTAAAATCTGCATACCTTCAGTGCTTTATCTGATGTAGCATATCTTACTTTTCACTGTTCTTCAAACTTTATTTGTACCCTGAATAGCAAGTTTGTAATTCATAGTACTGTCTTTGCTGACATGTAAAAATACTGTACTCTGCCGTTTTGTCATGCTAAATGCATCAGCATCAGTAAGGGCTAATATCCCATCTGTTGTAAGTTAATGTTTCTTTCACTCTTTACAGTGTCTTCCACTGAAATCCAGTTTCAAATGCAGTTTCAGTTGCATTGTTATTACACACCTGTCCTGTGACCTTGAATGATTTTGCCTGTAGCATACACCATCTACAATTTTTAATTCCCCTTGTCTCCTCCAGATGACGTCTGTTCAGTGTTCCTGATTTGCCACGTCTTTCCTTCATTCCTTGATGGAGTGAGGTAGCAGTTATCTCAGAATGGACTTCCAAAACTGAGATTACTAAAGGCAGCTGAAGATTCCCTCCCTTCACAGTTGCTTTTTTTCTATGGTGTCCTTGGCATAGAAAAAATGCATTGTAAGGTACAAGGTTATATTGCCCTGTGTCAGCCAGTTCCTTGACAGTCAGCACTTTCAAAACTGGGAACCAGTTGGGGTTTGGTATTCTCAGGGTAAATCAGATTGCCTTATAACCTTGGCATAATTGACAGCAATCCAGAATGATATTTGATATATACCAAGTCTTACATTTAATTGTTGTCAGTGATTTCCCTGGTGCCGTAACACCACTCTTCAATAAAGTGTTACTAATTCACTGTCTTTTATGCCTTTTAGGTGTGCCATTGGTAAGAGGCTTTGAGACTCAGCAGTGGCCAAAAAGGATTGCTAAAATGTTATTTTTTTTTTGTAGTGCAGATTAGCTATCAGAGATCCTTGATCCATCAGTATTCACATGTCTATATCCTTTTATCCTGTGTATTCCTGTAAGATCAATGGTGCTACAACAATCTCTCCACTTAGCAGGGAGCAGGTCTTTTAACAACTTGAATAGGCCGTTAGAGACAAGCCCTTTTGGTGCTTTGCTGGTCTTGCTCCCTTGTGTCCATGCCAAGCCCACTGTTAAATGTACAGTACACCTACTGTGGATTTAGGACTGCTGCAGTTCTTAAGAAGCATATTACTGTCTGTTGTATTTGAGTGCAGATAGCAGGGAGCTGCTATGCCTCACAGACCACCTTTCTTTCTGTTAATGTTTCTGTGAGCGCTGTCTAATGATAGCCAGTTTGATATTGTTTCTTAAGTCTTATTTCTCAAGCTACTTAGAATTGACTTATTTGATTATTTTTTGTTTAACCCCTCCAGAAGTAGTATGTAACATGAATTGTCTTATTTTGGTATGTTTTCGTATTATTTGTTAAAGACCTTTTAAAGAAATGTAGGCTTTACTGATGTTGTGAAAGATTCAGTTCTGCTGGGGAGCAGTATTGTTTTCTACAGTCTTAATTCTGGAGCATTTGACAGATCTTAGGTTTCAGGGCTGAAACATGAAATGCTTCACAGACAGTTCGAAGGCTTGAATTTGAATACAGCAGATTCTAAAGAAAAGATAGACTTCATGTGCTTTTAATAATCTGTGTTTCTGAGGAGAAATATCACCTGCCATGTACTATTTCAAAAATATCTTTTTCAGAATTTTGTTCTTTTTTTCTTCATAATGTTTGAAATTCAGTGATTCTCTATACTCATAAAATTACTAGGGAATCCCCTGAGTAAGTATGAAGGGAGGGAGGGGACATCAGGAAAATTCTAGGGGTTCTGTCTGCTGTGACATCCCCCAGTACAGGTGTGGAACTCCAGGATTTTCCACTGCATGATACAAATTTTTATTCTCAGTTTCATGAGTGATACGAAAATAATGAAAAATGGAACTGTGCTGTGTAGCTGTAAGCCAGTGAGCTTCAGTTTCCTGGGAAATATATATTTAAAATTAATATTTTCAGTCTGTTGTGAATGTTACGTTCCGTGCATATCACTTGCTTGGACCTCAGCTATTTTGTCCCTTTAGTTTTCATTTGGAAAGTGGCTGTAGGAAGGTTGTTGTAATCTACAAAAGGAATATTTCACTTTTAGACTGTTAAATATTCCTCACCCATTAGTAGGGATTTTCTTTTCTTGTTTTGCTATTTTTATGTACCACAGACAATTCTAGTAACAGCAGTAGCAATGTCTGACCTTGTGCTGTAACACACACAACTGGCATGCCAATCTTGCCTTCATTTTGGCAGTGACAAGTTAAGACTCTAGGATAATTAGAGCTGGCATTTTCTGCAAATGTGAGCTTTCAACAAAGGATACCAAATCATGGCTAAAGAAAAAAAAAAAAAAAGAACAAAACAAAACAAAAAACCAAAAAAACCCACACAACCAAAAAACTAAAAAATGGTGCTACAAATGACAGCTCTTTAGTGAGGAAAAACCTCAGATCTAAATATTTTTCATCAAAGTGGTGGTGGTGGCATGGTGGTGGAGAAAGAGGTGCTGAGAAGAATAATGTTTAATAAATGAGTTTAGGTCATCTAGAGTGCAGGAGAATCAGGTAAAGCCCTTCCCCAGCTACACTCTTGTGCTCCCTAGTGAGTGGTCCCAGTTATCAGATGACTACTCCCTTTTTGAGCTGTCGAAGCTTCTATTTTCTTCAATGTGCAACTACTTAGGAAATAATTGATCTATTACTTATCTCAGATCTCCAGGCTGTATAGTGAGAAATGCCTCCCCCTTTGTTTTATAGCAAAGATGCCCTGGGCCTCTCAAGGTGCATACAAAAATGTCTGTGTCTTGTTTGAAGTTGTAGGGGCTTTCAGAATGATGAGAACCTTTCCTGCTCATCCCTAAATGATGTCATATCTGCATCTTATTCCAAAATTTCAGTATCAAATTGAAACTAATCTGTTTAATATTTTCTGCACTGGTGTTTCCATCTTATTTCCATTGAAAATTAACTTTTCTCTATTTGCTTTCCTTAGCCTTGCCAGTTGCCACATTACTCTAAGGTGTTCAGAACCACCAGAGACAGAAGAGGTGGAAGCAGTTGCTTTTTAAGTGTCAGAGCTGGCAGCTCATGAAAAGATAATATTACCAGTGCTACAAAACAGCTGCTCATTGCTGAGAAAGTGGTCGATGCCAATGCAGTATAATAATTCTGTTCCTGCTTATTATTAGTGAACTCCCTAAAGTGACCAGGCTTTTTGATGTATGTTGTAATGGAATGTTTGCTTACTAATAGCCCCTCATGCCTAAGCAAATTGATGTCCAGATAAATTTAATCATCATATTTTTGGAAGCGTTCTCAGTTCCATTGAGCTTGATATTATTTGATTTCTGGTAAAATAAATATAGAGAGTACAAGTATATTTGTGACTTTGAAAAGTCAGGAAAGAGTTCATTTGCTTTCTTCAGGTTGCAACTAGAAAAAGCAATCTGGAGATCTGCATCAGTGCTATTATTGGGAAGTATGTCTTTTGACATAAAAATAACAGGACACAGAGCCAACATCCTTACAGCAGCTTTGACTGTTCTGTCACCCTTTTCCCTTTCCAGTTATTGCCTTCTTTTCTCTCTCCACCACCCCAGCCACCAACAGGAGGCAATGTCACTTTCTTAGCTCAAAGCTAATTTTTGTAATTTATGTAATTTGTTTATTCATCTATGGGTAAGAGCCATTTTTGTATATTGTATAGATATGTTCATGTAGTTCTAGAGTGCAATCTAACTGTGAGGAAAGTCAATATAGAAACAATTTATTTATGACTTTTTAATATTGATTGATTTACCAAACCAGATTTGTGATTATTAGTTCAGGACACTCTGAATTAAGTTACTCACTTTTGCTTCTCAAAGCCATTGCTTATTTTATTTGGAGAATGATGGCAAAGAAAGCTCAGTGAATTTAGGTCCATAATTTTTCATGTTCAGGATGTAACTTTAAGAGACAGCAGCTACAGCTGCATGACAATCTCTTGTTCAGCAATCCTGTTTTGTGAAGGATTTTATGATTTTGACATCTTTCTTTGCTTTAGTAAAGAACAAAATATGGTAATGTCAAGCTTACCAACAGAATCAACAATAATATTTTTCAATTAAGCTAGAATATTTTAGCTGAACAAAATCAAAACATTTGTTTTCACTTTGAGTTTTTATTTGATTTATTATGTATGCAGTTGTTACAATTTTAGTTTTAATTGAGAAGAAGTCTATTTAAACACTGTCAACTCTTTAACTTCCTCCTCCAGAAAATGTTGATAGAAGTGTTCTTTCATTTCCACATAAGTGTGTTTCCCAATATGAAGCATTTTTTATTTTTTTTATTCTAATTTTTATATTGAGTCACATAAAACCATCATATATTTTTATGCAGACTAAGATTAGTGACCATGCATTTGCTGAAATACAATGACTCATTTTCAGGAACAGATAAAAACCATTATAGTGCCTGGAACACTTTTGATGCTGTCTGGCTTTTACTTTTCAATTACAGCATACATTATTTAATACTTCTCATCTTAACGTCTATATGCCTCCTCTGCTTTTTGCAGTAGTAAAAAGCTAATAATGTGGAAAGCACAAAGATTATAATGGAAATTATATTAAGGGAGGACTCGTGGTACCCAATATTTAGGCTGTTAATTATGCCAAGGAATTTGTTTCAGATTAGGATTCAAAATCATTCTGAAAGCTGTACTCCCAAATGCATACCTTCACCTTGACCCAGATGTGGTTGGGTAAATAATATAGAACACAGAGGGCAGAGTAGTGTGGGATTCTGCCATTCAGTACAGTCTGTGCTCTGGTGGTTCAGGCATACATCCTGTCAGACAGTGGCAGGTCTTTCAGCCTGAAATGGGCCCACCTCTGTCATCATGGAATAATCAATTTACTAACTACTATATAAAAGCTAGGTATATTGTTATTAAAACTAATGGCACTAATAGTCGCTTATCAATTCTTTGAGGCGCTCTCAATGGTTTGTATTAAGCTGCTTTGAGAATATCTATTGAAGTAGCCTTCAGAGAATTAGGAGAAGAAATAGCATTTATTTAAAATTCTTGAACTGTTTCAAGTTGAAAGCCAGTATTAAGCTGTATGGGGTGTCGCAAAACTTTACATATCTTGACGTTTTATTATCACCTTCACAGAACCTAAGGAAAGAGGCAGCAGCTTTAGTGGGACTTTATCCATCATAAATTTATATGCCAATTTAGGTTTTATATCATGTCCATAATTTTATTTCATATAAAGTGAGAACAACCCTGCCACCACATAACTGCGTGGTATTTCTGGAGTGTGCTGGAGTGTGCTCTCTGCTTTCTTGTTAGTTTTGACTTGATGGCAAATGACAATGAAAGCAATGTAAAGCTGGAAAAGTAAAGTATGTGTTTAGTTAAGGTTAAATGATGTATCTATTAAGCCACCATGCTTTATATTCACTCAATTTCTACTTCCCTGTGTTCTGCTTGACACTGCACATCATCATGTAGGTGTTATTTCAGGTTGTCGTATAAACTGCATTTGAATACACTTTATCTGCATGGAACGGGAGGTCACTCTATTGTGTGAGTGAGTACGGTTGTATGGGTACTAAACTGACTGGAAAAAATAGTTTTAAGAAATAAACAGTGCTTCAGAGATGCACATACATAACCAGAGGTATTCCACAGGATCCTGTCCTGGCCTATCCAGGTCAGGCAAATGATGTAGGTGTAGGTAATCCTACCTTCAGGCAGTCTGACCTCTTGGAGTACCTCCAGCCCATGCTTCCAGGGGCATAATGAAAAGTGTGCTCTCAGTGTGAGCTTTCATTTTATCTCTTTGTATCTCTTTGCTGTTAATCCGAGGGTTTTTTTTAAATCTTGATGCTTCTACTGGTTTAGATTGCATTGATTCACTATTATAGCAGGAATAAGAATTTTAATTCTTTCATGCCATGCTGGGGTTTTGTTTTGTTTTGTTTTTTTCCCTTTGTTCTCTCTACTTTCTTATTCACTTTCACCAGGATGTGCACTGCAGTTGCACTGGAAGGTGGAAGCTATTGTTGGCTCGTCTTTCATCTACATTTTTCACAAGTTCTATCGATGTGACATCTCTCTTTGCCATAAGTCTGTGGGCTGTTGGACAGGGTGGAAGCATATGATCTTTGTCTTACAGCTGGTAAGAGTCAGTGAGAGAGTAAACCTATTTGAGTCTGTAAAGAGTTTTTATAAAATGGACCAGTTACTGGTTGTAAGATCTTTTTTTAGCAGTTCAATATTCATGTAACACTGAGCTCTGTTACTTCTCCACTGAGCTCGTAAACTAATCCTGAAACACAGTAACTAAAGATTGATATTTTCTAATAAATAAAATGGAAGCTGTTCATGAAGATAGCAACACGAATGCTTTGGGGAAAATGCATTGTCCTGATGTCACCACAGCAAGCAATTTGTTAGACATGTAGTATATAAAGCCAAATTTTGTCACATCCATTACTTGAGTTGTGAACTTCATCATTCATCAGTTTTCCAGTAAATGGAATAAATTTTATGTGTTTTGATCTTGTGGAGGAGCAAATGAAATGGATATGAATAAATGGAACATACTTAGAAGTGTTTTCATAGACGTAACAAAAAAGTTACATTAGCTCCTTAAGAGACATTGAAGAGAACCATATTATCTAGTTTTAGTATTGCCTCATTCAAATGGTTAAATTAAATCTAAGCCCCCAAAATGATGACATTCTAGTCTATTAATGGATTTAAATTCAGTATCACAAGACTTCAAGATGAAAAAAAGCTAATATCGCAAGCAGTACAGTTAAATTGCAAGAGCAAGCAATAAAGACTTGCTTCAGTTTTTGTATTATAATGAATAATGCAATCTATGCCCTTGTCTCGGCTAAGTAGGACAAAGACAGTCACATCTTATACAATCCATTGACAAGTTCTTAAGAAATCTTGCATCAAATGGCATTCTATATTTGCTAATTAATTGCGCTATAGTGCTACCTGAAATACTTCATTTGATGTTGGAAGTCACATTGTTTCAGATGCAGCAGGAGGCTGCCCAAGGTTGTTAGCTGCAAGAGGGGGAAATGGATTATCCTATTGGCCTATTTAGTTCACCATTAAGGAGTTTTTCAAAACATCCAAACTTCTCCCCTAATATACTTGTTTTATTTCTATTTATATACAGTATTACAAGTTATACTGAGTGCATCAGGTCTAATAAAAATTATTAATTACAGGCAAAACTAAATAAACAAGCATAATTATAAAGCAGTACAGAACAATTACCAGAAAACATACCGCAGTGTACCAGCAGCTGAAATACATGCTTCCTGATAATTTTATTTGTAGAGTCAATGGCATGGCACTGATAAGGCTTACTGCCTCTCAGTGGAAATAGAGCAAACGTACTAATTGTATGCACATTTTTAATGAGGAGTAAGAAACACAAGATCAGGTTCCGGCAACAACTTTGCAGAGCAGTGCCAGTAATTTACTCTGTGTCAGAGTTATTTTTTTTCCACCAATATTTGACTCCACTAGCTTGTCAGAAAAATGCAGACTTCTGTTGTCTAGACTAACAACAAAAGAAACACAAGGAATATACATTGACTGTTCACTTATTTTCAAGCCAGGAACTTACTGTGGTTTTCTTAGAGAGAAGGAAATGGAAAAGTAGTTTCCTTCTGTGGGCAAAAAGAGTTTTGTTAAATCAGTCTTTCTAACAAAGATCGGATCTACAGCACATGAGAATTTGCGAAATTAAGCGGCTGTTATTTTTTGTGGCTATTCAACCACTTACAATGCATAAATCAGTAAGTCTTATCTCAGAGCTTAACTGAACACTCCCACTGTTTGTAGTGTGTGCACTGAATTTGCTTTTATTAAGTAACATTTCAAATCACTTGTGAACCTGCATTATTTGCATTTATTTTTCTCTTATTACTTGCAGAGTATTTGAGCAACAAATACATGTACACCATTCTGAGAAAGGAAATGCGGTTTTATGATTTTGAATGTAGCCCTAGCTAATTTACTGAACAAAGCTGAGTTTCTAATAAAAAAAAAAAGAGGTATATGCTTGTACGTATCACGGGAAAAAAGCCATGCAAGATGTAGACAGAGCCTTGTGGAGTGTCCATCTGATATTCTTTTCCTGAGACAAGACAAACCTTCAAATCTCCTCTTCCAGCCATATTTAGAGAATTCACTGAGCCTTAGTAGCCATAGATTTCCAAGTTACAGGGTTATAAATGACTTTCCATCCCTACAGTCGTGTAGTTGTATTGTAGTCTGTTATTTCTGCAGTTATGTTTTATTAGAAACTCTCTTTTCATGTGGAATAATTCATGGGTTCTCTATTGCTTCCTCAAGTAAATGTAGCTGATTCTAGAAATGCTAATTTCCTCATCTGTAAGTGGTTCCAGAAATGCTAGTTTCCTTATTTAATGCCTGACTGTGCCTACACTACAGTGTAAGCTTCGTTACACGACAGTGCAAATTTGGAGTTGCCAAGATACACAGCTAATAGATGAAGTGGGACCTGCTTGTATTTGAAGAGTGGTCTTGTCCCAGTGTAAGAATGTCTGCTTGCTTAACGAATCTGACACAGAGATTAGTTGATTTTTTCACTAGATTAATATGAAACAGTCAAACCTAATTTCCCCTGTTCACTATTTACATGGCATTTTTTCAAATTTATTGAGTAGAAACTGGTTGCTTCGTTATTTCTGAAAGCAATTATTCATCTGCTGGAATGGAAAGTGAAGCTGGTGTTCAAATTTCAGCTGATTTTGACTGAGCAAACGGTTCACGTGCTTTTGTGTTCCCAAGATAGAAAAAAAAATCAGTCATATTTCTGGTACAAGTATTCCCAGCTATAAATAAAAATTCTGTTTTCCAGTGTTCTCTAGTACGAATTTAAATGACCTGTTTTGGCGAATTATTCCTGCAATGCAAAGTGATGGCTATGAATAGAAGTGAAAGGATCTGACAGAAAAGCAGTGTTAATATTCCCTGGAATTATTTGTCAGTATTCACCTGTTTATAGATATTATGTGCTTCCTGCAGCTATTCATTTGTATTTGTCTTTTTAATCTGTGTGACACCAGATTAATGTAGTCACTTCACTAACCTTTTCAGAGCCACTTCGGTTTCTGAAATTGTGAATAAAAAATGAAAACTGCTTCTAAGATCCCTGCTCTGACACCTTTCCAAGGTGCTATTTGAGGAGAGTACTTACAGGAATGCTGTCATAGTCTGTGCTTCTGTTGCTGTAGCATTGTACGTTGAAAGCACACAGGCTGTGGTACCCAGGAGGTTATTGCAAGAATCTCATGAGGCAGTTGGGGGAACACAAAGACAATCTGTGCATCAAAGACTACTGTCACACAGGTTTTCAGGAAAGGGAGAATTTCTATCTTCTCTGCTGTCTTGACTCCCTTTTCCTGACATTTTTTCTGTTATCTCTAATTTGTTTATGCGAGTAGAAACCTGAGTATCTGCTCAGTCTCCTAAACATCATGTTTTATTGCTGACTTAAAATTCTGGCTCACTTTTGATCCAGCAAGTGTAGTTTGTCCATTTATTCTGCCTTGTCTAAATTTTGGGTCTTAAATTCCATGGAGCAGAGACTGTTTGCTATTTCTGTCTGTATAATACCAGCACAGTTATATAAAGATGTTGAGCTGGGGTTTGCAGGGACTACCATAATATAATTAATAACTGGTATTAATAACTTGATTCGTATTCCAATAGCTCACTCACTGAGATATCACTGTAACCTCCAAGGTTAATAGTTGTTATTGTTTATACTCCTGTTAGCGCCTAGACTCTGAAGTCAAGTTTAAAGTTGCATGGGCACGTAGGATAAATTCATCATATGAAATACAGGTGTCTACTGGGAAACCTTCAGCATTCTGTAAAATTATCATAGTAAAATGATTGAGATTTTACTGTTTTCCTCTTGTCAAAGTCAGTACTGTTTATGTACTTGATTTTGGGTTTTCTTTTAAGTGTAAATTCTGTCTGCTTTTCATCAGAACATTTGCTTTAACTTAGTTATTTCTGAAAGAAAACTAATGAAGTTACTATTTGAAATGGAAAATGTGAGTAGTGTCATCAGAGTTTCTAAGGTAAAGATACTCTGTTTCAAAGCAAATTTTTATTGAGACTATCATGTTTAATGTTTTTCCTGTGTTGCCAATAGCAATCCAGTATTTTATTCAGCAAGTCGTACTTTTCTGATTATGAATAATAGTGAACAGTAGATATTAGAAAGCAACTCTTGCTGAATGCTGAGTACTCTGTTTCCAATTTAGGAAAAGATACTTATACAATATGTAAGAAAGCCACACGTTATGCCACAGTACAGTAGTCTTTATGTTAGTCTCTATTTCTTTCTCAACAACTTCCAACATATGATTTCGTATTTGACCTCAGCTGATTGTTAAGGTGCTCTTTTCATGGGACTATCATCACCTGAGATCTTGCTTCTGACACAATGGCTAGCTCAGTGCTCATCATCTTGGATATGGAGTTAAGAATTTTTGTCTCCTTGTGTTTCACTTTACACTCAAATAGAAGTTATTGTCATCTTATTCCTCATTTTTATAATGTCTTTCTGCAGTGTGTCTCAAGTGACCCTTGCCCTTATTGTCGTAACTAGTGTTTGTCAGCAAACTTTTTTACCCCCTTTCCAGGCTGTTCATGAGTATGGAAACCCGTACAGTCCCATCAGAGGTGTTGGCTCCTCTCAACTTTGAAAACTGAGGATTTCTCACAAGAAGGGGATGGTGTGTTCGGCAGCCCCTCCTGACCCAGGGACTATGCTTAAAATTAAGCATGTGAATTAATTCCATTCCACTTCAAGGCACTGAGGCAGAAGCTGGGCATCCATGTTAAGCGTCAGATTACTTAGATGTTAGGTTTGGGCTTGATCCTGCAAATCTTGGGGTTTGTGTAAAGTCATATAGCACTTTGCAGAACAGAGATAAATGTTAAAAGCATGGTGTAAATTGTTGTCTTGTTTTTCATACCAGTATGCTTTTTTCCTGTTTAAAGATGTTAAGCATCAAAATTGCAGAAATAATCTGCAGTAAAATTTAGCAAGTGCATATTGCTTTGCATAAGCAGATCTTCAGTGATGCTTAATTTTGATTTTATCTGTTCATTGCACTTTCAGATTTAGCCAGTAGCAGTTAGAATTAAGTCGTTGTTTATCTTCTTTCAACATTGCCTCAGGGTTTATGAATAGCATGATACTGTGGTTACATATGCCTTAATGGTTTAGAAGACAAGCCATTAATGGCATACTTATGAAAGTGCATTTTAAACCACAACCAATATTTTTACAGGACAAGTAAAGAGATTTGTTTAATCTGCCCTATTTTTAAAGTGATATTACCATGTGACATAGGGTATTAGTGTTAGAGAACTAGATAAACACATTAGAGTAATTAACCTTCCTGGAAAGAGGAAGCTTTTGAAACTTTTACTGTTCTAAAAAATAGTCAGGGTTAAATTATCAGCATCTGCTGGATTAAGACTAATGTTCTCATTATAGTTTCTTTTAAGAATATTGGACTGATTTTATTTGAGGGCAAGTAAATTGAACTCAAATGAAATCAAGGGATCTGAGTCAATGTTTTTACACCAGGACTGAATTTGGAGCATTTTTTGCCTTCTAGACTTTTTATTAGCTCCATTACAGAGCAATAAGCTATAAACAACTGTGTATCAAAATTCAGTCTCAGACCTCTTAGCAAAAGAATATTTAGCAGTTTTTTTAATTGTGGTATTGCATCTGTGAAGTTTCTGCTTTTTTATTTAATACCTCTGTGTAGCTCTTTACGTCTTTCCTGACTCATGAGTAGCTTGACATGAACTGGCTGACATTTTCAGATGGCTTGCTGCTCAAAATTTTCTTCTACATCATCATACTGCAAACTAGCTAAATTCTGGTTTTACTATTTTGACATGCTATTGCAAATTATTTAAAATTACTTGCTTTTCCGTACACATTAACACCACCGCTTCATTCATTTCCCCCTTTTCTAAGACTGAAAATATTTAAAAATCACTTGGTGCTTTTATGATTGTTCCTATGTCACCTTTCCCCAAACCTATTGATTTGGACCAATGTTGTTCTTGGTGCCCATCAAAAGAATATGAGTGTGTTTTATTTGGTATGTTATACTGTGACATGTATTTCAATAGCTAGACTGAAGCATTTTCCTCTGATTTTTTTGAGCATGCTATATTTTACTGGAGAGGTACCATTCAGAGGGAGTGTAAAGTATGTTTTCTCAGCACACTCTCTAGTTCCTTAGAAAGTTGCTCAGCAGCTGCAGAGATTTTCCATCTTTAGTGCCTCATTAATATACATTTCCATCAAGACTAAGTGAATTTCTTATGAAAACTCACTGATGTGACCACAGTGCTGCTTATCTGGGTGTGAGTGTCACTCTTCTGTGAAAACTGTGCCCATAAAAACTGGCAGAGCAGCCCTCCAATAAAAAGTGAAAAAAGAGCTCAATGGCATTGAAGGTTTGGTTGCATAAGATAGACTGATATGGTTTTGTTGTTTCTTTTTTTTTTTTTTTTTTCCCCCCAAATAACAATATATTAATGTTTATTAATTCAGTTCTGGAGGGTTGTTTGATAAATTCTTTTAAGATGAAGGATAATGCTATGATATTATTTTATGCTTGAGGAGCTGTTCTATATTTTATAGAGATGAAATATAATTTCACAAACTATTGACAAGCCAGAATAACATTTCTTAAGCTGTTACCACAGCAAGACAGCTAGGTACTTTTGACATGTCTGGATATTAACAGTTAAAATTGCTAATACTTAGTGGAGATACCATGTGCTTTTTTGGTCTTGGATGCTGATAAACTCTGATAAAATATGTCATGATAAACATGATAAAATGTGAACCTGAAAGTTTCCCAGAGTATACACAAACACTTGCTTTCCTTACCACAGACTTAAGTGGAAAATAAGGTTCAAAAGGAGTCAATAAATAAAAAATGGTAAGTGTTCCTTTCCAAATTACATGGCTAGAGACTTTGTTCATATTTTATTTTTGCATATTCAAATATATTCAAATAGATGAATGAACATTTTAATCATCCTTGCTCTGAATCTGTCAAATGAATGACACCTACAAATGCAAAACAACTGCAAGAATTTAATTGAAATTATTTCAGTTTTGACTACATGACTTACAAATATGGTAATAACAATCATGAGGAAGATCCTAAGTATGAGCTCAAATGTTTCTCAGTAATGTGTTAAGGATGTCACACTTAGTCTTAAAGCATATTCCAGGTGGTGATTACAGCTGATTTTTTCTGGCAGTGAATTGATAGTAGAATTGGATTGACAAGAAAATATTTAAGGCTTTTGACCTAATATGGAGTACACTCTGTTCTGTCTACTTTACCATGGAGAAAACAACTGCAAAAAGTAACCATCATTTCAGGCATATTTGTAAGTAAGTAATTCTGCCATCCTTTGCTCAAAAAATATTTTCAGAACTTTTTATCTGAGTAAAGGGAGAATGTGGAAAGAGGTTTTCGTGCATATAGGCAAGAGCAGTGCCTTTCTACTTCCATTTCAACTAAGAATTAAGACAAAATTTCCACCGAGTCCAATTCAAGGTGTCACTGTAAATATATGGCAAACCATTCCTCTCTGGCTGTCTGGCACTTTGCCTCTGAACATGATCTTGGAGACACACAGCAGGCTGCAGAGGGTCATTTGCCTGCTGGGTCTCATAACAGCTGGCATGTTCTGAATAGTTAGCACACAAGTGTTTTACAAATGTAAAAGTAAAGGATGCCAGGAATAAAGGATGTACTCCCTTGATGTGTTCAGTGCAAGAAACAAACCTGAAAACAATAAACTCAGCCGTTCTACCGAGTCTCTTTCTGGTCAGGTTCTGCTCCCAGCCCATGACTGAGGACCTCAGCTGGTAGTCATGTTTTCAAGAAGAGTGTTCTTTGTAAGAAGGGTTAATTGAGCATAAATGTTTGTTCTGTTTTACTCTTGGCACTTGCTTCGTCAGGTCATAGGAGTAAATATTTGCTTTCCCCATTTATTGATCTTTGCTCCACTTCTCTCCAAAAATATCTTCCTTTTCAGTTGGGTCTGTGCACAAGCTACAGCGTCACCTCCAACATTTTTAGTTGCCAATGTTGATACGGTTTTGATCTTTCAACTGCTGAATCTGTTAATTTTTAAATGTGTGCTCCTTTGTTGACAGAGTCTTTGTGCATTTCAAGATGTGCTTAAACTTTTCCTTCAGCTCTTTAATTTTGACATTTAGAAGACACAAGTTAGTGTAGTGGTATCTAATTTTTCCCTGGCATTGTTAGTAAAAGTCCATACTGGGCACTGCCTCCCTGGGTAGCAGCTCTTTAGAAATGGCCCTGAGGGACAGCAAGCTGCACAGGAGCCACCCTGGGCCTGGCAGCAGTGAAAGCCTGCTTCACCCAGCATTGTACAAGGAGGGGCACGACTAGGAGATGGAGAGAAGCAACCCTTCTGCTCCATTTGACACCTTTGAGAGTGAATCTGGGGTGCTGGGTCCAATTTTGAGCTCCCCAGTGGCAGACAGACATTGACATAGCCTGTGCAAGAGCAGAGGATGGCCACTAAGATGCTTGAAGGTCTGTAGCACAAGATTTAAAAGATGCAGCTGAGAAACCAGGGCTTATTTAATGCCTGGGGAGACCTTCTTGCTGTCTACAGCTGCCTAACTTTTAGGCAGTTTTTGGGAAGATGGAGTGACATCTTTCTCAGAGGTCCAAGTAAGACAACATTTAATGGACACAAATTGCAATAACGAACTTGGATTACATATCATAGAATCACAGAATCATTTAGATTGTGAAAGTCCCTTAAGTTCGTCAGGTGCAACTGTAAACTTGCTTCAAGTGCAAGCCCAATTATATACACCTTACAGTTTCCTCCAGTGAGGGAAAATACATTAGTTTCAAAGGTACAGGACAAATTCTTACTCAAAGCATGATAGCAAAAGATAGCAAAAGAAGGAAATCTAGGTGTGCTGATCCCCTGTACCTGATTCCCAGAATAACAAAATACTAATACTTGCACTGTATAGAGGCTCACAGAAAGAAGCTTCACAATGGAATGGAGGTACTTGGAGGTGACATGCCTGATATATCTCACTGTGAGACTGGCAAAATCCTAGAACAGGGCCCCAGTGAACTTGGGACATCTCAGTCCCTGATAGTATTAAGAATTTCACTAGATGTGGACCGGAGAAATCTGGGGGAAGGTGATCTTTCTTTGAGCAAGAAGTTGGAGCAGGTGTCCTCTAGAGGTGCTTCCCAACTGATGTGATTTTATAACTTTATTTTTCTAGTTTGTTCTTCATCTGTATACTATTAGTACATTTTCATAGTTTCACCCATTTACTTTCTGAATATCCAATGAAATTTGTCCTGGTGAGATACTTGCTTATGCATTTTTGTCCAATTTAAAATTAAAAATGTTTTGTGCTGTCAGGCTGATAGCGATTTATCTTCACTAATGTAACAGACTGCATTATGGCAGATGATGTCATCAGGACTTTTTGTCCCAGCTTGCAAATTCACAAAGCAATATTATTTGTTCCCTTTCTTATTTTTTTTGTTGTTGTTGTTGTTGTTCTGTAAGATAAGCATCATTTTTATACTGTGTTGCTTGCTACAACTTGTATGCAGTTGTGTGGTTTTGGATGGATTTCAGTTTTGGATTCCAGAGGCCTTTCTCTCCTATTCATTTAGATTCCTTAAAATGTCTATTTATGTCAGAACACTGCCCACACATCATAAGCCTCCTCTCCCTCACTTCTTCAAGAATATGCTGGACTTCTGAAGCTTTTAACCAGTCATAAACTCCTTTATATTCCCATTCTTTTTTTTCAATTCCCATTTCCCATTCCCCTTTCAAGAGTATATTCATCACATTTAATTTTTATGCTGTGCAGCTTCTGTACTGTGTCTCCTGTACAGCTTTATATTGGCCTCTTCTTCCTGACTTAAAATTACGAAAAGCATTATTGTGCTCAGAAATGGTTGAGAATTTTTTTTTTTTTTTTTCTGTATGTGTTACCTTCTGCTGGTACCCAGTGTAGTTTGCTGTACTTTTAAAGAGGAATTTTTTTAAGTCAGTGTTGAGGGTGGATACAGCTCGAAATGGCTAACTCACCTGGTATCCATCAGTATATCTATGTGTGTAGGTTTCTTGAGCTGCATGGACTCAATTGTTTTACGTATCATCACACAACAGGTACAAGAAGGGTAATGCTAAGGTAACTAAACATTTCCTCAACATGTAGAAATATGAGACAATGAAGAAATGTATATTAAAAGCAAAGTAAATGTAAATAGAACTGTAAATGAAAAATTGTTACTTTGGTTTGCAAACTTAAGCTCGAAACTAATTTTTCATATACCAATTGAGCAACCTGATACTGGACTGTTGGTATTCCAGCCTCACCTGCTCTGTCTGGTTGTATTTTCCTTTCAGTGTTAGTTGTGTTTTTTCTACACATAGTGTAATTCTTTTTTCAATTTAGAATGAAAATATTTTTTCAAATCTCTACATTTTTCATTAAATGTAATATTCTTGCTATTTTTTTCTGGCCAGACCAGTTCTTTAGTAGCCTATGCTATACCTCCTATTCAGAAATTAATAATTTTAACACTGTGTTTTAAATTTTTTTCAGATATCCTTTTCTTAGAGGATTATACCAGACCTGGGTTCATGTACCAGTTCATGTCTAGTGAATGATAAATTTTTATTTTGCATGTTCTTCCCATTTCTTTCATTGCAGAAAGGTTGGGCTTAGTAGTCTGAAATAGCTTACAAACCTATATAGGATTTACTATATATGATACTTTTTCCACATGTTAAATATGATTTCTTTGTTGTCTTTGTTAGTCTTAAAACCATCTTCATCCATCTGCCGATCTGCATTTTTTTAACAATGTTCAAGCTGTTTATAAGCAGGGGTTCTCCAGTGCCAGCCCATCTACTGCACAGCCTGTGTCTCCATCTCTAAAAACACATGGTGGCACCACACAATAATATACAAAAGTAAAACATTAACCATGAACACCAGTTAGAACATCCTAAAAAAGATGAAAGTTACTAATAAGCAGTAGAATACATAAAAGAGAAGTTTGTTTTGTTTTGTTTTGTTTTTACTTGACTATTGTAAAAAAAATTTATATGTGTCGGATTCGTGTTGCAATAGAGGATATACAACTATAAACAACTAGTTACTTGAGACCAGAACATGTGTAGCAAAGGAAGAGTATGCAGGATATAATATATCACTCTTGCATATTTCCAGCATTTGGATACCTTCATTGTATTTCATTTTAAGCTGTGGCAAAAGATAATCATTTGAAGTAATACCTGTAAGACATTTCTGCAACAGCAGTATATCACTGCTATGCAGAACAGTCAGTACTCCCCTGAACTCAGTTTTTTACACAAGTAGGACTTTGTTACCACTATGATGCCACGACACTGCTTTTGACTAAAACCAGAACGGATTAGACAATATTATATTACCCACTTTTACCAACATTAAGCAATATATTTCTTAAATTTCAGCTGCCAGAAATCTTGATATTTAGTGGGACAAATTTTTTATCTGAAAATTTGTTCTGAGAAATGGAGGATGATAGCGGTCTTGGTGCTAATGAAGAAAAGATTGATTGTTGAACAGTTACTCTTTCACTTATGATGCTATGAGAGAGTGCATTAGCTCACCCGAGTTAAACTTTGAGAAGTATTTTAGGGCTTTTCTCTGATTTTGATGTTGCTACAAGTAAGTGAGTTCAAAACAAAACAAAGCAAAGCAAAAAAGTGAGCAGAACTTGTATTTGCTCCTGGGAAGGACACCTGTGTTCTCAGCCTCTGAGTTTCAGCTTTTGGATATCAGGATGAGATAGATAGCACTTCTTAAATCCATACTGTTAACAGAGGTTGTCAGGCTCACTTAAATAACGAAATTGTGTGTTTCATGGAGGACTAGTGCCAAACAAAGTATCAAATAGAAATGCTTGCCCTTTGCAGGATTTTTTAGAACTATGAAATTCCTTTTCACTTATCCTCTATTTTGGGAAAGAAAGACTGGGAGAAATGGCAAGGCAGTCCACAACTGTTTTCTTTGCCTCCCATGAATGGCTGCTTCAGAGATTTCTAATTCAGGATACCCATTATTTCCCTCTCCATTTGAGAGGTATTGGAGAAAGGACATCATCCATGAACAGCCAGCTGATACATCTTAGGAATTTGTTTCTGTGAACTTAAATGCCCCTTCGAATTTTCAGGAATGTTACCAGACGGATTCTTATACATTCCATAAGTGTCATGGATCTGTATTCCCTTTCAGTTTTCCTTGCTTATTCAGTTTGGAAGAGGGGTCAACGAATTAGAGGGACTTTTTGCCCTTTGTTACTCTTGTAATGTGTATTTCACTTTTTCTACACAAGACTGTTTTTTCTTCAGCTTTCTTTTGTATAAAATATTGCCTAAAGGAAGGAGGGCAACTGTGTGTGAACTACTGCTTGAAGCACTAAGCAGTATTATACTGCCATTAAGATGACAGATCATAGTTTCACAGTCTTAATAATGCCAATATATTTTAGTAACATATGGGAATTACCATTTAAATCTCAGTAAGCTTATCTTAAAATAGTAATATACATATTAGTACACTTTTTTAAATGTAATTAATTACAGGTTTGCATTCAGACTTATTGCTGATGAACTTTACTAGGCTATGTTCTTTACCTGAACTCTTGAAATAACAAAGATAATTCCTGCACAGAGAAAATAAAACACATACGGTACTAAACCAACCCCAAAACATTGCACTTATTTTTCTTATGATCTTGTGATCTCTAAATTTGAAGTCTCCTAACTGCAGTGCACGTTGAAGTTAACAAAAGCTGAACAGTTGATTTTAATGGACCCAGAAGCACGCTGTATTGTTGACAGAAAGTTAATAAAAGCAGAAAATTGTTGGTTACTATGGCAGTAGAGCTCCTGCTGCTTCCTTTTTACTTTAAGATTTTCTGTCTAGATCATCTATAGAATAAACAATTTTGAGAAGTTAGAATAATTGTGGTACAGAATGATCTGTCCTCGCTATCAGAAACCACAGAGGATAGAGGACATGAAGCAGGTTGGTGGACTAAATGGCACACTCTGAAGGAAAACAGATGTAAATTAGAAAACAAGCTATAATTTTATACAGTAACAATTAGAAAATAATGCATGTCCAAAATCTGAGTAAGTGCTTGTATTGTGAATGTTAAAAGTTGAAAGAAATTTTATTTAATAGATATTCTATTTTAACTGCGTTTCAGGCTGTTGGCTTGAAAATTTCCTAATGAATGTAGTGAACAATTTTAGTATTTTCCTGGAGTTCAGGATGAAAATTGTTTCCTTCAAAATAAGAACAGGACCCACTATTTTCCTTTGAATTAGACCCTCAGGAGGCCATGGTGCCAGTAATGTTGACCAGTAGTCTAGTGGTTGGAATCTCACCTGGAATTGACAAGATGTAACTTAAGGTCTGAAGAGGTTCATGTTGATGACTGTCACTTCTCAACGTAGCATTCTTCTGGCCTATTGATAACTTGAGCATGAAGTACAGAGGGCTATCAACTCTGCCTGATGTTAAGTTTGATTTATTGTTTATTAGGTGGTTAGGTTTTTGGAATTCAAGTCTGAAAATAATGATCTTAATTTCTGTGTCTGTTACTCTTTGCTGGATAGTATTGGGAAACTATAAGTTTTATTTATAAAAAAATTACCAAGTTCTCTGAGATTGCATCTGGATTGTTATATTATCCTTGATACTGAAGTATTGAAGAGCTCTGTTTTCATAGAATCATAGAATAGTTAGAGTTGGAAAGGACCTTAAGATCATCTAGTTCCAACCCCCCTTCCATGGGCAGGGACACCTCCCACTAAACCATGTCACCCAAGGCTCTGTCCAACCTGGCCTTGAACACCGCCAGCTAGAATTAATTTGGGTTGGTCTTTTTTTTCCTCAAGTATCGATTAATCCTTTACACCACTGTTTTTCGATTAAATAAGGTAATTAAGGTTAATTAAATTTTAATTTGGTGAATGTTTATGTCAGGAGTATGCATATGTCAAAATGCCATGAAATTTCATCTCTGTCCTCTTGTAAGTGTTACTCTTGCAGTTGGAGCTGATCCAGAATTGCAAAGCATTAAAATTTCACATTTCCTTGCTGCTTGTACACTGTTTTCCAACCACAAGTAACAGCGACATATTGTGCTATTGGAATCCTCAGAGGTGCTGCAAAATTCATCATTTGATTGCTAAGTTCTTTGGTGAGGCAGTGTAAAAAGGTATGTATTTAGGATATTTGAATACTTGAAAACCCCTAGCTGCAGTATATGAAGGCTATTTGAAATGAAGGATGAAAGTGATAAGCAAAATGGTTCTGAACTGGGGATAGGCAAAGCTATTAGGAAATAATTAGCAAACAGTAGAATAACTGTTAGAGAGCCTTTTTAATCTCTGCTTTGGTTTTTGCGCAGGATCTAACATTTGTGCTAATTAGCAGGTCAAATATCTTTGTAAAGTAGAGGTGTCACTGGTCAGGATAATACCTTTCAGCAGCTTCTGTCCCCATATTGCCACAAAATACCTCAAGCCCATTGGTAATTACTTACTTCTTTCCGATATACAGTATTAATTAAAGCTGTTCATATAAAAAGCTTTAAAAAGCATCCTCTTTTGAAAATACATCATAAATAAATAAAATGGGATTGAAAGAGTAGCTGATCCTTGCTGATCCGATACAGATGCTGAAATATGTGCAAGTAGAGCTGACTTAAAACACTATTTGTTATAAAACATGAACTAATTTGTTAGTTCCATCTGTGCCAGGCTGCCCTCCGTAATCTTTCTCTCATTTCTTTCTTTTGCTCATCACCCTTAGAGGTTTCTTGGCATGAGTATTCATAAGGTCTGCTCAAAATAATAATTCGTCATCTTTCTCAAGTTGATTTGTTGCAAGATAGATATTTTTCTGCTTATCAGGCATCTGAACTGCCACCCTTGCTGCCAGCTTCCACCCAGCAGCCTGGAAAGCCTAGTCCCCAGCCATTCTTTCTCTTGCTGTTCTTTTTGGCTGGCATGACACAAACCCATTCCATACAAGAGCATGCAACTTTAGTTTCTTTAAGAGCACAGCTGTGCTCTTAAGTACATTTCAGTTGTATGCCAATGCCTAGTCTTTTATAGTTTGAATGCTATTTTTTCCACTATTAGACTCTTGCTTTAAGTAGAAGCATCCTGTAGCTATGGCTTTCTTTTTTTTTTTTTTTGTTTTTTTTTTTCTTCAGATGTCAAGACTCACATACAAAAGCTTTAAAATTCTGTAAGTAGAAAAAATCATTGAGTACTTGGAATCTTCCCCACCCCCAGACCCCTCAGCTTGAGGACTGATTACTCTTTTGTAGCAGTCCATTAAAAAAAACGACAACCCTCCTCTGGTTTTTGAAAGCTTTATATGCTAGGTGATCTGACAGGTTTGAACTCATCCGTTCCAATGTTTAAGCGTGTTGAAAAATTAGTTGTTATGTTCATATTTACAATGGTGAGAAAAGAGCTCCGTTTTAATTATAATGACATTTTTCAGGTAGTTTGACAGAGTATGCACAGAAGAGGTGATACATAGAATCATAGACTCATAGAATAGTTAGGGTTGGAAAGGACCTTAAGATCATCAAGTTTCAACCCCCCTGCCATGGGCAGGGACACCTCCCACTAAACCATGCCACCCAAGGCTATGTCCAGTCTGGCCTTGAACACCGCCAGCGATGGAGTATGCACAACTTCCCTGAGTTGCCCATTCTAGTGCCTCACCACCCTCACAGTAAAGAACTTCCTCCTTATATTCAATCTAAATTTCACCTGTTTAAGTTTGAACCCATTACCCCCTGTCTTATCACTACAGTCCCTCATGAAGAGTCCCTCCCCAGCATCCCTATAGGCCCCCTTCTTATACTGGAAGGCTGCTATGAGGTCTCCACACAGCCTTCTCCAGGCTGAATGGGCCCAACTTTCTCAGCCTATCTTCATACGGGAGGTGCTCCAGTCCCCTCATCATCCTCGTGGCCCTCCTCTGGACTTGTTCCAACAGTTCCATGTCCTTCTTATGTTGAGGACGCCAGAGCTGTACACAATGCTCGAAGTGAGGTCTCAGGAGAGCAGAGTAGAGGGGCAGGATCACCGCTCCTTTTGATGCTGCCCAGGATACGGTTGGCTTTCTGGAGGGTTTCACCTAATTACTTGCCTGACTGAGAGTTTTGTTTCATTTTTTATTAGGTTTTCTATTTGGATTATAACATCCTGCTTAAAATGAAAAGCAGCAGATATATTTTGTGTTTAGAAACATATGGTTTAACAAAGAAGGCTTATTTCTCCACTTTATTCCCTCCTTGTGTGAACTGTTTCACAAGGAGGAAGAAGTATTCCAGGATACTAGATTTTTACCTATACTGTTTATCTAAATGTGGTAGAATTGAAATAAGATTGCAATAGATTGTACCTCCTCTAGAATTGTTCTGGTGAGTTAATATATTTGGTTTTATATAGTGCCTTCCACTAACAGTAAATTTGAAGATGATTACTGTTGCATTTAGCATTAAAGTATCAAATCACTGCATCTGAAAGAGTGAAAGCAGTAGTGAAGTGATTGCTTGCTGAGCCCAGGACAGAAATTGTTCTTCTCAGGAAGTCCCAACTGGACTCTCAGTTATAACAGAAAACTTGTTCAAATCACAAGAATTAAAATATTTGAATAGTTATGGTGTTGTATGTACACATGCTTTTATTATTCTACCAGAAGACTGAGGAGAGCAGTTCGTAGGTGAAATAATACAACACCCCCCCCCCCCATCTTTCAGCTTTTTTGAAGAAATTCTGCAATTCTTTAATATTATTAAAAAAAAAAAAAAGGTTTTTTTTTATGGTTTGTTTTTGTTTTGTTTTATGACAGGAAGGGTTCATGTAACTGCTTTATAATTCAAAACTCTTTCAATGCCAAAGATGAAAATCTGAAAGACATAACTGAATATATTTTAGCAAGTAGTCTAGCACAAATCAAAGATCATTTAGAAGTGCCAGTGGAAATGAACGGATTGCAGCAGTGATCTTATTTCATAATCTCTGGAAAATTACTTGAGATGAAAGAAAATATAATACATCCTGAATTAGAAATTAAAGTGGTTTGAGCTCCAATTAAATTTAGCTTTGTATAGAATTCTGATGGAAAAAAATAATACAACACATCCCTGGCTTTCATTTAGGCTGACTGTCAAATGTATTTGGAAAATGAGACTCCACAACTAGGACAGATATTCTGATAATATGCAAGCAATTTTTTTGACAGGATCATCTCTAAAAGAAGGAAGTTTTTATACAGTGCATTATATCTTACTTTTTATGGTAATTCCATCTGCATTGGGAACTCCACTATCTAATATCCACCTGCCTTTTGATGTGCTATTTCCTTCCCTTGTGTTGTCAGTAATGACTCCAAAGGACAAGCTGGACTGTTCTTCTATCAATGTCTGGGCCAAGGCAGAAAGCATACTGGCAGAAAAAAATACTCAGGGCCATATCATTCAAGGTATTTAACAGTTTCTTTTACATAGGAGAAAAACCACAGGTTTTCTGGTTTGGTCCCCTAGCCCCCACAGATCCATACAACTTTTCCATTGTCCTTTATTTTGAAGACAGCCTCATAGCAATTTTAAGTGAACCTGCCATGTTTATTCAGTACCAGATCATCCTTTGTTTCTTCTCTTGTGTTCCTTGCCCCAGATTAAATAACATGTCCCATGTGTCTTATTTTAAAAGCAGGCTGGCTTTTGTATGCTTGATACTTTCTAGGATTTTGAGAATGCATGTTAATTTTCCTTACTCGTTGTGCAGTGTAGCATGCATGTGTTAGTTTCATAAGAAATAAAAAGATCAAAAACTTTTGATTAATTTTCAGATTGTCACTCAGTCTTGGATACTGTCATTTTATGACATATGAAGCATATCACTATAATTTAAATAGGAATTGCTATGTTTTCTTTGATTTAAAATATATTAGTCTTTGTGAAAATTGAAGTGATTGTTTTAGATTTGGGCTCCTTTGTTCCAGTGCATATGGATATATGCATACTCATGCACATAAAGGAACCCCAATATTTTCAGGGAACAACTGTTTATTTGAAACTCTTCCTACTTAAAAATCTCCACTTTATGAAGGCTTCATAGTGGGGTTAATGGATTCTTGAACATTTCTTACTCTGTGCTGACAGAATATAATTACCTTAAGTTCATGCACTGTGAATCACTTGTCGTGTTAAATTTTTTTTTAGTGTGAGATTGCTACAGTCTAAACTGAAGAATGCCACTCTTTCCCTCATCACCTGAATGCCCTTGTTACACTTCTCACTTCAGTTTTAACTGCATATTTCTGTGGTGAATTCTGGTCCCACTGGAGTCAGTGGGTATTCTGCTAATGACTTTGATGAAGCCATAATGCCACCTTTTTTCTCCTGGGCCAGTACTCAGTTCCCCCACAATCCCCTGAAGATATAAAATGACCTAGTGTTAATTACTTTTTCCTTTCCTTTACATAAATCCAGATACTAAATATGCAGCTGTATAAAGATTTTTTTAACTAAGTATTAATTGAAAAATGCTTCTTAAGTGTTATATGGGTTTTCATTTTAGTCAATGTTTATTAAAGCACTTTGAACAGTTGATGCTTGGATAAAATGCCAGTTTGATGTCAAGCACCGTAGTCTAGCAATTCTGTTAATGAGTTCTTACTCATTATATTCACACTCCTTCCTAATGCTTCCTAAATGTTTGGATTTACTTTGTGATAGCTGTCAAAATTATTTAATACGAAGAAATTTTGACAGGGGAAGATGTAGCATAGTTAGGACTGCCAGATTTAAGTCACTGATCCTGACAGGCTGAGACATGTACAGCTTGAGTATGCATTTGACTTCTTCTAGGTCCAACCTTATTGTTTATAATAGAGAAAATTAGAGTAGCAGCTTAGTGCTGAAGATGTGAAATTGTTCTAAACTCTTCCACAAATGAAACATATGTTTCCTAGTGGATTTAATGGAGCTGGATACAAACAAACTCACTAATTTTGCACTAGCAGCTAAACATGAAGAATAAAATCACATCTTCACAAATGTTGCCAGCAACTTTGCCTAATGATTTAAGTGAGGTCACAATATAATTCAAGATTGAAAATGCAACTAAGACAAATGCCATTTGACAACATAAAATTACAGATTAAAAACTTGCTCAAGCAAGATTAAAAATTATAGTCGAAATTCTGCAGAAGCTCAAAGACAAGAAATCAACATACAAAAGATGCAAAATAGTGCAAATACTTTCAGGCTGAAGAATCCCATCACCACCCTGCATAGCTGTCCATTTTATTCCTGCATGAATCATGTATAGTCACCAACTTTCTTCTCTAGAAAATAGAAAAGGGAAGAAGGCATCTTGTGATTCATATCAGAAGAGGGAAAGTGAAAAGAGCACTTTCTCCAGCTCTGCATGGGAATAGCAGTGGTGTGGTATCATAGAGTTTCTTGTCATTCTCATTCTTTCATCATTTGTTCATCCAAAGAAAAATTATGCAAGAATTAGGAATTATACATGCCTTGAAGAAAGAGAACGGAATAATCCTTGTCAGTCAAATTCAAATCCTTACCTTAGGCTCTCTGAAAATACAAAGTTTTGGAACAACCAGTGTTAAGAAGGATTTTTTTTTTTTTTTTTTACTCATATGACCAACTTAAATCAAATTTTACCATTCAAGTTTCTCCAGTTTAAAGATTGGCATACTTAGAATTTGTTCTGAGTGCTGTAGGTATGTGGCAATAAGATACTGGTTTGGTGATTTACAGAAAGGTAATTGAAATGCATTTCCAAAAACTTCACTGATATGGAATTAATAACCTCTAAAGAGTATTTGTAGAAGTCCAGAATTACCCATGTGCCATTTTTGTTATTTGAGTATTTTTGAGAGGATAAAATGACTGAATATTTTCATAATAAGAACTGTTCCATAACAGAATTATACATCAGTGGAATGCACTCCAGTACAAATTCCAGATAAGCTATAAAATGCTGTAGCTGTGCTGTGGGGTACCAGGATAGATATCTTTCATCTGAGAATTTTTTCTTTTTCTGTGTGTAGTTGTATTTTATTTTTTCTTTCCCAATTTTTAACTTGCATATTGTTTAATACCTAGAACTCCAACTGCTGAATTCTGGTTTCTTAATTTGATTGATGCTGTTCTCATCCTGCCTCAAACAGATTTCTCAGGGGTCTAATTTTTTCTGTGTTTTTCAAATACAAATACTTCAAGACCAGGGATTTCCTGACCACTTCTTTACTCCAGTCTGAATCACACAATTTTCATCTCAAAAACCATAATAAAAGGAGCTGTCAGTGTAGCCATTTCTGTAAGAAGTTTGAAACATGCAAAGACGTCTTAACTACTTTCTCCAGAAGTTAATCTGGAGAACTTTGAAACAAGCTTAGTACTAGCCTAGGACAGAGAAGTTAGCCAGTTGAAACTGGCACTGACAGATGTTTAAAGGTGAGGATGAAAGACATCTGTGATAAAACTAAATGTACAAAATGGTTAGAAAAAAAAGAAGAAGGGAGTGGTAGGGGCAACAGAGGATCATGTCTGTATTAACTTGTTTCTGAGATTGTGAACTGCACATGAAAGACAACTTTTAAAATATTTTGTATTACTGCTGATGACTCTTTTTGTCATAACGATGGCACAAACCCATACCAGTCCAAGAAATGTGCCACTGGTTGACAAATAGTGAAGAAGATTGTCTAGTACCATGGGACTTCGCAGTCTGCAAATAAAAAATTAGAAATAGAGGATAGTGGCTGAATATTTCTGTACACTGAGCAGCACTTAAACATTGCTGAAACTCTACTCAAAAAAATGAAAATACAGACAAGTGGCTGTTAACTAGATTTTCTCACCTAAAGTATACGTGGCCTGACCGTGCTTCTCCCTGCTGATGTGAGGTGCTTTAGCCAACTTCTGTAGGAAGGGATAAAGCACAAAGAGGAAGATAAGAGCTAAGAAGATTATAATTTATACCCCGCTATCTGTACAACAGTGAAGAGCAGAAGTGACACAGCTGGTAGAACTGAAGAAAGCCTCAAACCTTTTTGGTGACACAGGCAAAAAAGGGTGGTTTTATGTGTAGTTAAGTTGTATGCTGATCTATACATTATAGTAAAGCTTTTACAGACTTGTGATTCTAGGTCAGCCCAAGTCTCCTGGAGAAAGTGAGCAACACGGAGAATAAAACCATAGAAGATTAAAGGAAGATGAAAGTTTTAAACTTTAATTTCAGTCCAAAGCATCTGTTCATTGCAAGAGGATCTGACTACTTAAGAAGCCTGGAATCTCTTATTTTATGCTATAGAGCAGGAGAAACAGTTGCTTCTGTGTGTGTGATGCCAGCACAATTATGTAAACATTTTTTTTTCTCTCCTTTCTTCACAGAAAGACAGACAGTAAGTCAAGGTCAGTTTAGAGAGCAAATCACTGTTCCTTCGATGTGGGATTATGTATTTGAAACCACCATTTTTTTCTGTACACACTGGCAACAGTTTGGCTGAATATATTCTCAAAAGTGCTTGTATTTGTCAGTATATGGAAATAAGGAGGAATTTGCCAGTATATACTGACGAAAAAAAAAATCCTTCTAAATCAGTTAGGACACTGAAATGGTAAATTAATTGAACTATGCTTTATATAGCTTATGTATAAAGAGCAGTATGTTTGTTTACAAATACTTGGGACTAGCTCAGCTACTTTAATGATGATGCCAAGAAATTAGACAGATTTCTATATCTGTGCTTTGTTCTTTCTGCTGACAACTGTAGATGGTTAAAATGCAAATCAATAACAACAATGCTATTGAGAGCTGTTATCTCTGTTAAATTCAGGTCTTGAAATGCAAAGATTGCACATCAAAGTTATTAACAGAGGTTGGTTGCCTGTGGCAAGGTGGATTGTTTTTTCCTTCTGCTTCTGTCTGGGCAGCATAATAGTAGTGAAAAAACCCATGCTGAACCTATGTTTCTTTCCTGAATATGTTGCTTGTGGGGTAGAGAGAGTACTTGAGAATACAGGTTTCCTCCGCTACCATTAAATGTCTTCTGCCTTGTGGCTGGAGGAGGGAAGTGCTGTGGGCAGCTTTCCTGTTCTAAATGGGTAATGAATCCAAATAATCCAACAGGAGATGTGATTTGGAGACTCCTTTTATGGTAATGTTCTGGGTGTTCTCTAGGTATATAGCTGTGGTGTGAAACAGAAGACCTGGTTCATTACTGTTGAACTGGTAGATCTGTCCTGCAGAGAGAAGAATGAGCTTGATGAGTGAGGTTTCAAACAAAAAGGAGAGTTCTGTAAACAATTTAAGAAAAGATCCAGACAGGAACAGATAACTGGGTTGTAACATAATGAACATCCAGGGAAAGGCCTAAAGGTATAAGCCATCTTCTTTGTAAACTGCTGTAATGCCTGCAGCTTTAGCATCCATGGAAGAAAAAGATAGTAAGAGGGCTGTTTACTTGTAAGTGCAGATATTTTGTGCCATTTTAAAGGTTGAAGTAAGGGAGAGTTAGCTGATTTAATTTGCCTACTTACAAAACTAACAAACAGTTTTCAATGGAATGCTTGATAAAGAAATACTAGATTCTTTCTGTTGCTCAGGACACAGCCATATGGAGAAACAAAGTGGAAAGATCATTTAGTGATGCAGACTCTTTCATTACTGGTTTGATGTCAGGTAAAAGAGTCTGTTCTTTTGCAGACATGAACGAGAAAATTGAGTATTCCTCTTCTATTTCTTTAACGTAGACATAAAAAGAAAATAACATTCTGGTTTAGAATAAGCCCTTAGTTTCTCCATTGTTGCTACATTTATAAACTGGTGGACACAATTAAAAATGAATTGCAAAAGTTATGGTAGATAAACAGGTCCTAAAGCAGACAGGACAGCTGATACATTAATGTGATCAAGGCAGCATCCTCACGTTTAGAAGCAGCAACAAAATTTTACAGCTAGTTACCTTGTGTAAAACTGAGAACATTCAGGGCAGTAATAAATGGTGTGCTTTCAGGATATGAGGTTTAAGAGGACAGGAACCATTAGACTCAGAGTGGCTTTATGACTTAACTGCAATGCAGAGGTTTCTCAGGAGAAGGTCTGCAGAATCCCTGGAGCCATTCGAAGACAGGCTGGATGTGGTTCTGGGCAACCTGATCTAGTTGAAGGTGTCCCTGCTCATTGCAAGGCGTTGGACTAGATGACCTTGGAAAGTCCCTTCCAACCTAAATTATTTCAATAATTCTATGACTCTGATTCTGTGATTCTGTGAATCTATGATTCTATAATCAGGCTCTTAATGGGCTTGATAAACTTCACTAGTGTTCTTTTGTTTTGAAAAGGATCACCATCTACCTAAGCACAGTAAACTGCCAAAGTAGTATGATAGCATTAATAATATGATCAAATTTAAACTTTTAATTAAAAAAAAAATATCTATCCCCTTGTTAAGACCAAGCCTATTGTGCTGAAAATCTAGGGTTCATGAAGTCCAGGATATTCTTGCACAATATGTTACATCTGTTAAATCTACATTAATAGTATTAAGTCTCTCATAGGAAACACTAGCCATCCAGAGCTGTAGCATTTCTGTTTTCTGCAAGGTGAAGTAGCAGATCTCAGATAGATGAGAGGAATTGTGACACAGCTGGATATAATGGAGATGTCAGGTTTAATAATTTGACTTTGCAGGCTGAGAACGTAATAGATTTTGTGGGGTTTATTTATAGAATCCTGTCTCACTGACATGGAGTTGGGAGAGTTTTGGACATATTTTCCTTGGCAAGCAAGTTTTCTTTTGCATAGGAAGACAGCTAAGAATGTGAGCCTCAGGAGAGACTAATTACATTGAGGAAGAAATGTCAAAGAAGCGGGACTTAAATTAATAATTAGATTTGGTAGTTATTCTTTCTTCTTTGCAGTCTCCCTTCTAGCAGTGTCACCTGCTTCATGGTTTTATATGCCATCCCTTCAATAGTGCCAGAGTTGGGAAAAAGCATGAGGAAAAGACAAATTTAGCAAGTCTTCACATTAAATATTGGCTGCTCTATGATTTGTTTTCCATTTGAAATCTACAGGACAAACAGCTGTTAGCAAGCTTTTCAGAGTGAGCCTGAAGAGACTTTTGTTACAGCTTAAATATGAAGGGGCCAACTTTCCTAATCATCTTTGAATGACTGAATGCTACCAAAAGGAAATATAATTGTCAGTAATGTACATCATGGCAGAGAATTACGCCATCAGGGCAAACGGAGTGTCCTTTAGCAATCAGACTTAGTGTTTCCTCATTTTGAGAGTACAAATAAATATTAACATTCTTTTAATGGAGAAAATTTAGGAGGCCTGGTTGTGCTTTTCAGGAAGATTTCAGTTGCATGTTCTAATGGAAAATAAACTGATTTTTGAAGTCTTGAAGGAAAGACATATTTCATCACTACCTGCTCTGGATGGCCAAAGGTAGAAAGCTTTAAACCTGAACACCCTGACTGAGCAAGTTCAACACTAAAGTCTAGATCTTTATTCTTATGAAGTCACTTGAATTTCCAGATTATGTACCAAGCATTATCACCTATTGATCTGAGTAGATAGGGTTGAGTTATTTTTCAACTGTGGTTGTAATGACAGTTCATAAACTCAGAGGAGCAGCAGCTTGTCTTTGTGTTATCAGACAGATTTTCACTTGGATTGATCTCATGCAGCACACATGGATGGTTGTTGGCTGGACTGAAATTCCACATTCTCTAATGTTCCACACTGCTAAACTTTTTTAGTTTGGTTTTTGTTCCTAAACAGCTGCTTTATTACTATTCATATAAAAACACCAAATTAAGATCTAGCAGAAAATAAATACGTTCTTTCTCAGTCTTAGCAATAAAAAAAGAGGGCTTCGTGCAAAGATGGATGCTGCAGAGATCATAACATAGTAACCTTATCGTCCCAAGTTCAGCACATTATGCTAGAGTAAATAGAATATATTAATCTGCAGTTAGCCAGTGATGTTAATCTAAAAACAATAGATCAGGTTGCCCAGAGAGGCAATGGCATCTTCATCCTTGAAGATAATAAAAACATGACACAGCCCCAAGCAACCTGCTGTAGGTCACCCTGCTTTGAGCAGGCGGTTGAACTTGGCAATCTCCAGAGGTGTCATCCCACCTCAGCAATTCTCTGATTAATACATTACCCAAGAAAACCTTCCTACTTTCTCAGAAGTTAGAATAACTGTCTCAGACCAGAGTCCTGTGTGAAAAAACAGGCCAGCCCCAGTATAGGGCATTGTTGTGGACAGTGAATTATAGAAGCTGAAAAACAAGTCACTCTGCAGATTGCAGTGATTATAATTTAGCTGTATTTTCCATATGTAAATGGATTTAGATGATCAGAATTTAGGCCTGTATCAAACCAGAACAATGAGACTAGTCTTCTAAAACACTCTGTCACTATACTGAGCAGGACTATGTATTTAAGTTAGGCTGTCTTAACAAAAATCAAGAAACTGTTCAAGAATGTTCTGGATATCCAGAAAGCTATGGATCCACATTTATTCAGACCTGAATTGGTCAAAACCCATCCAGGTCAAAAGGAGATCTGAAATCAGTGATACGTGTATATTCCTTATACGTGTATATTCTTATACGTGTATATTTACTTATTAGTACGTAAATGGAAGTGGAAAGGCATTGAATAAAAATGTCAAGTCAGGTAGCTGGGAACTGATAAGAAGGGCTAAAGAAACCAAAGCTAATATGGCTAAACATATTAAATACAAACAGAAAATTATTGGGTTATTGGAAGAATTTGCTCATTGTCCAGTGCTTTTTCATATATTTATCAGCAACTTGAATGAAAATATAAAACTTTTGCTTATGGAACTAGATTTTGAAAGAAAAAGGTCAGACATTTTAGTGCAGCTGTAAGAAACATAACAGACCTGGAGACAAAAAGTGCAGTCTACACCTCTGCATTACTGAAGGAGTCTTTCTCAAAAGCTGTGCTGATGATGTAGTTCAGAGAATATGCTTTGTTAGAAAAAACTAGTTTGAAGTGCCTGTGTTGACCTATTTTACCTGAATTCGCCACCTTGCACCGGTGTAGGTGTTTGTCAGGTCACTCTATAAAGCAGACCAGGGAGAAGATCCGAGCTTAAAATCAAAACTAACTTTTTAACATTTTTTTTTTAAAGTAGTTATTTTACAAGCTCACTTTTTTCTTAAAACAAACCAAACCAGGAACATGTAGTTACTGTAGAAAGTTCTCCACTTACGGTGTACAGCCTAGGACAGGAAATGATGGGAAGACTCCTTGAGCTTTTAGGAAGTCTTTGGATAGTAATGTACCTTTTCAATTATATATATTTTTTCCCCATATTTTTTACTTAAAAACAATTATGGCCATAGGTAAAAACACCTATAGTATCTCTCTCTGTCATATTTTTTTCTGACCCTGTTCAGAAAACATCCACATCAAATGGAGATATGAAACCAGTGATAAATGTATATTAGTGATGAGTATGTCAGTAACAGAAAAAAAAGGGAAAACATTGAATAAGAATGTCAAGTCAGATAGTTGGGAACTAAGAAAATCTTAAAAAAAAAAACAGGTTTGAGGTGATAGATGGGGATTTTCTTGATAACAGTGTCATTTGTAGATGGTTACATCATCTGTAATTTTTGCCTTCTCCTGTTATTTATGAACTGCATGTTTTTCAGGATTCAGGAACAGTTTCTCATTTTGTTATTATCTTTTAACTCCTTAGACTTGAGAGTTTAGAATACTGTGATCATGAGTTTCTGTGTATGTATACAATAACACAGAAATTATTTGTAAGTAGAACAATCACAAAGACAGCAATTTGTGAGAATTGAAAGGGCAAGGGAGGCTCAGAATAGAAATGTGATGCCACAGCCCTTTTCTAGGAGTGCGTGAAACTGCTGTCAATTAGGTCTAACAAGGGAATATTTATTACAAACGGTAGGGAAAAAATGAATGGAATTTGCAGGAGCTATACGTTGTGCATGAAAAGGAAAAAATCACACCTCCTCTCCATCAGTTCAATCTGAATGGGTGCAGCGTTTGTCTGGAGCTACTCAAATGCGCTTTATTCTGTCACAATGCAAGGATATACATGCTTTGTACTCTTCTGGAAAAAATTCTGTATGTTCATGGACACTTAGTTCTGCTTTGTTGCAAGTCAGCAAGCTGTCTCAGCAGTTTATATTTCAGTCTAGCCTCAAAGTGGAACCAGGCTGCAGCTTCCCCAGCGTTTTCGCTGCTTAGATTTTTTACACTGTAGCTTTTTGTGCTTATGTAAAGCGTGTTCTGTCTCAGAGAAAGTTCTTTCGCCATAGCAGAGGGAAAGTATTCCTGGCACACTTTTAGCTTAGACAAAATAAGAAATAATTGTGTTATAAGGAGCAATTGGGTCTCGCGTTGGAGAACCTCCCTTGCCCTTTTGGAACTGCCCATTATTTCATAAATTCAGTTAGCATGAGCACATTGATTTACTATCACAGATGCCTGGGTTTCTCCCCCATTCATTCACAATGCATCTAGCTTTTACCCATTCTTTTAATGTGTCTTTGAGATATAATACTTTTCTGAGTTGGTAATGTAAACCTCCAACTCAGAGATATGGGGTCACAAGAATACTTCTTTCTGCCACTGCTTCTGTGTCCTGTCACCTAAGTGACATTCATCCCAAAACACCTCCATAGAGGAGCAGCAGTGTCCATGCCAGCTGCCAGCTTGAAACAAAACAGCCTTACTCCTGAGCTGTCTCCTTTTTCTCTTGTTCATTAGAAAGGCATTAAGATTCAGTGAGCTTGTGATAAGGAAACCAAATGTTACAAAAACCTTGCTTCAATATATAAATATGTTACTGTCAAAAAATGAAGGAACTGTAATATTCATGTCTTACGGTGATGGAGAAAGAAACAGTTTTGGTATAAGCATGTCCCTGAAGTGGGAAAAGAGGAGTGATGAAGATACTCATTTAAGTCCCTGAAGAACAAAAGCATATGCAGAGTACTGCACTACCTCTGTTGCTGTGGTTTAGGAGCAGTCCTTAGGAACTAAAAGGGGTGACTGGTAACTTCTGTGATGAGAGAGTTTGTATTTACAAACTTACATGTGAAAGTTCTTGCTGTGAGCTCATCACTGGCAGCTACTTTCGTACCTGTCTCACCTATCCTGATTATAAGGCGTTAAATTGCACAGTCATGTTGGAATTAGGTTTGCTGAGGACAGGGATACAGAGGTGTCAGAGCTGGCTTTTCCCCTGCATCCCATCATCTGTCCCATGTTGGCTAGGCAGCCATGCCCCTCAGTCAAAAGCTGTGGTAGCATCAACTGAGCTTGATGGGTTTTGTGCCTGGACATGGGGGCTGAGGATCTTTTGGGGCAGCCCTGGGAAAAGCCTGGCAAAGTGTTATTTGAGTTTCTTCACACTGTTTTGCTTGGCCTTTGTCTCTCTGTGCTCCTTGGATGCTGTGCAGCTTTTATCGCATAACCTAACAGATAAGCCTTATAGGGATGTATGAGGTTGGGTTCAGGCAGCATCACGCAAGCCTGTGTTGCTTCTGATGTAAGCTTCTGTATTTGCGTAATGCAGCTCAGTGTTGCATGAATTCACTGGCTTGAGTGAGTGCTGCTGTGGAGATCTTTTCCTCTGTGCATTTATTAAGGTCTGTAAATGAGTACCTTTAAAGAAAGAGAAACTTTAAGCCGAGCAGTTTGCATCACAGTATGTAATTTGTATGGTTTCTAAAGAAAATTGACATTTCCTTTGAAATTATAAGGTTGCTGTTATTTCTTCTGTGTCTCTGAAATTGCTCATAAAATGCATTCGTGTGTGGTCTCTTAATTCTCAACAATTACAACATTTAAAAATTAATTTCATGCCTGTTGTTCATGCAATTTATACCTTTTTTTTTCCCTTGAAATCTCTAGTTCTGTTAAATAAAGGAGCAAATTCCTTCCAGCTCAGCAAAACCGCATTTGCAACGTGCTGTCATTAAACAGCTGAAGCTGAAGCGCCAGGGAGACTGAGCTGTCCCAGTCCCTTTCAGTATTTTCTTATTCTGCAGCTACAAAGAACATGTTGTTACATAACTAACATAATTTTTAGTGTCACACCAGGCAGCTGGCAAAATGGAAACTGAGAACTGGGTTATTTCGGTTAGGAAAGAAAATTAATATATGATATTATTTAGATATGCTTTATTTACAAATAGAAAAGTTCTGTATGCTGAAGAGCTCTGAAGAGAAGCTGTTCTCAGCAGAAAAATTCCCGCCAGCTTCCTTCAGGCAATAGGAAGTGTCAAAGGTCATGTGTCACTGTTTAAACTCATGTATTGCTGTGACTTCATTTGCACGTTACAATCTTTACCTAAAAGCTCCGTGGTAGAAATTTCAGTTATTGCTTTTAAACACAGATGCTCGAAGTGGTTTCTGGTATACTCATGTACCCATGCCTAAATAGAAATGGCCTGGTTTGCAGAGGTGTGATCAATTCTAGGTCCTATTGAAATCAATGGGAGCTGATGAGTACTCAGTTCTTTTGAAAACCAGGCCATTTATATATAGGTGCCTAAATGTGGCACTCAATTTTGAAAAGACTGGCTTTAAGATAATATACCATCTTCCTCCTTTTGATGTCTTGGTCCCTGCACTAAGAAAGGGTAGGAAGGGTAATGAAGAAACAAAAGAAGACTTATCAGAGCACTCAGGAATATTTCTGTGTAGTTGGTACCCTATGACTATAAAAGTAATTTTTAAAATCAGTGAAAGCAAGTTGCTACTGGGCAAAATTTCCTCTTCCTGTAGTTCCTCCACTTTGTATTAGGAATGCAAAGTAAAGAGAATGGCTACTCCTGTGCATCACTGGTAATTATGTTTGTCACAAATAACTGGAAGATACAGACACAAAAAAAGCCCCAACAACCCAACCTGATACCAGAACGACTCTTCTGTAAACACTTATTTTTTTTCTTCTAACTTCCAACAGAAAAAATAGATGTTGAAATGCATTCATGCACAAACATTCATTCACTGTCTCTCCTGCTTTCCACAATACCATGAAAGCAACTTTCCCTAAAATACAGTTCAATTTTCCACCAATTTTCACATAATGTATAGTGTTTTAAAATTTTTCACTCCATATGCTGCGAAACAGAAAAGAATGATGGTCTGTTATCATAATAAAAGCTCTGCCAGACAATATGGTTAGAGGCTTTTGTAAAGCTTGCAGCATCCCGAGGAACTCATTTCAGCCATGCCATTAGTATCCTCCCAAGGAAAGCATTCAGAGCCTTCAGGACAGAATTTTACTCACAGTTACACAACTGTACAGAATGGCATATAACTGATTCAAGAAACTGAATACAAGCTGAAGCATTAGAAATAATTATTTTTCATTACATGATCACAAGATTACAAAAAGAAGCCATTTGGAGTTTATGACAGGTTTATGACCTCTAGGTTCTGCATTTCTGAGCTTTTCAGGGCAATCATGTGACTTGCACTTTTCAGGTTCTAGATGGGGAAACAGTGATATTTATTAACCTGTTTTCCCATGGCTTTGTTCCATGTGGCTCCTCCTACTTTTAATAAGGTGTAATCTCTGAACCTCTTTTGGGGTGAGGACTTCTTTATAGATTTGCTAGTATCTCATAGTTTGAGCTGACTTTGTGGACTTTCTCTTGGATGAGGAGGAGAGATAGGAAAGAAAAGGCGAACTTCCTTCTCTATCCAGCAAGCTATTTTCCTGAAAATTGTAGGAAAGGAATATACTAAAACCTGCCCTTTTGTTCCCTTCTGTTGGATTTAATTTTAAAATATGGTGACAAAGGAGCACTATGAGGTTCACAGAACAAAAAAATAATCTTTTTTTTCCCTTAAGAAAACAAGCTAAACTGCAATTTGATTCTTACATTATCACACAGTTCTGAGTTGATGTTTTGAGAAAAAATGTTAAAACTGGATGAAGTTTTGGGCAAGGATGGAGAATTCTCCTTTCAAAGGCAGAAGTAGGGTTTTTTTCACTTTATCGCAGGGGTCAGAATTTGGGACTGAAGTGCAGAACTTTTCTGGGCAGAGTCAGTCCCATCTATTTACAGCTGAGCCTACCTGTAGGTCAGGTTAGTATGGACTTGTAAGTGATGTTGGATCATTTAATTAATGTCTCTGAAGTGCACTCAGAATTGAAACAAAACCTTTTCTCAGTTTAAGCAGCCTTTTAAGATAAGGTCTAAAAGACAGCATTTAGGTTCACCTTAGTTTAAGGTTGTTTGCTTTTGATAGCGCTGTCATGTTCACTAATGTAAATACATTTTAACCATGGTATCCCTTTTTTGATGTAAATGTATAAATTCCAATAAAGTAAACGGAAATTCTCTAGTTTAGAAGAAATAAAGACATGGTTTGTTGCACTTCAATATACTTTAGAGCTTGGGAATATTCAGACACCATTTTAGGTATTTTTAATGGGTTGCATGTTTTAATGGGTAAAATATGGGATACTTTCTGGAGAAAGTAAAGCCAAGGGGGATAATGAATATAAATTATGAATAATGAAACAATTAGGTAATAAATTTCACATAACCTACCTGGACTGTATTCAAAGACCTCAACATCTCTGAAGACTCTGGTGTTCCCAATATCTCAGGTCTGTTCATGGAAGATGATGGGTTGTTAACCAATATACTGAATAGGTATGTAAACTCTGTGCTGGTTCGAGACATGTTTCCCCTTCCTCTTCCCCAAATCTTCTTGCTGTGTACAAATGCTCCTTTGTTTGTCCAGAGCAGTAAGTGACCTTGTCATTTCTGTGATAAGAGGCACTGATTGTGGTGCAGACCTGCTAAGCAGATCTTGGTGGGCAGTGGGATGTGGCCACTTAAGCCCCACTCTGTAGGGAGCAGTCTGGGGGACACTACCCCTGCAAAGGTGGCAGTGAGCAGCCTGGGAAATGAAAGTGAGCGCCATTGGGGAGGCCAGGTGGAGCTTAGACATGCACTTGATTCAAGAACTGTCAGCTACACCGATTCCATAATGAGATACTTTAGTTGGTGATTTTACTTATCTGTGTGGAATTACCTTTTGTTCACTAAGGTCAGGCAGGAGATCTGCTGGCATAACAACAAATGGAATTGGGAGAGAGACATAAGCACTTTTGCACTTTTAATATAATCTCCATGGGATGTTAGTAATGTAAAAGCCAAGTTAAAAAATGTCATCCCAAATCCTTTTTCTGTGGGATTAACCAAGAGAAAGGAAGCATCTGCACAGTTGAGAGACTATGACAGCATAGATTAATCTTAGCACATGCAACCATTTTTAGATTTAGAGATTGTTAACAGGGATTTATAGTCATTCCATAAAATCCTTCCAGACCACACGGATACTTGGTTCCTTTGGCTTTCTTGCAGAAAATCTGTTCCCTGTGCTTAGCCTTCCTAAGCCTCTCTGTTCCTGCTGTTGTCGTCAGCTGTAATGCTGGCCACCGAATGTAATTAGTTTCCATGTCACATTGACAGCTTTACACATTGATGGTATGTATTACCTGGAGAAACAGGTTCTCCACGCAGATAATACTGTTCTTCTAAGAATTACAAGAAAATGTGATGGCAGAACCACTGTATCAGCTAGTCTGCAAGCCTTGTATTTCTTGTATCATTGGATATTGTAGCACAGATACAGCAACAGAGATTTTAAGCTCTTCTAATTCAATTGGAATAATGTCTTATACTGCTTTGAGGATCTGTATTTTTGTCAGTGATGTTTTTTAGAAGTTGCCAAATCTGGAAGTCCAAGTCAAGTCTGTTGCAGGTCCACATAGCCAGGTTCAGCCAGAAGCAAGTCTGAACGTGTATTCTCAGTAGGTTACACATGCATACAATACAAATATGCGTGCGTATATGTATACCTGTATGCATACGCATATGCATACATATGCATGTAGCCAGCAACACAGACCAACCCAGGCAGAAAACATAGTACAAACACAAACAGCCAGTTCCCATCTCTTGCAAAACATACACGTATAGAAATATATGCATATACAATGTGGATCCCACCAGCAGCTGGGCTCAGACACTCAGTATGCTTCATAGCTGCTCCTAGGTCCATGTTCTTCCCACTTGCTGACACCTGAACGTAAAACCCCTGGGGCCCACAGCCCTTACAATGCACACACAGACACACACTTACTCACAATAGTTCCCTGCAAGATCTGAGCTTAGAAACTCTGTCTTCACAGTAGCTGCCCCTAGATCTCCGTCTCCTGGCCACCTCAAGTGCAGATACTCAGATACATGCACACATTTGCCCCGCAGCTGGTACACCTTAGTGCTAATGAAAACCCAGACCCCCTGCTCTCTCCAGTAGCTGGCTTGAATCCCATGGCGCCTCCAGCAGCCAATTCACAGACCCTCCAGTCTCTCCAGACTTATGACCCCATTGATATTTTGCTCCCCAGTCTCTTACAATGCACACCAGCTGTTCCAGCTTGGTGTTTGCTGAGGTTTGCACACTGATATACACATCCATGTGCTGCGCACACAGAGTGGCTCTCCTACTGCTCCCCCACTACTGGTTCTGTCACTTTGGCCTCCTTGCACACATGTGCAAACATGCCTGTCAAACCGACAGAAAATAGACATGTAGTTTAAAGAAATAAGTAACTGTTTAGCAGTGGTGAAAGATTTATTCCTCCATGAAACTGCCTCTGCATCTGAAAAATTATTTGGAGTTCCCAACAGTATTAGGATAATCTTTACCTGATTTCTCTGTTGGCCTCTTGGGAAGAGAAGGCACTGGGAAATTGCAAGAGTGAAATGGATTTCTCTACCCTCTTCATGTAATTGAAGCCGGTTACTAAACTGTGAGGATGCTGCTTCCTTTCTCTTGCTTTACCCTCACAGTCAAGTTTCCACAGATTCACAAATCCAAATGAAATGTGTCTGCATGTGTCCTCATTGTCATGGTGTCCTCTGCAGCTTTCCCAAGGATAGTAGTGAATGGGGTTTCAAGAGGAGTCTTCTTATCCTCAGCTCTGATGATTGAAAAGGGGAAGCTGGAGCTTGTGCAGCTGACCTGAAAAATGACAAATAGCCTCACAGAAAAGAAAGCCTTGGAATATCCAGTTAATAACAATGAAAATATATTTGAAACTGTTTATTAGAAAATAATACTTAGAATGAATGTTCTCAAAATTATTCATATGGTAGTTCCCAGGAAACTGGACTCCATTAGTTAAAACCTTAATGTCAAGCATGAATAAATTACGGTCAAATTTTAGCAAAGAAATATCTCTCATGCACAGAAAGATGATAGCAGTGTAAAGCATTTTGTTACCTTAACATAAGCTGATTGTGAGTGCAGAATAATAAGACAGCATAAAAAGCATCATTTTCAACTCTTGGAGAGGATTTAGAGTAAAGCAGGGCATAAAATATCAGACAGGGTAATGGTATATGTGATCTTGAATGCCATTGACTATAAAATACTAGCAAAATTATGTATATTTTACTATTTTTAAAAAATTCAAATTCCATTTTCCTGACAGTCTTAATTTCTGTAGACTGGTATGCATATTCTATCCTAGAAATGTACTTTTGCTCTGTAAATGCAGTTTCTGATGTAGAATATGTAAAAGAGTCTAAAAAGTTCCAGTAGATCGTAGAATCATGGAATCATAGAATAGTTAGGGTTAGAAAGGACCTGAAGATCATCTAGTTCCAACCCCCCTGCCATGGGCAGGGACACCTCCCACTAAACCATGCCACCCAAGATTCTGTCTAACCCAGCTTTGAACACTGCCAGCGATGGAGCATTCACAACTTCCCTTGGGCAACCCATTCCAGTGCCTCACCACCCTTACAGTAAAGAATTTCTTCCTCATATCCAATCTAAACTTCCCCTGTTGAAGTTTGAACCCATTACCCCTTGTCCTATCACTACAGTCCCTCATGAAGAGTCCCTCCCCAGCATCCCTATAGGCCCCCTTCAGATATTGGAATGCTGCTATGAGGTCTCCACTCAGCCTTCTGTTCTCCAGCCTGAACAGCCCCAACTTTCTCATCCTATCTCAAATCTGTTTGCTCTGCTGTGTCAGATGCAAATAAATTTGCTTAAAAGCCATTAGCTGTCAAGCTACTTTATAGCATCACAGTTCTGAAAGGTAGGAAACAGGCTCAAGGGTAATTCTGTGCATATCCCTGCCTGAAAAGCATTTTCTAGTGTCTTGCACTCATAGGACATCATGCCACACACACATACCCTCTGTATATCTATATTGTAAGCTCTGATGTGTTCAGGGTATGTGCTGGTATAGTTGCACCTTACAGTTGGAGCATACATTCTGAGCGCAAGTTACTTAACAGTTCATGTAGGTTTCTCTGCTGCCTCCCCTCGCTTGCTTCTCTTGGTTTGTTTGCTTGCAGGAAAGCAGTACACAGCACTGCTACATGCACAATTTGGCTGGGGATAATTTGAGGGATTCTCTTGCTATTGCTTATTTCCTTGCATGACAAGAAAAGTCCTATATTTGTCTCTGTTCTCCGGTCTAAAAGCATTATTTGTCCTGTTAAGGGGTCAAGCTTTGGATCAGGAGTTTATTCTGAGTAAAGTATCACAGTAGGGTTCTGTGATAACACAGATTATAATAGCATCCTGTTTCAGTGAAAAAGATTGCTGATGCCTCATTTTCCATATTACTGGAGGGAAAGTGCAGAGTGAATGAAGTATGTCATGGGCGAGTTAGTAAGGTAGTTTGGAATCTTATTGTGTTCTGTGCAAAATGGTGTTTCCAAGTACAAACCAGAAGTCTGTTTGGAAGATTTGAACTGGGGTTACAGTTGGGAAATATCCTTTTCTTGTTAGTGATGTGTCTTGCAGCCGTATTTGAATTGCTTGGAGTCCACTAATCGGCTTTACTGGTAGACCTGCTGAGAAAGCATTGCAGTTGTCCTAGCAAATCACAAGAAAGAAATGTATGGCTTAGATTGCTGAATAATTTTTAGGCACGGTATGAATCTGTCAAGAACGTTTCATAAGCATTGCCAGGCCAATTTAACTGTAGCAGTAATGGGCTAAGAACCAAAAGAAGTCAATTATTTTTCCTTTCCCATTTATTTTGAGATTTGTACTTTAGTAATTTTCTTAGTCCTGGAAAGAAGGAACATTCAATGCTGCCTTCCACTGCCTGATATGAGGCATTGACGTGTGAGTGTAGCTGGTTTGTATTTTCAAGTGAAAACCTGACAGAGTCTGCATTGGATAGGCACATGTCTGTGTATTCATGTAAGTGTGCCTGAGTCCGTTCCATGAAAACCCTGAGGTGACTTAGGAGTCCAAATTCAAATGTCAAAGTTGCGTTATATGTTTTATTTGAAGTAGGATTGATGCCAAAGCATTTGACCTTGGTTTGACAATGAAACTGAGAATTGCAATTCACCATGTATTTCAGATACACACGGGGCTTCCGCACAGGAGCGTGGATGGAAAGTGCTGGTTTGCAGTCCTGTTTCCTCTCTATTTGAGGCTGAGTGAACTGGTGGTGGAAAAAGGGGAGCTGGCTCTGGCATCTGAGACTATGCAAATGGAAGGGACTCCTTGTAGCTTGCCAAGAGGGTTGAGAGTCCTTACTCTGTGTTGTGTCTGTGTCCAGGGTCAGCTTGGAAGAGATGCAGAAAAGCAGTGTTTGCTTGAAACATGGTGCTATAGCTGTTATTTTTGACAGAAAATCCTAAAATCCTTACACCTGGCTCCATGAAATAGCAAAATAGGCCTTTAGTCACATTTCAAACGTATCTTCACTTGCTCTGCTGTTATGTCTCGGCAGAATAATAGGTATCACTGGAGCATAGAACCTAGATCTGGAACATTAACTGTCACTCCGGTGGGACAGCTTGCTCACTTCTTGTGCAATACAGAAAGAATTGAGTTTATTTCTATCCTCTGATACTCCCTTTCCAAAACAGAAAGCATAGCGATATTGCTAAATGTGCCTGCCTACAACCACTGATCCTTCAAAGTCTTATGTACAGGGACTTATCTTGACTATTCACATGTTTTACCCCATACTGTTACTGTGCTGATGTTTTTACTAGGTTCTTCACGCTTCTTATTTATAGGCATTTGTTGTTTAGTCCATACTGATCTGCAAGATTCACATGCTTTCTGTTGGTTCTCAGGTCTGAGTGTGGGTCCCCCAGAGAGAGGTAAGAGTTTATCTGTAAGAAAGCCTACAAAGCTCATAATAAGGGTTTTGGGGATTTTTTCAGGTTTTATTCAGAGTGAGAAATTCCAGTTTAAATTTCTGGTGTGATCAGTGCCATGTGGTGTAGGAGTGCAAGCTCTGAAAAAAAAATAAACTCATGAATGCATGAACTGTTTCAAGTAATAGTCAAAAGGGAAGACAGGGTGGTTAAAAACACCACTTCAGAAACCATACTCCGTGTGCATGTTGCCTATTCAGAGCAGAAGGGGCAAACAGTGTGCTAAGCAAATATACCGCAGAACATGGGAATTAACTGGGACCATCGTATTACTTTCTGAGAAGACTGAAAAACATAACAAGTTGTGAATATGGTGGGGCTAGACTGGCCTAGCTTTTCCCAGATTCATAAAAATTTCACTTTGGGTAAATGAAGGCAATAATTCCTAAGGAAAAAAAAAAAAGGCAAACAAAAAAAAGACCTCTAAACACCTTTTTTTTTTTTTTGTAAGAAAAAGTCAATAAGCAGTTTATCAGGGAAGGATACTTGTTTGTTTTGCATTTTTAGGCCTTTCTGTAACTCAGAAAGGTCAGCTCGATAAACTTGTACTTATTGAACCTAATTTCAAATGTAGTTTTCCCTTTATCACTTAGAGTAATTTTAATTGCCAGTAAGTGTTCTCTTTCCATGAAGGGGAAAAGGAGCCTAAGAGAATACAGCAGAGAGGGGTTGTTTTCAAATAGATGATTAAACCATTCCACTAGAAAATCAAATTAGATTGGAACGAAATGCAGCTATGGAAATGCTATTACTTTGGTGAATTGCATGCAAGAATTCTCATTCAAGAGTTTAACAGGAATTTCAGTAGCTAGGTGCAGAAGTATCATCTTCAGAGAAGAGAAGTAATGTAATTGAGGAGGCTTTTGGGTCTGGTAGATGATGTAAAGCAAAGAAGCCTCCAGTAGAATGTAAAAGAGTTAGCTAAACTCAGAATGGATCTATGTTTTGACAGGTAAGAAGGTAAATTTCCAGTGATGCCAACCTAACTATATGAATTTTTAATGATGGGCAGACCCCTATTTGGTTGGTTTTGGGTGTTTTCCCATTGCTAATATGCTTAAAAAAAGGTACTTGCTAAGTGACTTCCTGGATCGGGACCAGGGAACCCACCCAGCTTTTTTTTTTTTTTTTTTTTTTAAGATTGTGATTAATAGAATTTTACTGTGTTAGTGTTGTATCATCTGAATGCTTACTAATAGAATAGGGAGATTCTACAGTCCACATTAGTACTTTAAAGTATTACTTAAATCCTCTCTCTTGTGCTTATGTTTCTAGTTCCTGCAGATTTCTAAGGGAAATGTTGAACAGCTTCTTTGGAAAAATCCATTACAATACACTGTTTCTGAGCAGTGCTTTCTAAATAATCCATACAATTTTATAGATTCTTGAAGCCTCACAGACACTTTGATAACATCTTTGAATTACTTGACTGTGGAGATGAGTGGGTGTGCTTGATAGAGAGAAGGAAGCTGTGAAAAGAGCCCTGCTATGTGGAACATAGATCATTTGTTAAATGACTTGTCTTGTTTTCTTGTAGCTTGCACTGAACAGACTCTGCCTCTTCTGCACTTAGGTGAGGGTTGGATTTTTTCAGTTATATCCAGTAAAATTAAGTGATTACTGTGACACTGTGGTCCAGTATGATTGAAAAATCAGGTAGACAAATACAACAATAAATTAATTCAGAATATTAAAACCAGCATTTCCTGCTCCTGTGGTATTTGAGAAAGGGGTATGAGGGTATTTCATAGGGGCAGTGGCAGGTTGGGCTTAGAGCAGCACTGCCCAATTTGGTGTCTGACAGAAGAGGCATGGTTGGAAGGGGCAAATAACTGCACACTTTCAGTGATGCCAAGCTTCCTATGCAAAGTTAAAAATTATGGGCAGATCCCTGTTTGGCTGTGGGTTTTCTTTCTTTTTCACACTAAATCGAGACAACTGCTCATGTGCATCAAGTACGGTACTTGCTATATGCTTTGCTGGGTTAAGGAAGAAAAGCTCATGCCACGTCACCTGAAAATGAGCATTTTGTTACTGAACAGATTTGTGTGTAAAGTTCTGGCTAGGTGAAGTGCTGAGGTACAGCTGTGCAGTGGGTACCTGCCATGGTCACAGAAGGTCGTGAGGCATTTCCATTGCTAAGGCAGCCGGATTAAAATGTTTTTTCATGAGCATGGCTAATTCAGTCATTACGAGTTTTCCATTTAGAATAACAGGGATAAGTCCTCTGCCTTTGTGGTTTTCTGTAGTATTTTCTATGAAATAATCTGCCTGAAAAATGAAGCAGTCCTTGTCTGTAATCAGTGATGTGTGGTACATTAAAGGATCCTTTCAGTAGCAGTGTATTTTTCATCAACTAACTGTGTCTGAATGTAGTCTGTAATAGATTAATCCACTTTTCTATTCACGATCTTTCCAGAATAACAACAATGTATCCCTCATTGACAAAACCTCACAAGCTAGGGGGAAAACAAAACAAACAAAAGAAAACAGCCAAAGAAATAAAAAATTAAGTAGAAGCTGCTGTTGAGGAGTCCACCTGCGTTGTCCATCTTCTTATGGACCGGAGGAAATGAAATGGAAACTCAAGCATGTGAAATGGAGTTTTAAGCATGTGAAATGGAGTTTTAAGCATGTGAAATGGAGTTTTAAGCATGTGAAATGGAGTTTTAAGCATGTGATACAACCAATTAATGTGATTCTTAGTTTTCCACTGTTTTGGTAAGGTGGGAGTTTTGTGGTAGGAAAAGGCGGTTAGTTGAGTGGTTTTCTTTTCGTCAATTATTTTTTTCCCTCTAAAATGCAGATTATTTCTTTTGCAATTTTCTGTGAGAACCTGTTACTTTAGAGCTACTGGCTGAAACAGAAAAAAAATTAATTTCATGGTGTTTCTGAAATTATCGTATGTCTTACTCTCAGACTGACAAAACTACATTGCATAAACCTCCATTACTACGTATTTTTACTCCTAAAAGTGCAGTTAGGAAGAATAAACCAAATTAAGAATATTTGAGCTGTCAAAAATTCAGATTCATAAGCTTATGAATACCCCTAGGTGGCACTACATGCTTTTTTGTTCAAAAGTAATCAAATGCTTTATGTGTAAATAAAAGCAAAATCATATTAGCTTAATACACATTATGATCTTTAAAGTGTCAGTTGTATAATAGACTCTGTATTTTCTCTAATAAAGATGGCTAACAAGTTCTTCTCTGAGGGTTGCTGGTATTATCTAGAGTTATTTGGAGGTTTTTTGTGAAAAATGCATACAAGGATTTGACTATACATTTTTCTTTTAAAGAAGAATAAAAAATTAGCTAAAATATGTTCACGGTTTTTATTTTTATTTTATTATGTTTTGAAACTTCCCTGGTAAAGCCATGACAACAGTGAGAGAAAGGACAAGCAGGAGTGGACTGTGTCTGGGTGGCTGGCCTGTTTGATAAGAAGATAGGCTTTTTCAATAAAATTCAGATGTAATGAATTGAAAATGTCATTAAGAAATGGTGTTTTTCCTACACCAGGTGACAGCCATGTGTCTCAAGATACTAATGACACATTCAGCCGGACTTGAAGAAGTCTATGCTTTTTAAAGGTAGATATCAGGAGTTACATAAGACAAGGTTGATTATATTATATTAAAATCAAAAGGAAATTAGCAAACCAATAAACAATAGAATGAAAGATCCCAATTTTGATTTTATTTGCTTATGCATTTCTTTACATCCATATTTAGGCTTTTATTTCAATGGAAGTTAGCACATTGTGTGTGTATTAATCCTTTCTAGTGACCAGTTAGGTTTCAGTTTATTAATAATTGTGTTATTCTTTTTCATCTATTGACTACTTTTAGGCAGGAACTGTCCTAAAATACAAAAGAGGGGCAAGACTGCTCTGTGGGTTTGTGTGGAGATGGAAGACTTCCAGTGGACCTGCTTCAGCTTTTAACACAGTGCAAGCACAGGGCAGTGCAGCACCAGGGACATTACTGCATGAATACCTAAGCTGGCTTAGTGCTCATATCCTTGTTGTGTAGGGTCTAGGTGTCAAAAAAGAGCCTATTAAGGGAGCAGAGGAGCAACATCTGTTATTTCCTACCCCCTCAATCCCACACGAGCAGTGAGAAATGCCCTTGCAGGTTGGTGCAGACCTCTTTCAAGTTTCTTACTGCAGGGAACAAAGATCTTGCTGGCCCTTGCAGAGCGAAGAGCAATAAACCCAACGACTGCAAAAACCTCTCTGAGGGTATTTACGTGCTAAGACTCGAATGTAAGTCTTCCCAGGTGTCTGTTAAATTCAGTGAAATGGTGAGACTCTTCCAGACAGCAGTTTCCATCATTCAGGTTTCCTAACTCCAGCAACACTGGAAGATTTTTCCATTGAGGGTGCCCATCTAGCTCTTTCAGTGATAAAGGCAGGAAGTTTAGGGTTGGTCTGTGTGTGCCATACAAGAGGAAAAGCAAATGAGAGAAGTCGTCTCTTGTTCTTTCACTTGGCTTTTTCTAAAGAGGTGTCCTCCATATGAATTGCCATTACTGCTGTGCTCCAGTTGGTAATCGATACATACAAGTATAGGTACCTATACATTTGCATGTAGGCTTTTCAGTGTGATCACACATATTAACTGTATTGATTCAAAAGGTGAAGCAGGACAGCTGAGCTGCAAGTGACTGAAGAGGAATCCCTGTGGTAGTATTTCTTAGCAGTCATTAGTAATGGTGACACTTGGGCCGTTGCTGAAGTAGCACTGAGGAAATTGGCTTCAGTCCTTTTGGTTCGGGGATACTAATTTCTGTGTCACCTGGTATAGAAGTACCGAAACAACCAAAGTGAAAACCACAAAAAATCTTTAACTGTTTCCTAGAATGATTAATAATAGTGTGTGACATTTGTAACCTCAAATGCAGTAATGGGAAAATAAGTCTGAAAGCAGAAGTGGCCTGGGAAAAAAAATAGTAAAAAAAGCCTACAGAATTAAAATGCAATGGGCTATGTTGGAGAAGAACAAAATGTTCAGACAGCCTCAGTGTTCATTTTATGCATTAATCCACGTGGCGCTTTTTTCAATCCTTAATTAGCCAGATCTCTGTGATGTTGCAAGTTGCTTAGCAGGGCAGGTTTTGTTTGTTTGTTTGTTTGTTTGTTTGTTTGTTTGTTTTAAAGTTGGTGTAAAATAAGTAATAGTAATAATAGAGATAGCAAGGAAAGTTTGCAGTTGGGTTGTGCATGTTCTCTGCCAATTTTCAGTGCTTGGTAATCTAGGCTGTGGCTTGTATACTCAGTGAAGCAGACTTTGATGCCCTATTTCTCTCAGTTTCCTGGTAAATAGCATTTAAGTCCATAGCACATATAAAACAGTGGCAGTGTATTTTCTCTTAGGTCTTCATATGAAGATAACAGAAGTAACAAATACCCACATGATGGTATTCTTCAATTGGTTAGATAAGATCCAATCTCCATGTGAATCCTGTGCAAACTACAAAAGATGTAAAATATAGTGGTTTGTCTCTAGCTTGCTTTTCAGAAAAGAGCATGTTAACAACATGGTCAGTTTTACCAATACAGGTACAATAAATGCAAGAACATATAATGCAGGCTGGTGTAATATAGCTGTCTGTTGATAACAGAAAGATATGCATGTTCTCAGTGCCACACACCAATAAAACTTGAACATTTTTTTGTATTTATTTTGATGTAGAAGATATACAAGGCAATGCTTATGGGTTCTTTTACTATTTCAGGCATAAAACTAAAATGTGAAACGTCTGATAAACCAGAGAATAATACTTGAACTGAAATCCATATGAACCATAGCTCTTAGGTTTCTGTTATCTTTACCACAGAGTTGTCTCTCCCTCTTGCCTGTCTGTTGAACTCATCCCTCCCAGATCCTTTCTCCTCTTGTTGTCAGGACATACTAACTGCTATTTAATTTATCTCAGTCACAAGAAGACAAGGGAAATTAAGTGAAATGCTGGATCCACTGAAGGCAGTGCCAAACTCCTACAGACTTTCTGGGAGCAATGATTTTCCTCCAATACTGAAGGTGTATATATCCTAAAAAGAAGCTCTGTACATTCTTCAGTAAAGAGCTTTTTGAAAGTGAAGAAGAAATGGAGTAGGTGGAAAAGAACTGTGTATTGAGTGTGTCATTGATTTGTGCTGCTTTTATACACAGGCACAGTGCATTTGGTGGTGAAACACTGTTGAGGAGAGTGTGGCAAAGGTAGAAGAGTTTTGATTGCGTAAGACCTACCAGGCATGTATCAAATGCCCAGTGTTGCTTCTGCATACCTCTGTCATATGTCATCTGTATATGTTTGTGTATGCATATATATGCAGATGATATCACAAGTATGTTAGTACCTTATATCCAGCATCAGAAAACAAATTGTGCTCTGTTTTCCCATTTTAGCAGTTGTATGAAAAGATTTAACAGAACACTAAGTGAAATAATATTCTGCTTGTAGCTGACAGTGAAATACTGAGAGAGCAGATAATTGTTTTATAATTGTGCTTCTTCAGAAGCAAAGAATCAATAATCACTGAGGTGCAAAGAGAAGACAAATCAATTGAGAGGAAAACTAAAGAGTTCGAAAGGAAGATGCTGGAAAGAAGAGACCTGACTGATTTAAAAAGGGTTTAGTCTGTGATTACAAAACCTCTTCCATCTTTTGAAAAATGTATTTTGTAAGTTGCTTTATTTTGACTTTCAGAGCTAGCATCCACTTTACTGTTATCAATTATGTAGGCTTTTTTATATAAATAATATTCATCACTGTTTTTTCTCATGTAAAGACACTGAAAGCTCTCACTCCATGATCTTAAGGGCATAAAAGGGTTGAGAATTTTATGTTGGAAATTATATGTGGGAAATCAGATTGTAGCTGGTCAAACCTCAAAGGATTTCCTAAGATGATCATTATTGTGGGTTGGTTCTTTTTTCTTTCTTTTTTTTTAGCAGTAAAAATTATGACATTTTGATGTCTAGAAAACACATGGGTGATGCAGGAATTAGTATTATTTGTTCTGGGCATCATATGGGAAGAAAAAACTGCATTTGGCAGGTTGATGTATGAAAAATGGCAATTGTTTATTGCTGCTTCTAGGGCGGGGAATATTAGAGGAAGTTACAGGCAGATGGACTACCCAAGTGACAGAGTTATTTGGTCAGGTGATAAATTGTCCAGGTAATTTCAAAATTGTGCTTCAGAGAATACTGCCTGATAAAGAATTGAGTAAGTGCTACTCTACATTCAACAGTCTTTGAGAAAAATCCCTGCAGCCTATTTTGACCTGTTTTCATTGCTTATGCACTGTCTCTGCACGGCAAGGACTGGGTAGGCAAATAGTTTCCAGAGCTCTGTAAAAACATGGCTTCTTCCTTCTCTCATGCCCTTTTTTCCCTTTCTTGAGTTACGCCACACACACGCACACCCCACAGTCACACAACAGTTATGCAGCTGGAAGATCACTTGGATATAAACCAGTAGCTGGCTTGTGGGATGGGGTTGCTTGGTTGCTCCTAGACATCTCATTAGAAATAAGAATGCCTGATAAATAAGAGGATCTGCTGCCATCCCCACATAAATGCTTTGAGACACCCTGACTCTCTGTGTAAAGGCCTCAGTTTCGCCAATCATGGCATGAGCGAGGGCAGACAGAAAAAAAAATTACAAACCCCAAATATCCTGGTGTTATTATCATAATAGATGACCTCAGAAGAAGTGGAAGGGGAAAGGGCAGCCTGCAACCCTGATGGGGGGTGCTGGTGCTCCTACTGGCACTCACCAACTGTGTTGCTCAAGAATGTGCCTCAGCAGAATGTGCTTCCATCCTTGTTGACCACGTGTGAGATGCCATCCTGTGCTTCCATCCTTGCTGTCCATGTGTGAGATGCCATCCTTCAGTGCTCCTCACGGCAGTACCTGAACAGTGCAGTCTTGCTGAGCCCATTTCCACACATATACTGAAATATGCATTTCCAGGATTTAGCTTTCTAGAAATAAAGGATTTCTGTAATTTAGGACTAGCTTAGTAACAGTAGGATGATTGAAATATTGTTGCAGACTTGCAAACTCTTCCAGTGTTATTGTAGGCCTTCCAGCATTGCTTTTTTCTCTACATTGCAGATCTCGGAGTTGTGTGATTTTATTAACATCTCAGATTTATTACAGTTTTCTTTTTTCATAGCTATTTTCAGCTTCCCACCAGTTTCGGAAGAAAGCCTGATAGTCATGCAAATACGAACAACCCAAAGCATATTTTTAAATTGAAGTTTTATATGTTCACCTAAATCACAATTACACTGGCTTATAGTTGACAATACTGCCACAATGTGAGAGTTGAAATAGTAGTCTCTCAATGGCAGTCACTGGGTACAATTAAACTAAAAAAAAAAAAAAATATTGAGTTACTTGCTCTAAATTGGAGAACCTTTCTGTATTTTTTGGATGTAATGCTGAAGTTCTCTGTGGGAGTGTATAAAAAAAAAGTGAAAAACAAAACAGGACATGGCACGGGGACAGGGTATAGAAAAAAATAGAACATTTGAAATGGATGGACTGAAAATGTACTGCAGGGATGCCCTGGGGTACAAGAATAAGAGAAGGCACAGAAAGCAGAGGGAAACTATGGTCTACTTACCAGAAGTAAATCCTTTTCCTCCAGACGTTTAATAACTGAAGACCCTGCCTTTAAAAATACAGGTGAGTCAAAATCTCAACGCCAATTTGCAATTGCTTATAATCCACAAAGAGAAAGGAAAGCTACTCCTTTCTTTAAAAACAAAAAAACAAACAAACAAAAAACAAAAAACAAACAAAAAAAAAAAACAAAAAAAAAAAAACAAACAAACAAACAAAAAAAACAAACCCAAAATCATGTTACTGCTTTAGCAGTCTTTCCTTTGTTTTGAATGTGAGCTGTATAAAGAAAGTAGAAAAAGAAAACATCGGAAAGTTAGACCTGTACAAAACAATGGCTAGACAGGCTGGAAAAGAAAGCAAGCAGTAAATTGCAGCCTGCATTGTAGAGGAATGCACTCAAACAGCAACACAGAAAATCTCGATCTTTTAACAGCAATGTAAGGGGAATGGGAGATAAAACTAGTAAATATCCCAAAGGATATTTAAATGTCCCAAAGTTTTTCTTCCGTTCAAGGAAGAATTAAAAATAGCAGAGGTACATGGGATAATTCAAAGATGAACAGGGTGTTTGTTTCAAGTTCTTAGCCTCAAGTTTTGCTTCCCTGTGCCTTCTTTTCAGTGGCTGCCAGTCATTTGGCTGTCATATATGGGTTATGTTGTTGCTCAGTAGTCAGTTTGATTCCAGCAGGACTATGATATCAGCTTTAGTGTCAGCAGGCAGAAAGAGTAGAAACAGAAGACCGGTAAAAGGCCATGTGGTGGCAAGCGTATAATAAACCAGCCCAGAAGCAAGGAAGTGAATGTGGTCTATTCATAAGAAAATGTGAAATGAGAGATTTTTTTTTCGCTTTGCGTTGCTGACAATCAGGAGAATTGTTTGATGTTGTGCAGTACTGCAACACAGTCTTGAACCATAGCTGGTGATGTCTAGCAAATGGTAACCCTAGCAGCAGCTTGCACTGACTACCATGCTTGAACTGGTGGTGTCCTTCTAGGGTCTGGAGGTGGAATAAAACAGTAAAAGTGATGTGCCCTTGAGAACTGACAAAATTCTGTCACTTTTGATTTTGCAAATAATAAGCTGTAAGAAAGCAACCTAAATTACTGAGCCTTCAAGCAATGCTGTCTGAGAGTAGGATATTTCCCAGCAAAGCTCGCTGCTAGCAACTAAACCTGTAAGGCCCTTTGTGGAACACAGGATGTATTAGCTCTGTGAAGCAACATGCCGTTTATTTGTTTGACATATATTTTCATCAATAGGAAAAGGCTGCAGTCAGTCCCACAGAAGAACTCCCATAGTAAATCAGTGCAAGATGGCAAGGACGCAGAAGATTGTTCCTGTTACCAAGTGCAGATTGAACTGAAATACTTCTCTGAAGGAGATCTGGCAATAGAATCTAGCTAGCAGAAATGCTGATATGTTAAATCAAAATACATGAGAGGACAAAGGTTTTCCTGGGACAAGTGGGGAGGGATATTGTCTATTACAACATGAATGGCTGATTGAGAGCATACACAGAAATAGCAGTAATTGTACAAAAGATGTTTATTTGTTTAGTGTTCAACAACAGAACACTCAAGACTCAGTAGACTCATAAAAACTGACTGCAATGATAAAATGTTAAGATCAAACTTGTGAAGATAGACCATAGATGATGACCTGAGATGACTCCAGTGTCAGCAGAAGCTGAAGTAGGGAATCAGACCCTGCCTTTGCAAAGTGCAGCCTAGTGAGTATTCTGTACTGCAGCAAAGTTTAAGTGATTTATAGCAAAGGGCAATTTGAATACAAGATATGTATTCTGTCAGATCAGCTAGAAAGTAGTAGAAAGCTGCTGCTAAGACAGTCAAGGAACTAAAGTCAGGGAGGCAAGTACAGATCTGTATCTGGAAAGGCTCAGCTGTCACATCACACCCTCAGCAGGAATAAACCTGATGAGGTGCTTGCTAGGCTGGGGGCAACCTACCTAGGATAGATGATGTGCTGTGTCCCACAGAGGCTGATTCGATGGACAGCTTGCTGTGCAAATGGGCTGGGACAAAGAGCATGCATGTGGGAGCACCTCTGTGCTCAGCAGTCAAGTGATGTGAAAAGCACTGACAGAGTTAAGGTGCAGGAGCACATGAGGTGAGAGGAAGGAGTCATGTTGGGTTGGGGTTCAGCACACATCCTATGTTTCTCTTGCTGGTGTGATAGAGAAAGAGCACGAATGATGCAAAAGGAACCCAAGGAAGGGGATGGGGATGAAGGAGTGTTAATTCAGCGTAGAAAGTAATTACATGGTTTGGTTATTTTTTAGTGGAACTTTCCGGCTGTGACCAGATTTACCACATCTTTGTGAAGTTCATGATTTGCTGTTGATGAGTCTTAGTAAAAAATTAGTTCAGTTGCATTACTCATATTATAATGTATGTTTCAAATTCATGTTGTGTCATTTCTAAAGTAATCTATCTCATTCCATAAAGATCTGCAGCTAGGCACAGTGTTTAACGAGGTATTACTTAAAAAAAATAAATATTAGTAATCTGTTATTGGAAAGAATATATAATAGTAAGTGCTGTGAGAGGCACGACAGTTTTACCCATTAAACTTGCTGAGCTCTAGCAGTTTTCTTTTTCAAAACACTGCAATGTGGTAAGATAACAATATGAAAATATGATTAATTAATTACTTAGTTAATTAATTAGCTCAAAAAATAACGGAAAAAATCAGTCCAGGCACAGTGTCTCCTCATCAGCTTTTCATCGCCATAACTGCTAGCATTGAAACATACGGTGTATTGAATTCTGAAAGATTTTCCCCATGAGAAACAAGCCTTATTTTAAATAATCATTTGGAAATAGGCAAAAATCAAAGAACCCACGTGTGATGAAAAAGTTTTTTTTTTTTTATTCTTACGTAGTTCCTCTCTTCTAACATTACCGGTATGCCTTTTTTTCCCTTTTTTTTTTTTTTTTTAAAATAATCTCTCACTTTTTCATGTAGTATCCTTAGAGATCTGTAGGGACTTCTGAGCATTCAAAACTGAATTATGCTTGTGGGTTTGTGGGAATTGCAAGCATTCACTCACTTTTCATAATAATGTCAGCCATTGTTGAATGGTTGAACACAGTTACAAGCCTAGAGTAATTTGGCATTTGAAATTTCTGCTCAAGGCACTTTTGCATACTAAACCAAATAAACGAACTATTTTACAAGAGAGTGTATTTTATGCAGATCTCCAAAATTATTTCATTATACTGGTAATATTTTTCTGACTGCATGACTTTTTTATCAGTCAACTGAATTCTTAATTTCTGCAGGCAATTTTGGAGATGCATCTCTTCTTAAAACACCAAAATAGGTCCTCTATTTGATTTTAACTGACAATAAGTTTGTAACTGTAGACTGCATTTGCACTTCTCAGAAAAAAGGTTTTCAATAATTAATTAGCCATATTAATTAATTTAGTTAATTAATTAGCGATATAATTTAAAAAATAATTTGTCAATATTGTGAAACATTGATTTAGACCTCAGATTGTTGATATGTAATTAGCACAATAATTTATTCAGATGCATACTTTTAGATGTTATTTCTTTGATTTTTGTGTGTGATGATGTATAATTGATCTTAGAATATTTGCTATTACCAAGATTTTTCAAAGGAATAAATGGATTTTATGTGATTTGTGTTTTAAGCGTCCAGGATCTGATGAAGGGATCTGACTTTTGCACAGTATTTGCATTTATCATCTGCCTTGGCTTGTACTGGCAGTCTCCTTTTTTAATAAGGATTGGCCTATGCATTCTTCTTTCAATTTACTATGAGAAAGCAAAATGTCAATTTGAATACACTATGGAATTTTATAGATTTTATTCACAGCTTATATTTAATCTTAACAACCCAAATATATAAACATTAAAATGTAACAATTTTGCATTATAAAACAATATTTTTTGGCTTTTTAAGATGAAGGTATCACATGCTATTAAAAGAAAGCATCATGAATCAGTTTAGTCTCAGAACTTCTATTCCATAGGAAATTTAACATAATGACTTTCATTTTCAATTCATTTCTCATTATTTCCATGTTTGAAAGATTAACCTCAACAGCTTCAGTAGGACACCAACATCCTCAGGAGATGTACTCCTCATTATTTCAGTTGTTTGCTATTAGATCATGATACTGATGTATTATAATTAGGACAATTAGTTTGAAGCTCAGTACTCAAAAGTGTGACTTTGGGGCTAGACGTCATGTGAAAACAACTGGTGACTCAGTAACTTTAAGGTATTGGGAAACATTCCCTTAAATCTCAAACTGATTCTTTTGATGGTTTAGGATTATGCAAGAGAAAACTTTCTTTTCCTGTTATTCACACAGTTTAATTTGCTTCCCAAGCCTTGTTCTTACTGAGTGATGTGTTTGCAGCCTGCCATGATGTACAGATTTAATGAAAATAAAATACATGAAGGGAGCTGTTTTACAGAAACAACAGATACAATTTTTGCAGACGTGCAAACTTTCAAGTTTCTATGTGCACCCAATCTCCTGGTGCTTCATTTACTATAGGAATTAGGATTAAATGATAGGATTTAATTTTCACAATATTCACAGAGTTGTGAAGTTAAATGCATTAAAAAAAAAAAAAAAGTGTAGGAAAATGCTGTGGTTGAAAGAGTTTGGCTACATGTGGCCCATTTGTTCATGTAAAAATGTAGTGTTCTGGGATATGCCATTGCTTTCTACATATTTATAAATGCTATCTTCAGTGTATCTGCTTTTTATTTATTCATTTTCATTGACTTTTACTGCTGGACCCAGGAATCTGTGAGTCAGGATCGTGTTCTACTGGTTTTGATGCAGCCAGGCCACTGCCCTGTTCCTTTCCTTTAAAGATGTGGCTCAGAGGAAAAGACCTGTTGTTCTGGGGGTCGAGTGTGATTATCTCCAAAGTTATGCTTTAAAAATAGAAATCAAAGGGCTTGGGGTTTGTGGAGCTTGAGTGATCAATAATGTTGCAAAGCAATTTCATCAGACATGGCATTTTTTTGTGGAAACTTTGGTACTTTCTAAGGTTATCTCAGAGTTCTCTCAACATTTTTTATACATTTTATGGTAGATTTATAAATATGTGCCTGGTATTTATTGGCTTGTTTCATATTTGTTAAAGATGAAAAATGCTTGTTTAAGTATAATAAAACTGATGAACTTAGGCTTCAGAAGCTGATGTTAATTCCTAAAAATGCAATCAGGTATCTGACTTTATGCCCGTATATTTGAAACTTTGTAGGCATTGACATTTTTTAGGATTCACATTGTTCACTCTGCTGCCCTTTTCAGCACTATGGGAGTCCCTGTCTTGGCCTTTCTGTGGGCAGATGAGTGATGGTGAATAACTTACTTCTTTTTTCTTGTTGCCCCCAGAGTACGTCTGCGTATTAATATGAGCAACAGTTCTTCTTATGCAGCTAGTAACAAAATTCATAAATAATATTTTGGACCATTTAGACTGGCTGTGTCTTCAAGCTGCCTTCTTTGTAACTTATAAGTAATTATAAACAATAATAAATGAAATGTTCCTTTTAGATCAGCTCCACTCACAGATGTCTCCAGCTTGAATTCAGTGATGATGTCACTTGAGATACTTGGCCCGTAAGGAGTTTGAAGTGAGGGTCAGGCACGGCTGATGCTTGAAATAATGCTGAAATGTAAACAGAGCTGTACTTATCTCTGTGCTCATGTATAGTCAAGTATTTTTTTGTCATATGGTCACTCAGTTTAGTACTATGACTTAAGAAAAAGAGCTTCAGCTAAATTTTCTCACAAAAGCAGGCTGTTAGTATTGCATGTTTGTTTGCTGCGAACTATTTTTTGTTCGGTTTTACTTTGCTTCTATTGATGAAGGTGAAATCTTAGCCTAGTAAGGTAGTTTCTATTATCATTGTAAGTGATGAACAAAACTTCTACCTCTGTAAAGTCACAGTGAAAATTAGCACTATAATTTTAATTCAGGATCCTGGGGATTGTCACTTGACTTGTTTTCTTTATCATAAAACAAGAAAGTGACCGCTTCTGTCTATTTAGATGGGAAGATGGGTCACACACGTTAATCACAACAAGATAATAAAACCACACATTTTGGCAGTGAAGTCATGTCCTTTGTGTGAGAGGTAATATATTAGTATGGCATTGGCCAATTTGCAGTAGAAAATATATATTGCAGAACTTATATATAGTTAATAAATTTTACTTCCTGCTTGTACGTGACCTTTCCAAGGCTTGCCTAATTCATCCTTCAGCAAAGTACCTTTATTTAATGCTTTCAGGTTTAACCCGGATGCAGCGTGCTGTCACATTTGTATGTTGTCTGTTCTTTTTGCTCCATGGAGGTTAGTTTCTATTCATGCATGCTTTGAATTGGAATAAATAGGACTTCTATTATAAAACCTAATGTCAAATTGACTCTATCTAGAAAATAACCATTTTTAAAGGTCACAGAAAATTGGCCATTCTCAGCTCTTTTTTTTCTGAATAATTTTGATTAAAAATAGTTTCTTCTCTTCATTAAATTACTGGTTTTCCCTTCAGGGCCAGCTCAGGCAGGAGCAGATATTTGTGTTTGTCATCAGCTTAAGGTCCCAAATACGAGCAGATTAAATAGTGCTATATACCTTTCCTGACTACTGAATTATCAATGGTGAATTATTTGTCATAAAATTTAGCATACACATGAGGAGTCAGTTGAGCATAAAGTGTTACCCTGAGGGTATAGCCAGACATTTCAGTCAGTGGATGTTTACATCTACTTGTGCAGATGTATGTCCAGTGTTAGAGTGTAGTAAACTGCAGCTCCCAAAGAAATTTGCTTTGATAACAATTGGATCAAACCCATAGAATCCCAACTGATATTTGCAAAGAATGCCTTTTGAAATTCATTTGTAGAATATTAAATGGCTAAACAAAATTGCCTTTCATTATTTAAAGCAGATTGAGAGAGTCTTCTCAAAAAGTAGATTGAGAGATGATGCTCAAAAGAGGCATTTTGCTTTCTTCCTCTTTTTATATTTTTTTATTTCCTGTGGAGCTTTGTTACAACCACTATTTTACAAGTGAACATTTAGCTCATGTTGGAAAATTTGGATCCTATGGTTTATAATCTCTGTGTGCTTGGTGCTGTGAGGGATAAACCTAGTAATTCTGGGCTCACACAGAGATTGAACCAAAAATGCCTTGTCATTTTTATAACTGTTATTTTGCCCTGCGGTCTAGCCTGAAGGTCCTGTGTTGCCCTTGGTACAGCTTTCAGCATGCTTTCCAAAGCCTCTGTGCATGTATGCAGCTCTTTCTGTCTCCCCACTGTGGGTATTTAATATTCCAGACTCCACACAGCTTACTTAATATGACTGTCATTTCATATTGCCTGAGGCATGATGCAAATCCTAATTTGAAGATTAAACCCAAGGTAGCTTTGTGCTACACCTTTAGTACTTCTGAGGAGTGGAAGAGATGTCAGCATGAAATCAGTGATGTGAGATTTCAATAAATTTTCTAAAAATCCAAAGACTTGCTTTTTCTTTCTTTCCTTTTTTGTTTTTAATCAGAAATTAATTCTTATGTAAGTAATTTTTTCTTTTTTTTTTTTTTTATGTAAACTGAACCTAAAAAGCAAACTGACCTAAAAAGCATAGCTAAACAGGTACTACATTCCAGTTATCAGAAGGCAGAAGAGGTAACTTATGCACTCCATGACAGCAGTTGAACACTTTTTTTTTGTTCATTTACTCAGGCTGTATGTGAACTGTTAACATTCCCTCAAATACTATTAAGCAACTGGGACAGTAAGACTGGAACAGTTTTTCTGTCTCAGGTTCAGAAGTCACGATTTAGCAGGACCAATTTAAAATATACACTCCATTATAAACATGAGGAAGGAGTAGTCTGTTTCCTGCTTACGTGTGGGAATAAAAAGAGTTATTAATAAAGTGCGAGTAAAAACTGATGTAAAACATGTGAACTCAGACTTCTTCAGTGATTTCATATTCTCTGTGAGCAATGTTTTGCTAAAATAGTAGAAACAGTTAATCTGTAGTTACATATCAGCCATCATCAAAGGCATTGTCAACAAAAAATCTAATGTTGCCAGGGTATTGAGAAAATGTAATGAAAATAACACAGGAAGAAATTCAGTGTTCTTAGAAATGATTTCATAAACTATATTTCTTATTAAAGTAGAATTTGAAGTATTGGAAGCTATGAATAAAGGCAATATTATAGCCAAACAATAAGACTAAGACTAAGACTGAGACTAAGACTAAGACTAAAACTAAGACTAAGACTAAGAATAAGAATAAGAATGAGGTAGCATGTGTAATTGAAACTGAGTAAGAAACAAAAAGGAGATATATCTATTAAATTGTTCCCATTACGTGAAATAAAAATGTAGAAAGAGTTGTTTTTCAAGGGATATTTTTTTGTCAGTTGCACTAATCTCATGCTACTCTAGTAATTTTTTTTTGCTTGTTTTGTTTTCCAAAATGTGCACTTCATTCTGGTTCAACTGTATATTGAGGTGTGAAATTAGGAGTCTAAATAAAATGACCAGATTTTCAACTGTGTTTTGCAAAAAATTCCTGTTTATTTGCATAACATCTGTGGTTGGTAAGTGTTAAATGATAATCAGAAATTTCATGTTTAATTACCTGAGATTTAGGAGCCTAACTTTAGTTGTGAGCAAGTGTTTTAATCATCTGTGGTATAAATATTATCTTAATAAAGTCATCCATTCATACAGGGAGATCTGGACACAATCTCTACTGCAAAATCAAGGTAAATTGATTTGTGGTCATTGTGTATTTCTTCCTATTCCACTGGAGGATTGGCTGATGGGCAAGCCAACATGTGCTGAAATGAGTGGCATTAGCTTTCTGTCCTTCAGTTCCTCTCTTGACAAACTACACTTCACATGTTTCTCAGGAGTTTTTAATAATGGTTAGTTCATTAATGCCAAAACTGTACTTTGTGAGTACAAAAAGAAAATAGTATAAAAATACGACTTCTCTTACTGCTCTTTTTCAATGTATCACAATCAGTTCCAGAATGTAAGAACAAAATATTAAACATGCAATATATGACTTTAGCCCACAAGGTAGTTTAGCTATTACTTTTAAAAAAACAACACACGCACACCCCTTACAAATGTAAATATGTCAAAATTGTACCATAAACAAATATTATTATTCACTTACAATGTATGTTTTGGGTATTTAAATGTTTTTTGTTTGTTTTTGTTTGTTTGTTTGTTTTCAACTAAGCACACATTTCCGTGCTAAGTTCATTTTAAGAGAAAAAAAACACAGCTTTTATTTGCTGGGGAGAGAATTTGCTTAAAAGTTATTTTCTCAGCATTTACTTCAGATTTTGCCTATGAAAGTATTTTCTTTAATCCAGAGTTATCACAGTTCTTAGAATAGGCTACACAAATACCAGATTACGTAAGCAAAAGATGAGCGATAAAAGTATGGTATGGTTGAAAAGATGAGTCAGTGTTATCATGTTAAGCAAACCAGATAACATCCAGAATATCGTTATGAATTTTTAATAATGCTGACTCTGCAGGCTAAGCTGCACGGGAGCTATTTCTGGAGTGAAAGGTTTCAGAAATGGTGGAAACTTGAATTGTCGTTCCCAGACTGTTGCTGGTATTTCTTTTGCTGGATTTGGTTTCACATAAAATTTTCAACATGTTTTTTTTGTTGCAGTACGTGGTCACACTACTAATGAAGAGGCTCTGAAGAAAACTATACTTACAGATGTACCAGTGTGACAGTATAGAATAGTCCTTGCAGAACCAAAACCCAACAGCGGGCCTCTTTGGTCCAGCAAGGCTCTTTAGTTTGAACTCACTGCTCCAGCTGTTTGGTTTGAATTTTAGTCTCCTTTTGTAGTATCTTTTCAGTGTTCTGATTCTACTAGAGCATTTGGGGAAACCTCACTGAGCTATCATACAGTCTCATGAGGGATTGATACATCTGTGAAAGCTAGGCAAGATCTTAAAATGCTGAAATAAATACTTTGGCAACTCTATCCACCCACTTTTGACTTTATTTTTTTTTCTTCTTTTCTTTTTCTTTTTATTTTTATTCTTCAGTGCACATTACCCAATTATATACTTTTAAAATTTTAAATTAAGATGTACCAGCAGAAAATGCTCAAACTCCTGGAAATTCTATATCAGGATACAAATTTTGCAGACCATCAGTGTAACGTGAATTGATGCCCAAAAATGGGCTCCATCCAAGTGAAAGAGACATAGAATTAACATTTTTATACAGCTGTGGTCACAGGATACATCCACGATTTGTCATGGTGCCTAAGCTCATAGTTGCAGAGGCGGTATAAAGATGCAGAAGACTTGCGTATATGCGAGTGTGCATTTTGGACTGGAGGGTTTTGGAGAAACAGATCTTCCCCTGTTTGTCCCATGTACCTACGATCATGTATAAGTTCTAAGTACAGAAATGAAGATGTTTGTGGTCAGTTTCGCTCTGACTATCATATTTGTGACCCATTTTTTTTAAAAAAAAAACCCTCAGTATCCAGTAGAGTAAAATATTCTGAAAATCTGTTCTCTTGCTGTAAAGCTCAATGGGAAGCTTGAAGCAGTAGGGAGACAGTGTGGGTGAGAACTTTATTTTTGTCCAGCCCTAGTAGAGAAATGTGATGGCTTGATTTTCCAGAGCAATAGAAACTTCCTGGGAAAGTTGTGATCTCTATGTAAAATATGTATTGTTTCTGTTTGATATTCTGCACTTATATAGACAAATATTCCTGCTTTCTCTGACAAAACTTACGAAACTTTTCATGTGATCATCATAAATAAGCATGTGGATAAAGTGTAAGTCGGGTGAATGTTAGTGTTCTGGAACAATAGTAATCCTTGCTATTTCTTCCAGTTCTTTAATATAAAATTATTTTGATTCACGCATCTACTCTCTTAGTTCATATCATGCCACTGAAACTGCAGCTATTGAAGTATCTGTAATGTAAATACATTTCTTAACAAGACAAATGTGTAATGGTGACACTTTTCTGTTTATTTCCGTTTACAGTATCTCCTAAATATCAGTTTCATCTCCTCAATTTTGACAGGAGCTAGGTGGTATTTGGATAAGACTTGACATTTTGAGTAATGTTACAAGCATCTGTTTCCATTGTCTATCATTGGAATATTTTCTCCTAAAATGGCCTAGATTGGAAAAAAGTTTTACACATGAAGTTAATGTCTGAGGTATATATCTACTATGCAGGTTTTGCATTTTAGGACTCAAAACATTCACCATTGTTTTCAAGTGAGGGCAAACTCCCACTAACAGAAAATTACGTCGAACGACACCATAACATGATATCCATATTTGCACTTGCACTTATTTACAGTGTGTGCACTTCATCTCTCCTTTTATTTTAGGTATGTGAAAGTTAGGATACATTCCCTCTTTCATATGTGAATTCTTTTATTTACAAATTCATAATGTCATGTGCCAATATGCCTATATATCTCTGCCAGTCTGATATTTTCAGCACTAGAGCCTCTGATTCCTATGTCTGTGTGTACAATTAAATCATAATTTCTATTTAAAATTCCATGAAATGCTAGCTGGACATTGTTCATCTTCTGCATGGAACTCCCGCATGATGATAATTATGTGTGTTAAAATGCAACATGTTTATCTTGAGTTGACTGAATTGTGTAATGAGTGAAAAATATGCCTGGTTTTGTAGTTTTTAAGTTCTTTAATACCAATGTAGCAGAATAGTTCTAAATAAAGATTTTTTTCTCCATACCATTTGGCAGCTAACTGCTGCTATTCATGGTAATTCTGCCCAAAAAAAATTGCCTAAGAAAAACCTGAAAATGTCTGTGTTTTTTTTAAGAGTATATGTGTGGTTTGCTGTAAGACACATTTCAGATGCAAACATTTTTTGTCTTAGAATGGAGAAATATTGAAATCAAAATTATTCTAGTAGCTTGATGTAAACTTAGCTACTGTGGATGTAGTAGCCAGAGGATGCTCAGTATTTTAGGAAAACTGATGATGATTAGGAGCAATGAATTACCCTTTTTGTCATTTTGCTTGGTGAGCTGGTATGTGCAAATTGGATTAATAGTATAGAAATGGAAGTGAGACTTGCTTCAATTGAAAAGAGTTGTAGGCTTTAAGAAAACACTTTAGTTGATGACATATTGTCCAAAATATGCCATTCTTGGCACCTTATAAAACACTGATGTGCAGTCAAGCATCAGGTATGTCGACACAGCTCTCTGCCCAAATAAATATGCCCAAATTAATGATCCTTGCTGAGAAATCTCAGCTCTTTTAGTAGTTCAGGATGCTTTTAACCTGCCCAACAAGAATACCTTTTGATTTACATCATGTATATCACCTGTAATTTTTGCCCGCAGATTTTCCACATGACGTACGATCTGGCCAGTGCCGTGGTAAGAATCTTTAATCTGATTGGAATGATGCTGCTTCTGTGCCATTGGGATGGTTGTCTGCAGTTTTTAGTACCTTTACTCCAGGATTTCCCACCAGATTGCTGGGTGTCCCTAAACGGTATGGTTGTAAGTATTGTTCATTTTTCATTGTGCTTTCTAAATATTATTTTCCTAAGCAGTTAGCTTCAGGCTTAAGTGTAAAAAACATGCCTAGTAATACATTGCCCTGCAATTTATTCAAGGTTACTTTTATTTTTTGTTGGTGGGCCCTCAGCACTGATAAGATTGTATTGATTTGTTGTCAGTAAATGAGCCAGAAAATACTTTCAGTTTAATTTATTAACCGATACTCCCTCAAAAAAAAAGAAAAAAAAAAACAACAACCAACCAAACAAACAAACAAAACCCCACAACCCAAAAACCCCAACAAACAAACAAACGCCAAAAGAAATTTGGGAATACTCAGTTCACCAGTGCTTTCAATTTAAGCTATAGTTTCAGAATGCTTCTGAAGGTATGTTATTAAAATTTGTTTCTTCCAGTGTTGTCATCTGTTTGTTTTGTAAATACCTTCTTGGTCATTTCATGATCCCTTTACAAAGTTGTTCCCAACTTAACAGTCTGCATGATTTTTTTCTAAGTAGAACAAGAGAAATTGATTTACTCCAAGGGCAGAATGAGGCTGTGCCTTACTTATAAGGAAGGGTAGTGGTGTTCTTCTTGCTTGACATGTGCCTTAAAGATCAGTGGCTGGGAAAAATAAAGTAGTTTGTATCAAGCCAAATAATGAAGTAATAGATAGTAATATTTACTTAGGAAATACACTGAAAAAGTTGTTGAAATGTCCCTATACCAAAAAGTAAAAGCTCTAAGCAACTCTGTCATTTGCTATCTGGAAACATGTGTCTCTCCAGTTTTTACAATTTTAGAATCCTTAAGATAGTACTTTTACTGTAGGTGGGCATCTTGCTCAGTCCCACATATTTCTATTGTAGAAACTTAGCAGTATTTGTTCTTTCAGAAAAGTGATACTGCACATTACTCTGGGAGCTTGTTGATAAGGTTGTCAGTCATACAGACAAGTCCTTGCAGTTATCAGGCAACACCTTTAATGATAAGCAGCATGTTTGCTGACACCTCATTGTGCAGCTTTTCTAAAAAAAATAAAATAAAAAAAAAATAAAAAAAATAGTGACATATTTTCAAAAATGGAATTGCTACAATAAAAGTAGGTCACCATGATGCTGACTGGCACATCTTTGCATTCTGCTGCATTATTCTGGCTTCTGCTTTGTAACATCTTCCATTCACATTTACAAAGGGTTCATTTTCTATGAGCTTGTTAAAGATCTGGATGAAAACCATGCTAGTGAATGTAATGAAGCCTTGGATTACATTTAATTGAAGTATTTAACTTTCAAATAACACTGAACTGTTAAATTCTCTCTTTTCCATAAGAAGAGCTATGTTTAATCTAAGAAGGCTCTGCATACTGTACACATGCTTAGGGAGACCGTTCTTTCTGCCAGCCCACATGCAGGTTCATTTATGGAAACACTCTGTCTCCTGACAGGGCACACACTAATGGAAAGAATAAATAAAAAGTTACACCATTTTATTTTATTTTGTATTATATTTTATTTTGTTTATTTTATTTTATTTGTCTGGCAACTTTATCCGTTGCTGTTGAATGCACATTGTAGAACTGAAAATTGAACAAGATTATGTTCATGGCATAGGCCGTCATTTAGTCCTATGGCAAGAGAAAGGGTTGTGAACTGCCAGCTTGCAATCAGGAGCATATCTAAGGCAAATGTTGGGGGAAACAACTAGACCTTTCTTCTGCCATGGTGTTACGAGACTTTTTCTGATTGCTTTCCAGGCTCTGGAAGTGAATTCTTTAGCACTGAACACAGAGAGAGAAGCCATCATGGAATATCAGTCCTCTGAATTGAGAGAGGAAATAGAAGGATGATGATGCTGATGATGGTGATGATGGTTATATGCTTTATTCATGTATTCAGAGTCTACCTGATTGCTGACTTTGGAATTTTGAAGGGCTTTGTGTTCCTGCTACTGCAAGAGCTTTGACAAGAGGGGTACTTTTCTCCCCCGGTATAGTGTAGCATGTAACAATTAGATCTACTCTGAAATTTAAATTTTTTGTTACTGAAATGATGGCACTGAACACTGGGGTTTGGACTCAAATGCTGTGAAGACAGAAAGTCTGATAAGAATTGTATTATTTCTTCTGACCTTAAGTTCTTTCTGAACTGGTAGTGAAGGCCGCAGCAAACGGACAATACTGTCAGGAAGAGGAGGTCCTTCCCTAGCCCCGGCTAATGCACTTTTCTGTTAAAGTCTTAGTTTCTACTCAGGTTTTACTCAGAGATATTAGTAGATTGGTAGCTAAACATAACTCCTTGCACCTGCATACATTCAGAGTTCTGTTCAAATTTCTGCATCAAATAATTCTGAAATACAGCTGCTATAAGAACGGCAAAATTGCTCCTCTTTGAATTTCTTAATTTTTTTAGTTGTGTGAGCATTTCCTGGGTTTCAGACTGTCTCCATTGTACATTCCTAAAAATGACGTTGTTACAAGGGCTAACCTGAAGTTTATATGCCAGGTTTGCTTTGGAGTGAAATTTTAACACTTATTCATTGTGATCATTGCCTTGAATACTTATTCAAGCCAATGTGAGCTCAGACAGAGAAAGTTAGTTTTCCAGTATGCAAATCAGTTGCAAGCCAAAGCATTTGCAGATAACCTGTTGCTAAAGGAAGTAGGGTGCTATGTTGACTCCTCAGTTGACACAGCCCAGCATACTCTTTCAGCCGTTATGTCTTGCACATAAGTTGCTTCAGGCTGCAGAGTTGCAAGAACTTCTAGAAGCCTTCTGCTGAAAGCTGATTCTTCTGTACGAGCTGATAGGTGAAAGTACTGAAATTCCGCAGGCATGCTCATGGTTTTACTCTATAAATACTGTTAAGAAAAATAACATAGCTAAAATTTAGTCTCACAAAGCAATAGGATAATGAAACCAAGCTGCGTTTTGCTTACTGCCTCTCTGAACAATGTGACTGGATACAATTAAAGCAAAATAAATCAGGTGGATTTTCATCTTTGAGAGATGATAAAATGACATAGTGTATCATAAAGTAGACTATGAAATTAAATGAAAAGGAGCAACTTCTCTGTAAAAAGAAATAAGATCACCACTGGTTAATTCTGCACCAACCTATACCATAAAGCAGTTCAACAAAAGATCACATTGAGATATTATTGTCAATAATAATAATGAACCCATGTAGTACTCTCGTATTGGCCTTCTTGGCTGGTTCCTAACATTTGCCTTCATGTTGCTAGGAAATGAAAGCCAGAGTTGGAGTCTTCCTTTAAGTTTTCTAAATGTGATCCCACTTGCCCACTTCTGTATCAGTACTGCCATTTGATTGCACTGACTTTATTAATGTTGAGTACTATCAACAGGCAGGATCTTCTGCTCTTCCAGGATATCAATGTGCTTCTTTTGAAAAATAAGAAAACTGGTAAATACATCATAAAAGTAAGCAGCAGCTAGTTTTTCCTCTCACTTTAACTCATTAAAGGATTTTTTACAAGGGCATGTAGTGACAGGACAAGGTGGAATGGCTTTAAGATAACAAGAGAGGAGATTTAAATCAGATATTAGGAAAAAAATCTTTTCTATGAGGGTGGTGAGGCACTGGAACAGGTTGCCCAGAGATCTTGTGGATGCTGCATCTCTGGTAGTGTTTCATGGCCAGGTTGGATGGGGCTTTCATCAACCAAGTCTAGTGGAAGATGTCAGGGGGATTGGAACTAGATGATCTTTAAGGTCCCTTCCAACCCATTCTGTGATACTATGATTCTGTGTTCCAGCCAATCCATTTCAGATATAATACGGATTACTTCGGAAAAGGTGTTCATCTCTCTGATGCCATTTCTAGTCTAACACTAGGATTGTGACTTTCATTCCTAAAAAAGGTCTGAAGAAGTTTCAGACTTTCCCAACAATGCTATTTTCCCTGTGGCTCAAAAAGCCTGTTGTCTGCAGCTCCTTTTGTGATTTATCCTCAGCTATGTGATCTGCATTGCTTCAGACTAGTGTGCTTCCATAATGACTCATAGACTAAACATCTTTACCATACCTCAGTGTTTGAGCCAACAGTTCTTTAGAAAATTAAGAGTAAAACTTGCAGCTGAAAGAAAGAGATGCCCAAGAACAGAAAAGCACAGTGGTCCTCTCCGATAGTCAGTCTGTGAGAGCAGATGTTCTGCATTTTACATTTGGTTTCAGCTGCAGTGAATTACAGAAACACAGTGTGCAAGTCCCAACTGGTGAACAGTTATAGCCAGATCTTATATGGGACAGAGTTTCTAGCCGAGTAGAGATGAGAGATGACATTTTTTGCCGCTCATGCCATCTGGCCAAACAAGTACAACTGCTGCCATAAAGTATCCTTTGCAGTAGTTGATTAGTGTTTGTTGTGTTGGAAGTTCACTCTGGCTTTTCGTATCCCCAAAGGCAAATGCTCAAAGGCGTGTTAGTCCTTGAAATAACAGTATCTGAAGATCCCCAACCTGTATTTTCCTGTTTATATCTGCAGTAGCTGGTTATATGGTTAAGAAAACATACTGTCTTTTAAGCAAGGAACTGACCTGGCATTTTTCAGGTATAATGTTCCCTTACTGAGATAAATATCTAGCAAAGAAGGATAGAATTTAACCTGAAGTGTGAATTTTTTAAAAGACAGGTGGGATTGCAAGGCTTTTAGAAAGGGCTTGCTTCACTGGCATTTTTCATGGCAGCTAGCCAGTGTTTGCTGAGCAGGAGCCCTTCAGGTCCTCTGATTTCTTTGTTTCAGCTTTTCCTTACTGTCCCTGCAGTTGTATTGTTTGCAACTCTTGGAGATTTTTGGGTGTTTGATTTAATGAGGTGGGGTTTTGCATTATATTAAACTCCCCTTTGTATTGTGTCACTTCCTCAGAGGCAAAGCAAATCAGATGTTAGACTTTTGCTAGGAAAAGAATTTAGGAATTTCTGCTGAAGAGTCTAAAAATCCCTGGCATTAAAAAATGAATCACTTAAATGAACACTTGATAGGGAAATTCAAAAATACAGGAGGCGGTGAGAATTTATGATGCTCTAAGAACTATACTAAGATATATATAATATGACCAAAACCTATTTAATAATAACACACAGAACTTAACATTTCTTAGTAATTTTTTTTATTTGCACAATTTATTTATGACACAATTTGGAAATATGGTAATACCCATAACAGCAATATGTAGCTGGCATTCATAGCACTAATGTACCCATATTTTAGGAATCTACAGCTAATAATAATATCCCTTCTAGTACATGAATTATGAAGTTTAAGCATGCCAAGTGCAAGGTCCTACACCTGGGTCGGGGCAATCCCAGGCACAGCTACAGGTTGGGCAGAGAACAGATTCAGAGTAGCCCTAAGAGATTCAGAGCAGCCCTGTGGAGAAGGACTTGGGGGTGTTGGTCGATGAGAAACTTAACGTGAGCCACTGCTGTGCGCTCACAGCCCAGAAAGCCAACCGTATCCTGGGCTGCACTAAAAGGAGTGTGACCAGCAGGTCGAGGGAGGTGATCCTGCCCCTCTACTCTGCTCTTGTGAGACCTCACTTGGAGTATTGTGTGCAGTTCTGGTGTCCTCAACATCAAAAGGACATGGAAGTGTTGGAACAAGTCCAGAGGAGGGCCACGAGGATGATCAAGGGACTGGAGCACCTCCCATGTGAAGATAGACTGAGAAAGTTGGGGCTGTTGAGCCTGGTGAAGAGAAGACTGCGCGGAGACCTCATTGCAGCCTTCCAGTGTCTGAAGGGGGCCTATAAGGACTCTTCATGAGGGACTGCAGTGGTAGGACAAGGGGTAACGGGTTCAAACTTCAGCAGGGGAAGTTTAGATTGGATATGAGGAAGAAATTCTTTACTGCAAGTGTGGTGAGGCACTGGAATGGGTTGCCCAGGGAAGGTGTGAATGCTCCATCCGTGGTGGTGTTCAAGGCCAGGTTGGACAGGGGCTTGGGTGACATGGTTTATTGTGAGGTGCCCCTGCCCATGGCAGGGGGGTTGGAACTAGATGATCTTCAGGTCCTTTCCAACCCTAACTATTCTATGATTCTATGATTCTATACGCAGCTGTTAAGAATTCAGTTATTCTCTCTTTTGCACACAGCACTGCGTTAGTCATTAAGGTCATTTTCCCCTTCATCAAGATGGTGAACTAATAACCTGTTCAGTGGGTTGGGATCAAGGGAGGCATAAAAATAAATTAGCTAAGAAGAATATGTGGATGTGATTTGGCACTGTAAGAAACTGGACAGGAAAATTTTGGTCATTAGTACATGGACTGCTAAATGGCAAGGTATGTTTAATACAGTCTGAGGGCATGTGTTAACTGCAATACCAAAGTTTCCAGCTAAGCTAAGAAGTAGGGAAATAGGATAGCTGGGGATACAATTGATTTAACTCAGTGTGTCATGATCAGTGAAGAGGAAAACAAATCAAGTACTCATTTGTCTGACAATGCTGAGGCTTTAAGAAGACCATATGGGTTTTGGCTTAAGCTTTTTTCTGTGCTCTGGCAGGTTAGCGGGTCAGCCACTTTCGCAGGGCTAGAAAGGGAAGTAATATTAAATTTTTCTTCCTCTCTTCTTGCCTTTGGTGTAAAATTCTATGTAATTTTATTGGTATCTCCTGTACTTTTGGACTGTGTATTTTTGAGAGTAGATTTCTGATGTGCTGACATAAAAACAGTTAATAGATTTCCTGTGTCTCATATTTATGGGAAATATTTCATTAATTATGGGGTTTTTTGGTCTTTTTTTTTTTATTATTATTTTTTAATGCATGATTTCTGCCAACAGGAAATTCCAAATAATAAGGAAGTTTCTGTGGTTATACCCAGCATCTACACAATATGCTTTAAAAGTTATTTTCATCATCGCTGCTGTTTCTCAACCTAAAAATTGTATTTTTTTTTCCCTGCTATTGATTTTCTTACTATATATTTTATGTTTTCTGGTTGAGATTGTATTATTTGTATCTTCCAACCCATGAAACACTGGTGCAGAGCAGTGTTTTTCTTCTTCTTTCTAAAATTATAAAACAGAGCAGAAATGGGTTTAGAGTCTGTGAAAGTCAGGCCTCACTAGTTCCCTGGCTGAAACCAATGACAAATGCATTCACCTTCATGAATTACTGTCATTGATGTGTTCTTAAATTATAAATTTAGGTTCATTGTGTTAGTAACATGAGCTAATTGAGATGTACAATCTTCAAAGTTGAAAAATAAAGGTTCAGAATCATTCACAGGGAGGTTTAAAACTTCCTACAAGTTTAAAATTTGTGAAAGTACTCACATTATCTTTGAATATTTGGATTACAACTGAGAAAGAAATTAAAACAATCCTACAAAGAAGATCTTCCCAGTTGTAATCTCACAACTCTGACAATGTTAGTAATTGTTTAGCATTATGAACTCAACTATTGTCATAAGCCTTACTGTCTTACTTTACTCTCACTAAAATACTTTTAACTGTGTTGTAGTATTGATATAATTATTTAATGCTGATGGTGATAGTTATCTCAGTAGGTATAAGTGCTCAGTGCCACAGAGAAAGATCTAAATTAGGATACCCATGTTTGTAAGTGTTGATTGTAGCTCTGTGTTACTGATGTGATAAAAGGTGCCTAAAGAGGATGACTTCTGTAATGAATTAGTTGGCTGCCTTGCATGCTTCTGTTTCTTTCAGATAGAAAGTTGGTCTTCCTTGTATGGGATGAGAATAATGAAACAATTAGTTAGAGGAAGCATACAAAGGCAAATTGATGTGCTTAATAGATACTAACTTATTACCACACTTTGTTATCATAAGAGCTAGTAGTAAATTATCAAGATGTGTATGCAAGGAAGGACTTGCCCGTTTAGCATAAAAATTTAATTTCCATGTTTCTCCCTCAAGAATCAATCCAACTCATAAATGCTTATAACTTCAGTATATTGTGAAGACATTACTGGTAATTGTAAATTACAAAATATTTTATGTAAGCCTTAAACTTGACGCAATACAAGAGACTGCACATGATGTGGTTAGGTCTTGCATGTTCGGTAGAGATTTCTAGGGGAAAATTCAGATGCCATAAAGCATGCCTTAAGTAATTTCTATAGTAAAAATTGTGAACTAAAGCAAAAATAAAAGTTGGACGTGTCATAGTTCAGAACCTTGTATACCTCATTTGCCTTAGAATAAATATTCAGGAGGAGTTTTAAGCACCTCATGGCAAAATGCAGCTTCTCTTTTGCAGAAGAGAGTGTTCCCTTTCTTCTAGGGGAGCTGGGTCAGTCTACTTTGCTTTGACTCTATAAATTTAAAAGTAGTGTTTATCTGCGTGTGGTGGTATTCCAGGTTAAACTGGGATATCAGTGTGAAATACTCATAGTTCTCCATGGGTTGGCTTTTCTCCTGTGATTGGAATATCCGAAAATTGAACCCTTGGTATATTTACACCAGATCAGTTTTCCAAGAATAAAGCCAAATATAGGTACATTCAGATGAATACCATTCATATCCAGCTGTTCTTCAGCAAATCTTTCTCATTTTCATTTAAACCTATACTAATATGCACAGTCTAATTCTTGTTCTGTACGCTTTAAAACTGCATAAAGATAATTAGGTTTGCACAAGCTGCATATTATGCCAAGGGGTCATTATCAGCCATATCACAAGCAGGTTTTTCAAGAGCACTGCTTTTAACTTTTTGCCATATCAGATTTGAACTTTCTACACATGGCTATTCAGCACCTGACTCATCTTAATATCTGAAGTACATCTGGAGAGAAGTGTCTGTTAAGATGCAACTAGACATAAAAATTGGCCTCCTGATATTGTGCATATAGAATGCTTACATTTCACATTAGAAAAAATCAAACCAAGATACTCTGTTCTGAGTCATGTATTTCTGAACTAAAGCACTTTCCTACATCAGACACTTGAGCTATTTTTGTTTCCATTCAGCTTTGTCCACCAGACCTACATCAGTAGTCTACAGGATCCGTAATCCAGATTCCCAAAATCCCAGGGGCAGGCAAGAGGTTGTCATAGCAATGTTTTTAATCTTGTTATTTCTGAACTCCTCCTTCCATGAAAATTTTAATTTTCATATTTTCATTTTAATTTAGAATGAAGCTGAAAGCTAAACAAGGAGATTTCCCTGTAGAACTGAAAGTCTCATTTTACATCCAGTTCTGACTACCGAAACATGAGAAAAGCGGCAAATATGTGGCATTATTGTTTTCTTTTGTTTGTTTTAATCTACTGATTTTCCTTAATGTCTGAAATAGTTTTGCTCATACCTTTTATACATATAATAGGGATGTATTTAGGCTACATGTATTTGCCTGTTTTAAAAGGATCATTTTCTTCAACGTTGCTCCCCTCCCTCCCCTTTCATGCTCCTCCTGCTTTCTACACATACACTCATCTGACCTGGCTCAAACTTAAGTAAATCAAATAGAGGTACTAAACTTCCAGAAGATAATGTCATTTAATAGAAACAATGCAAAGGACTTTCCATAGGAGAAACACAGAGATATTCCACAAATTTTGTAGTATCTGAAATGTGCAGAATCTTTTTAATATTATGAATAAATTTTCAAGAGTATCTTCTAGATAGTCTGTGCACTGAAGTCTGTGTATTGCAAGTATGAGCAAGCAGTGAGCACTTTCTGCATGAATTACTTTAAACATTAAATGCCTCTTAAATATATTTTGTTTTCTTTCTGCTATCTGGATTTTTTCTGTCTATTTAATTTATGGTTTAAGAGATACTATGAATAACAAAAGGAGAAGAACAAAGCCCTGTGGTGAGATTTTTCTCTGGTCTGTATGCCACTTCTAATAATTTGCAGTCAGTTTACTTCTCATGTGACAGAATAACAATCTTAGCTTTAAAAATTGCTGAGTAACTATTTTTAAAAGGCTGCAATAAATAATTTACCAGTCTATTTAGTATAGCTGTAAAAATAAAAAGTTTTCCCTATTTTTTTTCTGTAATATTGCTGTTACCTTTTTTTTTTTTGGTACTCTTTATTTATTTTGGAATTTATTAAAAAGGTTCATGATAATCTCAGATGAATAGGATTGGATCAGAGAGAGATGTACACTATCAGGTCTAGTTCAGTAACACAATTTTACCTATATTTTGCACTGCTGCTACTACAATGGGAGGGATTCTTTGAAGCAATCTCTTTGAAAGTCACCAATTGTCATTTGAATGAGACATATTCTCAGATGTCATGTACCTTTTCCTCTCCATCTCATGTATAATTTTAGTCCATCCAAAATGTCTTAATCTGTCCTAAGTTAATGTAATTTCTGTTGGATTTTCACAAAATATTCTTGTCCTTTTCTGTATTTGTAGGCAAAAATACATCAGAGTGTAGTCACTGTATTTGTGAAGTTAGCTTGCGTTTGAGGGTAGCCTAGACAACAGTAGTACTTTATAGACAATTGGTACTTAGACAATAGCACATACATTAAAAAAAAGAAACAGATTATCTATATTGATATCAATAGGAAGGGACTGAAATGACTGGGTTTGAACAGCTTAACTTAGAAATAATATTTTTAAGCAAAGTTTACTCAGACTGCTAGTGCAGGTCAAGAGATTGTTACAGTGGTTAGGAGTGAAGGCAGAGCACCAATCGTTTGTCACTCTTTTCAATAATACTTAATATCCCTATGCTTATCTCAATTAGTAAAAAACCTTTTAAATGTAGCTCTTAGATACAACTAGAAAACTGACAAATCTAAATTCAGTTAAAAGTTGATAAAACATTTTCAGAAGACTGAGGGAGCTTTTTATTTTTAATAGTTTCTTCCAGATGCTGAAAAAATAAAAAGTTACGGTGCATGATGCAAACATTTGGTGGGAGCAAATATAAATTTAACTCAGATTTGTGTAAAGAGAAGATTCAAGAGCTCATCCTGGAAAACAACAACTGAAGGGCAACAGACAGGCGTGCTATGTTTTTAGTAGGAGAGGGCATATTTGGCTCTGAAATTTCTGTTTCTGTGCAGTTGTCTCTCTGCAAACTGTCATAACCCATACCATTCATCTAAAGGCTGCCTGTCCCTTACCTTTATCTCTGTAATACAAAATATATAAAATGTGCCTTTACTTTCTTGTTATTTTCTAACGCCGGTTGCCATGGCTTTAGTCTTACCATGAAACCTTCCTGCTGCTACTTAATCTTTTGTGCCTAAATAGCGTAGTGTAAAACTTACTCTAAAAGAAATTAGTTTGTTTCTGAGTTGTATGAATATGCAAGGATGAGGTTTCCTTAAGCTTTTGCAGTCAGTATCTTTACAAAGCAGCTGTTTAGGGAAAGGATCACATATAAAAGCTGACAGGAAATGCCACATGGCCTCAGAAGTAATGGTAAAACTGCAGTCCTCCTAACTGAATGTGTTTTGCAGGTCAGTAAAATATATTAACTCTGAACCAGCTTAGTTGAACTGTGGAGGCAAAATATACAAAACGTGATGTGGGGAAGAGAAAGAAGGAATGAGGCACTTTAAGGCAGTTTAAATATAATTTCTCAAGCATGACTCTTAAAAACAAAACAAAACAAAAAAAACCACAACAACAAAAAAAAAAAAGCATGAGCCGGTGCAGTCATCCATCTCAGCATGATTTGAGGAAGCATAAAATTGGCATGCGTACAAATAAAACATGAAGGATTTATAGGGTTTAACAAAGCTCGTTAATTTTACTCTTCTGCTTTTAAAATCTTTCAGGCTTGACAAAAGTGCTTACTGCTTGCTCATACAGATAGTACATAGTCATCTATAAGCAGACTGTCTAGAAGATATTCTTCAAAATTTACTCATTAGTAATCATAGAATCATAGAATAGTTAGGGTTGGAAAGGACCTTAAGATCATCTAGTTCCACCCCCACTGCCATGGGCAGGGACACCTCACACTAAACCATGTCACCCAAGGCTCTGTTCAACCCGGCCTTGAGCACCACCAAGGATGGAGCATTCACACCTTCCCTGGGCAACCCATTCCAGTGCCTCACCACACTTGCAGTAAAGAATTTCTTCCTCATATCCAATCTAAACTTCCCCTGCTGAAGTCTGAACCCGTTACCCCTTGTCCTCTCACTACAGTCCCTCATGAAGAGTCCCTCCCTACCATCCCTATAGTCCCCCTTCAGACACTGGAAGGCTGCTATGAGGTCTCCACGCAGTCTTCTCTTCTCCAGGCTCAACAGCCCCAACTTTCTCAGCCTGTCTTCATACGGGAGGTGCTCCAGTCCCCTGATCATCCTCGTGGCCCTCCTCTGGACTTGTTCCAATAGTTCCATGTCCTTTTGATGTTGAGGGCACCAGAACTGCACACAATACTCCAAGTGAGGTCTCACAAGAGCAGAGTAGAGGGGCAGGATCACCTCCCTCAACCTGCTGGTCACGCTCCTTTTGATGCAGCAGAAAAATACCATCTAAATCCTCCCATAAAGTGATTTTATTCATTTTCACAGGTTTGATTCTAAAAGTGGATCTGAAAAATTCCTTAATTTTTTTTTTTTTTTTTTATCAAGAACTGAGTAATTTTAATGTAAACTTCAGAAGGAAGACATAGCTATGTGATCTGGAATTAGAGTTGATTCAAGGTCATTTCAAACCTAATTTCAATGAAATGAGAACTTTAGTCTGTAACTTTTTGTGGGAATTTTGAAACTGCTTTTGTTTGTAAGTCAGCGAAAACTTTTCTGTACCTATGTGCTTGCAGGATGCAAAACATGGTTGCAATAAAAAACAATTATTTACTACTATTCATATTTAGTGCCATGTATAACCTGTAGGTGGCTAGACTTACTAACGTAATTAAATATTGACATGATACTGGTTTCAAGGTTAATTTAGTTGAATTTCTTTAAAGTGAATGATTTATTTGTTTCAATGGACCAACTAAGAGTTAAAGACTATTATTTTTATTATAATTAATATATAACAGGTATGGATTATCAGGTTTTTTAAGATAACTCTTGTAATTTAGCAAGTGCCTAGTAAATATGAAGCTTCTAGTTGAGAAATGTTTCCAACCATTTGCAAGTTAGGTAACACAATTTTGAGGTAAAGATATGCTATTTTCACTAGAATCTGAACACTTTAATTTGTTTCCTATTTCCAATTCTCAATCGTTTTCAAGCAAAGTAAGTGCCATGCCTTCAAGATACAGATTTTCAAATATGTGCCCTGAAGCCAAGAAGTCTTGCTATAATTTTGTGCTCTCGGCTGTATAATTTTATCCGTATAAGTTTATAACCATGAAGTCTGCATACTAGGCATTTCTCTGTTCTCATTAGTTATCTTTTTTGCCTCTCCTTGCTCCTATCTGTGATTTATGATACTATCTCACTGTAATAAGCTTACATGAAAGCCGCCACACTGGAACTGAATTTACCTAGTCAAATCTCCATCACCTCTTACAGAACCCCATGAACCTTTCAAGCCTTTGCAAGGCAAACCCATGACCTGATCTGAACTTCAAATTGAATTGCAAGACCAGAACCATGGTTGATAAAATAAAACTATAGCTTGACAAAAGAGACTCACCCTACAAATTTTATTTTCTACCCTGAATTGGAGCAAGGAAGAAATGAGGAGGCACATCCACCCATGAAAACTGAGGTATGCTCAGCAGGGGAGCTCAGGAAACTAATGAAGGCAACATTAGCTGAATAGGAATCTGATGCAGCTGATGGAGAGAGAAACTCTCTCCTGGAGGTGGTAAAGAGCACTTGCATTAACCTTCTATTCTGAATCACCATCTGCAGGGGTCTGATTTTTGCTGACTGTGTAGGGAACCTATGCAGACTTGCCAACTCAGCCATTAAAAAGTGTAGTACCTGAAGTCAGCTGATGTGACATTTTGTGATGCTTTCCTTTCTTACTACCCACTCTCTCAAACAAAACCCAGGACAGGTTGGGCCACTGGGCATTGTAGATAGCCATGTATAAACAACACAAAATGTAATGCACTCTTATTATTCCTGTTCATCTTCCATCCTTCAGGACTATAGTGTTCTTCCTGTTCCTCTATCCATCAAACAGTAATGCAAGACAATCCAAGACTGGGTTTGTCCTCTGCACCAAGCTGTCTGCCTCAGCCATTCCTGTTTCAGTCAGAGCATTTTCATCCTCACCATTTAGACTAAGGAATGTGAATTTCTTTAAGCTACTCAGCAGGTAGATGTTACATTTGCTCTGCAGAAAAATTCTGTGGATCTTCTTGTAATTAAAGTATGCAGTTTTATTCTTAATTGCAGCGAGATGCCTCCTTACTTTTTATGTTGCAGCTATGAAGGTATCCCATATGCTTCCCAAGCACTGATGTACATTAAATGGCATTACCATTGCTGTGTGGATGGGATGGGTGTCATTAATACTTACTGTTGAGCTTTGAGCTGGCAAGTTTACTAAGAAAAAGTTAGACCCATGAAAAGTGACTTAGTCCTTTTCTGTATTCACTAATCTGTGGGAAAAAAGCGTATAACGATGAAGTCTATTTATGAATTTGTCATAGCTCTTTCCAAATTTGACTTATTCATCGTATCTTTTTTTGCAGTTCCTCAGATAATAAAGGTCTTAGTGGAGGTAGATAATTTAGAATAGTGAAGGAGTATGTTTAAACTGCTCTTTCTCTGATCAGCAATCAGTTATCTATTTGAAAACTACATATGACAATAAAAGAGGTTATATTCCACATAATCACTAATCAGGTAAAATAATGCAATGAAACAGTCTACAAAAGACTGAACATGAAATCAGAATTATGCATCTATGGCTTTAGTGCACCTCACTTTTGATTGCAGAACGCAAGAAGTTCAGGGGGACAGATGGGAAGGTGGGCAGAGGAAAAAGAAGCACAAACTAAACACAAAATGAATGCATAGCTGCATCCAAGTTAATGATTCAGCAGCTGAGAGTTGATTCAGGTGGAGCAGCGGGACCAGTGGAGTGGCTTTGTGAAGTCTAGCCCACAGCCTCTGTCCCCTTTCCAAGAGTGGCAAGGAACCGATGCCCACCGTAGATCAGACCACAGCAAGCTTGGATGATGCTTCCTTTGGAATACCCAACAAGCTTTCAGAAATTTGCAGCTGAGGGACTTCTGGATCCAGAGCTGATATCCATGTGTTTAACAGCCCTCGCTCTGTGTTTCTTCCAGTAGTTTATCTAATCACTTTTTGAGTGCATGTGAATTTTGGTATTATGTCAGAACATGAGCATGTTGTCACAGCCTCGTGGCTCTGCTGTATGGTCATGGTTTTGAGCTGGTCTTGCTGCCTGTCCTAGGCTCTGTGCCCCGTGCTAGGGTGACTTTACCTGAGAGGGCGCAGAGTGACTGAGTGGGCATGTGCTGCTGGTTGTACTGGAGCTGGAACAGGGACCTTGCTGCTCCTCACCTCTTGACAGGGTCACCTGGGCGCTCTGTCAGCTCCCTCAAAGGTATTAAAGAGGATCATATTTGCCTTCCTTCCTTTCAGAGTATTAAGTTGGTGCTTCAAATGTTAGAACATTCTTCCACAATTTATGTTAACTTCCTTCTGATAGAGAAAATTTTTTATAACTCAGTTGTGTTTGGATTTGGTTTGTTGGGGTTTTTTTTGTAATGTCTAGACATGTGGGAGGTGTTTATGCTGCTAAATAATTTCTTCTTTATATTATTCTATTACCTGGAAAATCTTTCAGATTTTGGTAAGCAGCGGCAATTTTAAGGACATCTGTATTTAAGAACAGGTCATCAGCAAAACTCAGATGAATTCTCAGAAGAAGAAAAGCCTCTGGCATAGATCCAGCCTACTTGCTTTGACACTGAGGTTTGTTCTTTTGCTAGACCCAAAATAAAATTCAGATACAAAACTCCTTTGCTTCCTGCTGTCACTGCCTAATAAAATAATATACAGTTTTTTGTAAGACATAGTATTTGGTGAAGGATTGTATTTTACCAGAAAATCAGACCAGCCTCTTGAGGGCTAAAATATTTAGTAAGTTAATTTTCTGAAGAACTGTAAACTAAGCAGATGTAGTCTAACATGTCAAATGCATCAGGTTAGGAAATAAATTGAGAAACTGAAAAGAGTTGTCTTCAGTACCAGGTAAGTGAAGAAGAATGCTTAAATCCAGCACTGAACTTCTCTCTTAAAAATACATTACTTTAAGGAAAAATAAGACATGATAAAAAAATATATCTTTAGACTAAGCAGAAAAATGTTTTAATTTGCCTGTGTGGTACCAGGCATCACTCTACCGGAGAAAGAACATCTGTATTTAAAGCACTGGAACTCCTGAATCCCAGTCCCATCCCTTATGCTGATTCTCTGTGTGAAAGTGGCATTGGTTCACCTTGATTCATTTTTAAGAAGATTAAAACATATTCAGACCCTTTATGAGTGGATTATATTAGACTGTTTTAATCTACTGTAATCCACTTTTTTTTCTAAGTACACATTCTTACAAATACTTAAAAAATATTCTGCTGGAGTGTTTATGCATCTAGAACAAGGATGAAAGTATTTCTTGCAAAAACAGGCTTTGAATATTTGAGATGTTCTTAGTGAGGAAGCATTGCGAAACTATGATTTTGTGCATGTCTATGTACCTTTCAGTACATACCTATCAAGTTTGCCTCGCCATTTCCTAATAGCCAGTTCTGCGACTTGTTAAGGGAGTTATTTCCTTCCTTGTTTTTACGTAGTTTCAAAATCCCTTTGAGTCAAATAGAATGGTAATAGCACTCAGGAAAGTACAGATCCACTGCCAGAAACATATTGTTTTCATTGGTCATTTTGTTTGGGATCAGTTGCTTTGGGATAATTTGCTGTCTAGTCTGAGTAGTTCAAAGAATGCAGTTCCTCTTGCTGAGTTTCCTTTTCTGAATTAGTTGCAGATACTGCCTGTGATGGTGGAGGTTATTCCTAACAGTTTTCACTGTGCGGTCATGAGTCAGGTTTATGTCACTTCACTCCTTCCGCTGTCTCCCTGAGCTGTACTATATTAAGCCCACATTATCGTCTGCCTGTTCTTGACTATCAGATAGCTACTGTTGAAAACACAAAGCTTTTCTCAGTGGTTGCATTTTAAAAGTACTTCATAAATCATTTGATTCAGATCACAATACTAGTAAACTATGTCATCTCATATCCAGCTCCCTTAATGCACTCTTGATTCACCTCTCCTGGACTGTGCTATTTCACGTACTTCAGTTTCTCATTGAAAATGATTCCTTACAGGATTTGTATATTCTTTTAATAGACATGCCATTGTTGTGATGCTTTCGTTTTTTCTTTTCTTCTTAGAAAGTGTTCCTCTTTGGGATGCATTGTTTTCCCAGATAAATTATGTTTATTAAATACCTGCAGATGTACTTATTATAATCACTTATTGTGGCCACACAATACTCACTGTGTACTTGTCATTACAACATATTTTCTCTTTGGTGGACAATGCATATCTGTTTTAGTCCATCCCTTGTAAATGGTGGCACCAAAGTTTATTTCAGGGTCAAATACTTCATCAAACTTCAAACTGTGAGAGAGGAGAGCAGAAGCCAAATGTCTTCATCAGATTTCTAGATTATCTGATAAATTTCAACAAAAGGATCTCAAAAAACACAGTTTAGTGCAAAATGGCATGGTAACATCTGCAGTTTCGTAGAATCATAGAATCATAGAATAGTTAGGATTCATCTAGTTCCAACCCCCCTGCCGCAGGCAGGGACACCTCGCACTAAACCATGTCACCCAAGGCTCTGTCCAACCTGTCCTTGAACACCACCAGGGATGGAGCATTCACAACTTCCTTGGCCAACCCATTCCGGTGCCTCACCACCGTCACAGTAAAGAACTTCCTCCTTATATCCAATCTAAACTTCCCCTGCTGAAGTTTGAACCCGTTACCCCTTGTCCTATCACTACAGTCCCTAATGAAGAGTCTCTCCCCAGCATCCCCAGCATTTCAGTGATATGCATCCTAAAGGACTTTATTTATATATATATATATTTTATAATAACGGTATTGATTTCAAAGGAGGAAAAAAGAAAGTTCTCCAGTGGTAGTAATTAGGTAGCAAAGATGATGCTACCTAATAAGTTTGAAAACAGATGCATGAAAAACCAGTCACAACTAATAGGCATATTTAGAGCCTCCTAATGCCCCCCTTACAGAAGCAGCTCACATCCTGTGAGTTCTTCAAAGAACTGGAACACAATCTCTTTGAAAATGCCTGACTACTTCAGTGCATTCTGATCTCACTGTTATAACATAGAGACATGAGATGAAGCAACAGGAACATTTTGGAAAATTCTTTCACCAGTATTGACCCCTTAGTTTGTCACTGACTGATTGGCATGGGGGGGTGTATTAATTCTGATAGACTAAGCATGCCCAGGTCTGTTTTCTCTTCTGGAAGCCAGTTGCCCCTACAGCCTGCTTCCATACAGCTGGACTTCTCAGTTGCCAGGGCAAGGTGCCCTCAACTGAACAAACCTGCGTTAACTCTCAAGCTGTGTTCAGTTCTGGAGAGTATTAATTGGCCAAAACCACCACTCTCTGAAAAATTGCAAGTACAGACAATCACATTTAATGGTGGGACAAAGTAGAGTTAAATGTTCACATGGGAAAAATAGACATAGTCTGTACTTCTAAGGTTTTACTCTAAACTTTATAAAAGCTTTGTGACAGCCTTGTAAAACTGCAATTCCTTAAAAATTATTGTTAAAATAGTCCTTTAAAATAAAATGTTATTTTAAATGGGATTCATGCATTGCAGACTTTCTTCTGTCTTCAGGGTTCAGTTAAAAGAGCAAAGTGACCAAATAAAAGGATGAGTCAGACGAGCCTGATTCATTGGCAAAAGAACAGAAAAAGTATTTTTCCCATAAGCTCTGATTTATTATTTTGTAACTTTATGTATACAGCTATAGGAATTCGTGATTGTATCTCTGGTTAACTACACATACATAGAACAAAGAACAGTAGTGAGCAGTGTGCAGGAAAGCCTCCACTATGACATTCTGAGCCTGCCTTCTTATGTGACCCATCCTTTTGAATGCAATGGGCCTATTCATGTGAAGGTAATAAATCTGTGTGGGAGCCTGGGCTGTGTGCATAAGTCAAATATCTGCACTTCTGTTGCTCTTTATGAATTGGCACACTGATTCTACAATGAAAATTATTCATCCTTACCACAAAAAGGTGATCACAGGTAGATATCTTTCTGCTTGCTTTTAATGGAGGAATGTATTAGCAAATACTAATTTTTTTCTGCATAAGGAAAAAATAGTCAAAAGAAAAAGAAAGACCTTTCACGCTATGTTGTTTTTGCTTGATGCGTAGTTCCAAAGACATAGCACCAAAATATGAATAAGCTGCAATGACAGCAAAGTCACATAACAACTCTGAACAAAGTAAGTATATATAATATTAGTCACCGCTCCTCCAGTCAAACCTATTTTCCTGTGGAATGCAATGCCAAACACTTTTTAAAAGCTTACTGCCAGTATTGGTCTTGAAAGTATATGCTGAGTCATTTGCACCATCTGTTATCTGTGCACTTAGCAGCAAAGAGAAATGTTGGGAAGTTTCTGAAGACATCTGCTTATTCCACTGAGCTTACTAATTCAGGTTTCTTTCCTTAAGTCATAGATACATACCTCCTAAACTGTACTCTTCTTCCTTGCAGTTCTTAAGAATTTTAGAAGAGGGGAATTTTTAGTCTTCCAAGTCTGATGCCACTTTGCCTCTTTTTATTAGTTTAAAAGACAACAAGAGATTCTTCAAATAATACCTGTGATAAGAAGTAGGGGGTTTGCATGATAGTACATTCACCACTGCAGGAGTTTTGAAACAGCAAAAATTGCAAGCTTTCTCATTGGCCAATTTCATTACTCTTTGCAATATTCAGATGACTTCTTGGAAAGCTGAAATGCTGAAGTGGTATTTTGCTGTATTTTCCTGTCTGGGACTAACTAATGTGTCATTCTAAGGTACTTCATGATGCCAGAGGCAGTAAATTATGTAACTGACAGCTGATGGACAAGTATGTAAGCTATATATCTATAGCAATATCTATATATGGATTAGTGTTGAAATTATGGATTTCATATACTAGCCCAATTCTAGTCTTATATTTGTGTAATGTGCATATAAACAGATGACACAGGGAAATGACTTCTAATGCATATAACTTATATTCTGAAATATAAAGCAGAGAGAGAATTTGAAGATATGTAGATGCCAAATCCAAAGCATGAGAACCTTTTGAGGACAATAAAACTTTAATGGAACTTTAAGTATAACAGCTGGGAGAATTTGGCCATTCAACTTAGATGATGAAGGATTTAGTAAGAAGCACATGACTTTTTTCCTAGTTCTGTGTGACATACCTATTAAAAATGTCATTAACACGCAGGTATAGCCTTTTCTTAGCACACCTTTTTGATTAGTTAAATTACATTTTAAATAATTATTAAATTTAAGAACTCTTTAAGAAACTGTCGGAAATAATGGATTGCAAATAAATATTTACCAACAACACATTATATCTATCTAAGAAACAAATACAGTTTAATTGAATTCCCACTGCAAGATAACTCTAATTTTTACAGTAACTTCAACTAGTAGTGGCTCATGTCCTCTAGATTTTAGGCAGATGTTTCTTGTGGGCTACTACTGCATTACAGTATGTGCTACATGTGAGCAAGAACGCTTACTGTTTTTTTTGACCTTTGAAGCCCAACCCTGAAATTTACATTTGGTTTGTGCGGTAACTTTCTGTGGCAATACTAAAAACAGAGAGCTTAGTTATGGACTGTCTAGCTGCCTCCACACACACCAATTGGAAGTGCCCACTTTTAATGGGCATTGGGGTAGACTGGGAAAGGAGCTACCTACTGTGTCCATACTCTGAATCTTGTTTGGGTTTTGGCACAGGACAAGCACATGCCAGCTTCCTAGAAGGAATGGTTCCTCACCCACAGCAGCTCCAAAGTAGGCCTGCTGTTATGGCTTGGGATAGTGCTATGTGGCCAGTGCCACACTGGGGATGTTTCTAACAGTTATAACCACATGAATCACATTCTGCAGCTTGGTATGCTTTTTTGATACTTTTAAATTTACCGGGATAGACACAAACCATCTATGTCCTGTCAAGTTTTGTATCTGTCTTCCCTCCTTCAGACATCACTTAACTTTCAGAACTGAAAGGTAACAGTGGGCATGAATGGATGTGTGATTGATTACAAGTCAAGCTCTTCAGGGTAGGGTCAGGCTACTTCACCACTCCTACTGTAGTTTTGAAAGGGAGAATCAGGAAGGTGAGTTAAAAAAGCTTATTTCCTTTAATTCCCGAGTTAATCTTTGCTTCATAATTGTAAAATATGCCCTTGCAAACTAACAGTACCATTTCTATGACACATGCAGTGACTAGTGTGGCAGGAAAAAGGAACTGAGTAAAAACTGTCGAAACCAACTACTGTCTGTGCAATAGTCTGCTTGTTACATGATTTCTAAATCAATTTGTATCTCACTCTAAGGGTACGGCTGAGAGAAGGTAAGCTGTGCTTAAGGGAATGACTACAATATGGAAGTGAAATTTGTTGGTCTGATGACAACAAAATCTCCTGGTGGAAACCGTTATAGGTTCCAGTAAAACAGAAACCCTTTCTTCATCCACTGAGAAAAATAATTTGCCTTTTATTGTTGTCCCTTAGAAGGTGCTGGGTGACCTTTCTGTGATTTATTTCTTACAAGCTGAGAAGTTAATATTGCAAAAAGATATTTGTAGCAGGTTTGTGTGATATTCTGAGAGACAAAGGGTAGCATCCTGTGATGAAGGAAGAGGCTTAGAAACACTTTTAAAAATCAGAAGTGCCCTGTAATTAATGTATTCTTCAGGATAACTAGGTTAATGTATGTATTTAGAGAACTAATTGTAAATGATCAGTGATTATTGCTTTCACAATTGTGAGGATTTCCTAATGTCATCAAGATAGATTATGTAATCAATCCTTGGAAAAACAGCTTTGGTATTTCTCCCAATTACTGTCTTAATAGTTTTCCTGAGTTAATGTCATTTCGTTTAAAACTTTTAAAAATTACTGCTGCTAATATGGAAATAGTGATCAACCCGTTGTCAACTAAGAAATTAAATGCTGGTTTTGCTGATTGGTAGGAGGTATTTTTAGGTCATAGAGGTTTTTAAATCTATATATCAAAATAAAAAAAGATCATTTAGGCAAACATGTAGCATGTATATATAATTATTAAAATATAAAATTATATTAAAAGTTGACTCTGTAAATACAAGATTCTTTATTTCATAGAATAGACCTTTATTAACTCAGGGATATTATCTGAGAATATGTTATGTAAAAATCTCCATATAATGCAAGGGCAAAAATGCTTCTTACTTAAAAAAAATACATCTCCAGGCTTGTAGTAGAGGAATGGCCACTTTTCACTTTTTTACAGCCAATAGCAGCATATTGGAGTGGGGCTGTGGAAAATTCAAGCCTCTCACACTAAAACAAAATTAGAGTTGCTCCTGCTAAACCCTTAGGTTATACAGCAGAAGTAGAAAAATAATTAAATAATGATAATTATTATTATTTCATATAGTAACACTAGTAGTAGCATATATGGTTTGTAGGATTTGATATTAGAACCAATGTTCTTGTTAAGTGGTTTATGTAGGGGATAAGTCATACAAGAACAGCACAAGTAACTACACTGAAATTCCTACCCTCTACAGTGGTATTTCTTCAGCATTATTTAAAAAAAAAAAAAAAAAAGAGATAAAAATATCCCCATAGAAAGTAAAGAGACCAATGTTTGCAATTACTTGTACAAGAACTGGTTAGCTGTTAAGGAAAAGAAACAGAAAAACGCTTGCAAGTATTTTTAGCAACAAAATCCTCAGACAAATCTAGCTAAATTCAAATGTGTTCAGGCTTTTTTATCAGGTCTTCTGCTCCTTTTGCTAAACTGTTAGTACCCGTCTGAGGACCAGCTGCTCAGACCCATCCATTCACAAATATCTGAAATGTGCGTAACCTGTAACAAGGTCCATCACAACCTACACCGTAATAGCTAATGCCACTTGTATAGCAGAATGTCCATTTGAAATGGCCTTGACCTCCAGTCTGGATTCAGATGCAGTCATGACTATTTGAGGTGTTGGATCCTACTGTGACTTGTATGTAGAGTTAGATACGTGGTTAAACATCTACTTCTTTATTTTGTTGTACGTTTAGTTATTTCTCTTCTGTCATTACAGCTCATTTATTCCCTCAGCATTACTGCTTCTCAAATAGAATTTATTTTTCATTCACCCTGTCACATACTTAGTAGAAAGCTCTCCTTATATTTTGTTTCTTTTTGCTTCTCCTTACTTCCTTATCCTTTCTTAAAGAAAATGGTATTTCACATAATACAGTAATTCAGTCTTTGAAAGGGTCTCAGTCAAGAGATAAAATCAACCAGTATATGGATCAACTTTGATGCAAAAATTTAATTTTACTGAAAGATTTTTAGTTGAGATTTATCACACCAGCAGTATGATAGAATCAATTCATGGACAAGATCACCTTTTATTTTTATTTAGTATTTGTAATGGTAATGCTAAAAATACAGTTTAGGAGTAAGATCCACTGTATGGAGCCCTGCAAGAACTGAGCTTTTGATCTTACAGCATCTTGAATACTGTAGCTTTAATAATTCTACTTGTAGCCTTAAAAAACATATATGTTTTTTCCAACAAGCAGTTTATTGTTTTCTCTAATAATCATCTATATAAAGCTGAAACTTTATGAAATTTGGTATGGATTCCTTAACAATTCCCTTATTAATTATTTCCACCCAAAGGAGATTCATGCCAGCTGGAAGGAAAGCCCTTCAAAATAGGCTGTGCCTTGGTTGCTGTAAGTTGCTTTCCTGGGAGACAGGGAACTTGCATTAACATAGCTGCATTGACCCAGATGGCAAGGAGTTTCTGTGCTCCAGCTGGGTATTTGAATCCTGAATTGGAGATTTTTCAGGCAAGCTTCTTCAGTTCTTTCATTTTTTGAAAGAAATCAAAAACACAGCGCTGCACCAGCTACCAAGAAGGAGAAAAATGACTGCTGCTGCTGAACCCATGACAGTACTTTTTAAAGCCCCAGAACAAAAAGAAACTGATTTCCTTATTACTTAATGAAACCCACCTGATTCCCAGCAGCCTAAGATAATTCCCTTTTTACAACACAAAATTTTCCCTTGTGAAGACAGGTACAGTTCACAAACGTGAAGTTTTCCCTTAGAGAGTGAAACAAGCTCAAATACAGCAGAACCAGTATTTTTTAAATTATTATATTAGTGAAAAATAGTAATTTTCGCATCTGCAATCCAGCAATTGTTAGCTTATTTGCTGTTACCAGATATTTTAGCTAATAGGGGATCTAGAAAACAAAACACTTTAATAGATGAAAAGCACAAGTTCAGTTAGTGACTTTGGCACTTAAATGGCAGGAGAGCAAGCCTGAAGCTTTTTGAGAAAAAAGAGCATTTGAGAAAAGCTTTTATTGGTGGAAGGGAGACACAAGTACTGATGAGTAAATTTTATTTGTAAGTGCTGCTGCTGATTTGGAATTTTTTTTATGTTAACAGAATTGTTATTTTTGGTCCTGTATTATAGACTCTATACTGGATAACAGCCTAATCTTACTAACGTGATCTCAATTCTTCTTTCTTTACTTCTTAATTCCTGAAATTATTCTGTTCTTTGCAGCAAATACTGAGTTTTCCCATGTATGCCGTATGCCTCCAAGCACAATTTGTTTTCCTCTTCTTGTTTCATTCCTTTGGAAAATACAATAGAAAGAATCTGACAAGGATTCTCAGGGCTTTTTGTCTGCTTTTCTCTGGGAAGAACCTCTTTAACTGTCTCTGTGTAAAGCTAAAGGGAGGATGCTGACACCACCTATGCAATTCAAAAAGCTTGTGAGTAAGCTGTCAGTCCTTCTAATCTCCCAGAGATAATGGGAAAGGGTAGCTACACATCAGAAATGCAGGACCCAGCTGTTCACCTTTTCTTTTCAGCTGTGTTTCACAGTCTGTGAAACTTCAAGTATAAATACAATATTACAATAAAAACCAGGGTAAGTAGACATACAACAAATAACATTTTTTTTTTCTTCTGTCCGTGGAAAGTAAAAGAAACAGCTGATAATATGAAAAGTGCTTTTTTTGTTAAAACAGACAACTCTGAAAAGAAAGAAATGGGACCATAAGTGTATGTTCATGCATATTAAAACAAAACCTTCTTGCACTTGATAAGTCTATGTGATAAGCTTTTTCTAATCCCTCTGACATGGAATGTAAAATAGAACTTACCTTTAGTCTCATTGTAATTAGGTTAACACCCACATTAAAGAATACAATCATGTATTAAAAATAGTCAATTTTATTTCATCACACTTTGCTAGAATTATCTGGCAAAATCTCTGATGCTTTATCTAACAATTAATTTAGAAGGAATATCTCTTCTCATGCACAGAGGATATATCACCAGGCAGTTCTTTCAGAGCCAGTAATCTATGAATCCACTATACAGGTGCAAATGTATTCTTCCTTTCAGTTGCTTGCTGGCTCAGTCACTCGTTTCTTTTCTTGCAGAACGATTCCTGGGGAAAGCAGTACTCATATGCACTCTTCAAAGCAATGAGCCACATGCTGTGCATTGGTTATGGAGCCCGAGCCCCTGTCAGCATGTCCGACCTCTGGATAACCATGTTGAGTATGATTGTGGGGGCAACTTGTTATGCCATGTTTGTTGGCCACGCCACTGCCCTCATTCAATCTCTGGATTCCTCACGGCGACAATATCAGGAAAAGGTAACTAATTTTAATGTAACTCCTGAAGTTCTGAAATAGGTTAATGGGATGTTTTAAATGTGGAAAAGGCTGTCTGAGTTTACTTGAGGAGCATCTGAATCCTCCGGCAGATGTCATTGAACACAGGAATTCAAAGCACTCCATTAGCTCAACATATTCTCTCATGAACCCACTTCCCTTAAGAAGACGACGGTTTGGTGTGTCACATGCATTGAATGAAACCTTGGATGTGAAACTTGCTTTAAACTTTCCTGTGAAAACCCCATCCGTGGTTCAGACTGTGCTTTGTACTGCTGTGCTACACTCTGCAGGTATTGGTCTGGGTTGCTTGAACAAAGGCCTTGAGTGGGGTAGCTTGGGCACGTCTATGCGATTTTCTGTCTTTCCTTTGGATTGCAGTTCAGGGATCATCTTGAACATGCCCAAAGAAAGCCGTTTAAGTGAGGTCCAGACCAGATCAATTAGTTTTGTTTGGAACTACCTCAGAAAAGTGCTCAGAGGAGGGCTTTGTTTGCTTTATAATGGCATAGTTTTCATACTGATCCATGACCTGTTTGGTCCTCTCCACGGACAAAAGGAACTGCAGTCAAAGGGTAGAAAAGTACGGAGAGTTTAGTGGAAGAAAGAGAGTTCTTTATACAACAGGAAGAAAAAGGAGGTTTGATTCCTTGTAGGTATGATTGGAATAAAAAAATACATAAATGGCTACAGGGTGAGAACTTTCTGCAGTGAGTACTATTTAATGCTGTCAGTTGGGTAATAAAAGTCAGAGCAAGTGTCAGTGAACCTAGTTATGGTGGCATAAGGAAGAAACAATCAGAATGAACCTCAGCAAGGGACGATAAGGATGTGCAGGGTTACTGAGGTGCTTAAAAGAAGCCAAAATCAGTTATAGTAAATAGGGACCTGAAGAGGCCATGCCAGGAGAGATGTTAGCTGAGCAAAGTAGTGAAATCAGGAGTTCACATCAGCAAATAAGAAACACAGCCTGAGCAATAGTATTTGGCATATGTCCATGAGAAAGTTCAGAAAGGCAAACTGGGCAGAAGTTCCAGTGTGATGTAACATAAGCCTGAGGAGAAACTTGGCAGGGGGTAAGTAGAGGAGAGGGTGGCCCTGGCATCAGCTGAAAACAAAGAGAAATGGCCTGAGTTTGCTGGGCAAGAAAAAAAGTCCAAAAAAGATTTGAGCAGGAAGGATTGGGGTGTTTTCTTTAAAAGTGGGCAGAAAGGGAAGATATGAGAGTGTGTGGGAGAAAAAGAATTTACATTCTGTTTTGTTAAGCTTGAGTCACAGCAAGACCATGGGGTCAATATATCAGAGACAGGGAGAGATAAGGGATGAGCTGTAGGTCCAGTAACCTAAAAATTACCCAGTGGCTGATATATTAATCACAGCTGTTTAAAACAGAAATTTTCAAGCAAGAAAGCCCACATAGAGTTACCTTGAAGCATAAAACAGAATGAGAGGTTCAGGAGTGAGCATTAAAACCTGTAAAAAATATGAGCTCTGTCAGTGAACATGTGAAACCCACTAATGCATTTCATTTTAAGGTCACAGGGCTAGGTCATTCAACCCAAACTAACTACCTTGTTGGGTCTATTCTGCCAACTGAAAGGGAAATAATTTTACCAAAATGGGAGACTTGTAAGGAGTTGAGGGGCAGAAACATCTTAATCATGCACATGAATGAAGATATAGAGAAGGAAGCCCTAAACCTAGTATAATTAAAGTTTTATTAGAGGTTAGTGTCAACATATATATATATATATATATATACACACACATACATACACAGATATATGAAATCAGCAGAAGTGTCACCATCCACCTGAAACCTTATCTTACTTGTTATCCTCGGACCTTGCTGCAGCATGATACAATGTTTTGAACATCAGAAATATAGTGCATGTGTAAAGATACTCATATATTTTAAGATGTATTGAGCAAAGGCGGTTTCATTTGTGTATTGGGTGTAAATTAAAACCAAGCAGCAGTCAAGTAATATTTCAGTTCTCATTTTCACACAACAGCAAACAAACTTTTATTTGTTCCTCTGTTTTTTTATGGGCACACTTTATTAAATATTAGCACAGACATGTCTGGCATTTTTCAGTTTCTACTGTTTCAACGTTTTCATTCTTCCTTTTATTTTTACTTCTTATTTATTTCCTGATATCAGAGGCAAAAGCATATCATGACATTGACTATCAGGAATGAAAGAAATGAGACAGAAATTGCATGTTTCTATGCTTTAGAAAGCTCTATCTCTCTTTTTGGCAGCTGTTTGTATCCCAGTTATTACGGACTAAAGCTAAATGATGTCTTAATTAGAGTTTTTTTCCTACTGATTTCTGAAGCCGTATGTATACTATCAGCTATAACAACTTACTGACATGTTTGTATATTCTTGCCCATTGCTTTTTCATAGTTTAATCATGTATTTTGAAATAGATCTTTGATTAAAGCCTAAGAATTATAAGCTATTATGATATACTGCTAATGAATTTTTTGTATTTGTCTTTACTCTGCAAACTAGATAAATGGGTATTTCAGAGATCCACTTGTGCTACCCTTTGTATCATAGAATCATAGAATAGTTAGGGTTGGAAAGGACCTTAAGATCATCCAGTTCCAACCCCCCTGCCATGGGCAGGGACACCTCACACTAAACCATGCCACCCAAGGCTCTGTCCAGCCCAGCCTTTAACACTGCCAGTGATGGAGCCTTCACAACTTCCCTGGGCAACCCATATAATCATATTTTTAAAATAATTTGCAGATAAAATCACTTATATTTAATATAACTGAGACTTGAGGAAAAGGTGAATCAAATTTCCAGCCACAGGTTTCAGAGTTTAATATATTTACTGCAATATCTATTTTTCGCCCAGTGCATTGATTTTTTTGGTTGTTTCTCCATGAATTAAAAAATTGGAAGAATCAGTCCTGTGACTTCTTCTAATTTTTTTTTTTTTGCTTAAATTTCTATTTAGTTAATTTAATTAAATTTAATATTCTAAACTTCTATTTAAATCTTACGTATAAAGGATTGTGTATTTTCTGGCTGCATTGTTTTCTTTATAAGAGTTACAGAATATAATGGAATTAACAGAAATTGCTAGGCAGCATAGAATGATAGTGATTGAAAGAAAGGTTGTTCTTTGATTCTTCTCTGAGTAACATCAAAATCTCATTCCCCTTTTGTTTTGACTATTATTTTCTGCTGTAGCTAAATTAATATTTCATCAAGATATCTATGGAATGCAAGTGATGGAAAGAGAATTCTGGTCCTTCTCACACTGAAAGCAGTTAGTAGTAACACATTTGCTGAAATCACAACATCTTTCTCATTCAAAATCTCCCATAGCTCAGGGTATGCAAAACTAGAACAGGTATAATTCAACAAGGAAGAAAAAAACACAGGAAGATGAGAGAGCTTTCGTTAAGTCAAATAGTCAAACACCTTCTGAGAGCACTGGCTAAGAATATGACCTGTGCTAAGCCTTGCCAGTTGAAGAAAATCAAAGAATTGTAAGAAAGCTAATACTGAGCCATGTTTATTGTTATAGGCGAAAGATAATTTATCAGAGGAAATTAACAACAATTATCAGCAGTCAAATACAAAAGGTGGACAGTAAAACCACATGCCAAGAAATGCTACCAAAAAAGTACACATTGGTACATTCTGGTCACTTTTTGAGGAAGTTCAGATGTTTTTCTGTGGAAGTGAGTGGATCTGTTCTCAGAGAAAAAATACCTCTCAGACTGAATACAGACATCAGATCTTGGGATCAGTCAGTAAAAAGCCAATACCTGACAAAGGAGAAAGACATGTACCAGTCAGGTATACTCAATCCATATTCTCTTTTCAGTAAGAAAGTCTGCCAGACCATTTTACATTACAAAAGGTCTGACTAAATCAATAAATCGATGGCATCTTGGCACTCTCCTTCCCGCCTTTAGTGTAAGTCAAAAGTGAATACAGTAGAAAATAAAATTCACATTTTTAGTGATGACACATTTGATGTTTTCCAGTATCTAAGAAGTCACACCATCTCAAAGACATTTGCATTTGCAAACACAACATTTATCTAAGAAAACTAGAAATGCATATGTAGAACTTGTTAACACTGTTCTGGGCATACAGTGAGAGTGAAGACCCTGGGCCCACTGTAGGCGAGGATCTGGTTCGAGACCATCTTAGGAACCTGAATGTGCACAAGTCCATGGGACCTGATGAAATCCATCCGTGGGTCCTGAAGGAGCTGACAAATGAAGTTGCTCAGCCACTGTCCATCATATTTGAAATATCATGGCAGTTCCCGATGACTGGAAAAAGGGAAATATAACCCCCGTTTTCAAGAAGGGGAAAATGGATGAGCTGGGCAACTACAGACCAGTCAGCCTCACCTCTGTGCCTGGCAAAATCTTGGAGCAGATTCCCCTAGAAGGCATGCTGAGGCACAGGAAAAACAGCAAGGTGGTTGGTGACAGCCAGCATGGCTTCACTAAGGGGAAATCCTGCCTGACCAATCTGGTAGCCTTCTATGATGGGGCTACGGAACTGATGGATGGGGGTAGAGCAGTTGATGTTATCTACCTCGACTTGTGCAAAACATTTGACACTGTCCTGCATGACATCCTTGTCTCTAAGTTGGAGAGACATCAGTTTGATAGGTGAACCACTCGGTGGATAAAGAACTGGCTGGATGGCTGCACGCAAAGAGTAGTGCTCAATGGCTCAATGTCCAGCTGGAGACCAGTAACGAGTGGTGTCCCTCAGTGGTCCGTGTTGGGACCGGTCTTGTTCAACATCTTTGTCGGTGACACAGACAGTGGGATTGAGTGTGCCCTCAGCAAGTTTGCCGATGACACCAAGCTACATGGTTCGGATGAAATGTTGGAGGGACCTTGACACGCTTGTGAGGTGGGCTGATGCCAACCTGATGAAGTTTAACCATGACAAGTGCAAGGTCCTATGCCTGGGTTGGAGCAATCCCAGGCACAGCTCCAGGTTGGGCAGAGAAGAGATTCAGAGCAGCCCTGTGGAGAAGGACTTGGGGGTGGTGGTCAATGAGAAAATGAACATGAGCCACTGCTGTGCGCTCGCAGCCCAGCAAGCCAACTGTATCCTGGGCTGCATCAAAAGGAGCGTGACCAGCAGGTCGAGGGAGGTGATCCTGCCCCTCTACTCTGCTCTCGTGAGACCTCACTTGGAGTATCGGGTGCAGTTCTGGTGTCCTCAACATAAAAAGGACATGGAACTGTTGGAACAAATGCAGGGGAGAGCCACGAGGATGATCAGGGGACTGGAGCACCTTCCGTATGAAGATAGATAAGCTGAGACTGTTGGGGCTGTTCAGCCTGGTGAAGAGAAGGCTGTGTGGAGACCTCATTGCAGCCTTCCAGTATCTGAAGGGGGCCTGTAGGGATTCTGGGGAGGGATTCTTCATGAGGGACTGTAGTGAGAGGACAAGGGGTAACAGGTTCAAACTTAAACAGGGGAAGTTTGGATTGGATATGAGGAAGAAATTCTTTACTGTTAGAGTAGTGAGGCATTGGAATGGGTTGCCCAAGGAAGTTGTGAGTGCTCCATCGCTGGCGGTGTTCAAGGCTGGGCTGGACAGAATCTTGGGTGGCATGGTTTAGTGTGAGGTGTCTGTTGCCCATGGCAGGGGGGTTGGAACTAGATGATCTTCAGGTCCTTTCCAACCCTGACTATTCTATGATCCTACGAAGGAATAAAGTCACAAACAACTAATACAGGCAAGATTCGTGGTGGTATACAGATTGATTCACAGGATAAAGATTTATCAATTTCTTTGTTAAAATGACAGTATTAAACCAATTTTCATTATGCTATCATTTTGTATTTTTTATTTTTTGTTTATTGGTAACCAACTCAAACAACTGCATAAGGTTTCAAAACCAGGAAAAACAATCAAAGTAATTTTACCAACCAATTTCAGGTAATAAAGAGGCATAAAAAACATTTAATTCAACTATGTATATATAATAGAAAATGGAAAAAAGTTACAACTATGGTCATATAGTGGATGCTTTCCCAGTCATGGGGATATAGTTTAAATAATTATTGAAGCTGTGAAAGACTTCTGGGCTTGACTTCAACTTCAGGTGTCCCAAAGGACATCTCCTTCTAATTCTATATTCTATTTTTATCATATCTTTTAATTTACTGTCTTTTAGCATATCTTCAGTTACATCATTCTAGTGAAAAGGAGGAAAAGGACCTAAATGTTCTCTTCTACAGAGAAAAAGTAATAATTGCATATAAAGAAAATTTAAAAGTTCCTTGAAAATAGACATTGTGTATTTCTACATAGAAAGCATCAATATTCGAAGCACATATTTTATTTCTTAAGCATACAAATAAATATTTACAAATGAGTAACAGATTTAGGGCAGGAGGGTGACTTTAGATTTTACAGCATAAGGTCTTGCACCATCTTTTCAAGTCTACCTCTCATGGATCCAGTTTGAATATCTAAGTTGTCCATGTAGTCCATGGGAAGGCACTTGACATGCACTTGCAAGAAGAAGCAAGCTATCAGGAGCAACTTTGGGGCAGCAGTAGCTGAAGCATAATTACATTTCCTTTCCCCTCCACAAGGCTGTTTTATACTGTTTGCCTCCACAAGTTTTATACTCAAGCACCTCATACAGTGAGACATCTGAGGTCCTGTCTTCAAAAACTGGGGAGGGGAACCACCTCTGCACTTCTTTCTCTAAGCGGTTATTTTAGGGTGTGGCGTAGTGGCTATACCATAGAGTAAATCAAGACTTGGTAGCCACTCCTTCAGTCATTGATGCCTCTGCATATTCTTAAGAGGAATGGGTGGCAGCTCCTCCATATTTTCCTAAGTCAAGCACTTTGTGGTTAACTTAGATGTGGAAGAAGGCAGATACCAAGTTCTCAGCATGCTTATTAGACCTGCTTTGGTGTCTAGGAGACTTTCGGAGAATCTCAGGTACCTCTAAGTATCTCATCTGTAAGTGTCAGGGACTTAATGTATTTCCACTGAAATCTTAAGAAATGGCAATTTTGGTCGTGATGCAAATGTGTAGGAAAGGAAGACCTGTGGTAAACTCAGTACCATATCATTATTTAACTAGGCTTGTACCAGTTTTTGCTATATTTTTTTTATTTAAAAAAAAAATCAAGAGAGTAAAACAGATAAAGAAGAGTTTCTATTGCCTACATATTATACCTAACATTAATAAAAAAATCTTTGAGAATCTAGTTTCTGTTCTGGCTTTTTTTTGCTTAAATTGGACAGATGTTGAAAATACAAATTGCAGAACTTGAATTTTAGACATCCAGTTGATCTTACAATACTGGTGTTTTACCATGTAATTCTTGAATCTGATCTGGGCAGCAAAGTTTCTCCTGAAATACCGATTTCCAAGTTCAGCAGCTTTTTATGGTGTTCACATTTGTTTTAAAAATGGACCTCTTGCTTTTCTGGTAGAGATTTCTAGAAAGCCTGAAAACACTGTAACACAACAATGTTCTGCGACTGGTTTCAAGTCCTTCTCTGTACTTAACAATAGGCCATTTTCATTTATACAGCATAATTTTAGCAATAGGTTGTGCCACATTCAGGTTTCTAGAGAATTTGAGCCACCCGGGAGATAAATCTTACCCTTTCTGTGCAGTTGTGCTACAGGGTACATGCCACCCCAAAAAGAATTACTTATTTTGGAAAATGAGGGATGGAGGGATGGTTTAGCTTACACAGTACTTTCATCTACCCACAAGAAGAAAAAAAAGGGGGAGATAAGGCAGTCTTGTCACTGTCTACCAGCCTATAATTTTGCAAGTTTTTACAAAAGTCTCATCAGCTTGCACAGATATGTATCGTAATTAGCTTTGCCATAGCACAGTATTTCAAATAGTAAACAATTTTTGAAGTGTGTTACGGATGATCATGTACAAGAGTTGCTAAAAGCTTTGTGCAGTGTCAGACCTGTGGGACTCATTATTGACTTTGCCAAAATCATTATAGTCATCATAGCAGTATGAAAGAAAGGTCATTATTCATTAAATACAGAGCCATAGCTGTAAGTTGTTGCCTGAGACAGTATTCGTGGATTGCTTCTGGGTTTTTCTGGGTTTGTGATTTTATTTGGAAGTCCATGGTGCCTTTGAGTTAGAAAAGGGTCTGTAAGACTTCACTCTCAGATTGTTTTTGAATCATCTTATGCTGTTTTGGCAAACATCAGGTGTCAGGCTACTAAATGGATAGATGTATTCCTGTCTTCTGTGAGCCTCTCCTTGTAGAAAGTGCTGAGATTTCTTAGAATAAAGCAAGTTATGAAAATATGCTCGTTATAACCGAATTACAAAACATTTTATGAGGAAAAAAAAACAACATGGCTGCAACTCAGAAAAAGCTTTTCAGATATTTTCACAGGGTGGACATTGTTATTTAAAAGAACATGCGTGTAAAATAACTTGTAACCCCTTGGGGATTGCACTAGATGACCTTTGAAGGTCCCTTCCAATCCAAACTATTTTACGATTCTGTATGTACTACTCAGGAAAAGCACACAGACACTGTGAGATGCCCAGCCTGGAAAAACCATTTCCTTATCATTAGTACACTGCTGTGATACGAGGGAAGGCCAGTTTCCGTTCTCTGATCAGAAGTCAAGAAAAGCAGTACATCCTATAACTGAGCAATTGGACTGTCTTAGTTTACTGAAGAATCAATTTGTCTCTTCCTTCAGCTTTGGACTTCCCATGCGTGAAAAAAATATTGCCGTGCACATCTTTGAAATGGATCCTTTTAAAAAGCAAGTTCAGATGAACTGACATTTTCCACTAAGTAATATAAGAAGAACTGGCAAGCCATAATTAAGTTTCATCAGAGCTAGAATTTCCAGGATCATCAGCTGTATCGTGCTGGTGCTGCTAGTAGCATAGCTGTTGGCCCAACACTGAGCAGATGCAACATTTATGTTGCTAATAAAACTTTTTCTTTCTTCATTTCAACTATTAAACAAGAGATAGAACATAATATAACATAATTATGACCTTTATATACCTTTTTCTACAGTCCTTTCTAAATTGCTATTTCAGATTGCTTGACATAACTGAATTTTCTGTGGGCAAGATGCTAACAACTAAACATATCCATTAGCTAAAGGCATTGTAGCCCATGCTGAATTCAGTATTATGTAGTGCTTCCATATTGCAGAATCAATGGGGTGAGACGAAGCCCGTGCTACAGGAAACCACTGCTGACCCAGTGGGCAGACCCAACACACATCTCTAGAACACTTTCATTCAATTGAAAATAATCAACACTGTCACTCTTGTGGTCAGAATAGGCATCAGAGGCAGCTGCAGTGTTCAGTGCCTAGGGATAAATGCCCCCATAGCAGGTCCTTGAGCTGCACAGACTGATACTTATGCCCAGAACTGAATGAAGGTGTGATGAAGCAGACATGAGCTGATCTCCCTCACTCCCTGCTTCTTGCAGTGTGCATGTGGGGAATAACTCCTGTCTTCTCCTCCAGGCACTGCTTTTAGTGTATATTCATTTTTACTGGCACAGACAAATTGAAAAGAAAGAAATTGAATCCAAACCATTAGAAAGGTAAGGAAAATGTACAAGATGACTCAATTGTGAAAATTAAATTTCGCTTTGAAACTGGCAACTTTAAGGAGACCATTACAGCATATCAGATATTTTAAAACAAGCTGTCATCTGTACATTTTTTTTCTCATTATGAGAGAAAACTATCCTGCCTTAGAGTTGATAAAGTTTCACCTATAGTAGCATGGAGCAGAGATTTCTTGCTTTTCATGCCTTGGAGCTGCAATGTTTTTTTCATTAAATAAGAGATCAGTCATTGTTTCTATGAAGAGAGAAACTGAGCCTGGGTTTCATGCTCCTCCCCTCCCCTTCTTATAACAGTAAAATGCAAATTTGTGGAAGATAAAGAACACACTAAGAAACAAATCCTATTCAGAAAGTTCCCTAAAACTTAATTAATTTCTCAATTACAGTAATTGAAAGGAACAATAGGAGATTTTGTATTTTGTGGCAATTAAAAGGAAATGTTTAATTACAGCATGTAACTAAATGACAGCTTAAAGCATTCTTGCAAGCAACAGTACTCTTTGGGGGGTAATTAGCGAAAAACAGATAATAAACAGATGATAGCTTTTAGGCTAAACAAATCACTTCAGTTCCATTTCATGATAAAGAACTATAAAAGCCAACCTATCATACCATTCAGCAGGAAAGTTACTTTTTATTTTGATCTGTGGTTGATTATAAACTATTTTTTTTCTTTCTCTGAAAAGATCTGTATGCTAAGCAGAGTAGCAGTGAAGAAATCAGATTGTAGGAATCTCTCTGGATTCATAGTGAATTCACCCAGGCGGTGACTGTGGGATGGACAGGTGAACTTATTTATTGCTGCTAACAAAATAAGATTACCAAATGGTTGATTAACATGTTTACTGTTCGGTATCTTCTGAACATAACCAAATCTCTGGTTATTTGAGAACCATCTGTGCTTACTCATTTTTGCTATATATGGTTGTCATAGCAGGTAACTGTGCTATGAGTAAATGTTAGTGCTAAATTAAAGTTTGACCAAATATTCATCCTTGACAGTCAGATCAGAAGCTCCCCTGGCTCATGAAATGTGGACTATGCATAAGTAAGAGGTATTCGTGAAATGGAAGTAGTTCCTTTTCTGACGTGGTTGAGGAAACACATACATGAGAGAGACATGAGGATTTGACTCATATCCCCATTTGAAACATGGAGGTATTTCAACATGCAAAACCTTTCTTTCTTTTCCTAATAATCCCAGTAAAACATAGGATGAAAGGATTTTTAAAAGCAGGAACAGTACAAATTCTAGATGTACAGTAATCGTTGCAGGGGCACAGTAATGTTTCTTGATTCCTGGTTGAATTTCCAGTGAAGGACAGGAGTCCCCTTCTGCCAAGTGCATGGAAACTGGCTGCAGCCCTCTGTTGAGTATGAAGCAGGAGCCTAAAGAGATTATTTTTAATATTAGGACAGAATCAATGAGTCCAATCCTATAAGATGAAAAAACTGTTGCCATATGGAAGAGAATGAGCGCTGCAAATACCACATACATAGTAGCAGCTATCAAAGATAGTGCTTTTAAATGTTGGGTGAGGCTGATAGAAGTTGAGCTTAAATGCTTTAGGAATATTTATGCAGAATTCTTTATAGCTTGGGAAGGTGGTTTAGACCTTTCTCTCCTTTCTGTCAGCCAGCAGTATGAAAACCGTTCAGGTCCTCAACCAAAGGCTTTAGGTAATAGCTTAGACCTAGGCTATGTTTGCATAATATGAGGGCCTTAGAGTAATAAGGAATGCTTGTTAGTGAGGTAGGATTCCCTTACTGTAGAAGAGACCTGATCAGTGTTCTCTACTCTATTCCGCCTGCTGGTAGTTGAAATTCCAGGCTGGAGGCATCGACACACTTATACAGAGCCAGAGAACCATTTTGTTATTTTTTGGTTCTGTGGCTGTGAATCGAGGCACACAAATAGTTGGGCTGTATGACTGACAATGACTGCAGAAAAGAGATAATAATTTTGGAGGCCTTTTATCACCCAGCTGGCAGGTTCATTAAATAGCACTATTTGCAGTCTGATATGGGAAAGGTGCATGCAACAGTATTCTGCAGCATATGCATGGCCAGCCCAGACTCCCACAGTCAAACAATGGCTGGGCCAAAAATACAGGCTTCCCATCTTTTGGGGGCAGGAATACTGGTTTTACCTCCTTTACACCACAGTGTGTCAGGAGTAACACTTAACAGCTGGTGGCACATTAAGGAGTTAAAGAAGAGAAAAATACCAGGTTGTTGAAATTAATGTGACAAGAGAAAATTGAGTCTCTTAAATAGCCATTAATAAATATAAGCTATATGATTCTTCTCATTCCTTTCCCATTAATCTGTAACTTAATGTCTTTTATTATTATTTTAACATAGAATCCAGTTATGAAGTTAGACTGGAAGTTCTTGCAAAAAGAAAAGTGTAGCCTGCTGTCTATGGTTGTCCCGTAATCCAATTCTTGCTGGGAGAATCAAGCATGAGGGATTTTTTTTTTCAGACATTATTTTTATTTATACAGATTAGATTATGCATTCAGCAAACAGAAGCAACATCATGTGATATTTAGACATGCAACCATGCAGCTCAGCTAGTGTGTTGGAACTATTCAATACTGGGCAGAGAGAGAATTTTAAAAGCTTGTAAACACTCCATTATCTAATTTCTCAAATAAATGAGTGGAATAAGCAAATTAATTTATTATTTCCAATTAGAGAGAAAGACATAAAAAGGGGGAAATGTGCCGTATAAAATTACACATTCTTTTTTTTCAGGGGGAGGTCGCAACATGTAATTGCATTATGTAATAGAATATATGCAATTTAATTGAAACAGGTTATCAGGTGTTTTGGAAAAGTGGTTTCTTTAAAATACACAATGTTTTTATTCAAAATAGTTTCTTAAATGGAAGTTATGTATTTTCATTATGTGGTCTTTGCACAGAATATTGCAAATTTTATCCCCTTAATCTTAAAAAAAAAACATTTTGTGGAAAGATATTTTTTTTTAAGTGATTTTAATTCCCTTTATAAGGGAAAAGTGTTCCCTTTATAATCTTTCAGTATTCATTCATTGCACCTGCAGTTGCCCTGCTGCAGAATAAAATCTCAACAAATGAAATATCGATACACTGTTTAAAAATTAATTGCTTGTGAATTTTTGGTCAGATGAAACTTCAGGTTGCATGTTTTAAATTCCTTCATCAATATAATTTCAGATAAATCAACATTCCATTGAATGCCAAATTTCATTATAGTAGACATTGCATATATTTCTGTGAATTGAGAACCAGAATGTTATTTTGATATGTTTTATTTTATATAGGAATTGAAGTTTCTTGCATATTTAATAATTTGTATAATTCTATTATAATTTGCTTCTCCAGTTCACTTATGCATTCGAATAATTTTGAAGAGACAATAAAACCTCTCCTGTAGTTAATATAACAAGGCTCTCCCAGCTTCAATTCTTTGCAAATGTGTGATCATTATTTAGTTCTGTCCATGTCCATACAACTTATCTCCAGAGCCATGTATTAGCACTGCTTATGGGGAGGTGGATATTTTTAATGCCAAACACACTTGCTGTGAAGCAAAATTTTCCACCAAAATCATTAAACTTTCTATACTCCAAGAAAATTATATCAATTTTTCCATAAAATAATAAAAAGAAAAAGAATAAATAGCATAGTTTTGATTTAGCTTAAATATTTTTAAATTTTGTTTTGGAAAGCTTCAATATTAAACTGTATTTGCTTTATTAAACTGTATTTGCTTGAGCAACCATTGCAAATGCCATCCCTCCAGTTCTGTACCTCAGGATATCTGTTGAACCTCTCCTTTTCCTGAAGGTTATTTGTGTCTCATACCTTCTGCAGAGAAGTGAGGTGCCTAAAACTCCATGAATAAGTAAATTAATGTCAAACTGGGACAACCTGAAGTGTTTAAATGCTTTGAAAAAATTCCTCCAATCTGTTTCAGAAAGTTTTTCACCCTTTTCTTCCCTGGGTTAAAAAAAAAAAACAAAAGAAAAGAAAACTGTTGCTAGAAAATAAAATCGTGTGTCCATCAAAGTGAAAGACAACAGAGGCAAGGATCCTTGGTCCCTTCAAACTGTTTCAAGATCTTAGAGCGTAATAGCAGCAATAATGTCTGCATATATTTTGTGGAAAGTGCAGGAACTTGGGGTGTAAATTGCCGTGAATTTTCACAGGGATTGGAAAATAGCAGAAAATTGCTTCATAACATTGTAAACTGTGTGTTTATAGAAACACTGTACCAAGAAAAAGCTATTCAAATAGTATTACAAATATTTGGGCTGTGCCTTTTTGTTCAGCACATGAAAACCTATTAAGATGAGCAGGTTTTTGAAATGTTTTGCCGTGTAAGATAACTGACACTTGAATCATGGGTCTAGACACTACTATAAATGGGAGAAAATTTATAATTATATTGCTTTATTAGAATTAAATCTCTTACAATTCAGACAGTCTTGTAGTTCAGTGCATTTTGTCAGTTGGTGTTCAGTGGTGTGTTAGCATACTACCTTTTCCTTTCTCTGATTCAGACAGAAACTCATGTATTGCCTTTCTAGCGCAGAGCACCCATCTCCTTTTTCCCAAAAGGAATCCAAAACACAAATATAAAATCTTACCTGGCATTTCATGACTGAAGAGTCATCAGCGCCTCCCTGTAGCATTCCCTTTCTTCTGCTGATAACCAAATTTATTAGATTTCTTTCTTTAAGATTGAAATTTTAGAAGCACACTTATATGGGTGATTGAACTTGAAAGTAATCCTTTAGTATTTTCCTATTAAATCAGAGACCATATATATGTATCACAACCAAAAGGTTAGTATTTTAGAATTTTAATTAAATTGTTATATTAAAATATATAGTTACAGTTGATGCTTAGCTAATTGGTCAGTGCTAGCCATTTAGATCTCCCCTAGGATCAATGTAGAGGGAGATAAGGATGATATAAGTGAGTTTATTGCATGTATGCAAAACATGAAGCTTAGAACAAGATTAATTGCCCCTGTTATCTCTCTCTGGTATGAAAGAATCAGGATAATGGGTTTAAATTAGATACTTGACTTTTAGAAAGCTGAATTAAGGTATCACATTAATAACTTTCCAATCTTTATTGTCATTTCACATTTTTCAAGACTGTTTATCACAGAAAGAGAACAGTCTCTAATTCTGTAATTCTAAGAGTTTTTGTTCAAAGTCCAAGGTTTGTGATATTCAGTTTTGCTGCCTTTTGATTCACTTGATAATTTGAAAGCAGTAGTAGATGAAAATTTTCAAAGATGAAAATCATTTATTAGGATGTATAAGAAATTTCTGGGATCTCTTCTATGTGACACCTGCTATGTAGACTGTAATGTCTTATCTACACAAAACTGATTTGCATTAGGGTATGTAGACCTCATCCTGCTCTTAGAAGCAAAGCTGTTGTAAGGCAGCAATTTTCTTTACTTTCACATGTACTACCAGTCCTTCCCCTGATTTGGTTGTGGGCCCACTGGCGGATTTTCCAGATACCAAGCTGGAGTAAGCCTAGTAGAAAAACACCTAAAGGCTTGACATTGTCACTGGGCTTGCATAATAATTTCAGGAGTTCAGTGATGGTATGAAGGCTACTATGGTATAAAACTTCAGATGCTAATGTTAGAGGAAGATCAAGATACTTTATAGAAGCAGTGAGTCGAGCTTTGAGAGATAAGGTAAAAGGAATAGGATGAAATTCAGAAATTCAAAATCCAAGGACTCAGGCCCTGGTACAAGCTGCTGCTATAAACTGGAAGATGCTTAAACTGCTTAATTCAGCAGATTTTGCAAATGGTCTCAGTTTTCCTTTTACATTTCTAATTTGCATATAGGATTAAATTTTTCTTTTAAATATCTCATTGAAAAGTTTGTATTCATAAGGCTGTGGCTTTGACTGGCTACAAACCTGCAATAATGCAATAATGTAAAGTCCCCTTTCCTCTTACACTAGATGTAAAAAAAGTTCCAGAGGTACTTTTGTGAATGTGGAATTAAGACATCTCTTTTCTGCACACAGGAAAACAGGCAATGCGAAAACATACAAACAAGCAAACAAACAAACAAAACCACCAAGACGACTCCCAAGAAAACCAAAATTTTCAATCTAGAAGAGAAAAGATGCAGGATGCAATATGATGAGAATAGTCATTAGGAAGAAATTATTTCACTCACATAAGAAGATGCAGGTTCAAGTGTCATGTTTGATCGATGATTCTGGATCAGTTACAGCTCTTTTAAAAATAATAAAAATACAAAGTTTTTACAGAGATTTAACTTCCCTGACAAATATAACTTCCCTGATATTTTTTTCCCATAAAATAATTCAGTTCTCTTTATTACTTGCATTTTTATGAGTTGAAAAAAACCAAAAACCAAAAACCAAACCAAAACAAACAAAAAAGCAAAAAAAAAAAAAAACAACAACACAGAAACAAACAAACAAAAAAAAATCAGTATAATTATTTAAAAGTGAAAAATATTCCTATTTCTAACCATTACTGATATCTTTGGTACCCACAGAGAAAATATTCATCAAAATGAAGTTGGACAAATTGTGATTTATTGCACAAAATGAACAAGACCATGCTAATTTTGCTAATTTTAGCACTTTTTTTTTTGCAACTGGAATGTTACACACTACAGTCACAGCTAATCTGGGAAACCCTCAATATTGCCAATAACATACAGCAAGCTGAAAAAATGAACTTGCTTTTCTTTGAAATAAAAAAGCAATCATTACTTGGGCTGAGTTAGTGAAAGATATCAGATGCTGAAGAAAAAAAGTTAAATGTTTTGAGGGAACACTTCACATGAATGCTGTGGCAGGGTGTCAAGAAGGGAGTAGTAGCAGCATGAGTAACACAGAATATGAGTCAAAATCACACTCAGAAAGGCTAGGAAAAGATAAATTACAGGGGGATGGTGATAGTGTACTGGACAGTCACAGGGTCAGATATTTTGACATGGAAGAGACCTTGATAGTATTTTAGATGGTTAAATGTTTCTGTGAATTGTGGGAGACTTTAAATTCATTGATGTAGATATTTTACTAATATGCAGCTGTCCCTATTATTTCGTGTGTTACTAATTTAGAAGCATTTTGAGGCACAGCAGTGTATGTCACAACATTCCTACTAGTTTTATTTTTTGTTTTCCTAAAAAACTCATCTGTAAGCATAATTCTTATGTGTAACAATAATTCATGGTAGGAAAAAGAATGCTTCTATGGGAGAAAGCAACTATTTAAATAACAGCACTAAAGAAAGACAGCAGTGTAAATTGCTGGCAAAGCAAATTGCTTTAACATGAATGTTCTGTTCTTCAAGGTCGTTCTGGTATAAAACTCCTTTGCAGCAACCTTGCATTATACATCTCAATGGTTGTATATTTCTTATTAGCAAGGATTACTTTTTATTGAGCATTGCTCAAGCGTGTTTGTATGTAAATAAAATCAGATAGAGGGGTGTGTAGTGAAGTCCATTCCCTGTCCATGTCTGCTGTGACATGTGTTACGTATCCATACATAAAGCCAAAGCAATGGAGGGCTGGAGGGGACGCTGCACAGTGCAGTGTCTTCTCCTCTGTTTTGCTACAGAAAAGCTGTAGCACTGCACAACAGCTGGAACTGTGTGACCAGCTTGGTGAGATATGTAGGGCACTGGGCGATCTGCTGTCCCATTACTCCAGGTAAATCTGTGCCTAGATGAGCTGTAACTCATAGGTAGGCTAATTTTAGAAGCAATATTTCATTTATGATAGAATGTCTTTCTTCTGGTGACCAAGATTCAAACCCACAATGTATGGATAAATTTCCCCATATCAGAACAGAAGCCAAAGATGAGCACGCAAATTTAAATGTCACTTCTAAAGGATGGAGGTGAGGAAGTCTTGCTTCAGAGGTGAAGAATAGCTGTACATAGGTTGAATTAAACTAACATATTCATCCTGCATTGTTAAATTGACCCATGCAAAATTACTTTCCTTTTATTTGTGGAATGAATGTTGTACAAGTGGCCTCATCTAGTCTTTTGCCACTTTGTAAAGCAAAAACTAATTTCAGTTCCAGAGGATGGAGCAACCTTCAATTATACAAGTTAGAGGATATGAGACACATGATGCAGGTCATGTATATGAGTGCATGTACGCTATAAATTCATTTAATTGTTCTACAGAGATGCTGATGCTAAGTAAGATTTCATTGGTTTGTTTTGTTGGGTTTTTTTCATCGAATACAGTTAGAATTGCCTAATTAAGCATGACAAAAATTAATTAGAAAAATAAATAAATAAATAAAACCGAGTTTTAACACACTTATAAGCATGGGAGGGGTTTTATCCTTCTGTGCCTGGGAGCCTTATCCTCTCCATATGAGCTAAGGATAGGGTGTCTGAGAGGCAGAAGTCTTGGTCAGGCAGTAATTGTCCATTCGTAGTTTGGGCTACTTTGTTTTGTTGGCTTACATGTGTCATGCGCTTTAGTACAGTTCAACTCTGAGTACATTAGTTTGAGACTTTCTAGTCCAAAAGTGACACTATCCAAAAAGGCTTCTGAAAAAGGGAACCAGACAAAAGAGAAAGCAAGGCAGAGGACTAGTAAAAACAAGATAACAAGAGGCAGAAGGCAGAGGAAGCGAGGTCCTCTGAATCTTGTGGGTCCTGGCATCAGTCTGTTCCCCATCTTTCTATTTCATAATGCCATGCCTATTTATTCAGTTCATTCCTTCTGACAAATGCTTTCTACTTCATTACCTCCACAGATTTCAGCTTCATTCTTCAGTCATTTTATAGGCATACACAACATCATATGTTACATAGTAATGCAGCATAACCAGTTTCTGAAATGTCACAGCTTAAACTCTCAATGCAGCCCTAGAAGTGCGGATACTGTGTACAGATTCCCTATCTGCTGCATAGAATGGGCTAATTGGTGTTGCTGTAATTTCACAAGTTCTGAATACCTGGGAATTTAGGGAACACATGACAAGTGTGAGGGTTTGGCTTCTAAAACTTATATTTTAATGTGGATATTAGTATCAAGTATCACCACTAAAGGCAGTTTCTGTGGCTTATAGTCATGCTGCCATGTGAGCAATATTAAATTAACCAATATTTGTGTGAGGGTTCTCTGACATATGAATAAAATGTTATCTTTATAAAATATGTAAAGCTTAAGTGGATACATGAATGAATTTTCATTTTGTAGATGCCTTTAGATAGTAAAAAATTGCAGATTTTTCTGACTTGTCCTTTTATTGTCCTGACAGTACAAGCAAGTGGAACAATACATGTCATTCCACAAGTTACCAGCTGAAATGCGTCAGAAGATCCATGATTACTATGAGCACCGCTACCAAGGCAAGATCTTTGATGAAGAAAACATTTTGAATGAGCTCAATGATCCTCTCAGGGAGGTAAGATTAAAGTATTTGCGTAGTTCTTCATGGTACGGAAAGCTTTTATGGCTTTGCTCTTTCTATGTTGAAATGCTCTTTCTGAATCTATTCTGTGACATTTAATCTTATTCTACCTAGTCAATGCATGACCAGGGGAATGAATTTTGTGTTAGATTGACAAAAAGAAATAAGCAGATTTACACTCTATTCTGAACCAGTCTATCAGAGTCACTGCTGCAAGGAGATGTCGGAGAGTAAAATCCCATCCTTAATTGTTGAAAGAAATTAATGTATTTTTGCCATTCTTTGTAATAGAAAGAGGCTGGACCAGAATGGTCTTGGGTGAGGTGAAGAGTTTTATCTGCTGTCCCTATTTGCTAACCATGCATCTGTCCAGATAAAACCACTGAAAGCCACCAGTGAAGGGAGAGCTGCTTTGCTTCATTCGTGAAGTAGCATCCTTGGTTACAATGGTCTTTACCTGAGATAAGGAAGCTGGAATATGATAAATAAGGCATTAAAAGGTCTTTTTTAAAAATTATAGCCTGTATTCCACCTTTGGGGGCTTCATTACATTAGGGTATGCCAGGTTAAGTTATATGTGGAAGCACTCAGAATTTTCTTTATCAAGGTGTTTGTGTGGGAGGAAGGTAGTGTTCATTTTACTTTAACAGAGGTTGATGCTTACTGGGAATATAAACCTGTCTCTCTTCTGTTGGGTGGTGCTCATGCCTGACCTACTCAAGGATGCTTGCGTTACCAGTTGGTTGATATCCTCTACTGAAAGGAGAAAAAAAAAAAAACAACTGAAAAACAACCAACAGAGGAGAATAATGAAGTTGAAAAATTCAGAGAGAAGCATAAATAGAGAAAAAAAGACACAAGAAAACGGCAGAATAAAGGAAGAGCAGTCTGCCGCATGATGAAACCTTGTGTTATTTTCAGTAGTACCAAGTAATGCCTTTTGGTATACTCTGCTATTGGAGGAACGGTGTTTGAATGTGTTTATGTATATGTATGGTGTTTGTGTGTATATGTATGTATACATATATGTATACGTATATATATGACATCCAACAGAGTGCAGGATGACATGTATTTTTGGAAAGATACATGAAGGTGTTTGTTTTTAACAAGTTCTGTGGCATAAGAAGAGCATAGGTCTGTGATGGATGGCTTGTACTATTGAATCGTGTTCTTTGTTTTTAAGGGAAAACTTAATGAAGTTCTTTCGTTATACAATCCATTGCCAAATGGATGACAATGTTATACATGGGTTACTAATGTTATATGATGAATTACAAACATTATAAAATCCATTGCCAAAATCAAATTCCACATTTAAAATAGTTATAAAAAACAATATAACAAAGAAATAAGAGACAATTCACGGGATTTGAGGGCATCTGGCACACTTTTGCGGTGTCTGTATTATGGAAGTCCATTAGCGGCTTCCCTCCTTAGAAACTGGCGACTGGAAATGGTAAATGGTGCCTAATATTGCTGGGTCATTGCTGGATGGTTCAAGTCAAAATCAGGCCAAACCATGATTTGTCTAACAATTCAACATTACAGATGACTGAATTCTAGTGGAGGACCCATTTAATTCCCTAGATGTAGCCTGAGTCCTTTCGTTATATTGTGAGTTTGTGTTTTGAAGGGCTGGTGGAGGGCTCTGGCTTTTGTACTGCCTCCGACAGCTTACTCTGTGGCTCCCCTTGGTAGCTCTTGAAATGTCAAGAGGAGAAAGTGCTATAAAAATCTGTCATGTAGGACAGGAAAAGTGTGGGAATTATCCCTAGAGTACACTGACAGACTGAATCTTGGTCAGTATGGGGCTTTTGTTTTCTTAAAATAACATAAGCATGTACCGAAACATTAGTCACTGATACGAGAAACAGTTTCACCTGTTTCTGCTTTTAAGGAAAGCATTTCTCCATAAATGAGGTCTAATACCCTTCCATTGCAGAATATTTTTTTACTCAACAACAATTTACAGTTATGGCACTCCAGTTACCTGTCTTTGTCTCCTTTCTTCCCCTCTGTCTGTTTAGTCCCTCCCCTGCTCTGTTCCCTCCTTCTTCCCTTCCTCCCTTTCTCCTTTCCTCCCTTCCTTTCTTCCTTTTTTTGTTCCTTCCTTCCTTTTCCCCTTCCTCTTTCTTTTTTCCTTTTTTTCCTTATTTTCCTTCTTCCTTTTTCCTTTTCCTTTTCATTTTCCTCTCCTACTTCTGCCCTTTTCCTTTCTTTTTTTCTTATTATCTCAGAGGAGCAACTCAAATTTGGTCAAGCATTAAAAAAAAAAAAAAAAAAAAAACAAACACTTCTAGGGAGAGATAAAACATGGAAAATTTCAAAAATTAATGAGCCGCTAAAAACATGGAGTAATAATGGAATTTCACAGAAGGAATAGCTTCTGATTTTTCTGCGGTCATGCCATACTTAGCATGTCTTCTTTGTTCTCTGTATTACATAGGAAAAATTTACTTACTCAGCCCCAGTCAGGTCTCACACTGCACTGATTACAACATAGTAGTTGTTCCAGTTGGGTGTTTGCTTAGATTGGCAGTTTCAAATTCTATTTTAGCTACTACTTCAGTATGTGCAGTCTGGTACTGCAGATAGTGGCTTTTTGATTTTACTAAGGGATAATAAATTGGATCCTTTTAAAGGCAGAACACAATCCCTCATGTATGGATGGGAAATACCATCTTACCTGCCAATAACTGCTGCAGGCTATAAAGTTCAGGTGGTAACACAGTTATCCTAGCTGCATTATTCACGAATGTCCATTTACTGCGTTTTTGAAGTTTTTAATGAATCATGCGTTTTATTATGCTTTTGTTTAGTGTAGAGTAAGGATTAAACATTCAGAGTCTCCAGAGGGCATACTTAGCTTGATGAAAATAACTTCTGATGAAGACACTCAACTGAAATCTTTATTTTCTCACTTACAGTAAGAAGAACAAATGAAACCACACACAAACTACCGCATAATTATAGAATGAATATCATCAAATGTTATGGAAAAAAAATGCAGTGTTTACAGTTCTTGCTGTTCTCAGCCATTTGAGTTTACTATATGGGCTGAAATTTTCCACAGCTAGGTTCTTCTTAGGAGTTATGACCTTTTCTTGGTTCCTTGTCAAGGTTTAACCCCAGCCAGTAACTCAGTACCACTCAGCTGCTCACTCATTACCCCCTCTCTACCCAGTACCAGTGGGATAGGGAGGAGAATAGGAGAAAGGTAAAATCTGTGGATTGAGATATCAACAGTTTAATAATTAAAATAAAGTTAAATATAATAAATAATAATAATAATAATATAACAATAATAATAATAATAATGGAAAAAAAGAGAGGAAGATGAATAAAATTCAGGAAACAAAAGTGATGCACAATGTAGTTGCTTGCCCATCCTTGAGCAGCAGTTGGCCCCTCCCAGCCAATTCACCCAGTTTATATACAAAGTATGACATTATGTGCTATGGAGGATCCCTTTGGCTAGTTTGCATCATGTGTCCTGTCTCTGCTTCTTGTGCCCCTCCTCACTGGCAGAGCATGAGACACTGGAAGTCTGGTGTGTTATCATCATTGTTTTCAGACTAAATCCAAAACACAGCACGGTACCTGCTACTACAAAAAAAAAATAACTTTATCCCAGACGAAACCAGGACATCCATTTTTAAAAATTTTGTCTTACTCTTTTTAGCAGAAAAGTAATTATTCATGATATAAATATGATCATTCAACCATTAAAAATAGCTAAAGGACATAGAATTACAGTAAAAATTTGGTGTAAAATAATTCTCGTGATAAATGCTACAAATGAAGTTTTATATTCTTATGGTAGAAGGAAGACTTTTTGGTAACAGAATGGATCTTCATTTTTCTGAGCTTCTGAATGTTACGTATGGAACATTCATAATATAGATTAGATTATTAAAATAATGAAAAGCTAAGAGGTTTGATACATGTATGTGAGCGACTAACACTGTTGGGTAACAGAAATTTAAAAAAAAAATAATAAAAAAAATCTGATCATATTTGAGTTTTACCAGGCTCTCTGTAAATACTTCGTAGCTGAGCAAAGCAACTGGTTGCTGACCTGTATCATTGAAGGACAAACTTGTATTAATAAAGAGACTCCCTTCAATGACTGAGAACAAAGGTGGACACCTGCTTGAAAATGGGACTTAAAAACTTTATCTTCTCCCCAGTTAAGTTAGTTGCACAATTTGGATATATTTGTCTCATGCTAATGTAGTTAATTAGATACCCTCAGCTCTATGCACTCAAACTGCATTAACCATGCTTAGCCATATTTGGCATCCTACCACCTGCTCATAAAGAAAAGTAATGATGAAATTAAAGAACTAAAGGTTTCTTTTCATTAAATACAGATATTTCACTCTTACTGAAAAGCATATTTCTTTTTCACAGTTAGACTTATCTGGTAATAACTGAAATGCATATTTCTTTTTCACGGTTAGACTTATCTGGTAATAACTGGCCAGCCTTTTGAGAATTAGATAGTCAGAATACTCCTGGCAGTTATAATTTCTGTAGAGACTGAAGATTTTAAATTGCTTCTACCTAGCTATGAAGGATTGGATTTACTAAACCTCCCTGTAGCTCCATACGAGTTCTGCAACAAGTCTGTGCTAATCATCAGGCCTTTTCTTCACATACCACCCTTCATATATACTCTTACTGTAAAGCAAACCTAGCTGAGTAGCTTAGAAGAAGGGCTTCATCTTCAAACAGTAGCTGAATCAGAAGCCACCTCCACATTTTGGAATTGAGCCTTCTTGAAGCAAAAGTGATAGTATGGTCAATTCCTTCTACCCTTTGCAAGCTGGTTACAATTTTAATAACATCCTTAAACTGTACTTTTTTCAAGGTAAAGAAGCCTATTGTACTTAGTTCTGTCTTGCATGGAAGTCGTCTCATCCCCATGGTCATCCTTGCCATTCTCAATTTTTTTCTGGACTCTATTGAAGGCGTTTTAGAAAGGAGAGCACCAGATCAGGAGCCAGCATAACGATTATATAATGAGTAATTCTTCTAATAGTTCCTAACGTTAATTTGCTGGTTTTAATGACTGCCAGCTATTGAGGGTTTTTTCTTAATTATAACTTTAAGAGCTAACTCTTAAGAGGAAGTGGATATGTTATTTTTTGTATTTGTCTAGGTGTATCACTTAACATTGTTTTCCATCAATAATTTCCAACCAGCCTATGGTAAGCTGCTTTCAGTTTCTTTTTAACAAGCCGCTTCAACTTTACACTGTGCTGTTTCTGAAATTGAGCAGAGCTGTGTGAAGTTCTTGGCCTTCCTTGTTCCCCAGGGGATAGTGATTGTAAGTAGATTATAGTACCTTTTATAGCCTAACGAGTCAGGTGTAAAGATCATGCGTGGGGCTTAGTGGTGCCTCAAGGGTGGCATTTTGTGACAGTTTTTGTAATGGAGGTACTCTCACAACAAAATACTGGGAAGCTTCCATTACTGGTAATAGTAATTGTATCTAAGTGAAAACAGGATCAAAATAAGTTTGGTACATGTAGACAAATTGAGTATATTTTTAGAGAAAATATTTGGTCCATTCAAAACCAAATTTAAAATTACCAATTTGATAAGATCACTAATTTTTTGGTAGTTATTAACCTTCTCCTTTTCCCCATTAAAACGTACTTCCTTTTGTAATATCTTTCCTCTATTTAATATTTATTTTTAGAAATCACAAAACGTTATGCTCACATTAAAATATACTATAATCCTATCCACAAAGGATGAAACATCTCCAGAGTTAATAATATGAGGCCAAAATGTGGTGTGATTACACCATAGTATGCTTTAATCCTCTTTAATAGTGCCATCATTATGATTTATGGATACAGGTCATAAAACATTAAAATAATATAATCAAATGAGTTTATTAAAAAACACTAAACTATCAAAGTCAATATTGAATTATTGGAAATTCCAAATATTTTCTTCAATAAAAACTTATGTCCATAAATTTAGCTCATAAAAGATAGAGGTAATTCTTTCCTTATAATCTACTGTTACTTTATGCATTTTTACATGCAGTGAACCTTGGTGTGAAGCTGAGAGAGATGAAGGAAAATGCATCAGAATTATAGATGCAGTCATACTGGAACTCATTTAAGTATATCTTTATATAGCTATATGCAGAGTGAATACCTCCATCTAGTGCATTAAAGATTTTTTTTCACATAGACACAGATAAAATATAACTTTAGTTCACATTCTGGAGTACTGAAATCGTGAATTAATTATACAGCATGTCAGACACACCACAGTATTATTTATTTGGCAAATGCTGGGGGCAGGAGGGGAAGGGAAGAGTCTCGATATTTTTCAAATATCTGCATAAGGTATGCTTAAATAATACTCTAAGGCTCATTCAAAATCCTGAAAACCTTTCAGAAAGGACTATAATTAAGTTTTCAAAATTAAAAAGAGGAACTAATAGGCCATTTGAATGTTAGAAATGTACAGACAATTCACCAAGTGATTGCATTATTGTGTTTTATGAGACTTTACCCCAGCAGGTGTGACATGGTAACATTCTGTGTGCACACTCAAATCTGTTTCCCAGGGACCTAAGGACAATGTAGATTGATTTCCCGTACTGCTTCTTGATGTATGCACATACATGGGCGTACATGCTGCAGTTCAGACACAGATTTTGATTTGTTGACTACTTCAGTTGCAGTTTCAAATACTCAAGAAACTTTTATCACAGTCTTTTCTGTGTTTGATACTCTTTGTTACAAAACCCATCCTGAGCTGAGACATGCTTTGGCGAGTCCAAGATCTAACTGCTTTCAATAATACAGATAGTAAGACACAGACAGTTCTCAGTAAGTATGAGTTTGAACAGTGTTGTTACTGCACCTATGAGATTCCTTTGCCATAATTGTTTAATCAGTATTTCAGACATAAAAGTTCTTTCATGAGCTCTTCAAATATACTAATCCAAATCAAATCCCCAAATCCTTGTGCACTAGTTGTCTTTCATACAAAGGTAAGTTGTTCGAGAAAAGTACCCAACTTATTTAAATGCAAACTAAATGATACGAGACATGCAAAATCCCCTTACAGAAGGGTAAATCTAGTCTGTGACTGCTCCTGTCTGAACTGCTATTCAGGCATCTGAAGAGCAAAATCAGAAAGGTTTTTGCGGACACCAGGGTCCTAATGCAACAGAGCGCAGAGGAGAATTTTGCATCATTGCCTTACTCAGTCTGAGATCATGCTCCCAAGTGTCTGCTGTGTGTTGGATTTTAATGAACTGAAGAACTGTTCAGCTAGCTGATACCCAGATATTCCTGGGGCAGTGGATGGAAAGCGTCAAGCACTTCTTTTTTTAATTCCTTTGCGCAGTTTCTGCTCAAAGCCAGGGAATGTTACTACGTATTAGACAATGCTTACCACAGCACCTTCATTCCTACTAGGTCTGAGCACTCTCATTCCTACTAGGTCTGAATATGCTGTTGCAATTATAGATGTCATCGCTGATTTTTGGGAGGTTAAAAATAATAACAGAGTACTTTGGATGATTTCTGCATTATTTCTCCTTGCATAAGCACACTCTTTTAAAACTACTTCCTTTGGTTTAGCTACTGTCCTCTCTAGTAGGATTTGGAAAGTTTTAGGTTATTTTGCTAAATCCACATGGTCTTTTGCCCTAATCCCTGAGTCAATTATGTTAAAACATCAGAAGTTAGCACATTACTTTGAACCCTTTAGAGAACAGTTGAAGATAAATGAAAAAAATAAAGAAATGCAAATTCTTAATGCAGTCGGAAACTAAGTGGCCTGTTTTAATTCAAGGTTAGGAGATTTATGATCTGCCTACAGGAAAGCACACTGGTACCTGCCAGGGTTCCCCATTTTTCCCTCATGGGCTTCTGCAATAAGAAGTGGTGGCACTTACATAAGAAGAGCATGGGAAGGAGAAATGGGAAACCAGATAGTAGGATGCAGCCCTGATTCCAGTAAAAAAGGTGTTGCAGACAAGACACAGATGCATGGGATGGACATGCCCACATCCCTTTCCTGTAAATCTCATCTTTGGAGGTGAGAGGGAACATCTGTTCCTTCATTTTTTACCGTGGAGTTCAAATTCTAAATATAGAAGCAGAGGAAAGTCTTTTGAAGCAAATTTGTTTGGAATCAGGAAAAGTGCCACGGGCATCATGTAATACACCACCTTTAAATGTTTTAGTGTCCATGAAGTCACCACAAATAAATACTAGAGCTGTGACTCACCACCACTAAGAGGAAAGAAATACGCCATGAACTGTCTGATGCAGAAGCAAATGCATGTGCCTATTTTTATGCACTCAGATGCACATTGTGATTATGTTAGTAAAAGCATACAGAAGGGTACGCAGCATTTCCCATGCATGAATTTGGAGTTGCCTTTTAAAAACATGTGATCTCAAAGGCAAAGACAAGGAGAACAATAAACAACCGTGCAGTCTGTTCTGAACACACATTTCTGAACTTAATCTCGAGCTGGTACACTGGTGATTTAAGAAGGTAAACCTTGTTAAAGCTGTGGAAGATACCCAAGCTGAACTCTGCACATCAGGGATCATTTTCTTTGCTTTTTTTATTGGTGCCACTTGCACAAAAAAAATTTGTACATTATTTCTAAACCTACACAAGCCTCTGCCTAACCTGTAGTATTGGACTGTTGCTGTTATTTACCAGTTAAGTAATTATAACATTTTCTCCAAAAATTGTATTGCAGGTTAGCCAAAGGTGAAATAATGAATTCTCCTCTCCACTAAAGTCTTAGTACCTGAAAAATCAGTGGTGTCCTCCTCAGTTGTGAAATAATGTTTTGAAAGTCTAATTGCTTTTGATGCAGAGTCCTTAAATGAGAGATTAAATGAAAATTGATTTGCAAAAAAAACTTCTGAAATTACATATAAATGGACATGTAATGAAATTTACATAGATATAGATGCACAAGGTGTTGAATTACACTTGTTTAATTTAAAGGTAAACATCTAACACAGAAGGAACTTAGTTTCTGATATTTTTAGTGATTTCAACAGGAGTCTACCTTCCCTTAAGACTGAACTACTGTGTTAGAAGTTTGCTAGTGATGAGTGGAGTTAAAACTCGTGCAAACTGTGGAGATTAACAGCGGGACTACAGGTACAGACTTTGCTATCCCTCCTGGGCTGAGTTCAAGGCGATGGTTTTTATCTCTTGTTTCTGTCTCTTTCATGATACCTTCACAGGGTCCTGCTCAGCAGTAGCACTGGATCCTCTGCCAGCCTCTGTAAGAGTAGAGCACTGACTGGCAAGGAGTTCCCTAAGAGGATTTTAATCTCCCAGCTTGTTCTGTAGAGTCTGTGATTGTTGATTTTCTTCTGAATAAGTCCATTCTAATTTTCCCATATTTGTGAAAGCAAAAACTGTGATTTGTTGAGAGGACACTAATAAGGTGCCCTAAAGCACATAGAGTTGCAAGTTTTATGAGCTAATCATTGCCTGTTTGCATGCTGTGATCTCTATAGCGTATTAGAAGCAATGGATCGTGCCTTGCTAGAGGGTTTAACCATTTCATAGATAAAATACATGCCTTTGTGATTATGTGTATTTTGCAGAAAAGCCATATTGTTTGCAAATAACAGTTTTCATTTTAGCCTGGATTTCAATCATTAGTTATCTGTGCTTCTGAAGACTATTATTTACTTTTGTGATCACAGGAATGTCTCTTACAAAAATAAGGTTTTTTACTTCACAGATGGGTCTGTGTCTATTAAAAGAAGTAGGAAAGAAAAGAACTGCTTAGAATCATTTGAATAGTGTACCTGATGAGAGCATTATGCTGTGGGAGTTCTATTTTGGAAATACAGTGGCTAATATAGACATCCAGTGTCCCCAGAACAAAAATCTATTTACTCATTTTACTACTCATTGCCACACACTTTATAAACACTTGTGTATTTCTGAAAATTTTAGTTTTCACAATCACCCACATTTCACCAAGGACAGAAGGTCTTCCATCAGTAGAGGCTGGAAATTAAATAGTTCAGGCTTTTTAGCATCTGGTATGAAACAGATTTATTACTAAGAGGAAGAGAAATGCTGTCAATACTATGTGTGAATGGCTTAATGTATAACAGACCTTGAAAAGAATTAAGAGACAATGACATACATAGAGAAGCAAAAATGGAGACATATGTAGCTTGCTTTGTCATTCTCTAACACCAGATATGCTCTTCATAATATTGATACTTATGGCAATGGGACAAACTTAGATGTGAAAAAGAGCTTAATACCCTTCCTGAACCATTATTTAAAGTTCATGGCTGGCCTATTTTTAGGCCACCATGTGAGAAGATGTTAGCTGAAAATAGATACAGATCATGTGTCCTTGCAGAATATAGAACATCAGGACATTTCATTTCCAAGGAATATAATTGGGACTGGGAGCAGAATCCTCTTTCCTTCCACCTTTTTGCTTGTAGATTATAAATTCAGTTATACAAGCACACACTCTTACATGAATTACATTAATCCCTAAATAATTAACTAGAAGTAATTTGAAATACAGTTCTAATGTTACATGTAAATTAAACTTTTTTTTTTAATCTGAAAAGTGCAAAATGTACATTGGTACTCATATAGATATGGCAGTGTACACATATAAATATATGTGTGGGAGAGCATATATATGTATGTATGTACACACATACACAGGCTTGCAGACACACAGATGAAAACACATATTCAAGATGTATGAGTGAGAAGAATAATATGTAATACTGTGTTGATATCTTTGCATAGGACTAAGTATGTAGGCAAAGTATGCCTACATTGCATTATGTAGGCCAATATGGTCTATATTTCTCACTGTTACAGTATACCTCGACATATATTTACTGTGCCACCAGTCTATGTTTATATTACCTTACACTGAACTGTAATGACAAGAGTTTGAAGGGCTCTCCTATGATATAAAATCAATATAGATAGATTTATTAATACAAGTAGAGATTAAGATATAGTCTTAAGATCCTTTGAGAATGTTTCTGAAAAACTTACAGAAACATGTTTTTTTATGGAAATAATCCTCAGCCTATATTTAATTAATGAAGTGAGTAATGTAATTATAGTTAAATAGTATTAGTGATAAATTTAAAACTTTGGGCAAGCAGACAAACTGAAATTGTTTTGAAAAAGAATATTTAACTGATGTAAAGAACATGCCTATGCATCTGCATCCTGTGGCTGCTGGGTCTCATGCACAGATGCTAATAGCAGTTCCCAAGTGCCCTGCTGTCATCAGGCCCTCTGGCTTTTAGTTCATGTCTAGTCCTGGAGAGAAAGCGCAAGCAAAAGTATTTAAGGCCTTAGAGATTGCATGCAGAGAGCAAGCACAGCGTAGCTACTAAATGTACGTGAGAGAAGACTACAGATATCTCCTCTGGTTTCTTGTGTATTATTTACCTAGCTGCTTCCTCTCCATGCTCCCTAGAATAAAAATTCTCAAGACATGCAAATGCTGAGATGTTTTATGCATCCTTGATCTGTCAAGGCTTGACTGTGATTTGGCTACTAGTTGCAGTGTGACTCTTTGTTACTCTGATATTATGCTATTATTAAGTGTGTCTGCCTACTGGATGTTTAAGGAGTCTAATGCATTGACTTTACTCTAGCTCTTATTACTAATCCACATTGACTAGTTTACTCCTGCCAGTTTGCCTTCTCTCTTTCTTCCACACAATCTGCTATCAAGGCTGTTCTTGCTGTCACCATGCCTATTTGCACTCCTCAGAATTTCTTCCACTCTTTACACCTCCCGTGCCATTTATGTGTCTCTTTCCCCTGCAGCTACCAATATTAGTCAAAGTGACACTCTCAAGCAAATTCTATCTTCAGGGCTGTCTGGCTGTCACTCTGCTAAGTTATTCCCAGAGACTTCATCTTCATCTTTACCACCCAATGTTATCTCTTCTGGAGCCAGATTTCCATGTCTCACCCTTATAACTGAGCATCATCCTCATGTTTCACTGTAAAACTGATCACTAGAATCTGTGCTTTCAGTATTTTTCTACTTCTGCATGTTTGCACTCTGGCGCAGTGGTCTGAATGTGGGTCATGAGCTCCTTACAGTCATCTGAGCAGCAACTTGCTGTTCAGAATATAACATCACCTTTGCACTTGATCACGCTCCAGCAGTCTTTTAAAGTAGTTTCCTTTAAGAGGCACATTCAAATGGTCTCATAATTAGTTTGTCCTGGTTCACATAGCAAAGCAGTGATGAAAGCTGATTCAGAATTAGAAAAGGATTATGCATCCTCCTTATCTTCCTTTTTATATCTTGCTGTTATATATAGATATGTACATACATAGCTGGCATTGTAAATATTCTAGTGTATACACACACAGGCATTTAGAGTTCTGTCCCACCTTTGTCTAAGAAACACAAATTTTCTTATTGTTTACAAAAGCTTTTTTGCCATTTTAAGATGTAGATTGTACATAGTGTAGCAATGTTTAGATTTTATGTATTATGTAAAGTTAGGAGTTTGCTGTTTCTCCTATATCATAATATAGATTAGGCCTTAATTGAATAGTTACAAATCAAATCAGATGCAAACAAAAATGCACTTAAAAACTCTAAACATAATTTCAGTGTGGTTATTTCAAGCTCAGTTATCTGGGATTTATCTGGGATTTTTAGTGTGAGGTGTCCCTGCCCATGGCAGGGGGGTTGGAATTAGATGATCTTAAGGTCCTTTCCAACCCTAACTATTCTATGATTCTATGATTTATCCAGTATAATCAGTAAGATTTAATTTAAACCACTTAATAATTTTATAGAAAGAGGCTTTAACCAATGGGCTTTTAATTCATAATAAGAAGTAAGTAAGTGTTAACCTAGCAATTAACAAGATAGTATTTGTGATCCAGAGCGCTTGGAGAGCCTTAAAATAACTCAGTGAACAAACCCGCTGATTTTTAAATAGCTGTTTTCCTGGTTGTTGTTGTTACAGTGGCAGCTAAACCATACCATAGGGTGTAGATAAAGCACATTCTCTGGAGAACTCTTTGCTGACTCAGTTGTTTCAGCAGTTTAGGTTGCGTCATACAGGGGACTAGAGAAGGGACAGAGAGGGAGGAATGGTATGGCAGGAGTTTCTTGTCTGTTTCAGTTTGCAGTAAGCTCTTCGTGGAACCATTCTTAGCTCCAATTTTTGATTTTGAACAAACAACTGCAAATCAGAAATAAGTCAACAAAAAAAAGTTGTATTCAAACTGTAGCTTTCCGTTTCTTCCAAGGCATGTTGATTTTTCCCTGCCACCTGCTTCTTCAGTAATTCTTTTTAGCCCCAGTCAGCTCCTTTCTAGCTTCAAACACAGATTTTTAACTCCTTGCTTTCATCCACAAGTTATTCTTTTCATGGCCTTCTCCATCTTCAGTGAGAGAAACTGTGTTGCTCAAGTATCACGTTCTATTTTGCATTCTGCCTAACATATTTTACTCAAAAAAGCACCAAAATCAATATACTTTGTAGGCCACACAAATACAAGTGTAACTCAGGCTGTCTTGGTTAAACTCCACTCTCTCTTGCTCTTTTTCTTTCTTTCATTCACAATCACTCTTCCTTGTAATCAGGTGAATCAAGCATTGTTCTGAGAACAGCAGCACTCTTTCCAGCACTATTCGAAAGCAAAACATTTTTTTTCTCTGGCATCAGATGAAATCTCACTGACTTTGGTGAATATAAGAAGTAGTAAAGAAAAGAAAAAAAAAAAACTGAAAGTAGCGTTTGAGCTTTTCTTTTTTTTTCCCTTGCAAAATGTAATAAGAGGAAGCTGCCACAGATCACATACAAGGTCAACCGCAGATAGATTGGTGTTAGCAAGTGATGTCACTAGAATTCTAGTACAAATGCACAAGAATGAATATGGTTTCCAGAATCATCAGATCACCAGATAGAGGAGGTGACTGGAAGCTCCAAAGACAGTGGAAATGAAAAGCTACAGTAGGTATGAAACTGTGAGTAGGCAGACTAGATAAAGTTTTGTAGTTGTTAGCAAAACAAACTGTCTCCTGTTTCTTAATCACTGTTTAAAAACACATGAGTTTTGCTTCATTAATTTGTACAACAGACATGTCACTCTTCCGTGTACTAAGACATTTCTGATATGGATACTAGTAAGACACCAGGATTTTGTAAACTTCACATCTCTTAGGATTCACCTTTCTGCCAGAATTTGACAATAAATGTATTTCAATCTGTAGTCTCATTTGTATAATGGGAAAAGTCAACATTTAAAATGCCTTATTAAACCAAGGTTTCAATCTTATGTGTCCCCTGCCCAAAGTATTATTAAATAAATACCATGTTAGTGAGTGCAACACACAAATGTACACATATACAAATGGGAATGAGGGTATTTGGTCACTCAGGGGCAAAAAAAAAAAAATAGTGCTTGTTAAATGCATTTGCAAATTGCAGTTTATTTGTTTAGTTTATAAAGGAGAACAGTCTCTACAGCAACTGCTACATCATACAGCACTAATTACATATTACCTTCTGTAGTAAACTATGGGTGTTTTCTTACTAAAAGCATTCAGGTAATTCGTTCAGCAGTACAGTTCAGAAGGGAAAACCTACAAGAAGTAGAGATTGGTCAACTGGACCAAACTTTAAGTATTTATCTGGATTATAAGGATTTCTCAGGTTTTGGAAATTAGACTTGCTATCTCACAATTACAAGCAGCCTTAAAACGTTGCCTGTTTTGCTGTTTTCATGTTGACGCCTCTCATCCTTGTCTCAGCTGGAAAACAAACTTAAGAGGCATAGAACATTTCAGAACACTGTAGAAGATGAAAGCTAGATTCTCTTTAAAAATAGCCTAGTCAAGGACTAGATGGACAGTCAGGTGAGTAGAAGGGTAGACAGCATCTTTTTATCTCTCTTTCCTTCCTTCTTTAGCTCTTATTTAAATCTTCTAAATATAATGGAAGATCCAGAGAAGAGAAGCATGAGTTGCACAGAACTGCTCTCCCTTAAGCTCCACTAAATCAATTAACAAGCTGGGGGAAAGATGGATATCCTTCATCAGACTGACTGTATTGGAGGTTTGGTTGAACCATATATCCTTAAAAGGATTATTCTGTGTGCATTTGAATTAAATGCAATAGTAATTCTGAAGCATAAAAAATGCATGTAAGGAGTTGAATAGAAAATTCTAATCACAGAGGGAATGATAGAAAAGTATGCAGAAAGCCAACATTTAATCAGTGAAGCCAAGAAAATATAATTGGTCAAATCTATATCTCTTCTGCTTGCAAATGTATAAAAAAAGATTACTTACTCGTAGAAGACAGAAATACTAGCTACCATATGCTGTCTTTAAGGCTGACTTGTTTTAAAGTGAGTTGAACAGAGCTAGACAGAAAAAAGACAAAACTTGCTTCAACTCAGTCCTGGTATAACACAAGCAGGGGATTTCATTTATCATTTGGCTAGAAAGCTTGTTCATTCCTCACTTCCATTTACCTGCCTAAGCGTATCTAACAGCTGGCTTGAAAATTTTATGCATGTAGGCAACCTGTATGCAGGTATGGTGGAGGTCTTGAGAACCTGAGGGCTTTGAAAATGAAGATACACAGGCTGGCCACTGGTTTTCAAGGCAACTGAGATCATGTGGACTGTCTTTGCCTCGGAGAATTTTTTCAAAGTTTTTCCAGATTTCATACTTTGTAGGTCAGACAGTAGGTTACCTGGGATCAGGGCATTCTTGGAGTTTAAAATATATAGAAAATCATAGAATCATAGAATGGTTTGGGTTGGAAGGGACCTCAAGGATCATACAGTTCCAACCCCCCTGCCATGTGCAGGGGCACCTTCCAAGTAGCTCAAAGCTCCATCCAGCTTGGCCTTGAACACTGCTAGGAATGGGGGAGCCACAAATTCTCTGGACAACCTGCTACAGTGCCTCACCACCCTCATAGTAAAGAACTTCTTCCTAATATCTAATATAAATCTACCCTCTTTCAGTTTGAAGCTATTCCCCCTTAATCAATGAATCAATCAATGTTAGAATTGATCAATGTAATTAAAAATGGAAAATTGTGGAAATCCCATTCAAATAGAAAAATGTACATAGTAATATTTATTTCTATGAAAGTCTCTAAGCAAAATTCACTTTAAAACCATACATTCTATATAGATGATTAAACAGAATGTGTCAAAGCAACTTGAACAATTTCAGGTGCACCAGAAATGAAAATACCGCATTCTGTTGCCACATGTAGGCTTTCTGGCATTTAGCAAATTGTGAGATAATGATGTAGTCATTCCCTCAGTGGGGTACTAATCCTAGTCTTCCTGATTGCCTGCTGTCATAAAACCTATGAGAACTTAATATCAGTGAGATGCCTCCTTTTTGCCAAAGTTGACTATAATTGACCAATGAGTTAAAAAATTACAGGGAATCATGACCACATACAGAATATGACTCCTTAAAACCAAATTTAAATAATCTGTTAATACATCCCCAAATCTCTTAATATCATTATTTTTTCTATAGTTCTGTCTTCATCACTTGCTCAGTAATTTTTCTTCCATGAATTATTTCTAAGAGTAAATATGGCTTTATCAGTAAAGTGATTTCTTACTTCCAGTGGCAGGAAATCAAGACTGGTTTAGTTTCTTATCCTTTAAAAACAAAGTGGAAAAGAAGGACACTCAGGAAAAAAAAAAAAAAAAAAGTGCTGTGTTAAAGTTGTACACTGTATTTTGACACTAGTATGTAGAACTGACCTAATAAAACTAAGCTATTTTTCAGTGTAGTCACAAACTAAGACTTTTGTGGTCTAAAAATCACATAGTAGATGGAAGTGGTACCTTCAGGAGCTCAATTGGATTAGTGAGAAAAAGGAAAGAGCCTTTGGGGCATACAGAATTTTTTAAGAACTTTGTCTGCTTGTTTCTAGCAACAGTTTTTTCCCAAAAAACTAGTCTAAAAAAAACTAGTCTAAAAAAAAACTTTTTTCCAAAAAAACTAGTCTAGCTAAAAGCACTACCTCTGTTTAAAAATCTTCTCCTGAAGAAAAGTCCCTAAAAACCCTTACAGGTGCTATTAGAGAAGCTGGCCACCACTGTGCACTGGGTCATAGTTAGAACAGCTTTGCAGCTGCCTCTGTAAATGTGACATCTTCAGATGCCTCAGAAAAGTCGTCCAGAAATACTGAACCCACGCAAAATGATAATATCTGCTTTAACATCAGTTTGAAAAAATTGCCAGGAAGGCCAAGGTGAGTAATAAAACCAGTACACTATAAAGAAGCGGGAGCCAGTGTAATTGCCTAACCAGTCTCTTATATAAAGCAGACCATTGCACCTCCCATGTAGTTCCTTTGTAACAGAGACCAGTAGTTGAACTAGATCAACATTTACTTCCTGTAGTTCTGAATCATTCTTGCCCTTTAACCACTTCAACTATATAATACATTCCTAATCCTTTCCTCAAGCTTCACTTGGTATTTTCTTTATGCAGAGGTGAGATAAAATCATTGTTACTTCATTTAATCAAGATATCATATTATATGGGCTTCACAATTTGCTTTCATTCTGGCTCCAAATAAATGAATAGAGGAAAATGTAAGTGAAAGATTTTTCTTTGCACACAATGGCAACCTTAATTTGGCAATTTGTTCTTTTGTTACCCTTTTTTTAAAGCACAGAACTATTTCTCCTGCTACTTTGAGCTATGTAAAATGCATTCATAATCTTTAGTTTCTTTCTCCCCAAGATGATATTTAAAGTAATACACAAGAATCTGAAATTGCAGCACTGCCTGTGATTAAGATTCAGGGAAATGTGTTTTAGTTGCTCTGAATGATCTCATATTTAAATAAAAGAACACTTTAAGGAAAACGAAACACTTAAAAATGACACATTTCTTTGTCCCTCAGTAATTTTCCACCTGCTAATGTCTTAAATAGGAAAGTTTGTACTTTAGCATAAACTTTCACATAAAACTAATCAACAAAATGAATTCATTACTAAGACTGAAACAGGAGATTTCAGTGAGATACAAAGAAGTTCTTTACTGTGAGGGTGATGAGGCACTTGAATAGGCTGCCTAAGGAAGTTGTGAATGCTCCATTCCTGGAATTGTTCAAAGCCAGCTTGAACAGTGCCTTGGGCAACAAGGTGTCACTGCTCATGGTTGGGGGTTGGAACTGGATGATCTTAAGAGCCTTTTCAACCCAAACCATTCTATGATTCTGTCTTATAATGGCTGAAATTACCATGTCTGGGTGGTTTGTAGCTATGTTGGTACCTGCAAGAGGCAACTCAGGCTGAGCAGGTAACTTGTGTCTATACATGTATATATGCAGGTATAGATTATTGAGATAGAAAAGTGGACAGAAGATGGAGACATAACAAGACATGAGGTTGCAAGGATGAGAACTTAATATGATAACTTAATATCATTGAGAAAATCCTGCAACAAGGGTGTGTTTTGTTGGAATTCCCATGATGAGATGAATTTTTTTCCAGTTGGGCTAGACTGGCTCTGTGCAGAGGAATCATGCAGATCTGAACTTTCTCCTCTGTCTATATCATGCTGTCATATGATGCTATTATGATATGTTACTGATCGCTTGTCTGCTTTTTTTCCAGTTTCCCTTTTTTTTACTTAATCTGTTCTATTTCTCAGCTTTCACAACATTTTTTTTCAGAAATTTCAGTTTCCCAATCTGTTTTTAAAGTCCACCTTCCTGCCTTCATTTTTCCCTCTTTTTCGTCTTTATGTTCCTTATTTTTGTTTTTCTCCCATTCTCAATACTACTCCAAATAGATCTATTTTATTCTTTCTTTTTGATCGTGACTGGAGTTGAACTTTTCACTCTCACAGCCTTTTCTCTGCTTCCCACCAGTTCCTATATAATTTCCAGTCAATTTTTGCTTTCATGGTAATTTCCTTTCTCTGCCTGCTGGGCAGGCAAGAAAAGCTATTTACTTTCAGAAACAGAAAACAAGCAGCAAGTCTACTGCAAAGTCTCTGAGCTAGGCAAGACAACTAATAGCTAGGGCCACCTTTTCTGCTTCAGCCAAGGTTGCAGTAAGACAGACTCATATGGAGCCCAGGATGTAATTTGGAGCTCCTCACATGGTGCCACCATACTGCGAGCAGTGGGAGTAAATAACTTCCCCTTGGAAGAGAGGTGGTGGCTGAAACTTTACTGAGAAATGCAGTATTTAGATGAGAAGGAAAACTGACTTTTCTTCATCCCTTAGAAAGACAGTTGGCTAGAATCTCTTTCTAATTTTTATTGCCTTATACAGAATATACTTGAAGGGGTAGCCAGGGATTGCTCTCTTGACTTAATGACTTAGCAGGATTCACTGATCTTGAATGCCAGTGACAGTTATCTGGTACCTATCTTGCATCAAATTTTCCATATTTTTTTACAAGCAAAACTAACTTCAGGGGGAGGGGTGGATGTTTAAGCTCTGATTCTGATGTTGTGTGTATAGATAGTGTTATCCCATGGTGTTGCACCAGTAGCATCAATGTCTTTGCCTTCACTGAATGGGAGTGTTAGCCAGACTGCTCTTTCTTTTCATAAGCAGGGAGCCTCCCAGTCATTGCAAAAAAACTGTGGTCTTTTCCGCACATCTTTTCTGTTTCTATTCCTGCCATGTATCCCTGTACATTTCAAGCTTCATGCAACCATAAGGAAGTCTTCATTTGGCCTCAGATCTGTCTCCTGTCTTAAAGTAGCCTGTTTATGCTTAGCCATGAAGACCATACATGATGCAGTGCTTCAGGCATGCCAGAATACTCATAAGAAGGGGAAATTAGGGAAGTCAGAGGGTATGAGGGAGAGTGAGTCAGTATAGTGAAGAGTGATGGACAGAAAGTGTTCTATTTCCATCATTTATAAATAATTCTTAGATAAAATGTTCTTGGTGGAATCATATCGCCACTGAAATCAATGGGAGTTTAGTGACTGACTTAAAAAATGTAGCATCTTACTCTTCAAATCACTCTATCTTTAGCCCCAAAATTTTAGAATTGATTCTGCAATAAGTTATAATTATATAAAATTATATAATTTATATCTCCTTGTCTCATTCCAGAGAATAAAAAGAGGAAGGAGGAAGTCTTATACACAGTTTATCTAAGTATATAGAGATTATGCTATTGAGACCAGGGTTAATGAGAATAGCTGTATTGTCCTTTGTTAAGTTTCTACTTAAAGACACTTCTATTTACACCTTGCCATTATATACTTCCTTGCGGGATTGTAAGAAAGCTATCATAAATCTAACCTGGGGTAGCACTGATAATTTTGCCTTGGTTTTCCTCTCTTTAATGGAAAATAAGACATTGCTGGAGATAACAGCTTTCTGCTTCCAGGTACCTGGTGGGATGTTGTGTTCCACATTATTTTTTGCAAGTTCTCCTGGATTTATTTTGAAAAGATGTAATTTCTTGGAGAAAGGCGGTTGTTTCTATGATCCTAGATCATGCCCATGCTTCGATTGCCTCATTAACCAATTGCTTCCCTTCTAAGAGAGATTCACACCTCATTCCCAGATGCAAGGGGACTGATTTGAAGAACCCATTGTGATTTTGTTGCTTGTACTGTGAATTAGCTGAACTTCCCCATAATAGCCAATGACACCAAGCTGACTGATGTGATCAACTTGCTGAAGTTAAAGGATGCCATCCAGAGGGACCTGGACAGGCTTGAGAGTTGTGCCACTGCAAACCTCAGGAAGTTCCACAAGGCCAAGTGCACATTCCTGCACTTTGGTCAGGGCAATCCCAAATACAAATACAGGCTTGGCAGAGAATTGTTTGAGAGCAACTCTGAGGGGAAAGACTTGAGGGTGTTGGTTGACATCCCTGGAAGTGTTCAAAGCTAGGCTGGACGGGGCTTTGAGCAATCTAGGTCTAGTGGAATGTATCCCCACCTGTGGCAGGATATTGGAACTGGACGAGTTTAAGGTCCCTTCCGAACTTAACCATTCTATGATTCTGTGTCTGCAAGTGGCATAACACATGGTGGGGGCGGAGAAGAAGAAAGGAATTTGTCTGAACTGTGGACAAGTATATCTGAGGTTGCAGCTCAGAGATCTGGCTGCATGGGATATATGAGATATCTAAGTATGAGACAGCAGATGCATGGGAGTTGAAAAAAGCAACTTCTGGCAGGAATGTAGTGTGCCTCCGTCAAAGGAGTGAAAGAACTGTTAAGTGGGGTGCCTCCTTTACATCAACCACAAAGCCTTGGCTTAGGGTAAGAAGTACTTGGGATACTCCGTTGACAGAGAAATTACATTTAGTTTTGCAAAACAGGTGGGTGATTGCTTGTATTTTTCTTTTATTTGCTCTGAGTGCATTTATATACAGATGATCATATATATGCTCTTGCTGTCATGTTTTGCTTGCTAACTCAGTAGATGTTGCTTGCCTGAGCCTCTCTCCATGTGTAATACTGATTAGTCCCAGCTCTTCAATACATTGTTAAATCTCTGTGGCAACTGACCATGTTAATTTTCCGAAGACAAAGTAAGGTCTGCAAGAATGAGCTTGAAACTTTCAGAAATTGTTAATTTTTATTATTATTTAAAGCAAGTTTGACATTTATAGCTTTTTGGTACTAATACTTTCATGTGTATGTGCTTATAGTTGGCTCTGTAAATATAAGTATTCTTGGTGGGATGTGCCCTTAAAGCCTATAGCAGTCTTAGTAAAATAACAGGGCTTTCTTCATATGAGGGTCTGCTATATATGCATTTTTTTGAAGGGCAGGAAAATATGCCTCTGTGTTTATAAAATGAGTTAAATTCTGGGAAGGAAATTTTCCTGTTAATTTCAGCTAGTCTGGCAACTAATTGTAATGCACATTTTATTACCATTGCAGGTAATGTACATTTTATTACCATTGCAGTTGTTGTGATCAGAAGGATGTTACTGGTGTAATATTTGAAAACACAGGGTTTGCGTAACTTCATCACTTAATATTGTTATTGCAACAGATAATTAAGTTGTCAGGCAGTGTAATTTCTATTTAATTTTTATCTTTCTGTCATGTTTTTCCCATTAAATTCCAAGGGGAAAAATAAATAACAAAAAAAAATTGCCTGAAGAAGACAACCTTTCACCTCAGAAATATAAATCAGACTGCTGTTTCAATCATTTCACTGCAAACAGACCATAACATAATGAAAAGATTAAAAAGCAGGCAGAAAACCACAGAAAAGTCCAGTATGAGCTAAAGAACTTCTTTGTGAATGAAACAGAATGTGTTTTTTCCAATGCCCATCATATCCTGTATATTTGCTGACCACTGTTTTCAATGTTACTTTCCCATTTAGGAGATTGTCAACTTCAACTGTCGGAAGCTGGTTGCTACTATGCCTCTTTTTGCTAATGCAGACCCAAATTTTGTGACTGCCATGCTAAGCAAACTGAGATTTGAGGTGTTCCAACCTGGAGATTATATTATCCGAGAAGGGGCTGTGGGTAAAAAGATGTATTTCATTCAACATGGTGTTGCTGGTGTCATCACCAAATCCAACAAGGAGCTGAAGCTGACAGATGGCTCTTACTTTGGAGGTGAGTAGGAAAAAATGAATGATAACATGGGAGTGAATGCACTGGAATAAAACATGTTGAGATACTAGACACATAGAGACATTATTGTAAGTCTACTGACTGTCTTTTGCTTAAATAATTCCAACTGCAGCAAAGAGTGTGCAAAATATTTCCAAGTAAGATGTTCAGTTTGCTTACTGTTGTGTGGCTAGCTGTTAAAGATGCAGAATGACCTTCCTGAATTTTGAACTAACTTTGAATTAAGAACTTTGTTCATAAATATACAGTATCATATATAAATATATTATAATTTGCATAATACTTTTATAGCTATTTCAAGATAAACCAGATTCATCTGCTTTGAAAAGGGAATACAATTTTTGAGTCATAAAGTACTTCTAAAAGGTAAAAGTCACTGTAAGATTACAAAAATAGGCAATGGATTAAAGACCATTATTTATGTCAGATATTTTGGTATTCATGAATGTTTCAAGCTGTTACTAGTGCTTTTTCACTGAATTTTAGCATACAGCAATGTTCATACTTCCAGTATACTATGAGAAACTGGACTACCTATCTGACTAGACAGCTCTCTAACAGATGTGTGTTTACAAAAATCAGACGTGAATTTTAATCCAAATTAAATTAATCTGGTAAAACTAATGAAAATTAGGGTTTTGTTTAGATTATGGCGTCTGAATATTTCTATTGGATGAAAGCAGTCTCATTTTTTACATAAAATAATTGAAAGGTGTGAAAATGTTGTAAATTGTCTTTGTGCAATAGAAGAGGTGTCTGCCTCTGTTTGTAGCAACAACAATGGTTTCCAGAATCCGGTTGAACATTTGTGTGTACTGCTGCTGCCCATGACAGTTACAGTTAGTTAGTCATTGTATTAATTTTCTGTTGTATCCCAGGAATCATCCCAGAACTCCATCGAAAACCTTTCAGAAAATGATCAATTGAAAACCTAGTCAGTGGCATTTAGCTTGTATACAGAAGTATACTTACTTACAAGAATGGATTGGGTTCATGTTTGAATTGGGCTGTAGAGTTACTTAACTAATCCCATTTTAGAATAATACGCTAAAGCAACCCCTCCTGATCTGGCCAGCAGGCCTTGTTATTCTGCAGTAGCCTCTGCAAGGTGATTTGTACCAGTATTTGCAGAAGCACTGCGGTAAAGAAGTCTTGCGCTTATCCCACCGGCTTAAACTGTAGGTGCTGAAGACAGGAGATTAAGGAGAAAGAAAAGGTAAAGTGCTGAGGGTGAAGAAACAGAGCAACCTGGGTCTTGGTCTTGTCTATGCTTAGCAGTGTCCCAGTTTATGAAAATGATTTTGCAAGAGCCTGCAAGCTGAATCTGACCATAATACTCCTCTGAACCAGCATAGGATCAGAGGAGATTGCACATGAAAGTATTTTACATAACTGTCAGCCTGTTGTTGCAGTGCAAATGACTACTTAGCTCATCCTGCTCATCCGCTACCCTTCTTAGCAGGAATGCACACAAAAAATAAGCTATTTGTAACACCCAGACACCACAGGAACTTATTACACTGCATACCAAAGCAGTTTTGCTCATCCAGACTGCAGCTGGGATGAAACATGGGGTGCAGAAATGGGGTCAGATACATCCAAAGCATGACAGCTGCTGGGGTAAATGAGAGATAATAGCTGCTGCTGGATGTAGCCTGGAGAGATGTGGTAAGGTGAGGCAAAGAAGGGCAAGTGTACAGTGAGAAAGAACCTGAGAAAGTAAGTGCCCTAAGATGGAAGTGGTGTGATTCAGATGTTTTAACAAAATGTTATATAGCATTGTGTATTCCCAGAAGGGAATTCAGAATTCAGATGCAGGAGAAAAAAAAACTGTTTGGCTGAAGCTGCAAAGAGAGGAAACTAGCTGCACATGAGATAATTGTGAATTGAAAATGCTTGATTTTTCAGAGCAGAGAAAAAAGATTTCTAATATTCTCATCTCTCCAGAGAAAACAATCCTCTCCTGAAATGTGTATCAGAGTCTGAGTAAAGCTTCCTGACACAAGAAGTGTTATACAGTGATAAAATAAGCTGCAAGAGTAAGTCAGTGTTCAGATCCTAAATTTGAATAAATATACCCCTGTTTTGCATAATGGAGACATACGGAATCTGAGGCTGATGTACCAACTAAGAAGATGCTACTGTATAGCTCCCAGGTCTGACACAATAAATCAATATCAACACTTACACCCTTACAAGCAGACACAAGTTGGAGGAATGTGCCATACCTAAACAGACAGGAAGTTTCTGGTCCCAGCTTAGAGAAGCTACCTGTTGGATGTCAGGTATGTCCCAGAGCTGAGTTTCCCTGGGCCCTGGCTGTGGGAAGGTTTAGGAGGAGTCTCTTGAGAGGCAGTCTTGCCTCCAGAGCTCATGGAGGGTTTCACCAACATCCAGCCTTGGATATGGAAGACATTGGTCAAATTTAGAATATGTAAATTGTTTGAGTAATGTCAACATTGTATTAGTAGAAAACTTTTGATACCAAAAAGTTGTTGGAGAACTGGCAATTAGTGTGAAAGCTAAGATGTAAGAAGTAGTAAATCAGTGTCATCAGTATTCGGGAGAGGCTTGAATAGACACTTGGGAAAATGAGAGCTTGGAAAACTGAAAATTGCAGTAATAAAGGAAGTGTCTGGAGGGTGGAAGACTGAGATACCGTTGAACATTTAAATTCTTTTGCCTGATCTTTGTTCTTAATTAGAAAACAGGCTTCTCTGTTGATCTGGGTGTTATAAAGCTCACATGAAGCTAGATAAGCCTTACAATTTCTTGGAAATTCTTCCAAAAAGAATGTGCCTGGATAACCATTAATGGAATGGATTAATCAGACTACATCTCTGCTTTACATTTTCTGTTGATTTTTTGAGGGAGGTACAGAGTAGTGAGTCTAAGGAACCATCCATAGATGTGGACTTAATTATTGTCTGCCTCTTTCCTCGTATGTGCTCACTGGTTCCTCTTTTATGGAGGGAAGATAGGAGGAAAGAGTAAGTGCAGGACAGTAGCCACAGAGATCTAGTGGATTGTTCATTGCTATTCCCATGGCAAGCATCCCTTGACCTTCATGTGTATTCAGAAATCTAATCTTTTTGAACTTTGTGTGCAGCAGCATTACTTAGCCCTGCAGCATGTAGGATGCTTATTTTCATCTTACGCATTTTTTTCAGAGTACTGATTGAAGAATTTTGTCATCCTATGTATCAACTCCAACTGCTAGTGGGAATTTGAAAGTAATTTCTGTTGCTATACTTTTCCCTAAGCTGTGTGCCCCTTACCCTTTCCCCCATTCCCTCTTCGATGGAATAAACAAAATGTTTAAGGGAGCACATGGGGAATACTGACCAGTCTATGCTCCCTCAGATCTGCAGTCAATGTACCAAAAAACAGGTTCTGCAACTATAGGATGCTAAATATGTTCAGGCAGAATTGTGATACGAGATTGACTGTGTTCTTTCAAAATTTTCAGTAATGACCACAGGGGAAATGTTTTGCAGAGACTGCCATAAATTATGTCTTGAACAGACATGGATCAGTGGAAGGAATGTTTCAGAAAGATTCAGGACAATCCATTTTCTTTGCCTTTTATTGGCATTTAAAGAAAGCAGTAACTTTTTATTGCTGTACCTTAGAATTCCTGTCTTCACCTAGTGTGCTTGTTTGAGATTTTATAAAAAGGACAGGAATTAGGCCATGAAAAATATATTAAGCCAATTTTCACTATATTGCACAGTTATACAGTCATTTCTGTATAAGTTAAATTTTGGAAACCACAGCAGTGGAGAATTCCAGGATTTTAATACTCTATAGCTGCTTTAATTGGATTCTCCAGGACTGTATCTTGTTATTTTTTGAGGAAATACAGCAATACTCTTTTTTTTCGTAAATTTCTATGGATTTTCTTTAATGTCTGTCTTCACTTTTTCCCCTCTGCTTTGTAAAATGTCTCCCTATTCCTTGGGAGTGACATTGCGGCTACTTACAGCAAACCAGTAAATGCGTCTTTTCTCTTTACAAATAAAAGAGAAACTTCTCCCAGTGAGACCACCATTTTTCGTATGAGAGGAAACAAGGTTGCCCTCAATGGAAATGATGACCTTCTCCTAGCTGCTTCTGTAGGGAGAGTAAAATGTGAATGAAGGTCAGAAGAGAGTGGATGATCTGGGCTTTGTTAACACATAGCACACAACAATAGGGAGTGAGATGGAGGTGGACAGAGACAGGAGCGTGTGGGCGAAAGTCAGGTCATGAGTGGTGCAGAGAAATATGAGACATAGGAACTGTTGAGTGCAGGGACATAGACGTGAGATTAACGGGAAAGAGAAGAAAATCTAAGGGCCTAGCGCATGTCTAAACCTCCAGAAGCTGGAAAGGAGTGGGAAGGTTCTTACACCTATCACTTCTGAACAGCAAGCAGGAAAACCTGACTGCACATGTGTTTGCAGCTAAGCTAACTTGAGATGAACACACTTGAATTTCAGCCTTTCGGGAATTCAGAATAAGAACCAGGAGGCAGGTGAAAATGTAAACAATTGTATTTTGAGGATGTTGTGATGGCTAAATTAATTAAATTTTTGTCATCTTGTTCATGGTTTTGAGGATCTGCAGTTTACAGCACTGAAAAGGTAGTCTTGTTTAAGTACCAGGTGATTGCATTAGACATTCCTCCGCAGCTTCTTGTTATAGGAGGAATTTCTGAGCAGACTGCGTATTAGTTCTTCGCTAGACACATGAAATCAGCAAAATGCAAAGATTTGTAACTCTTCTACAGATGAAGCACAAGAATGAGCCTTTTGCTTAAAAAAGAAGTATGAGGCTTTACAGAGCATAAATAATAATGTATTTAATGAGCCTTAACACTAATCTAATTTACATTATACCAATGTATATTGATATAAACTGGTGAAATATCACTGCTATAAGGCAATTCTGATTTTTGCTCTAGCAAATGGTACCAGAATCACTCCATATTAATATTAAGAATGTTAGTGATTAAAAATGTCTTATGATTAATTACAACAAACATCCAGAAGTGTAATAAACCAAAGATCTGGCTCTGCAATTTCTCCTTCCCTTATGGAAAGGCCTTTTGCTCACTGACACCTTGTGTGTCCTCCACTCTGTGCACATCTCTAACCCCAGCCCCAATCTGCGGGTGTTTGCACATACTCCACCACAAACTGCAAGCTCCTGCTTGGGAACAAAGGAGAAGAACAATTTTTTGCCATTTTATAACTTCCCTCAGAATGTTACCACCACAAACATTAGTTAAAGTTGTCCCAGAACTGCTGCAGAGCACGCTGATGAGCAGGAGTGGTTTTGTGATGCCCTGTTCCGCTCCAGCTGCCAGCCGTGTGGAGTGAGATGAAGTACTCTGTGCATAGTCTTGATCCAGCTAAGCATGTGCAGAACTGCCTGTGTGCTTAACTGCTGTGTCAAAGTGAGACTGACATGCATACAGAGAGAAAAAGAAAGGAATAAATCCAGAACTACCCAAACTGTAACGCTCAGTGCAACTTACTGAAAGGACAATTTCTGGGAACACATTCAGGACTCTGCTGTTACTTCATTAGCTTGCTTTCTGGTGGACAGAGGACTGATTGTTCACTGTGGTCTCATCCTGCTCTTGCTGTAGTCACTGGCAAAATTCCTCTCAACCTCAAAGGACACAAGATAAGACTTGTCTCCCTGCTATCTTTTCCTTTCTCCATCTGTTTTCCCACCTGTGTTTCCACAAGCTTTCCTTCATTCAGCAACCTAGGCATATGTTCCAGGAAATTTAACCTCTTGTTTTTGGTTTTAAATTATTCTGTGTGAGAGTTGAAGGAATGCTGCTATTCCTAGGAAAATCCAGACTGAGTGAGTAGAAAGTATAGGTATGTTTTCATGAGTTGGATCTGGGGGCCCTGTGAAGGTTCATTGTATTTGCAGTGGGAGGGAGTTTCCTAGTCCTAGTAGGTAAGTGTGCAGTAATGGAAACCAGTCTGTGGTGTGTCCATTGCAGCTCCTCCTCCCCACTGATTTTTCTGCTTTTTTCCCTCTTTGAGAAACCCAGTGGTATTGTGTCACTTGGAGTCATTCAATAAATCAATTTGTAGGCTGACTAAAACTGATACTGCTTTTGTTTGTTTGGTTGTTTTTTTCCGATGAGCTTTCAGGTATGTTGAACATGAAATAGTGCATGTGATGTTTTTAAACTCTTTTTGTGATAATATGCATGAGAGTTACTGTATGTGGATATGAAAACATGATCGTCTACCTCATACATTGTAATGAGACAAAAACATGCTACGTTTCACTTAATCAAAGGTAGATATCACTAACTGTGCTGCATATCATCATTCATCTAGAAAATTTATATGTAAATCAGATTTTCATCCCCATCTTCCCAGAATATGTCCCAGAGAAATATTATGGCATCATTTCTTTTTTTGGTTTATTTTTTATAACAAATAGTTCATGGAATACTTTAGATTTTTAAGTGTTTCATTTCATTTAAATTATTTAATGCTGTTTTAACACTTATCCTTCCACACTTGAAATTCTAATAAATTGTGCTTTGCATTAGCTTCAGCTTGTAGAAAACCAATTAAATAGAACTTCTTTGACCTACCTATTATTTATGGAGCTTTTCCCCCTTTCAGTACAGCAACTGTCAGTATATTTTAGACCAGTGCAGTGGAAAATAATACCATGGGAAATGTTGAGTCACTTTAGATTATATTTTGCCACTTATTTTTTTCTGGGTACACTTTAGGTACCTTCTTTTGATAGATGACTTTTAAAGATTTTCAATATAACGCTGATGATAATACAAGAAAATGATGTTAAAGGGCCTGACTGCACACTGCCTTGCACCTGGATAATATGATGCTATATACTGGTTTACATTTTGCAAAAATACTGCATATGGCTACTCCTTATTCAACATAAGGGTGAATAAAGTCTCTCAGTATTTATACTACAATCCAAATACTTAATTATAAGTAACCTCCCTGGGGTGTGATTTTTCACATCCTTAATGGCAAGTACACAGATGCTTTAAGGGAGCAGGATCTCCGGATCTCCATACCTGCTTTTTCGTAGAATACTCTTCAGGTGAACAATATAGAGCATTTTTCTAAAAGTATTGTCTGCAAGAGGTCCAAAAAATGAAATGTTGTTTTTTTTTTTGCATAAACTAGTCTGCCATTTTGAGGATAAATTTCCTTATGATATGACATAGTTTCTTGTTCTGCATTGTGCTGTCATTCTGACACAATACATAGAAAATACTATGCAGTCAGAAGACCTTCTTGCTATTCAGACATAGAACTGTTTTTAATCTAAGAGATTTTTTAAGACGATAGAGTAAAAATAATTTACTCTGTAACGCTAAAAGGTAGAAAATGTGTTTTGGTTTAGAAGTTTTCTTAATTAGCAAATACAAATATAAATTTGACTATTAAAAATAACAATACTACTAATAATTTGTGCTATCTAAACAATGTAGTCTTAAAACCAAATTATAATTTTCTTTCTGCAAATTCATGAAGAATATAAATTTTTAATTTACACTTGATACATAAAAGAACTAGACACAAGAAAAATATCCCATTGGCATAGATTGCATATCTGAGGTGGCCGACACAGATAAACCAGAAGACGATTTGCAAGTACCTTCAATTTTACACAGTAGAATTTAAACCAAATATTTGAGTTTACCTTAAATATTTAATCTAAATATTTAATTCAGAACTAACAGTCTCTGATCATTTGTTTAATAATTTAATGGAAAAAAAATGAGGTGCAATTTTTTTGCGGTCCACTTAAATTCAAGTTGAATAGTTTAATTCGAAACTGTTATTGTTTGCCAAACTCAAGATGACAAGAGCATAACACTGAATACATAAGCAACCAGGTGGCTTTTTTTTTCAGTAGGTAATAGGCATCCATCTGAACAAAGGTTGACATAAATTTATTACACAAAATCACTTTTGGCCTTTGACCCAATCAGTGTGAAAGCTAAATCGCTACTTAGGCACCTTATCTTAGAATGTAAGCTTAAATCAGTAAGAATGTTATCGCACTGTTTTCTGCGGAGCTGCTAGCAAGTAGCATATTAAGCCATCTTCAAGGAAATGGCTGGTATGAACAAGAGTTGTTTCAAGAAACAGGCTTCTCCTAAGTAGGTGCCATAAAAGACAACTTTTGGGCAAAGTAAAGAAAGAAGCACACTTTCAGTTCAAGCTTGTTGAAAAACCCTAAGTAAATATGAACATTTTCTAAAATAAGTATTTCTCTATACATCCTCTGAAAGTCTGGGTCAATTAAAGTGAGGCAGTTCTTTCCAGAAGAAAAATTTTTACCCCAGGAAGTTTGTGCTATGTCCAATGAAATAAATGGAGCTCTGCCAAATAAAAATACTGGTAGGGACAAAAGAAAAAAAAAAAAAAAAAAAAAGAACCTCTCTAATTAGGCCACTTACTGTACCTAACATTTGACATGTATATAAAATGGTTAAGCAAATGAAGGCTGGGAAGGGAGACCCTTAGAAAGTAATGGAAAGAAATAGAGTTAAAGAACCAATCATCTTTCAACTGCATTTTAGATCAGGAAAATGGTTATAAAATGCATATCATGGATGCCTGCCTCCATCTGCTGCTAACTCACCTGTTTTGAAGGTTCCTTATTGTCTCAGAATGGTTTTGGAGATTAACCTTCATTATTCCAAATGTGTGGATTATGTCCCAAGAATAACAGTCTTGGGACTGGTAAAAGGACTGGTAAAATACTGTATGCAGTGCTGATATTCCTTATAAACTACTTCTTTTTCCTGCTATTTCCTGCCTCAAAAAGTCTAAGCCCTCTATTTTTATTATTGGCTATTATACTGTACCAAGATGTCATCCTCAGTCATAGAAGCAAATATTCTTCTCAGACCCCATTGCATTCTCTTCCTCCCTTCAGATATGTGACATTTTATATACGTGATGTCTCCATGATGGAGAAGTATTCTCAGCCGGTAAGAGTTTTAGCAAGCAGGGACAGTTATTTGAAAACAAGAATCGTCTTCCTAAATTCCAGTGAGAGGGCATTTCCACAAGTCAGTAAGCATGTGTCTCTAGCTTATTGAATGAAATAATTTTTTGCATTTTTAATTGCTATATTAATAGAAGTGTAATTCACATCTTTCTACTCTTTTTCTGTTTAAAAACTTGACAATTTCAACCCTGCTGGTTATGGCACATTTTTCTATTTCTTTTATTTGTTCTGTTAAGTAAAGTAAAATAAATTAAACAACATCCTGAGAGCTTATGTGTCAGGGTCTTCAGAACCAAAATACTCAAATTACTATGAGCAGACAATAAAAATGTGAAATAAACTGAACTGTTGGGGGTTTGTTTGTTTGGTTATTTGTTTTTTTTGTTTTTTTTTTTGATATGATGACTACATAAGGGCATCAGCTGTCACAAGTAGAGAAATTTAAATTAAGTTTAGGTAAATACTTCAAAAAAAGTGACAGGAGACCGAAACTGAGGTATTAAGGGGGTTGGTTTGGACCTTTAATTGTAATTGGCCATTTTCAGTTCCTCTTCAAAACAGTAACTACACAGCATTGTGTGCAGGCCTCCTTCATGAGCCCTCTCTCCAGCTGATCAACACATATATATGAAAGCAACTTTACCAGCAATTGTTTGTGGCATTTTTTAAAAGCTGAGGCCATGCAGGCAGTATCTGCTATTGCTCACTCTGACAAACTCTTTTCTGCAATTCCATATTTAGTGTAAATAAGGTGGGAAAATTTATAAGCCGTGTGTAGCTTTCTTTTGGACAGTCCAGATTACAAACCTGTTAAAAGGCAATAGTTGTCTTTGTTTTCCTTCCTCTTTCAGTTCTTTCCTTTGCTGCAGGAATGCTTCTGTTGAGCAGTGACTCTATTTTAAGGTTCCTTAAATACAGAACTGCTGAACTCAAACGTAAATGTCACCTGAGCCTTTTCATTTCCATCCACTCCACAGATATGGATTTGGGGAAAATCACTTCCTTCCCGCCTCCCTCCCCTCACCTACCCGCAGTCATGCCTAATGTAAATGTAAATTCTGGTTCCTAGTTTGCAAAACAACTGCAAAATAAAGTCTGCATAGATATCTGGTTTAGCTTTTTTTTTTTTTAGAAAGTAGATTACTGAAACATTTAATTGGTGTTAGCTACTTTCTGACTAATCATAAGACCTGGTGCTAATCATTTTAGTTTCTGTAACAAAAAGCAGCATATCCCTGGCTTCTCTATTTTGTGCACTATCAATAATATATTGAAAAATAAAAATAATACAGTTAAAAATATAGAGAAAAAAAGGATGCTTTTGATGCTTTCTAGGGTTTAATGAAGAAAAAGGAGACAGAAATGCAGAAGTATGTGTTAAAGCAATAACATTATTATCATATGAAACAGCTTCTCCCTGTTTTCTCTATGAACGAGTCAACATGAAGTGGGAAGTTGATCCCCTTCCAAAAGAATGGGGTGTACATAAGCTTACTGATTTTTTTAATTTCTTAAAGTTTATGTAGTCCTTTCCTATGAACCTGTTCTAAAGCTGAGAGCAGAGTGCCCCAAGCCGAAGGTCTCTTCCTGTGACTGGCACTTCCAAGAAAGTGCCCATTAGCTTGTTCCTGCACAGTGGACAACTTCAGCAGCATGAAGGAAGTCAAAAACTATTTATCTTTGCACTATGCAAAGGCTTTCTGTTATGAAGAATTATGTTAGAAAAGAAGAATAACCTAAACCTGGTAGTTCTGAGAAACTTGCTCTGAAGTCTTAGAAGATGAGTAGACGAAAGAGTTTTTTGTACATCTAAGTTTTGTCTATAATTGTTTAGGAACTCATTATTCTCTATAAAATAAACACTGTTCTAATCCACTGTCCTGTTCTCATAAAGCATTCCCAAATACGTTAGACCACCTGATCCAAGCCTTTGAATTGCTTTGATTTTCCATCTTCTGCTGCTGAAAGTAAACAGCAATGTATATGCCTGCTACAAGATGAAACAAGGTTCCTGCTGAGGAACTAAGGCAATTGTCAGCTGTCCTCAGCTGGGGGGATGCTTCATTAGATCCTGTGATGTTAAATCTGACAGATGATGGGAAACCTGATGCAGCATTGGAAGGGGACAGAGCACCTAATGAACTGCTGTTTCTTTTTATTTGATTTTAGTATGAAGAGCACTGAATGGCTAGAATACTCTTTTAACTTGTTTATTCATTACTACAACAAATTAATTCCTGCACCTAGTAAAATGAACTTTTGCTTTCATTCTGGTCTTCATGTGCTTGCAAACAAAGCTGTGCAAATGATAATAATTCACTGTATTAATTTTCTACGTTACCATATACTATCCTAAACTAAGAAATATGTCATGGAGACAGGACTGGTTTGGTGTCTTTTAATGAATCAGCTAACTACTAGTCTCATAACTGTTTCTTTTATCAACACAGTTTGTCCATTGGTGGACATTTTGTCTGCAAGGCAACTTTTATTGATGTTTGAGTTTTGAAGTTTTTTTAGAGTATAGTCAAATGTTCATGTGACATAGAAAGTTGAGTAAGTTCATCTGGAGTATAATTTATATTGAAAATGAACTAATGGTTAATGGACAGATAATACTGTCAGATAAACAATACTTCTTCCCAGAGTGAAAAAAAGAGTTTTTCCTAGGTCTGTATGAAGTAGGAGCAGGAAATTATTGCTAGGGCAGTGTCGTGGTTTAAGCCCAGCTGGTAACTCAGTACCACACAGCTGTTCTCTCACTTTCTCCCCTTTCCCCCCCACCCCCGCTCCTGGAGCGATGGGGAGGACAGTCGAAAGAATGTAACTCCCACGGGTTGAGATAAGAACAGTCCAGTAACTAAGGTATAACACAAACCACTGCTGCTCACCAATAATAATAATGATAAGGGAAATAACAAGGGAAGAGAATACGATTGCTCACCACCCGCAGACTGATACCCAGCGTGACCGAGCAGTGATCTAGCCTTTTTGGGTAACTGCCACCAGTTTTTATAATGGGCATGATGTGCTGTGGTGTGGAATACCTCTTTGGCTAGTTTGGATCAGGTGTCCTGCCTCTGCTTCCTCCCAGCTTCCCCTCCTCCCTGGCAGAGCATGAGACTCACAAAGCCCTTGGCCAGAGTAAACATTACTGAGCAGCAGCTAAAACCATCAGTGTTGTCAACGCTGTTCCCAGGCCAAAAGTCAAAACCACAGCACTGCACCAGCTACTAAGAAGGAGAAAAACGACTGCTACTGCTGAACCCAGGACAAGCAGGCAGTCCTGGGAAGACTAAGAAAGCAATGCAACATTACAAATGGTGCTAGAGGTGAACCACTTCCACATCCCAAGCAGTTATATTCTTGAAGAAAGAAATGTTTAAGAATCACACTGCAACAGGAGAGGGGAAAATTATCACCTACAGTAGGTTATCAGTACAGTCCACTAGAATGACGAACGTGATCTCAGTTGAAACTAAGACTGTGGCTGTTATAAAAGGCCTTCTAATCCTTATTCTTTATAGGTTATCCTATGGGTTGTTGTCCGGGGTTCAGCAGTAGCAGTCATTTTTCTCCTTCTGAGTAGCTGGTGCAGTGCTGTGGTTTTGACTCTCAGCCTGGGAACAGTGCTGATAACACTGATGCTTTTAGCTGCTGCTTTGAATGTTTAGTCTGATCAAAGACTTTCTGAGCCTCATGCTCCGCCAGGGAGGAGGGGAAGCTGGGAGGAAGCAGAGACAGAACACCTGACCCAAACTAACCAAAGAGGTATTCCATACCACAGCATGTCATGCCCACTATATAAACTGGGGGCAGTTACCCATAAAAGTTAGTTCACTGCTCAGTCAGGCTGGGTATTGGTTGGAGGGTGAGCAGTTGTATCCTCTTCCCTTCTTATTTCCCTTATCATTATTATTACTGGTGGTAGAAGTAGTGGTTTGTTTCATCCCTTTGACAATGGACTGTTCTTATCTCAGCCCGTGGGAGTTACATTCTTTCGATTGTCCTCCCCATCCCTCCAGGAGCGGGGGGGGGGGAGAAAGGGGAGGAAGTAAGAGAACAACATCATGGCAGATTTATGGCTGGGCTTAAACCATGACAGTTGTGTCATTCACCTTAATCACCTCAACGTCAGTCAGGTTTTCCTGAAATCAGTCTTTCTTAGTGCTGTCTTTCAGGTATGTAGAATTTCCTTTCTAGAGTGTTCTGTCACAGTCTGTCTGTCCCCCGGTTTAGAATACACAGATATTGGGAAGCTCTTTTAGAAGTTTATAGTGTTCAAAAAACTGAACTTGTTGATCTTCCTGAAATACTGCTATAGAAACACAGAATCATAGAATTATTTAGGTTGGAAAAGACCTTTAAGATCATCGAGTCCAAGAGTTAGTACTGCCAAGACTAACCCATGTCCCATGTATGTGTGCAACTCATATATTGCTGTTTGGATTTGATTATTATTATCAATAACCTTCAGAACAGGATTAGCTTTAAACTTTCATCATTGTGCTTTTTAGTCGATGTCTTGACAGCAGAAAATGCATTATATTTGAGGCCTTTTCCATGTTCTTTTGAGAGCTGCATTGTTTTATGGGAAATATCTGGTGCTAGCAGAACACAAATAGCGATTTTCACAAAGTAACTACATTTGTATTAAATATGAACTTTAAGAACAAATAAATTTTTTTAGCATCATCAAGTACTTTTAAATAGCCATTTTTCATTAGTGCAACTATAGACATTTGTTTCAGAATGTTCTATGGAACAGTTGTCCAAAGAAATTAAATAAATGAAACTTGAATAGAGTTGAATTGCAGGTTCATTACAGCCTAAGACAATTACTAATTAGAACTGAAGACATTCTTTTGTTTGGAAAGGAAAGATTGAAGTATTTGGAAGTGCCAGCATGAAGTCAATGCACCATGTCAACCACAGATAGGAATATTAGTGAGTAATATGCTGCTGCCACTTTCTTTTTATGCTAATAGAAAACCTTGTTTGTCCAAGCTGTTGGAAAATAATCTGTGCCCTTTGTGTTTCACTGCACACTCCTGTGCTATTGTTTGCATTTCACAGTCTGCTTAAATCAATTGAATGTCAAGGAGAGCATAATTGTTGAGGGCATCTAGTGTACTTGATGCCACTAGGACTAATTTTAAATACATCATGGATCTTTTCATTGCTTTGTTCTCTTCATGAAATCTATTGTTTATTTACTCATAAAAAATATTTAAAAGAACATGAGTGTTTGATAGGGGCATGTTTTGACATTATGTCTTCATCCTCTGGTCCAAGTAAATGAGATTTCATATATTATGTCTTACTATGCTGGAGAGTTTATAGCTAATAGATTAAATGAACTTAAGGGTGGAACACATACAATTAAGAAGCACATTAGTCTTGTGGCCAGAGTATGCTATAGATATGTATAACAAGGCAATATAGCTGATGTATCAGCGACTGTATGTAATACAAGGTAGTATAAGGTAATACAATACTATATGTAATGCATTGTTTCTAATCAGTCAGGGGACACTGCTGGAGATGCATTACATGGGTATTTATCACATGGTGTTTTTTTCTGCCAGAAGGCTGTAGTTCATCTTTTGAATGAGGCTATCCAATTGAAGCTAAGAATATGAAGTCTTACCTGCTTTGTGAGCAGGCAGGCTCCACAAGGGCACTCACTGGTCAGTTTCTAGGTTCTATGACATTTGTCATATCTTTTCTGGCCCTTCCTTTATTATGATATCCAAATAGAAGACTCTATTATGGTTATTAGTTCCAAAAAGTTGTTCTTCAGCTAGAAGTTGTGAGCTGACAGGGTTTGCAGAGTGCAATGTATAGTTTTCATTGATTCTTTCCATTCTCCTTATTTTACAAGAATAGAAGATGAAAGAAGAGGAAAAAATAATTATATTTATTGCAATAATATCCATGAATTCCATGGTCTCATTGTTCTCTGATGAAATCTAGCATTATCTCTTACAGTTTCTTCCCATAATGTTTCTTCTTGTATAAGTAATCTGAAATACAGTGTTCTAGATTAATAATGATGAAAACAGTAATTTCTCTTTTTTTTTTTTATTTTTCTTTTATTCTTCTTTTATTCTTTCTTCCATAATGGTTTGGGTCATGTGATGTTTTTTAAACTCAAGTATTTTCATTTGTTGAGTGTAGCAGAAGATACCTTCTTATGTGTGTAGTAGTCTTTGCAGCACTTTGAAGAAACCTGAAAATCAAGAGGTGGTCATCAATCAAGCAGATTTTCCAGGTTGTTATCTCTAAATTCAACCTTGTATTGTAAAACTTCCTTCTGAGTGAGATCCAAAGAGTCATAGGAAATGGAGCAGGCATTGAATGCATTTAATTGCTCCCTTTGGGGAAAATGTCTTTCTTACTCTTGTAACTAAAATGCAGTGGGTTCAATCAAAAGAGGTGTCAGCGTGAGCTAGGATGGAAGAGGAAAGGGCAGACTTACATTTGAGCTGTCTGCTCCTTACAGGAAACTTATTATTTCATGCACATCAGGTTTTGTGAGGGACATTAGGTCAAGACTCTTACAATATGTGTTAGTCTCTAAATTCTTCTTTCTCCGGTAACCTTCTTCTTGTGGGTTTGGGAAATTAGCAGTCGCAAATTTGAGGCTGTCTCGTGGGACTCTGCGTATGGCTTTGGTATCCCCTGTTTAAGAATGATGAATCCCAGTTGGAGGCATTTGCAGAGAAAGTCTGCTGGACTAGTCAAATGGAGTAAGCAGAGGTTGAAAGGTTTCTGATTTTTAGCCCCCCAAAAAAAGTCTAAAATCATAAGTCTACTCTCGCAAAATGGCTATGACATTAAACCCAAGGAAACAAGGCGTTTTCATGTGTGAAGTGTTTTTCCTTAGAATAGCTCTTATATTCAAATATCATTATATCATTTCTAAATTAGCTCTGTAAATCTGGTGAATTATTAAAGGAATTTGTCCTCTATGTCAGCTGGATATTTTAAAAAAAAATCAGTAGCATTACTTGGGTTGAGTCACCAAGCTGTGGTTGACAGCTGATGGATCACTTCCTACAACTTGAAGGATTTTTTTTTTTCTGAAGGCTTGATAAAATGAGAGTCCAGACTGAGAAAACATATAAGCAGGGCTCTTAAATCACATCAGTTTTTCAGGGTAGCGAAAATAGAATCAAGCACCTTCATAATTTTCCCTGCAACCTTGCATAAACAGCAATAGAAAGAATGCTGCTGAGTACTCACGTATTACTTGTTAGCACTGAGTCACTTCCTAGCTTTTAAGTTTCAACATGGTTCACTAACCTCTTTGTTTTCTGTGTGTGTTGTTGAATTTTTCTCTTCCCAGAGATTTGCCTTTTGACCAAGGGCCGTCGAACTGCCAGTGTACGAGCAGACACATACTGTCGTCTATATTCCCTCTCAGTGGACAACTTCAACGAGGTTCTAGAAGAGTACCCCATGATGAGGAGGGCCTTTGAAACCGTGGCAATTGATAGACTTGACAGGATAGGTATTTTTTTCGCCATATTAGGAAATCTTAAAACCTTTCTATCTTTTCCATGAGTTGCAGAATAAAATGCCCAGATTAACCCCTTTTCAAAAAGTTTTCTTTCTGTTACACTGCAGTAAATGTTCTGTTGATCTATGAATAAGACGTGTCCAGGCAATAAATACTGGAATCACACTGTTAAATAATAAAAAAAAATTTAGAGTTTTAGAAAGCTCTCATATTCCTTTGAGGGTTATTTTGTGTACTTCAGTTATCATTAGTATTATTTATTAATCCTGTATGTTTCTTTTTACTGCCCTCAGCACTTAATAGGATTTGTGCTGTTTTATGAGCAGTAGATGATATTTTCCTGCATAAATTGTTTACAGATGACATCTGTAGTGCTGGGGAGAGCTGAACCCGTGTCTGTTGAAGTGAATTAATACTTTGCAGCAGGGCTCTCATTCTCCTCACAACATGGGCACTGCTAGCATTGATGGCTGCACACTGGCTTTGCTCAGATCTGCTTGCAATCAGAAAAGCAGGCCAATGTGAAATCCAAGTGAAAGGCAGAAGAACATGGCAGATTATCAAACAGGTTGTGCAAAGTGTGCTGTTGTTCATCTAGACATTCTGGACCTCTCAAGTAGAACATACTAGATACAATATATGGTCTTTAGCTGGTAGAATTGCACTCTTATCATTATTGATACTGGTTTTAAAGTGCAGCTGTGCATAAAATATAATTTACCTGTTTGGTGGTGTTTCCTCAACTTCACAAAAAAGCTCCAGTGTAAGGATTTCACCACATCACCCTTTCTCAATAGGATTATTTCTGCAGTTTCTTTGAAGTGAATACAGACATAATTGCAGGGCAGTGTCGTTGTGCTGTCCTCTAAGCTGAAGCTGTGATTTGGAGGAAAGCATGTTTTCTTTACTATAGCAGGAGTAAAGAAATTAAATACAGGTGTATGGGTTTCTAATATTTAATAGACATGTTTTAGTATTTTGCAGATTGTAAGCACTGAGTATTACCACTATTGAGACTTTTAAAACTTATACAATTTGTCTGTCTGGACAAAGACGCTCTGGAAATGTAATCCAACTCAAAATAATATCTGCTTTAAATAATATTTGTACTAAAGTCCAGTCCGTTAGTGGAGTAGCAATCCCATCTGAAGTGCTGTGTTCTATCAAAATAAAAAAACTGACAATTGAGTGCATCTGATCACACAGGATACATCTTGCAGACACTGACAGCCATCAGGCAGACATCAGGACACAGTGTACAGCATCCTTTATTGTACAAGCATCACATTATCTGTGAGATCATATCAGTTCTCAAACCTTTAAAATATGATCTCTGGCAAGCTAGTGGTCACTGACTACTAATGCCTAATAATTAGTTCCAGGGAATGTGCTAAATGGCAGGCGTATTTGTTACTTATGTAACAGTTTAGTGGAAATTAGGACAGTTTTGCAATGGGGGAGGACGTTACACATGCAGAACCCAATGACTTTTTCCACCCTGTTCAGTAAATTACCATGGTTACATTTTCAGAATAACTGTGGTAATTGCAATGTAGTACAAATGGAGGGGCACAGAAAGTCCAGGTGTCATTGAACACAATGGAGTTATAAAGCCCTGCCATGCTCATTTAGGGAGAGGGGGCACTGGGTGTGTGTGAAGGACAGCCATCAGAGGCTGTGCCAGCACCAGCCACTGTGGCAATACCCCATGTGCCATAGCCTGCTGCAGTAGACTTAGCACTGTTTACCTAGGCTTTTATGGTACGCAAAACCTCGGTGATGGATGCTGAAATGCAAAGTCAGAGCGGGGATCTGCCCCTGCATGTCAGGCTTGCTAACTCTTCTGCCTCTCTGTGAAGGGAAGAAGAACTCGATCCTCCTGCAGAAGTTCCAGAAGGACCTCAACACCGGTGTTTTCAACAACCAGGAGAATGAGATCTTGAAGCAGATTGTGAAGCACGACAGGGAGATGGTGCAGACCATCGCTCCAGTGAGCTTGCAGCAGATGCCTGCCGTGAACTCCAGCACCTCGGCCTCGTCATCACGCCCCAGGACACAGTCTCCTCCTGTGTACACCACCAGCAGCCTGTCTCATGGAAACCTGCACTCTCCATCGCCCAGCACGCAGACACCACAGCAGGCCGTCATCCTCTCGCCCTGCTCCTACACCACCGCTGTCTGCAGCCCGCCCGTACAGAGCCCTCTGGCTGGCCGAACTTTCCAGTATGCCTCACCCACTGCCTCACAGCTCTCCCTCATGCAGCAGCAGCCGCAGGCACCCCAGCAGCCCCCCGGGGCCGTGCAGAAGAATGAGGTCCACAAGAGCACCCAGGCTCTCCACAATACCAACCTGACCCGGGAGGTGCGGCCCCTGTCTGCCTCACAGCCCTCCCTGCCACACGAGATGTCCACCCTGATCACCAGGCCTCACCCCACTGTGGGGGAGTCCCTTGCCTCCCTGCCGCAGCCCACCCCGGGCCCCAGCGTGCCCCCAGCCAGCCGAGCCAGTGTCCCGCAGCGCGTCTCGCTCTTCCGACAGATGTCCTCGGGAGCCATCCCCCCGAACCGGGGAGCTGCACCGCCACCGGCAGCCCTGCAAAGGGATTCTTCGACAGTCTTAAGCACAGAGCCCGAAGGAGACAAACCACGGTTTGCGTCAAACTTATGATCCCTGATAACTGTGAGCAACAGACTTGTGACAAACCGAGCACCATCCCCAGAACTGTTTTAGCCTGTTTCCTAATGTACCCCAGCAGCCTACTATGAGACAAATACTTCAGATAGCTTTGCCCTACGTAACGAATGTAAAAATTATATATATATATAAAACATACATATATATATATATAAAATAATTCAAAAACTTGTTTGAATTCATATCTTCCTTTCTTGCAACCATTAAGGAAATTTAAATTTAGCTGTAATATTATTTTAAGCATATTGACTTTAAAGTCAGTCTAATAGATTTCTGATTTTGAAGTTTGCTATGTCAAGGGGAAATTATCAATATAATAGCAAACTTCAAACAGATATATTAGAAAAAAAGAGAGAAATATCAATCTAACTAACACATAGCACTGACCGAGTGATATTCTGAAACCTTTGTTATTTCATTTATTGCATACACGTTGTTAATTTCTTGTGAAGAATTCAGTTATAGGTCACATTGCATTTCATATGTTGGCACTTTCCATTGGAAATTAGATTGGAAAAGACAAACATTGCAAAACACCTGCAGTCAAAAGGCTGGCACTAGCACTCCTCTGGATAGGTTGTAACCTCATGACATGTCAAATCTTCTGTTTCAGAAAACTGGGTGGACTTATATCTTCAAACTGCGAAAGACTTTTACAAAGACTATAATATTGCCATTGTAAATACTTTTTAGACCCAAACAAAAATAGCTGCTGTGTGGTGTACCATTGCAACGTCTTTGTTTAGGAATTTAGGTTCAGCTTTCAATTAAAAATTTACAGTTTTAAAATCTGTTAAAGCTAAGTGCAACACAATTGTTAATTGTAATGCAATAGCTTAAAACCTATGATGTTATTTTACATGCAATGTTTTATGCAAAATTGTACGCTTGATCCTGCAAACTGCTTGTACTTCACCAGTACCATCGCTTCTCTTCTCCTTGCCCTCAAATCCTCAATAGCATCTGAGAATATTCCATGCATGCTTCAGACAAAAAGAAAAAAAAAAAAGAAAATTAAAAAAAAGACAATAAAAATAAGTTCCGTCAGTAGGAAAAGGCATAATGGTATCTTAGAAAATAATAACCACTCATTAATTGTGTCTACCTTAAAATTCCTATAATGCTGACTTTGAACCTCTGGTTTAAGTCTAAAAATGAGGTTTTTCATTTAAAGGATTATTTGTAAACCACAGCTTGATTTAGGCTTTCAGGTGCTTTCTGTGTCTTCACTGTAGTTTTGTAGTTGACTGTGGTGTTAATTTACAAAAATAAATATAATATAGCATCAAGTCTGTCTGGAAATGCACGATTTGCTCTTTGTATATTGTAATTAAATGGTTAGTATATCCTAAGGCATGTAGTGTCAAACATAGCCCATAGGTACAAGGTTTATTATTTTTTATGTCTTCAAAACAGAAAGGAAATGGTTACAGAAAGCAGGGTTAAAGCATACTGTTTTGTGAACGTTTTGTTTTGTTTGCTCAAACCTTTACATTATCTTATCCACAAAAAAAAAAAAAAGTACTTTCGTGATCATTTGTGCCTGATTTGTCACAGTAAATAGAGATTGAAACTAAATGTGTCATAATTTAACTCACTGAAAAATCAGCATTATGGATCTGCTACAAGCATATATGCTATTCCTTAAATCACAGCTGACTCATGTCAAGGAAATGAATGCAAAGGAGTTTGTATTTTCCTATTAATGCTGAGTTAAATGATGCATGGAAAAATTAAATAACATCACAAACTATGTAATGCAGTGAATCCAGATGTACTTGAGAGCCAAGTAAATATTCTAAAGATAACAGAGCTTGAGCCCATGCTGCCTGTTATGTCTTTTACTGAAGTAGTACATCAAATAAAAATTTTAAAAAATCTTCCAATTTTTCCCTGACTCCCATTCACCAGTAAAAAATGATGTAGTTAACCCATTAACATGCTGCTGCCATTAATTTAAGTGGCCCAGAGTAGTATATGGGGAAGTGATTCTTTAAAAGTGTTTGGAACATTATGGATACGCTGCAAGACCATTTATTTATCAGTACAGTGCCCCTTATATTATTTTAATACTAACAAATTCTGTCAGTTAATTAAGATCATATACTGATCTTTCAAACTGTTTAAGGTTTACATTAATAGGAGTAATGGGGTTAGTAGCAAAATATTTTTATATATATTTTTATTTTCTTTTAAGCACTATAAATAAATATTAATTCACATGGTCTTTCAGTGAAACCATAAATAATTTTTAATGACTTTGTAATAGAGTGGAAAATACCTAGCATTTGTATGTTAATTAAAAAAAATGGTACAGGGTATAAAATTATATACGTATATATATATATGTATGAATGTATATATGCTTAGATTAAGAAACAAATGACTCACATTCCTGTAATATAAAAGACCATTGCTAGTTTCAGAACTGACTTATTTTCTCTGTACATAAGTAAGCCCATAAGTATGAAATCTCACATCTGTACAGGATGAAATGTTTTAATGAAAAAGGTTGGATCTTACTGCTGCTGGGAAGACTATAGATCTGATTCTTATGATAACTGTATGATCAGGGATGAGTTAGATTTTTTTCTTTTGTCTTTGCTCAAGCCATAAATGAATATATATGAAAATTATTAATAAATTAAAAAAAATATATTAAAAAATAAGGTCTTAAATTTTTTTTGTTCCAATATCTTTATAACTTGATAATGTGTGCAGTCAGTGTCCTGTTTTGTTGCTGCAGCGTAAAGTTTTTGAAAGGAAAGATCTGGTTTTGAAGTAAGAAAAATTCCAATATATCAGAGGGCAGTAACAGTAAATGTCAGTCTTTATTATAGACAGGTGGGATTTTGTGGTTCTAGAGCAGGCTCTTTTTGAACTGGGTTACTTATGTTTTTGCAAATTCAACATAAATAATAGATTTGCTGTGCTTTTTATACTGGAGGTGTAGTCTGCATTGTTGAGGAGATCGCCTCAGCATTCTGTGCTAATTAGTTTTTTTCTAAGTGCTGGAGGATTTACGTACAATTATTTCAGTTCCTGTAGTCCAGCCAAGAGTCAGTGTGAGCAATAACTGATGCCAAGTCATTGTCCACAGCAACAGGAAATCTAGGTAAGGAGAGAAGATGGGCAACAGTATTAGAGGTGCTCTTATAAAGTATCATAAGTATTCCTAAATATGACCTGGGCTGATCAATTCACATCTGAATCCTCTATGATGAAATAGATTACATTGTCATTGCAAACTTTGTAGTTTGGTTGATTTTTTTTTTTGTAAGTCTGCCAGTCAAATGCCCTTTCTGCCTGTGGCTTGTATTCATTCTATGATAGGTCATCTGGACAACAGAAATCATAGATTCATAGAACGTTTTGGGTTGGAAGATACCTTAAAGCTCATCTAGTTCTAACTCCCTTGCCATGGGCTGGGACACCTTCACCAGACCAGATTGCTCCAAGCCCCGTTCAGCCTGGTCTTGAAAACTGCCAGGGATGGGGCAGCCACAGCTTCTCCGGGCAACCTGTGCCAGTGCCTCACCACCCTCAAAGTGAAGAATTTCTTCCTAATATCTAATCTAAATTTACCCTCTGTCAGTTTAAAGCTATTCCCCCTTGTCCTGTCACTACATGCCCTTGTAAAAAAGCCCTCTCCAGATTTCTTGTAGGCCCCCTTAAGTGTTAATGCGCACCAATATTTGGAGGCAGTGCTCTGTCTTAACTGTATTTCAGATTAGCTGATACCTGTATGTTGTTTTTCAAAAATATTAAGAAATATTAAAAGTAAACAAAAACCCCCTAGCAAATCCAATGCCAAACAATAAAGGAAGTGCATTTCATGCATTTTACCAACTGGTATTATGCTAGTGCCTTCCTCCAGGAAGGGCTCAAGTAATTTTAATGGTTCATTTGGAACTTTGATATTACACCACAGATACAGCTCTGGGCAGAAATAGTGAATACCATGGAAAAATCTAAATAAATAGTTTAAACATGCCTGTCTTTTCTCCAGTAGCAACATGTTGGTCGTGAAGTCCAGCAGACAGACTCTAGATGGGACAGCTCCAGACTTTTGCTTTTGTTAGTGTTTGCAAGACAAAAAGATGTGGACACAATTCAGAGCTCCTAGCCAAAATCTTGAATGAACTGATGTACATAGAGAAAATAAGCTTTCTTTATAGAGCTTTTGATACTCTTCTATCAATTGGTGCATAACAATAAAGCAATGTTTTAGGAAAAAATCCATTTACTCTCTGCTGCATACATGACTGAAGATGGTATGTGCCCTTAAACTCTGTGTACTCTACTGTGTAGGTTAGAGCAAAGATAACCCCTGAGCCAGAAAAAGAGAAGTTGTGTCTTTGGGCCATTTATTTTACACCTTGCTGAGAAAAAAAAGAATTGGCATTGTCAATAGCTGGCAAAACCTGACATATTTAGGGTGAACTTCCATAGTGTAGGCAGTGTTATTGCAGAAGATAGCACTGAGGATAGAGCACCATATGTCATCATCCTGGTTACACTGGCTGTTTCAAGTCCGTAAGGTTAAACAATAGTTTATTGCTGTCCCTAATAGACCTGTGCCAGACTGAGACAGTGAATATCTGGAACATGTAGAAATACTTCTGTCTTCTAGAACAGCTTTTTCATAATTTAGCTGTGATAGGTGATAAAATACATTTTGTCAAGTGGAATGTTGTTTGTTTTGGGTTTTTTCTCAGGTGTTTGGGCGAACTTCTCAGTAGTAATAGAACATACCAATGTTGTTGCCAAAGAGCAGTGAAAAGAGCAAAAGTGACAATAACAAGGAGTAGGAGAAAGGAAAAGAGAAGTGTCTGGAGCAGAAAAAAAAAATATTTCTTTGGTACAAAGCATTCATGTTGAGATTCCCTGAAGGACATGAAAGGGATAGGGGAGGAAAGATGACAACATATGTCCTATTTAAGGCTGCCAAGCAGCTCTGTCATGAGGGTAGTGATAAAGCAGGAGGAGCAGGAGAAATCAACCTCTTGTTTCCATCACAAATACAGCACTTCTTTTAGGTAATTTGTTTACTGTATTTTGAGAACTAAAACCAGATGATAGACCCACTTTCCTGGTTGCTTCTGTTGAAATCAGAGCTGGAAGTGCTAGAATGGTTTAAGAGAAAGCACCTGGAAAATCACAAAACTGGTGGAAATCATACACACTTTTTGTCACTGATCTCATGCACCCTTTTAGCACTTTTTGTATGTTGAAAAATGATGTAGTAATTTTTTTGTCTTGATATAAAGCACTGTACTATGTGTCCAAAAATTATGAACATTAGAAAATATGCACAAGATTTGTCAATATTGTTAATTAAACTTCATAATAGGCTGAATCAAGCTTACTGTGAGTCAGTCCAAATAACCCAGATGGAAACCACAAAAAATAGTGCTGATCAGGACTTGGTGGGGGTTGTGACACAGCATAACCAACATAGAAGATTTCCGAAGATGTTTCTTCCACAGATTTGTTCTAACTTAGACCAAATCTTACCCTTGTACACATCCCCTTATCTTCCTCATTTGCTGTGGCTCATCTCCCATTTCTTTTTTTGCACATCCTGTAAGTAATTTGTTGACTTCTGAGAGTGAAGCCGGAACATCACTGTGCTTGTGGTGAGAGGCAACAAATCATGAGGGTACTCTGCAAAACTATGATAAAACCTCTCTTTGACAGCCAGAGACTATAATCAGAAAAGGTTACTTTTTTGCTTCATAATATGTCCTGCAAAGAGTAAGGGTAAACAGAGGCATGCATTATTTTGAAATCCATTTAGAATAAAATATCCATAATATCATAGAATTCTACGTTATTTGTGCACTAAAATTTAACACTACAGTTCGGGGAGGCGAGCTCATATAGCAACAGCAAGTCTAGGATAGATAAATATAGCACCTAGTAAGTATGCTTACCACCTTCCAGCAAGTAAGTATTAGGAGGAAGCGTTCTTAGTATCTAAGAATATTCATACAAATTTTATTTTGTGATGGAACACCTTATCTCAATAAACATGATGTCAATTTGTTAAGTTTATTGGTACTATCTAGCACTTTGAAAATATGCCCGTACAACAACATGGTAGAAAGCTGTTCAGTGATGTATAAAGAAAAAAATATCTAAATGATAAAGGATATAATAAAACAAACGTATCAGGTTCTCTCCATATATCTAAATTTCCTGCATGAGTTTTTATGCAGATAGCAGAATAGCCCAGCTTTTTCTACCTTGAATCCGAAGAATACACATTGGATGTTAAGTTGGTTACAACCATCTGTGATCTCTAGCCATTGCTAAGTAGATGGAATACCATGCTCAGTGACTGATGGGGCAGTTTTTCAGGTAGCAGAAGAATGCTGGGGATCAAAACAATTACTTTCAAAATTTAGGTGCAGAGAAATGTTTTAGCTAAAAGTACTTTTTTATCTTAAACTGTTAAATATAACAATTTAGACATTTTATACTAGATTTTTTTGCAGCAAGTAGAACCCTCATGCCAACCCACACCATATGTTAAGATGATACCATATACTAAAATTAAAGCTCCATCAGTAGGCATAAATTTTTAATTTTTAATTTTACCTTTATTTCTTGTATTTCCTGTTGGCACTAGAGGATGGGGTTTGAATCAACAAAAAAAGATCCCTGACCAATAGAACAGAGGGATTTCCTTAAGTGCCAGATGTCATGGGTTCAGCAGTAACAGTCATTTTTCTCCCTCTTGGTAGCTGGTGCAGCACTGTGTTTTTAATTTCGTGCCCGGGCCTGGGAACAGCGCTGATAACACCAGTGTTTTCCGTTACTGCTTGTCAATGTTTTGGTCTGGCCAAGGACTTTCTACGTCTCATGCTATGCCAGGGAGGAGGGGGAGCCGGGAGGAAGCAGAGACAGGGCGCCTGACCCAAACTGACCAAAGAGCTATTCCATGCCACAGCACATCATGCCCAGGATGTAAAATACTGGGGGCAGGAACCCGGAAGTGGCTCTCTCTCTCGGCTCTGTCAGGCGGCGAGCGGTTGTATCCTTTTCCCTTGTATTTGCCTTGTCATTATTATTATTATTGGTGGTAGCAGTAGTGATTTGTATTATATCTCAGTTACTGGACTGTTCTTATCTCAACCTGTGGGATTTACATTCTTTCGGCTCTTCTCCCCATTTCCCCCCCCATTGGAATGGTGGTGGGGGGGGGGAAGGGAGGGAGAAGTGAAATTTACAGCTTAAACCACGACACCAGAGTAAAGAAATCTCACACTCTGACAAGCACTATGAACACTTCATCTCTGCTTCCACAGTCTCACTGCAGTATCAGCCTTTCAGCCTTAGTGCATCTGTTCCGTGCAGAATTATTCATTTAGTATTTCACACACCAGCCTTTTTTGTAATTTTCCCAAGTCCAGCTTTAATTTTCACTGTCTTATACAGGACAAACAAGGGCCAGTTACAGTGATTACCTGCCTTTTAAGGCTGTTTAAATGGTCCATACAGTCATTGTGTGGGCTGTGGGACTGGTGCACAGTCCAGCTGGCAATAACTGACTAGCACCAGCCCTCTGGGATTGCAGGTTTGGCCAGTACTGTTCAGTGTCTTCATAAACACTGATGATGAGACAAAGCGCATTCTCAGCAAGTTTGCCAACACTCCCAGTTGACAGGGGAGAATGGGGCGAGGGGATTAATTAATATGATGAAGTAGGGTATTCAATGGGCCTTCAACCGGCTGGAGAAATGGGCTGACGTTGATCTGATGAAGGTCAAGAAGAACATGTGCAAAGTCTTACACCTGGCATGGAATAGCCCTATCAACACTGCAGGCTGGGGGATGACTTTGTAGAAAACAACTTTTAAGAAAAGCTAGGGAACTGGGGGTCCTGTGGACTACAAGCTGAATATGAGCCAACGCTGTGGTCTGGCAGGAGAAGCGGCAATCGGTATGCTGGGGTGTGCTAGCAAAGCAGCAGCCAGTTGTCTGGGAGAAGTGATTTCTCCCCTCCATTCAGCACTTTTGAGACTGAATCAGGAGTATTGTGCCCAGCTTTCACTCTCCAGTGCAAGAAAAACGTTGGCCAACTGGAGCAAGTCCAGCAATTCATCAACAAGATATCCAGGGGATTGGAGCAAGTGAGGTACTAGGAGAGGCTGAGAAACCTGAGCTTTCTTAGCCTTCATATGAAGGGAGGGCAAGGGACGAGGACTGGGGAGGCCTTATTGCTGTCTGTGAATACCTGCTCAGAAAAGGTGGAGCCAGACTTCTTGCTGGTGCATAGCAATAGGTTGAGAGGTGATGAACGTATGAAGTTTTTTCAAATTAGATATGAAAAAAAAATGGTTTTTACATTTTATATTTACACAGAAAAACAGTGGAGCAGGAGCTGCATGAGGCTGTGGCATCTCTGCTCATGGAGCTGTTCAAGATTCGGCTGGGCATGACCCTGTGCAACCTCATCCAATTAGACCTGTTTTGAGTAGAGTGTTGTACCGGGTAGACCCCAAAGATCACTTACAACCTAAATTATTCCACAGTTGTGTGATTACAGTGTCACAATCTGCCCAATGCTGCTGCCCACTCAGCACCAGTCACTTAATCTGGACAAGCTTGGATCCAATGGCCTATGTCACGATACATGGCCACTGCTTCTTCATTGTTAATATGGAGGTTTTTCCTGGCATGGGTTTGTAGAGCAGCCCTTGTACCAGAAGCTTTAGGAGAAGTGAATTTTTGTGAAATTGCTTCTCTAGTTAAAAGAAAGGGATAAAGAGAAAGGTACAAAGTTGTGGAGAAAAGGAAAAGGCAATAAAATACCTAAGTGTCCTGCTTGCTAGAAAATGCCTCAGTAAAACTGCCAGTTCTTTCTGAGGCAGTGTTACCTCTGCATGCCCTCAAGCCTCTTCTGTTCACTCAATCTACAAATATCTTCACTATTCTTTCATTTAACACTACGGTGCCAGCAGGCTGGACTGCACTCCCTTCTACCTTCTGCTGTAAACCAGAACAAAAACTGTCAGCAAACTTGTGGTTATACAGCCAAAACTCAGTCTTCATTTGTAGCAGCAGAGCACCAGTCAAAATTAAAGCTAATAGAAGTATCTTTCTTTTGCTTTCTGTGAATTATAGCCCATCATCTTCATCTATAATACAGGAACCAGGGTATATCTAGTTTGTATTCACTGTCACTGCACATGAGCTGAGCATGGCTCTATGTGTTAGCTCCGTATTGAAGGGAATTAACTATTTTGTTCAGCTACAAACCAAACCAATTTTGTGTATGTGCAATGATTGTTTATGAACCAATTATACTGAAAAAATAAAGAAAGGAGGAGAGCTAATACCTGTATATACTGCTATATGAGGGAGCAAATCTTCAGCTGTTTGTGTTTTTCTTCCAGACTTGCCTCTGTTGTGTTGCAGCCATTGCTTTTCATTCAAGCAGTGACTTCAATTAGACTTCAAAAAGCTGGTTATAATTTTTTTTTTTTTTTTTTCATTTTTGAGGGCAAAAGATGCTTTATGGTTGAAATCTGGCAGAGATGTGAACAAGCCTCTCTGGTTTTGCTGGCTGAGTGGCATCCTCAGGTTTCTACAGGCCAAAACAGTCTTAGTTACTGAGATTGTTTTATCATATCATAACAGGTTCATGGCATTTTCAAACATTTCTTTCCAGTCCTCAGACCTTCCAGGCAGAAGCACATGGTAGTTAACAGTATCTGAGCTGGCTAAGAAGAACCCCAGAGCAGAATCACTAACCACAAGCAGTTGCAGATTTCTCTTGGTAGTATTTTATTTAATTAGGACATTAAAAATCAACATGAAGCACTGGTACAACTACATACTGATGCAAGTTTATTGTGTATCTCAAATTCGGTGGTAGACTGTCATATGTCTAAGGAGGCTTTAGTCATTTTTAAGTACATGCCACAAAATTCAAGGCTGTATGCCCATTTAGTTACTGAGCAGATAATCATGGCAGCTTTATAACGGTTTTAACACTAAACTTCAGGAAATCTAGGTAGCCAGGTGAGGTACTCCACCACCATTCAGAATCAGCTCTGAGTCATTGTGCCCTATCTAAATATTTCTACGAGGAGTCTTTTTCACAAGAATCATGGAATCATAGAATAGTCAGGGCTGGAAAGGACCTTCAGTTCACCTAGTTCCAGCCCCCTTGCCGTGGGCAGGGACACCTCACACTAAACCATGCCAACCAAGGCCCCATCCAACCTGGCCTTGAATATATCCAGGGATGGAGCATTCACAACTTCTTTGGCAATCCACTCCGGTGCCTCACCACCCTCACAGTAAAGAACTCCCTCCTTATATCCAATCTAAACTTCCCCAGTTTAAGTTTGAACCTGTTACCCCTTGTCCTGTCACTGCAGTTCCTCATGAAGAGTTCCTCCCCAGCAGCCCTATAGGCCCCCTTCAGATACTGGAAGGCTGCTAGGAGGTCTCCATGCAGCCTGCTCTTCTCCAGGCTGAACAGCCCCAACTTTCTCAGCCTATCTTCATACGGGAGGTGCTCCAGTCCCCTGATCATCCTCATGGCCCTCCTCTGGACTTGTCCCGACAGTTCCACGTCCTTTTTATGTTGAGGACACCAGAACTGCACACGATACTGCAAGTGAGGTCTCACGAGAGCAGAGTAGAGGGACAGGATCACCTCCCTTGACCAGCTGGTCACTTTCCTTTTGATGCAGGCAAAGATACGGTTGGCTTTCTGTGCTGCAAGTGCACACTGCAGGCTCATGTCAAGTTTCTCATTGGGATAAGAAATTTCTGTTACTTTCCTTTTGGTCATCATATTTAGAAATATGGATTCAAATAAATCATCTTTCTGAGGATGATGCATAAACTAAAAAGAACACAGCAGAAGTTTCTTATCCCAAGAGGTCCTTCTGGTCATATGTTGGGAAGAGGAAAACACAACTTGTGCTTTGAACAAACATGATTTGCAGCCACTGAGACACCTAAGATGCAGAGCCTTAAACAGCTGAGGTTTTGCAATCATTTTTTTAGTGTGGAACTCTTTTTCCAATATTAATGGTTTTGCGCAATTAGTTACATCTTGGACTGCATGGAACGAGTATTTATAATAGGACATTACAAATTGCAAAGTGCAGCATTATGCTCTCTGGCCCCTGGCAGAAATTCTTCATTTCATAGAATCCACAGTGGTCAGCTTCCTTCATTCTGAGCAATAAATTTTTAAGAAAATCTGAAAAGTAAAATACTAACATATGAGTCTGACACTGTTTTAAGATTTCTTTTTTCATGCTCCCTTGGTCTGTCATGGTTGCATTAATTTCTTCCCCCATAGTGTAAGTTAGTAATAATGTCCCCTTTTATTGATTTTAATTGATTTATTTTGTTGTAAACCTATACTTTTGGCTTTTAAGTTCTCTTCTTCTTAGCAGTTAATGATGACATACTTTCTTTAAGTCTAGCCTTACACCTGTAAAGATAATTTCCAAGCATTTGTAATTAATTAAAATGTGAAGTCAATCCAGAAATTTTATTCAAAGCCATTAAGTTTACTGACTCTACATACTCTTAAATACATTGCCAGAGCACTGCTGCTGAAACAGAGACATCTTGATAGCTCTGTTGGCCCATATGGAGACAATTGTAGTCTATACCCAAGTTCAAGAAGAAAAGCCAATTGCATTAACTGATGATGTGTGGGAAACACTTTGCCCTGTGATGTGAGAGCTGCCTTGCAAGCTTTGCTTCTCTAGTTCTATCATATGCAGTGTGGAGGAAGAAAGTCATATGGATTACACTGATGGAGGGTCTAAGACTGTGGTCTGAAACAGAAATGTGTTTTCCAAGATAAGTGCTCTAAGTTGGAAAGATAGAGTTCCTGTCTATATAGGTCTGAAAAGTGTTCATACCATGGGTGAAATGAACAACCCTGCTAACAGTAGAGTATTGTTGATCAATTTTTTTGTCAAGGAGGGATCCTGGAAACCTAGGGACTCCACGTAACCTTGTTGCAACTGTGTCAGCAGAATCCTGTGCTGCAGAGGATATACCTTTATATCCTCAAGAAATAAATATCATAGGTAGCTCTACTGCCTACATTTGAAATGCAGAGTCAACCATTTGAACAAAATTTCCAAGCAAAAATATTTTCTGAGACAATCTGTGGTCTGAAGGTATGTATGATATGTTTCTAAAAAAAGAGTAAAGCTTATTTTTCTCTCTTCTGGAAATCTGTGCTGTGAAATAAGCTTACAGCTTTGTAAAGAAAAGGAAATAATGACATAAAACAAACTTGCAGTGTTTATGATAATGGTTGTTTTCATTCTAAATGAAATAGAACTTAAGCAATGAATTAACTACATATGAGGAACAGTTCACATCGGTGACAGAGTAGCTCAGTGTTGAAAAGGCAGCGTCAGCAGAGACCTGTAGTGTAATGGAAACTGAGAAGTTGGATGTGATTAGCTCAGAAAAGATTGCTGTTCTTTCTCTTAATTGCCCTCTCTGTGAATTGCAGGTGGATCATACCTTCAATTTTTTTTTCTAGCACCATTAACATTTGTTACAGAAGCAAGAATGGTCCCTGGCTTTCATGATACGACAGCATTTAAATTTGGAGTTTCTAGAACTAAAGAGATGATATGAACTGTGATACTTGAACTGATTTCCAGTTCTTAGTATTTTTTTCTCTGTAAAATAGTAACAAAAGAACGAAGTTCATTAAGAACACAGTATGACTAGAACCCATACCATATCTTCTTATATAATTTCCAGTTTGCCCCACCCAATGAAACTCCAAAAAGTGGTACAATTTTTTATTCATATTAGAGTCACTCTGTATTCAGAATACATGTAACTGCTGCTTTGGGCACCTTACAGCAGTGTGAAAAGCATGTACTGTGAACTGTGGTTTCTTTGCAATGAGAAAATATTTTATTACCTAATTAACTTAAAATTAATCAGGGTTTTTTTCAGGGATATGAAGTCAGGAATAAAATAAAAATAATCACACAGCACTAGAAATGTGAGGGGAAGAGTGATGAGATACTTGCATTTTTTTACATTCTTAGAAGGAGTTGAAAGAAATCTTCCTTACCCATCAGATGTACTTTCTGCTGGATCTCTTTACTAGTTGGGGGATTTTATCCTTAAGTTGTCCTATTGAAAGAACATTGCACAGCATCTCATATCTGATGATTAAAAAAACCCATTTCATCTAACCTTCATTCCACAGTTCTTTCTAGACAGTTCTAGACATTTTGTAAATTTCCTTTTTGTCTTATAGGTAACATTTAATATTTCCTAGCAACTCAGTATAGCAAAGGTATTAATAATTTCTAACCAGCTATTGGAATATTCTGGGAGACAAGGGAATATCAATATCAATTTATGGATAGGGAACAGAATAACAGGACTAGCAATTATTGCCAGAGTCAGGAGTCAAACCATATCTTTGCTCTTAAGAGGGTCCCAACTTCACTCTGCATCAGACAGTGCATGCCACTTTTACTGTAAGTCTTTCTAGCCGTTATCATACACCTTCCCTGAACTCAGGTTGTTGCTCAAAACAAAGTCCAAGTGGTGTAAATCCTGAGTATTGTTCTGCCTATTGCGATGGTGATATATGGAGCCCCAGAGACGAAAAATAAGAATGATGTTGGAGTCTGCCACAAGGAATTAAATAATCTGAGGAGCAAAGAAATAGCTTTGCGAGCCACTTGAATTTGAAGTCACCAGGCACCAGTATAACTGGTTGGGTACAACTTGTGTCCTGTATTTCATGGAGTAATGCTAAATGGAAGGAATATCTTTCAGTGTCTCTCCCAGAATAAATGGGCCTGCTTAAAACAGTAGAACAAACTCCTCAAGCCCAAGTGTCTCTCAGGTTGTACAGACTGGACGCCAGTCAAAATGATCTTGAGACAAAAGGCATAGAAGACAAAAGAACCAGTAGGTAATATTTTATTTTCTATGAAAGTAACTTAGCTGCTTGAAAACTGAAGTCCTTTTTATGGGTATTCCTTGTTAATCAGAGAATAAATCAACCACATCTGTGATCTAGCGGTGTGAAAGGAAAGTACAGGAGCAAAGCATAGGAAAAACATCTTGCCTTTCAGCTGCTTATGTCACTTCACACCAGTGCTCTGCTGTGTCACATGGTTGTGTGTCTCTGCTGTGATGTTAGGCTACCTACTGAGCACACAGAAAAAGTAATCACTCATAGGCTTCAACTTGTATGTCAAAACTATTAAGAGCATCAAGGCAGATTGTCGTGGTTTAAGCGTCACCCAGGTTAATAACTCACGAAGTCGCTCACTCACTCACTCCCTCTCTTTCTTCCTCCAGTCCTGGGGGGATAGGGAGGAGAATCAAAAAAAAAAAAAAAAATGCAACTTGCACCGGTTGAGATAAGAAGAGTTTAGTAACTAAGGTATAGCACAAACCACTGCTGCTACCACCAGTAATAATACAAGAGAAATACAAGGAAAGAGAATACAGCTGCTCACCAAGCCCGACCCAGCTAGTGAACCCCCCAGCAGTGAACCCCCCCAGAGCACCACCACACCCTTCTGGGTCTCTGCTCTCCGTTTTCACATCCTGGACATGACGTGCTGCCGTATGTGTTATGGGTTCGGCTTTCCCCCCCCTTCTCCTGCAGAGTCTCATGTTACGCCAGGAAACAGAGAAAAGCTGGGGGAGGGGAGACAGGGCACCTGACCCGGGCTGACCAATGAGGTTATTCCATACCACAGCACGTCATGCCCAGGAGGTAGGATTTGAGGGCGGGGGGCTCTTGGGGCATGCGGTGGGGGAAGCGGTGCAGCAGCTCTGGCTGGCCACGCGGTCTCTGGAGCGGCGTGCAGTCTCTCGGCTCGGTCGGGCAGCGAAACGGTTGTATCCTCTCCCTTTGTATTTACTTTGTCATTATTATTGTTATTGGTGGTGGCAGTAGTGATTTGAATTGTATCTTAGTTACTGGACTGTTCTTATCTCAACCCGTAGGAGTTACATTTTCTTTGGATCCTCTCCCCATTTGCCCCCCATCAGAGGGGGGGGGGGGGTGGAAAAGGAGGGAGAAGGGAAATTTACGGCTTAAACTGCCACAGTTTTGGCACCCAACGTGGGGCACTTAAGGGTTGAGATAAAGACAAAATAGCCACTTGTCACAATGCTGATTTACTGGCTTTCAAAGTTGTTGCTCTGGTTCTCACAGGTTCAGTGTATGATACTTTACTTACAGCCGGTTCTTCTTAACGTTTTTCAACCTGGGTTTTGGGTTAAGATTCTTGTTACATTATACTGTATTGCACGGATTGTTAATACAATAGACTCAGTGATCATGAAACTGACCCGGTTTGTGTTTCCAGTGTGGCCACCAACTCTATACTTTGGGAGGTATATAATGGAAGTTCTTAGCAATTACACGTCTTTTTTCACCTCCTGGGGTGGTCAGCCTGTGAAGGAGACATTCTTTTGTGCTCCCAGAGCCCCCACCAGGCCGTTTACAACACTGTTTGAGAATTCTGAAGGTTTTGAATGGCCTTTAGATGCCCTTGAGATCTGCCTGCTGGTGGTGAAGGGAATTATCATGTTGGCACACATACTGAATATGTTTTACTCACAACTATTTAGTCTGGTCCGGAGAGTTAAGCAGAGTGGGGTGTGGGCCATGTCTGGGGTTAGACTACAATCCAGGATGGCCGAGAGATTTTCCCCAAGGCTGGACAGTCATGAGTGGCAGGGTGTGTGGGATAGTATGGGAAAGTATCTAGGCCAGTGGGCCCCTCCAGTGCTTTGGAACTTCACCAATGAACAAATGCAAAACCCAGAAAAATTAGTAAAACATTTAAAGGAGGTGTGTGATCATTCTGGTCACACCAGAGATGGACAAATCATGGCAACATGGTGGGGTTTGGCTTATGCTTACAGAGCCTTGTTTAACACTGTCCAGCATCTTCAAAAGGAAAAAAACATCTCTGGATCTGATGGCAGAGTAATGGACAGCGCAGTTAATCCAGCTCCAAGTACAGCAGCTACATCACCACCAGCGACAGGTACAGCCACGACTCAAACCCCAGTGACAAGTACAGCGGCTACCCAAACCATAGTAATAATCACTGCAGCTAAACCATAGGACCAACTCATACCAATATCGGTTGCCCCTGTACGCAAGAGGAAAAACAAAGAAGAGACAGGAAAGATGAACCAAGACAAAGAAACGTCACCACCTGGGACAGCATCTGACCAGGAGTTATTACCACATGATGAAGAAGAAAAGGAAGAGGTGGCTTCTCGATCTCGGACCTCAACCGAGCTATGGAATATGCGAAAAGACTTTACCTGTCAGCCAGGGGAGCACATCATCACCTGGCTGCTCCGATGCTGGGACAATGGGGCCGATGATCATGAACTAGAAGGTAGTGAAGCCAGACAGCTGGGATCACTTGCCAGGGAAGGGGGAATTGACAAAGCAATTGCAAAAGAGAAAAAGTCCCTCAGCCTTTGGAAGCGGCTCTTGGCAGCTGTGAAAGATAGGTTTCCATACAAGGATGATGTTATGAGTCGTTCGGCCAAGTGGACTACTCTAGAGAAAGGCATCCAGTCTCTGAGAGAATCAGCCATTGTAGAGATGATCTATATCACCAAGCCGAATGTTGGGGATATACCCATAGATCCAGATGAAGTCGAATGTACACGACCCATGTGGCGGAAATTTACACGAAATGCACCCCAATCATATGCCCATTCATTGGCAACAATAACCTGGAGTAACATAAGACCACCAACAGTGGATGAAATTATTTATAAACTCCGAGAGTTTGAAGATAATATCACCCCTTCCATCATCTCAGCTGTGGAAAAACTGTCCCAGAACCTCCAACAATTGAGAGACGATCTATCCAGCTCCTCATGTGTACCAACACACATCTCAGCTATTCACAGAAGGCGTCCCACTGTTCGAGAGAGGATATAGAAGTTATACACCACGGGCCACCCTATGGTTTTACCTGCGGGATCATGGAGAAGATGTGATGGAGTGGGACGGAAAGCCTACTTCAGTTTTGGAGGAGCGGGTGCGCGAACTGAAAAATAGAGCAAAGGTCAAGTCTGATCACCCCATGAAGGCTGCGGCTTCAGTCTCTGGTGAGCAGGTTCCCAGATGGAGTGGAAGAGCAGATTTTACCTCAGCTCCTATGATGAAGAATAATCCATCTCTACAAGAGGTGAGTGACCAATGTGATGACTACTAGAAGGGCCCCACCTCCAGCCAGGTGGAGGTAGGGGACAATCGAACTTATTGGACTGTATGGATCAGATGGCCTGGCACATCAGTCCCACAGAAGTATAAGGCTCTAGTAGATACCGGTGCACAGTGTACTCTGATGCCATCAAGCTTTCAAGGGGTGGAACCTATTTCTATTTCTGGAGTGACAGGAGGATCCCAAGAGTTGACTGTACTGGAGGCTGGAATCAGCCTGACTGGGAGGGAATGGCAAAAACACCCCATTGTGACTGGTCCAGAGGCTCCATGTATCCTTGGCATAGATTACCTCAGGACTGGGTACTTCAAAGACCCAAAAGGTCTTTGATGGGCTTTCGGTATTGCTGCTTTGGAGACAGAGGAAGTGGAGCAGCTGTCCACCTTACCTGGTCTCTCAGAGGATCCTTCTGCTGTGGGGTTGCTGAAGGTCAAAGAACAACAAGTGCCAGTCGCGACCACAACAGTGCACCGGCGGCAATATCGCACCAACCGAGACTCCCTGATTCCCATCCATAAGCTGATCCATAGATTAGAGAGTCAAGGAGTGATCAGTAGGACCCACTCACCCTTTAACAGCCCCATATGGCCAGTGCGAAAGTCTAATGGAGAGTGGAGACTAACAGTAGACTATCGTGGCCTGAACGAAGTTACCCCATCCTTGAGTGCTGCCGTACCGGACATGCTAGAGCTTCAGTATGAACTGGAGTCAAAGGCAGCCAAGTGGTATGCCACGATTGACATTGCCAATGCTTTTTTCTCAATTCCTCTGGCAGCAGAGTGCAGGCCACAGTTCGCTTTTACTTGGAGGGGTGTCCAGTACACTTGGAACCGACTGCCCCAGGGGTGGAAACACAGCCCTACCATCTGCCATGGACTGATCCAGACTGCACTGGAACAGGGGCAAGCTCCAGAACACCTGCAATACATTGATGACATCATTGTGTGGGGTGATACAGCAGAAGAAGTCTTTGAGAAAGGGAAGAAAACAATCCAAATCCTGCTGAAAGCCGGTTTTGCCATAAACCGGAGTAAGGTCAAGGGACCTGCACAGGAGATTCAATTTTTGGGAATAAAATGGCAAGATGGATGCCGCCAGATCCCCACAGATGTGATCAACAAGATAACAGCAATGTCGCCACCAACTAATAAGAAAGAAACACAAGCTTTCTTGGGTGCTGTGGGGTTCTGGAGGATGCACATCCCAAATTACAGTTTGATTGTAAGCCCTCTCTATTATGTGACCTGGAAGAAAAATGATTTTAAATGGGGCCCTGAGCAACAACAAGCCTTTGAGCAAATTAAACGCGAGATAGTTCGTGCAGTAGCCCTCGGACCAGTCCGGACTGAGCCAGATATTAAAAATGTGCTGTACACCGCAGCAGGGGAGAATGGTCCTACCTGGAGCCTCTGGCAGAAAGCTCCAGGGGAAACTCGAGGTCGACTCCTCAGCTTTTGGAGTCGGGGATACAAAGGATCTGAGGTCAGCTATACCCCAACTGAAAAAGAGATATTGGCAGCCTATGAAGGGGTTCGAGTTGCTTCGGAAGTGATTGGCATTGAAGCACAGCTCCTCCTGGCACCCCGGTTGCCCGTGCTGGGCTGGATGTTCAAAGGCAGGGTCTCCTCTACACATCATGCAACTGATGCTACATGGAGTAAGTGGGCTGCATTAATTACACAACGAGCTCAAATAGGAAATCCCAGTCGCACGGGAATTCTAGAAGTCATCATGGACTGGCCAGAGGGCAAAGATTTTGGAAGGTCACCAGAGGAGGAAGGAGTGATGCGTGCTGAAGAGGCCCCCCCCCATATAACGAACTGTCAGAAAGTGAAAAGCAATATGCCTTATTTACTGATGGGTCTTGTCGCATTGTGGGAAAGCACCATAGATGGAAGGCAGCAGTATGGAGTCCTCAACGACAAGTTGCAGAAACTGCTGAAGGGGAGGGTGAATCGAGTCAGTTTGCAGAAGTAAAAGCCATCCAACTGGCCTTGGACATTGCTGAACGAGAAAAGTGGCCACTACTTTATCTCTATACTGACTCATGGATGGTGGCGAATGCCCTGTGGGGGTGGTTGCAGCAATGGAAGCAGAGCAACTGGCAATGCAGAGGTAAACCCATATGGGCTGCTGCACTGTGGCAAGGCATTGCTGCCCGAGTGCAAAACCTGGTGGTCAAAGTACGCCACGTAGATGCTCACGTACCCAAGAGTTGGGCTACTGAGGAGCACCAGAACAACCAACAAGTGGATCAAGCTGCTAAGATTGAAGTGGCTCAGATGGACTTAGATTGGCAACATAAGGGTGAACTATTTTTGGCCCGGTGGGCCCACGACACTTCAGGCCATCAGAGCAGAGATGCAACATAGAGATGGGCTCGTGATCGAGGGGTGGATTTAACAATGGATACTATTGCCCAGGTTATTCGTGACTGTGAAACATGTGCTGCAATTAAGCAGGCTAAACGGTTAAAGCCTCTCTGGTATGGAGGACGATGGCTGAAGTATGAATATGGGGAGGCCTGGCAGATTGATTATATTACACTCCCACCAACCCGCCAAGGCAAGCGTCATGTGCTTACCATGTTGGAAGCAACCACCGGATGGTTGGAAACATACGCTGTGCCCCACGCCACTGCCCGAAACACTATCCTGGGCCTTGAGAAACAGATTTTGTGGCGACACGGCACACCAGAGAGAATCGAGTCAGACAATGGGACTCATTTCCAGAACAGCCTGATAGATACTTGGGCCAAAGAGCATGGCATTGAATGGGTATATCACATCCCCTACCATGCACCAGCCTCTGGGAAAATCGAATGGTACAATGGGCTATTAAAAACTACACTGAGAGCAATGGGTGGTGGGACTTTCAAACATTGGGATACACATTTATTAAAGGCCACCTGGTTGGTCAACACCAGAGGATCTGCCAACAGAGCTGGCCCGGCCCAGTCAGAACTTCTACATACTGTGGAGGGGGACAACGTTCCTGTGGTACACATAAACAATTTGCTGGGGAAGACAGTCTGGGTTATTCCTGCTTCAGGTAAAGGCAAACCCACTCATGGGATTGCTTTTGCTCAGGGACCCGGATATACTTGGTGGGTAATGCGGGAAGATGGTGAAGTCCAATGTGTACCTCAAGGAGATTTGATTTTAGGAGAAAACAGCCAATGAACTCAATTGCATGCTGTTGCTTGTTATGTAATGTGTTTTTTTTTAGAGCCCATCAGCTAGATGTCTTCAAGTCATCCGCGACTGACCTTCAGACCATCATCCCAACAAAGAACGAACTTTGATGAAGCCAGACGAGTTTTGCAGTAAAGGAGCAATCAGCATCAACAGGCAGCGATCCAACACTGCACACAGCCTCCCCTGCTCTGAAAGACTGTTACAAAAGGTGGAGCCTGACACCACGGACTGGATGGACTCAGCAGCTTTATAGGGATTGGCCCAGGCACTACGGGATTATATCTCTCCATCTGTGTGTGTGTGTGGATGTATATGTACATATATATATATATGGGATGATATTTTGAAAATGTGGGATCTGAGCATGATGTGAATGGTATGGAATAAGGGGTGGATTGTTATGGGTTTGGCTTTCCCCCCCCTTCTCCCGCAGAGTCTCATGTTACGCCAGGAAACAGAGAAAAGCTGGGGGAGGGGAGACAGGGCACCTGACCCGGGCTGACAAATGAGGTTATTCCATACCACAGCACGTCATGCCCAGGAGGTGGGATGTGGGGGCGGGGGGCTCTCGCGGCAGGCGGTGGGGGAAGCGGCGCGAGGGCTCTGGCTGGCCACGCGGTCTCTGGAGCGGCGCAGTCCCTGGAGCGGCGCGCGGTCTCTCGGCTCGGTCGGGCGGCGAAACGGTTGTATCCTCTCCCTTTGTATTTACTTTGTCATTATTATTGTTGGTGGTGGTGGCAGTAGTGATTTGTATTGTATCTCAGTTACTGGACTGTTCTTATCTCAACCCGTAGGAGTTACATTTTCTTTGGTTCCTCTCCCCATTTGCCCCCCATCGGAGGGGGGGTGGGGTGGGGGGCGGAAAAGGAGGGAGAAGGGAAATTTACGGCTTAAACCCCCACAGTATGGAATAACCTCTTTGGTCAGTTTGGGTCAGGTGTCCTGTCTCTGCTTCCTCGCTGCTCCCCCTCTGCCCTGACAGAGCATGAGACTCAGTCCTTGGTCAAACCAAAACACTACCAGGCAGTAACTGAAAACACTGGTGTTATCAGCGCTGTTCCCAGGCCCAAAAATCAAAAACACAGCGCTATACCAGCTACCAAGAAGGATAAAAAATTATTGCTGCTGCTGAACCCATGACACAGATGTTGCTTCCTTTCTGCATCTTGGGATTACAGTTCCTATTTTAGGCTACGCACTGCATGAATTCTTGGCAAAGAGTAAAAAAAAAAATATTTTAACCAGAGTCTAAGTACCTGCTTAGAAAATTGTTAAGTAATTACTTAAAAAAAAAGAATCAAACCAACAAAAAAGAAACTTTCATGCTTAGTCAAAACCTTTTCCCACCTTGAATTTTCCTTGAGAATTAGTCTCAGCTGAATATGCTTTGGGTTAATGGCGAAATGGAACCCTTTTTGATTTAAACAATCTAAAAGGATGCAGAGCACACTGCTAATAGATAGTTCTTATAAAATATTATATATTGTATATAGTTCTTATAAAATTTTCATACAGATAACAATGCCCAGTAGTGTCTTATAGCCATCTTATTATGATACAGTGCCACCAGTCCTCACTAGTTTCCTCTGAATCTTCTGGTATTTCATACTTTTTTTAACAGTTCCAGAACTTGATTAATGCATGTATTGGTATGTCAGCTTCACTTAAATAAAACCAAACTAAATCTTCCTGCTATATAGCCAAGGTGAAAATATGTTCAAGATGTGAAGTAAACAAAAAAGGAGCTCTGAATGTGTTGCAGAAAGATTCTCACTGTTGTTCAGCTCTAATGAGTGATTTTTAAAAGTCTAAGGCAAGTCAGGCACTGTCACAGTTTGAATGCAATGAAGGCAAAGCTTGGCAGAGACCCCAGTGCCCAGTCATTACCTGATTGCACTGTGACCCACGTAAGTGTGGATGGAGGGACAAAAGCTTTTTGGGCTTTCACCTTTCCCCATGAATACTTCATCTGGGGCAGCAGCCTGTCCCAGACATGGTGAATCCTGAAAATTATTGACAGTGGCTATTTTGCAGTACACGAGACTGCTAGTACTAGCTATCTGATTTATCATACAGCAGCTATAGTCAGATAAAAGGTTGGTTATATTTTTAGACAATCTTGACACAGTATACAACTAGTTGCTACTTTTGCACTGATTTAATTAAATGTGAATTGCTACAGTGAGAGAAAATTCAACATTATTGGTGGATGACAGAGAAAACCCTCAATTCCTTACTCTAGGAAATCTGCAGCTGATAAGGAGGTAAATATCACATTTTAAATTCAAGTAATTTTAGTAGTCTAAGGAAGCAACATTTGTGAAAAGTAAAAATAGCTTTTAAATATATTCAATAATAAAAATATTCAATTAATTTGATTTACTTTTCAATGAGGTAAATTTTATCTTTATTACCTCTGGATAAGTAATAGGAAATTTTAACAGAAACCTACCTGACAGAGTAGTTATTTACACATTGTACACATTATGAAACAAAGTTTGAAACAAAATTTGTAAACCTTATTGTGACTTATTCTTGTGATATTATTTCCTTGACTCAATAACTTACAAGGGAATATTAAATATTTATTTATAGCTGTGTTCTAAGTTATTCAAGCAAGGCTAGGCCACCAAATGCTGTGCTTTGTTGTAATATGTGGTTTTCATCAAGTGTTGGCTGAACTGACAAGGCTGCTCCAGTAATTTAGTGAATGCCAAACTGAGTGTACAAAATGTGAAGCATGTTTCTTCACATAGAGAAAGAAAAAGGATTTACACGACCTACATTTCATGAGCTTTGTGAACAGAACAAAATTATGCATTCACGCATACGCATACACATACGTATGCATACACATATACATACATGTAGTCACTCCCTGCCTATTTTTCCAGACCTTTATTCCTCTGGTACCCCTCAGAAACTGCTTCCTTATTCCTAAAGATAAACGATGCAAAGATGTTAAGGACAAAGAGATTGGTTCCCTCACAGGTTTCAGGCTATTTTTTTCACTATCTGTGGTTTAGACTGTGCCTAGGTTAGTATTTTGGGTCAGAGCCATTGTGGTATTCAAGCAACCCCCCTGAACATCACCCATACTGGTTCTGGTTTCAAAAGGATTCAGTTGCCTTTGCAAACTGAATTCTGGGCCTCAGCATCAGCTGTTTCAACCTGCTGCTCCTATCATAGCAAATTACTTACTTGGATATATACAACCTTTGGGGTGAAAAAGTGACCTCTTTTGCCTTTTCACTCTTTTGTCCTAGGGCATAATACATTGGGTCATACTGGGATGAATACTCCTGTTCTTCTGTCTTGGAAGTTAAGTAGTTCTAGGCTGTATATTGCACATTTAGGACTTAATGTGCAATAAAGTTTATAAGAAGAAGCCAAAGTCAAGAAAAGCCAGACCACAGAAATTGAAAGTTGTGTTGAAAGACTCCATTAGTCCCTACCAAGCAGCTGTATTGATGGAAGTGTATAAAGAAAATTTCTGCAGTAGATAACCTGATCAAAGGCTAGATTTTTATTACTTTGCTTTATTCATTTAATACTTTGTCCTTCTTTGAACATGAGATACAGCCTTCCTGCAATACTGGGATCAATTCTGTTTAACATCTTTATTAATGACCTGGATGATGAGGTAGAGTGCAACCTCAGCAAGTTTGCAGATGATACAAAGGACTGGCCTGAAACACCAGTTGGGTGCACCACTATCCAAAGGGATCTTAGCAGGCTGGAGATATGGGCCATCAGGAAACTCATGGAGTTCAACAGGAGAAAATAAAAAATCCTGCATGCAGGGAGGAATAACCCCTGGCACCAGTAAGTGCTAGTGACTAACTGGCTAGAAAGCAGCTTTGCAAAGCAGGATCTGGGGGCTCTGGTAGTCAATGAGATGGTCATGAGCCTGGAATAGGACTTTGTGGCAAAGAAGGCCAGTAACATCTTGAGCTGCATTAGGACTGTTGCCAGCAGGTGTGTGATCCATCCTCTCTGCTCAGCACTGATGAGGCTGAACTGCTGGGCTCAGTGCTGGGTTGTGAATTTAGTAGAGTCTAGCAAAGAGCCACTGAGAATACTGAGGGCTCAGACCATCAGGGATAACAGGAGAGACTGAGAGAGATTAAGTTGTTCATCCTGGAGAATGGAAAGCTCAGGGAAAATCTTATTAATGTGTAAATGTGTGATGATGGGAAGAAGTAAAGAAGATGAAGCTACCTCTTTCTCAGTGATGCCCAGTGACAGGGCAAAGTAATAAGCACAAATTGAAATTCCACTTGAAAAAATTAAGAAGTTGGGGTTTTTTTTTTTTGCTGCGATGGTGATCAAACATTGAATCAGGTTAACCAGAGAGGGTTGTGAATTTTTCATCCTTGGAGATATTCAAACCATGACTGCACACAGTTCTGAGCAACCTGCTGTAGGTAACCCTGCTCTAAGCAAGGGGATTTTACTAGGTGATCTCCAGAGGTGCTCTCCACCCTCAGCTATTCTGTAAATCTGTGATTTAGGTGCAGAAAAGGAACTTCAGGCTTCAACTTCTGGTTCTGGAGTTGAGATGCTATCCTTTTATGCTCAAGGGGGCTGGTACTTTAATGACTATTTCATCATGAGCTGGCGTATCAAATCTATCTTCACTTTCAGATGCTGCTGCAGTATTGCAACCATGGAATAAAATGCCTGTACCTCATGAACAATAAGTTGAATTTATTCATCAACTTTTAATTCCGAAACGTCCCTATAACAGCCATTTTATGACTGAGAGTGCAGCTCTTTGGTTACAAGCTGTGAAGCCTACTGTTCACCAACTTTTAATTCCAAGATGTCCCTATAACAGCCATTTTACAACTCAGAGCACCGCTTTTCAGTTACAAGCTGTGAAGCCTTTTTACCTCTGTATTACATCTCTGATTTTGTTTTCACTGTGATCTGTTGAGACAAAACCACTTTCATGCTCATCCATCTCTGAGGAGCTGAAAGAGAGTGCTGGGAGAGCTGCCCTTGGTTTGGGCAGTTGCCAAGGTGGAGGGAGACCTGGGAGATACTGTACCTGCAGAGACAGAACAGGCTGCAGCCATTTGAAAAGCAGCCAGTTGTGGTGGGGGAACCTGTTTAATACTGGAGCACAAGCTGCTACAGGTTTAAGAACCTTATGAGGCCTTCCTGTAAAGCGTAAGAGATTTTCTTTATGGATTTTAAAGACATGTCATAGGAAATAAGTTCTAGGACTTTGTTGACAAGCGGAGAGTTAGATGCCCCACTGTTGCTTGAAAGTCAGACCAGCACCACATGGAGCCAAACCCAAATGTTGCTTCCAAAGGCTGTGATATGCTTCTTCCCTAAGTCCCCCATTTTGGAGACCCTGAGTCACTGTGACTTGGCAGAGGGGTCCTAAGATTAACTTGTATTAATTTCAGAATTTTTTTGGCTAAAGATGGTTAACCATAGAATTATAGAATAGTTAGGGTTGGAAAGGACCCTGAGATCATCTAGGTCCAACCCCCGTGCATTGGGCAGCAGACACCTCACACTAAACCATGCCACCCACGGCTCTGTCCAACCTGGCCTTGAACACCACCATCGATGGAGCATTCACAACTTCCCAGGGCAGCCCATTCCAGTGACTCACCACCCTTACAGGAAAGAATTTCTTCCTCATATCCAATCTAAACTTCCCCTGTTGAAGTTTGAACCCATTATCCCTTGTCCTATCACTACAGTCCCTAATGAAGAGTCCCTCCCCAGCATCCCTATAGGCCCCCTTCAGATACCGGAAGACTGCTCTGAGATCTCCATGCAGCCTTCTCTTCTCCAGGCTCAACAACCCCAACTTTCTCAGCCTATCTTCATATGGGAGGTGCTCCAGTCCCCTGATCATCCTCGTGGCCCTGCTCTGGACTTCTTCCAACACTTACATGTCCTTTTGATGTTGAGGGCACCAGAACTGCACACAATACTCCAAGTGAGGTCTCACGAGAGCAGAGTAGAGGGTCAGGATCACCTCCCACGACCTGCTGGTCACACTCCTTTTGGTGCAGCCCAGGATACGGTTGGCTTTCTGGGCTGTGAGCGCACAGTGAACCTTGCTCATGTGCGTTTTTAAATCGACCAACACCCCCAAGTCCTTCTCCGCAGGGCTGCTCTGAATCTCTTCTCTGCCCAACCTGTAGCTGTGCCTGGGATTGCTCCGACCCAGGTGTAGGACCTTGCACTTGTCATGGTTAAACTTCATCAGGTTGGCATCAACCCACCCCACAAGCATGTCAAGATCCCTCTGGATGGCATTCCGTCCTTCCAGCATATCAACCGAACCACCCAGTTTGGTGTCATCGGCAAACTTGCTGAGGGCACACTCAATCCCACTGCCTGTTTTCCTCAGAAATGTTCACACTTTAGGAAATGTTCCATCCAAAGACCACAGTTTCTCTCAAGTCTGTTACCTGTGCTTCAGGCAGGGCCATACCCTTCATTTTGCTAGCAACATTCAGCTTTCAGGTGGAGGAGTTCCTGAGGGCATGTTTCAAAAGCAGAACATCAGAAGTGCAGCTGATGAAAATCTGCACTAAAGGTGCCTGTAAGCTCCATGTTGCCTTTACTAATTGCAAATTAGTTGCTGGTTTATGGACCAAGTCTGCACTCCGGCTCTGTCATGTACAGAGCAGTCCAAGCCCATGACGGAGCACCATTGCAATAACACTGATGCAATGCTGACATGGTCACAGCTACAAGTCGCTGCAGTGGGGTCAGGGCACAAATTTGCAGTGTGAGCAACTCTATGTTAACTTAATCACACTATTTGATGAAATCAAAGGAATTTCCTTTTCTATGAAAAGTGGGAGACTATCTCTTATCATAGAGTAGAAGCATGACCGAAGGCATCACTGAAAAGTGCCAATTCATTTCTAGTGTCCGCTCATGTCATGTTTGACTGTTTGTTTCCCATATTGCTGCTTGCACTGCAGAGGCAGCCTAAGAATGACTTGCTTGTTTCCATCTCCTAATCCAATTGTGCACTCACATGTGGGCACGCTGTACTGGTTTAAACAGAGAAACACTTTCTCACATTTTAGTTACATACAGCTTCCCATAAAAAGACTCTGTTGGCTTAAGCCATGTCTTTGCCCCCAGCATGCCTCAGTAACACATACAGACACAGAAAATAGTACGAAAAGGAAATGGTAAAAAAGAATTAGGGTCAGTCATAGCAGTGTCTCTGTTTTGGTTATTCATATCTCAATGCAGATATGGGATATGGTGTTGCTATAAAAAAAAATCAAATCAAATGTAATCATTATTTATGACTGTCATATTAATGAGTAGAGAACTGCTAAACTGTTGCGTGCAGCATTTTCATAAAGCTCAGCATGTTGAGCAGTGGATTACTGAAAAAAAACAATGCAGTCAAGTACATCAAAAGCAGAGATGACTGCTTAAAAAAGAAAAAAAGAAAATAAAAAGGTTGCTCTTGCATAGAGAAGAAGCTTTATTTGAAAAAAGGGCCAGAAACACTCTGAAGCTCTGATTCTTAATTTAAAGAAAGCTGCTTGATGTTATCTTAATATGCTGAATTTATGTATTTAAGTTAGAACAATGAATGATAAATGTCTACACTGGAATCCTAAGTGAGACTTTAGTGACTTTGACATATATAGGTTTGCACAGTATATGACTCAGGTCTCCAGTTTTTACAGTAGAAGTTCATTTTTCGTTACAGTAACAATAGTTGTTTGATACGCCTGTTTTTCAACATCGATGTGATTTGTGGAAAAAGAAATACATGCTGTTAGGAACAATATTGATTTAATAGAGGAAAGTTGATTAGAAGACAAGACATGATTCAAAGTGTTGGCAGGAGGTAGACCTGTGAGATCAAGTGGGAAGTTTTCTGAATTTCTAATGAATATTGTAAAATGAAATGTGGCTGCTTGTTGGCAAAATCATAAATAAACTGACAAAATAAAATGGCCTTCTTTAATGCTAAGATTACAAAACTATAGCAGGCAACAGGCAGATTGGTTTAAGAACAGAACTGGAGGGAGGCAGTGGGAAGGTAATGACTTGCCAGCATTATTGGTGACCAAGATGCTGCTTCTTCTGGGCTTGGTCCACAGTCAAAGGGAAATTTCCATTGAGTTCAATAGACTTCACATCTGGTTCCCTTTATCAAGCTTTTGGGTTTATTAATTCACCATATGGCTCTTAATAACCAGATCACTACTAATGAAGATGAGAAATTATATTAAGAATTCAACCGTGAAATTAGATGCAACCAGCTAAGTCAGAAGTAGAACAACAATTAACAAAATACTGGTAAATGTAGATCTTGGAAAATCTTATAACACCTTTATACACTGGCAAGAACACCAGCTCATCATTTTTTTTTGTAAATGCCTCTTATGGTAAACAACAGCACCAACAATTCCTTTACTCCAGTTGTCAGTCTGATGATGTGAATGCTTGGGCAACTGACACCTAATTTCAGTGCCATCCAACTGTAAATAAATTATGAAGCCTTTGTGCCTGTGCTGTAGTATATTGCCATCTCTATGGAGCTACATATGCAGATTGTGTGAAACTCGCCCCTTTAAAACTAATATGGTTTCAGCCAGAGAAAGGAAAGTGTCAGAAAAAATAGCTTGCAAGAAATTTGAAATGATTTTTCAGTGTTTCTTTTTGGGCGGTAATAACAGCTTAGAGTTCTGAGTGTCAGAGTGAGAATAATGAAGCTGATTCCCAGCATTCAGACTTTTTGTTTGCTGCCTTTTTTCCCCCATTCTTAGCTTGAACAAGGAAAACAGATTGGGCAGCTTTCACATGTACAAATGTGGAACTACAGGTACTAGTAAAATTTTCCTTCAGTAATTTCTAATGTTCACTCCAGATTGCCTATTAGTTTTGCATGAGTAATCGTTAAAACTTTCATTGCCTTTGTTCCTTACTTGGCCATTAACATTCTGTGTGTCAGCTAGAATTACAAGATTTGAAGAAAATGTTTGATTTCTATCACTTGTGATTGTTGCACACCTACAGCTTTGTAGTCTCTTCTCATCTCCAAATAGTCGTCTACTTAAGGCATTCTGGTGGTTTTGGAATTACCTTCCCTCAGCAGTCTAGAAGTCATATTAAAAAAAACCAAAAGAAACAAAACAAAATTATATGTAATTAAAAGCTATTTACAGAAGGCAAATTGGTCAAATTAATATTCTGTGTCCCTATTAGAAATATTTGATGTGCATTTTTTAATATCTGTTGTCCTCATATGCACTTGGAAACCATGCCTTGGATAGGCTGAGAAAGTGTGATATTCATTGGCATTCATTTCATTAGCAATGTAAATCACTTTAGATGACATATTTTGGCAACGTCTCTTGAAAATTGCTGCTGATTAGCTGGGAAAGAAGAAAGCATTGCAGACTACCAAATTTTTTTTAGGCTGTTCTTCACAGTATTCACCTTGATGGGACTTCCTGGTACAATACATGTGATGAGTTAGGTGTCTACAAATAGGGTCATGACTGAACTGATGAAGGCCTGACCCAGAAACAAAATTTCAAGGATAAAAGAGAGCCAAGAGAAAGAAAGCTGTCCTTGGAAGAAGCCATGCTGAGCCACATACTTCTTTCTAGGCCAAAGAGAAGCATTTTTCCTCCATCCAGGGTGCAGGGCTGAGAACCCTCATCTGGTGCCTAAACAAAGCCAGGCCTTCATTTCTGGCTAAAAGGAATTTTGCCAAATAAATGAATAAAAATTCATCTGGGATATGAAGGACTGCAGCTCTAATACCCGCTCTCTAACTGGGAAGCAATGCAACAGAGATCTTCCGAGCTCTTCCATCATCAGGGTACTGCATGGGGAGATTTTGTTAACACTTCCAGTTGAAACTGGTCCAGTGTGTTTATCTCACAGACTGCTGGATTAGACTTTTCCCAAGGAAATGCACAGTATGGATTGAAATTTCTGTTCAAAGAAAGAACAGAGCTTTCCCACATCCCAGATATGCAGCCACATTACTGACCTCTCAGTTGATCAGTATGAGTTAGGTGCACAGCTCAGCTGTTCAGCCACAGTTCATACTAGGTACAGGCTTCCCCATCACCAGGAATTCATTCATTTATGGGGAAATATGTAAGTCAAGGATAAGAGTCTAGAAACAGTAGACATGTGTTCAATAGATAATGGGCTCACAGTTTAACAGCAGAGCTGCTGGGAATATCATCAACTTCTGTGTAAAGGACCAGGGAACCTAAAATGCCCTAGGGGATACCACTGCATCTTCGTCAGTCAGATCAGAAGCTCAGAAATCAGAATTAATTATAACATTTTTTCTTTTGCATAAATTGTTGTCAGTTAATTACATTTTATCCCAGTTCTGTGCATGGTGCCTAATCAGCTACTGTCTATCTACACTTGTGATATCTCTTAGTGGACACCAAGCTCTTCAATACTGCTTCTTTTTTTGTTCCCATTTTGCACGTCCCATTTTCTGTGGCAAAAATGCATCTGAAAGTGCCAATGATGCAAATACTTGATCCAAAGTGACAGTTGTCAAAAACAGGCAATTTTTCTGATTCAAAGGCTTCAATTAAGTGCATTACTTCATCAGGCATTCAGATATGTTGCCCTCCTTGGCTATGTAACATAATATGCTCAAACAAGACCTGCATTCTATTTTTTATTATCATACAGCAGAGCCAACCGTTGCTGGTTGCTTTTGATTCAGGGCAAATTGCACATTCCAATAGTGGAAAAGCTATAACCCCACTGGGTGGGGTGTTTTTTTTTTTTGTTTTTGTTTTTGTTTGTTTGTTTTTTTAATTCTTGCACATTTATGATTTGCTGGATTTTTATATTGCTCCCTATATTTTGTCAGGTTTTGTGTGCTCTGCATGAGCAGGCTCTGCATAGAAAGTTTTCTGGGTTTCAATAGCTCTAAATATCCCATGTTAAAGGTTAATTGCTGTATATCGTCACACTATTTACATTTGATAGCCCAGAAATATTAAGCCATCATCTTCTTTAAGATGTATATATTTCAGATTCATATACAGAAAAATAGCTTGTCTCTTTGTCCTGGTTTCAGATAGTAATGTGGTACATAGTTGCCTGCTGGAGTTAAACCACAACACTCTCTTTAGTTGTTATTTTGCTGAATGCTGCTGAGTGAAATTTCTTTCAATTACACTTGTTTAACCAATGCTCAAAATAAGGCAAACCACAGGAGATAAGAAAGAAGATATCTTTGATTTCTTTCCTTGATTGGTTTGATGGCCTCTTTTCATCATAGACCAACCTATTTTAAGCATGTGTTTCAATCTTCTGGCAGCTAATAAGCCATTGAAAGCCATAAATTGAATCTGTGAAATGAATCTTTATAGTAGAGGATGTTACTGTTTGTTATACTAAAAGCATACAGAGCAGTGCTTCTGCATGACATTTCATTCAGCAAGATTTCTAGCCGAAACACATGCAATGCCTATTGCTGACTCAGATTTGGAGACTTGCTCCAGATGATCATCTAAAACTATGCAGTGTAATGCCTTCATCAGTTTAAAGCACCAGTTCCTCGCTAGTGAGGCACAGTTCACTGATAATGTGTTACAATATAAGGTAAAGTCAGACTTTTTAGCTTGGGCTTTATAATGGTGCTGAAGCTGCTGAGGTTGGAGCAACGGTGGCCCTTCTTGCTCGAGGCAGCTTTGGGGGTATGAGGACATGTCTGCAATGCTACATATGTCCAGCACCCAGTAGTTCTGAATGAATGACTTTCACGTGGGCTGGCATAGATAGCAGTGCACAGGGAGGCAGAAGCACGCACACAGGGTGCATGTTTCTGCCTCCCTGTGCACTGCTATCTATGCTATGCTTCGTGTGCATGCACCCAGAGTGCAGTGGATGAATGTCAGCTGTACTGACAAGGTGTAAGGGCTTGGCTGGGAAATCTGTTTGTTAGCCAGTAGGCGGTTTGCGCAGTGCAACTAGCCAGTGTATGGCCTCCTCATGAGCTCGCAGTGCTCAGTTTATCAGCCACTCCCCAGAGTTTCTGGGGGCTGTAGCCCACAGGCTGTGCCTAGTGTCAGTAAAGAGACCCTTAATTCCTTAGGGACAAACTGTGTTGAAGATGAAACAGTGATCCAATGCTCTATTTTTATTGCTCCCATAAGCATGTAAGCAATATGTATTCATGTTTCAGCGGTATTTTCTAAGTTTTGAGGAAGGCATAGCACTTATACGATGCTTAATGATGCTGATTCTTAAAAATACATTGCAATTCACATCTGTTTACTGCATCCCTGACTTCCGTTTTACCCTTCCTGCATCAACATAAATCGACTTTTAACTCTCAGATTTCTGAAACTATTTTTCTTCATTTTTTTACACCACCTTGATAGAACATTTTTTTCTGTAGGAGAAAGAGCATATTTTCATGTATTTACACAAGCCATCTGAATAAAAAAGTACATTCTGACTGATAGTATTTATGGCTCACTTTATCTAGTTCTTCCTGATATTTTATAAAAACATCTACTCTATAAAAACTTCTATTTGTGACGTCCACAGAAAATGGGCATGTACTGTTTCTACTGTGTATGTATAAAACTTTAGAAGATTTTCTCAATTTTTTTATTTCCTCATCTTGCTTATAAAATTTTTCACCATTATGTCAGAGAAAAAACATAGCGATGCATCCACTATATTTACTAGGGAATGAAAGTAGCCAACAAAGTGACCTTATTTTTCCTCATGATGAAGTTTTCTTTGAAGTTTTTAAGTTGACTGAAGAAATGACGACCACATGAAAGGTCAAGGAGCTGCATTTATGTGCACTCCTCAGGATGTAATTTTTGGAATATAACTCCCTTGTTTACACAATTTTAAATTAAGTGAGAATTATGTCTACTTGAAGCAGGCAGGCATAATTCTCATTGAGGGATCTTGGGAATATTCAAAAAAAGTCATCATCCTTATTTTCTTATGTAGAAATGCTCTAGTCATATCCTGAAAGTGTTCACAGTTAATGACATCAATACTAATTGGAATAGTGAAAGGAAGAAAAGCAAATGACACTCCTACCTCCAAAAATAGAGGAGGATCCAGGGTTCTACAGACTCTTCAGTCTCAGTTTGATACCTGGGGAGGTGATAGAGCAGATAATCCTGGAAACCATTACCAGGTGCATAAAGGACAATAAAGATATCAGTAGTAATTTGCAGGGATTCTGAAGTGAAAGTCATGCTTGACCAACCTGATAACCTGCAATGAAATCACTGCCTTTGTAGGGAGGGGAGAGCAGTGTATATTGTCTATCTGGATTTTCAGAGTACCATCACAGGGTCAGCATATACATTTTCACAACATTTTAGAACATCAAACTCAAACAGTAACCAAGTTACAGTTCATTAGAGCCAGATGAAAAGTAATAGGATTTGGATGTTTTGTCAAGAGGAAAAAGACTCTTAGCTTTTAAACTCCACTGCTAAACATATGGTTCATATAGTCTTACAAAATCTGAAAGGATTAGTATTTTCAGAAATTTACAAGTCAAGAAAATACCACAATTTATTTTTTTTACCTTTATTTCAGTATATTCACTAGGGATTTTAATTATCCGGTTTTGATTATCTGGGTGAAAATTACTCCTCTGTCTTAGCCAATAAGTCCAGGATAAAATTTCACCTTAAGTAGGGTCTAAGTGAAGTTAAAATGTAATTTCAGCATGAAAAGTGAAATGCCTGAAAAGTTCTTCTTTCTTTACCTGGATAATGAAGAATTATAGCAGAGATAATGTTCAGTATTAAATCCGTTAACTCAGTTTTCTTCTAAGGGGGAGAGAAATGAAGAAAGACTAGGAAATGGGGAAGCTATACCTCCACTCAAACTCTTGTGAGCCTTTGGCATTAAAAGGTATTTTCTTCTCAGGAGTGTTCTTTACCAAATATTAACTATGTGTTTCACAGTTTCTGCATTTGCTACTGCAATCTACCACTCTCTGATGGAACTGGCATAAGATGATAGGTTTTCTTCACTATGCAGTTTTTCCTTTGTTCATGAAAAATTCCTTGTCTGTCAAACCAGCTACAATAAAATCATGTACAAAGTAGTCAACAGAACAGAAAGGTCTTATTTCTTCTGCAAGAATGTTGTGCATTTTGAAAAGTCTACTCATAATTAGGAGTATACATAATAAACAGAAAGCTGTTGTCTTAGTGCAGTGTAAAAATAGAAGTTGTTTCTAGTGATTAAATGGTTTTAGTGATGTACATATTTTATCTGTTCACCTAGTGTTGAATCCAGTTAATAAATTCTAAATGTTAAAATCATTGAAAAAAAAGTACTTCTGCACTCTAATTATAAGATATTTCATTCCCTATATGTGTCCCAGTATTTCCAAGTTCTCTATTTCCAAAGATATATATTTTAATCTTGATATTTTTGGCTTCCAGTTATATCTTCATTTCTTTGGGTGTTATTTACTTCTCTACCTATTCAGGCAAGATAAATTTTAGCATTTGTGCATACCCCTTGACTGAATAGCCCAGAACTGAACAAGCTGTTCATTGCAGTAGAATCCGTATCTTGCATATCGCTTACTGTGCTGTCACTTCAGAATACAAAGACCCTGTGGTGCACAGCAACACAGACTGAAACCCACTGCACAGTGAATATGGTGTGCCAGTGCCAGGACCTGGAGTTTCCAGGTATGCACAAATCTCAAAGAAAACACTACAACACTGAGCAACTCCCAAGCACATTGGTACATGAGGGATTTTACATGGCGGCAAGACCAATGTCTGCACACAAATCTTGCTCACTACGTAAATCACTGTTATTGTAAGTCCTAAGGACCTCCTCTCCACTCTGCTGTTTTTATTACATCTTTTGCTTCCAGCAGCTTCGAGAAGCTTTAGGAATTTATCATGTAAGCGAATTACGATGAACCTGAGCCAAGCATGTGCGGGAGGGAGGGGAGGGATGAGGAAAGGAAAGTTACTCCAAGGGCTGCTATAACCAGTAAAGATTCCTTCAATTTGTTCTCATTCTTACAAAGAAAAGATATATTTTTTTTAATGTGGAAAATTGTAGGACAATGATGGCTGAAGATCTACATCAGAAATACGTTCTCTGTCTTTTTGTTTGGATGTTGTTAAATACATTTTAAATAGTCTTCAAAACTGTCTGTGGTGAAAGACATGAACAGCTCAGCTGACCTTCAGCTCCACTGAAGACATTCCCGTAACATCTGATTTAGCCACAGTCATGTTTTTCTGCTTAAAACAGAACACAAATGTAATAAGTTAATAAATGGATGTCTTTATCCAGGAAGTACTCAGAAACATGAATAATTGCAGTGCAAGTGCCTAAAGAGATTGGGGCTAAAGCCACATTTTTTACATTACAGATGATCTAGCTCAAGAAAGAAGATGAGCTAAAAGAGTACTGAGAACTAGGTCTGGCATAGTAATTACTTCTATCCTTTTTAAGAATTACAAGGCATGTATAACCCCCCCCCCCTTCTCCTACAGTGATATGTGTTAATAAAAAAGCTCCAGAAAGAGCGTAGCAGCTTTCACAATGCAATCCAACCCTCATATCAGCCACTCAAATAGTCTTTTCCTGAGCATCTGGCGCATCCATTAGATCAACAAAATAGTAAAAATTGTTTTGAGAAGTGCCTCCATGGAATTTTAAAACAACTCCAGTTTTGAGTTTTCTCATTTTTCCTTGCTGCAGCCTGGGAAGTATTGAAATGTTTGTATAGTTATTAATGATAAAAAATGTTATAGGGTAGTTAAAAAATTTTTTATCCAACTTCTTCATACACCTGCCTTTGATATTGTACAAAAAGTCAGCAAAAAAAGCCCCACAAAACTGCAACACTGCAAATATATTTTAGCACGTGGAACAACACATCTGGGACAGCACACACCAGTGTAAAGTATCAAATGCTGTGAGACTCCTAACCAGCAGTACTTGCAAAACTAGAAATAAAAATAGGCTAAGGTCATGAAACAGCAAAATTCTCCTAAGATAGTTACACAGGTAGGGAAATATTACTTTTTTGCTCACTAGGCGATTATTCTGCTTATTTGTTAGTTCGGTATGCTTTTTTAAGTACATTCATTAACCTTTCACTCTGTTTCTGGGAATCAGTTAGGATTTTTCTCTCTAAACTGAAGATTGCACTTTTTAGGTTTTCTTTCTCTTTTTTCTTTTTTTTCTTCTTTTTTTTTTTTAATTTCTATGTCTAAACCAGTCTTAAATTTTACTGTGAGCTTTCACCTTGCATGTATGACCTCATGTGGTCACACATACACCCTAAAGGGAATACTTAGCTATTAGGTGATGCAACACAGCATTGAAAAACATCAAGCCTTCTTACTAGAGGTTGTATTATGTATTTAATCCATACATAATCCAGCTAGCATTAGCACTATTTCTAATTAATTGAAATTAAATGGACAGATGTAAGGAAAGATCTGTGCTGCTTGAACACATGGTAACACAAATGCGTGCATAGACTGAGAAAAACATACAGATTAATGTTTGCCTTCATTTTTAAAAGGTCGTGGTACACTGTGTCCTGCTTCTCTGTGAACATCCAAAATAAGAAGGAGGCAGAATGGGTGAGTTACCACTTCCCTGAGGTACTATGGAGGGAGTACAATTCCCCTGGCTGGTGCAGCATTCTGCTTCGAAGTAAAGCCCTGTTAAACACCAAGACAAGATGGCCAGCTGTACAGTCCATTTTCTTGCAGAGTACTCAGTGTAACCACTGGGACTATAGCAGCACTAAAAGCAGCAATTTAATTGATCCAGAAGTAATTTCAAAGGACTAAAGGAATAGTTGTATGCTTGTGCCTCCTCCTATTCTCTGGTAGATGCAGCGGGACCATCCCACCCTCTGAGTGGAGAATATGCATGCCTGACCCTCACCTAATTTCCAGATATAGTACTATGCACATATATATATATATGTATATATATGTACACTCAGCAGCCTACTAATAACATATCATCATATACAAGCAAGGACACCCAGTGTTCAAACCTTGCAAGTCACAAAGGCCTAACTAAAAGCAAGAGACAGCACAATTGAGAGGTTTACAAAAGAAAGTAACACCCTCCACACAGAATCCATGATCAGTTCTGCAAATCCTGATGAAGGATCAATTAGCTGCACTTTAGTGGGCTTGGGGCAGTCAATGTGGCTGGTATTTCAACAGTGCCCAGCTTTGCCTGGTCTGAGACTAACTAGCCTACCTACTTATAGAAGATATTTCCCTGAGCTGTGCTAGACATATTAATCCATTCACTTGGTTGACTTCCCCACTGAAACTTTTGCAAAAGCAAAAAAGAAATCCTGTTCAGAGGAGTTCAGCTAATACTTCATCCTTGTGAAGGGGCAAAAGTACTGAATTAGACAGTCCAAACTGAATCAAACTTGTTACTCTCACTGAAACACGTGGTACGTGTAAAGGCTTATGCACAGGTTGCGTATAGACCAGGAAATATGTTATCCATTAGAGTGTATTAGCTCATTCATTTCACAAAATGTATTTTTCAGAAGGCTTTTATACTGAGTGTGTTTAACACAATCTTTATAATAAGCTGCATTGAGAGAGATTCCTCTTGCACTCAGTGAATAGTCTCTGCTTTCCTTGTAATGCCTTGTTCCAGATTTCATTTCTCTTACTCAGCTAGGACTTAATTGGTACAGTTGCATTGTGATCCTGCATTGAGGTAAACCTACAAGCAAATTTCCAGAGCAATAAATGGATCTACAACAAAGATCAGTAATGGAAAAGCCCCGTAGCTCTAGACGGTTAAAGCAGTGAAGAACACTCTCTGCTTCCATCTCATTTGCCTTTACCAGCAAATCATAAGTTGTGTCAATTATACTAGAGCAAACAAGCGTTTTGGACTTTTAAAATGCTGCTCTGTGTAACAATATCTGGTTTAAGGTTATGCTACTGGCATCCTTCCAAATGCATTTGTAGTTACTGTAGGCAGAAAAGCTGAATTTATTACATTTTGTTTGGGCAGAGGTCATAGCAACATTGGTGTTTTATATTCTAGAAGTCTAGAATACTTGAATACTAAAATGGAATTTCACTGAGCTGGAACCATATGCGGAATCTTATTACAGTTCAATAAGTATTGCTTCTAGGTTTTGTAAAAATCTATCAGGGTCATATGCTGAATTCAGCACATATGCTGAATGTGAGCACAATTATTTCTTTAAATTATTTTCCGAATTACACTTTCATTACTATTTTTCACACCAAAAGTGGAAATATTCTTGCAAACAGTCCACATCATTTGGAGTGAGCACAGATATTCTGTACTGTACTATGAATGCTGCACTTTGTGGAAACTGCTCTTTTGTACATGAGTTGGAAGCCCAACAACTGTACAGAGAATACGGACTGCAGCCTTCTTACTGGCCAAAGAGAGTATGAAATAACTTGCTTCTTCCCCTAGAATCAGTGAGTCTTCAAGCCATCGTTCATTTTTTGGTTTGCTGAGGACAGTGAATTACAAAAACACTGATTCTGATGATATTATCTGCTTCTGAAGAGACCTGCTCATACTTCCACAGTAGAACCTTGTGCAGTTTCATAAGAATTTATGGTACCATAATTAATTTTTAAATCTGGAGAGAGGAGCAAAAATTTTTTTTGAAAAATTGCACTGGGATTTGTGATGCAAAGGATTAAAGATATGTGTTAAATTTTGCCTGCATAATTTTAATTATTTCGTTTTTTGATTAATTTGGAGATATTCAGCCACAACAGTGTTTTAAGCTAAACTGAGAATCTGAGCTTTGAATGCAGCTTATTTCACCATGCTTTATTAAGCAATTTATTAATTTCTCACTTCTTTCTCCTTCTTGCTAGCATTTCCAAAACCTGAGTAGCATCTGTTTTCTACTGACAGCTCGTTCTTTCCAGGGAAGTTAGAGAAGAAATATGTACATAAAATATACATTTTTAATTAGGTTAATAAATTAAGTTTGTTTAAAGAAAAATATCACTCCTGCCTAGTTTCTGGCATGTTCTCCATTTTCTTAGTAATAGTAGTCAGAAAAGTGGGGGCAAATTGCTGCCATCATATGACTTTGCATTTATGGTCTCACATTTTTCATTCATATCAGTAAGTTCTATGCATCTTTTCTCTCCTTCTCGTTCCCATCTCCATCTCATTTTTTGGAGCAGTAGCTCCCAGCGTGAAGGAGGGTTGTAATAAATCAGGTCAGCAATCTCATCACCACCTTGAAGATGTGACAGTCATTGTGTGTTGAATAAGGAAATTTTTTTGCCCTATATCTAGCCACTCAAGAAACTATGAATATGGAGGTATCAAAAAATAGACTATGCAGACGTGGGCAGTGCCCAAGCATTTCTTTTAATTCTTAGAACTCTGATAAAAAAATGATTGGTTTGCTCACTGCTGTTTGTCTGGTTGCCTGCAGGAAAAAGTGGCAAATCACCACAGAAAAAGGATTGCAAAAAGGCAGACAAGAAAATCCAAAGCCAAGGATTAGAAACACATGTCTGGGGGAAGGCAGAGGCAGAGCTTTCGTCTGAGTACTAGCTGGAAGTACTTTTGGTTTATTTTGCAAAGCATTGCCTTTCCACAGCTCAATCCTTGCCATTTTCTAAGAACTGTAATGCTGGAAAAACAGCTTAGGATGGAGTTGCAGGTGCCTTGGTCTTTACTCCAAGTTAACATCAGCTATTCCTAAAGCCCAGGGTTTCTTTTTTAATTTGACTGTCAGTGAAAGACTCCCCTAGTCTGATCATTGGGTTCACAGGAGAAACCCTGATGAAAAAGGAGAAAAATAGAAGAAGAAAAAGAAAAAAAAAAAAAAAAGAAAAATAGGATAAGAAAAAGAAAAAGAAGTAGGTATAGATGCATAAAAATATTCCTGCAAGGTAAGCTGTGGTGGGAGCTTTTAGTCAGCTGTTCCACATTGCTGGGCTATGTTCAGTCTCTTTCCTCTGTGTTAAAGGTAACGTCTCCTCCCACTCAGTAGACGAGAATTAGGGTATTTCGTACTTTGTGAACATGTTTGTTAATGTGTGCTTACCAGGTGCTGCATGGATTTAATGCTGTATCTTTGCCAGTAATTTATAATTTTATATTTTATTTGCATTCAGCACTATATTCATCATCCTTCCAAGTAAAGTACCTCATTGTTTCCTGGCCTTGAACTTGAGTACGCTTCATTTGTACATCTTTTCTCTTGTGATTCTCATCAAGCCAGCCTGGATGATGTACATGTAGTTTCAAATCTATATACTTGTTTTCCTTTAGTTCCTTAAAGGTAATCTCTGATTAAACTTTTTTTGTTTCTCATTTGGATACTGTCATAATAAATTGATACATATGAGACTGCTCTGGTAGGCTGTAGTATTTCTGTCACTGGAGGATTTTAAGGACAAGTTGCCGAAACATCTGTCAGGACTGGTTAGGTATAGCTGATGTTACCTGAAGGTAAAATAGGTGACCTTCTTACTCCATTTTTCCTCTTTTCCTCTGATTTTATAATTGGCCACTGAAAGTACAGTAGGAAAGTCAGTGACTTTATTCTTCAGCATGAACACTTCTTCCTAAACTAAACTAAAATGCCATTGTTCATTTGTTTCTTTTACTATATGTGTAATTTAGAGTGTCAGAATATTTTTTTCCAGCAGTCTCCAATGAAAAACTTCACCTGGGATTTTTTTGGCACATGCAACCTTTTATAAGCTGTCTTCCAGCTCTCATATAATATGAGCAGAGCCAGTTTCTACATATTCCTTTGAAAAACATTGCAAAAATGGAGGTAATTTCCTTTATTTCCATCTTACCCTGCTGGATCTCTTCTACATTACAAAAGTAGGAAAAAAATTAGAAGCAAAAAACAATTAAAACAAACTGAACACTAGCCCAGAAAGGCTTAATACCAAAGCAGAAAGGAAATAACCTAAAGCAAAAATTGCTGCTGCCTCCAATGCTCCAAAGAGAGTTTATTTTTATGTATTCTAACTTGAGTTGCTGTGTGCACACTAACTTTAGGGTTAGCTGAGATCAAAGTAGCACATAATCTAAGGATACTTCACTGTCTTTGCCTCAAACCTAGGCTTTTATAAAATTACATCTAGAACAAGGAAGAAGAGTTCCCATTGGTTAGGATTTCAGGACTGGAAAAGGTGCATAAAATATTTGACTGGGATGTGGTGAGGCCCTGGAATGGGTTGCCCAGGGAAGTTGTGAATGCTCCATAGCTGGTGGTGTTCAAGGCCAGGCTGGACAGAGCCGTGGGTGACATGGTTTAGTGGGAGGAGTCCCTGCCCATGGCAGGGGGGTTGGAACTAGATGATCTTAAGGTCCTTTCCAACCCAAACTATTCTATGATTCCATGATTCTATGATTATGAAGGTTATTGTAAATAAAGAACCGCCTATTTCTTGTTTTGTTCATACTGTGACAGTATTCAGGAACATTCAGTGGGTTTCTTCCCAGATAAGACACAAATACTCCAACTGGAGTACTGAAATATCTTGAGCTACCATTTATAAAGTAATTGTTATAGAAGGACCAGGCATCTTGCTACTACAAACAAAGTTAATGTCACCATGGGTGAGGATTTTAGGCACAGTTTTGCTGTTTGTGATGAGTCCCTAATTTATTTACCTACAATTTTTCTTTTAACTGCGCACATTGAAGCCATCAATTGCTTTTGCTTGAAGTTAGACTCTCCCAGTATATTTATACTAGAAAAAAAAGTCACTTTTTACATGGAGAAGCTGAGTCTTCCTGTTGGAAAGCTTTGTATTGAAAGTTTGAAAAGAATTCTTCCCTGCCGGTCTATTCTTCTTCCCTTGATGCTAGCCCAGTACCTTTCCATAGCTTCCTTGATTGACTGAAACTGCATCATCTTCTCTGGGTTGCTAGGGAAAGGAGGTGCTTTGTGGTTTGTTTTGCAGTTTTTACCCCCTTCACTCCTGATCTTGCAGGCATAGCTGTTTCTGCAGCTTAAGTAGGCTCGAAGTGGGCTCAGCTCTTCCCAGCGCTAAACTCCAGTTTCTGCTCCCCTGCCCAGCCTACAGGCCTCAGGAGCAGCTGAATAGGCAGCTTTGTGTCCTCCTAATGCAAATAATTAATAAAAGAGGTGTGACACATTAGGTAATTTTGATTTGTTTGTGTTTTTTTTCAGACAGATTCACTTATATTTCCATTTTTTTGATTTCTCATATTGCAGAACAGAAGGTGAGAAAGATGCTTCTTAAAAGGCATCCCAAGTTCTCCTTAAAGGTGAATCGGTATTTGAAGTGTCTCCTTTGTGATTAAACACACTATTTTAAAAAGAAACCTATATTCAAGTGGCAAATGTCTTTTAAATGGTCTTTTGCTTATCATCTAGCTTCCTATTACATGATTAAGAAAAAATGTAGGAGATGTTTCAGTTTTCACATAAAGGAGCACACTGGATATCAGGTATGAAGTTAGAAATGAGAAGATAATCTCAACACTGACAGTTTCTGTGAGTCCTGTTCTTACCAGATCAAGCAATCATTCATTCCAGTGTTACCAAGGAAATATATTTAACAATCTGACAGAATTTCTTACAATTTTATTTATGTAGTCTACTTCATGCCAATAAAAAACATAACTTCTGATGGCGTTGATAAACTTTTATTTATCAGAATTAAGAAATCTCTCTTGACCAAGAAAAATAAGCATCTCCTAAATCTTGCTAAACTTAATGCCTAAAATAGAAAGGATGAGTCACTGATTAGATGTGTTTTTCTCTGTTTATGAGAGAGGTTTAGGTATCTCTGGACGTGTCATGTTAGTTGAGATGAATCCTATTCTAGATGTTCCCATCAAACAAAGATACAATTTCAGGTTTGTTTTTTCTGGGTGGAATGTTACTGTCATTATTCACATAAGGATATCTGAGTTTGAGGGCAGAAAGGCCACACTAGACTGGCATTTACAGTGTAAACACAAAGCAAAAAAATAAACACAAAACCAAAATTATTATTTTCTGTTTGCAGAACCAGGTTTTTCAGATAGAAAACAAAATTGTGTGAAAGTATACAGTGGGAAACAAAGGAGAGAAAGCACAGGCAGACATTCTAAACTGATGCATTTCCTCTTCAGTTTGCCTTGACAGATTTTATGTATGAGGATTCCATGAGTTGAAGGATACCTCAAAAAAAGCCAGGCAAACAAATAAACCTACCTTTGAGATAATCACAGAGCCAACAATATGGTGCCACAGGACACAGTAGGAGAGACATGAAGCTTGTGGCTTCAGGTTTTGGGCAGGAAAGATTAGCAATTGCTAAAAATACATTTTAATAAGTTGTCTATTTTGGTTGCTGGGATTTTTTCATCATTCACGGGTCAAACACTCAGAGTTCATCCCAGTGTACTTGCTATTGATCTTAGAAGAATCTGGCTAATTAGCCAGATTCTTTGTGGAAGCATATTTTAATACATTTTCAACCTTAGCATCCATGCCCCTGGGCAGGGAGGAGAATATGAAAAGCACCAGAGGCGAGGGTAGATCAAGGTCAGCATATATAACTTCTGTAATGAATTCTGGACCTTGTACCAAGAAATCTTTAACAAAGGGGCAATCATAAATTAAGGGAGTTATACTTGGCCATAACTTCTGTCTGAAAAAAAGACTATAACTTGATTCATCTTTAGGGAACACAGACTGTTACGTAACAGCAGAGTGAGATGTTAAAAGAAACTTTTCCCAAACCAATTTTTCTGTAATCCAGCAACCTGATATCTTTGATTCTAAACATTAGCCTAAAATTTCCCTTGTTTCATAGGCCTTTGACCAGTTATATAAATACACACCTTTGACAAAACTTTATTAATAAATGTTGCATTTCTTTTTTCTCTGAGGAAGAAAAAGAACCAACCAACCAACCAAAAAATTTTAGATGTGTGCTTATTGAGAACATACCAGAAGAATGTAAAAGTTGAGGAAAGTCTGCAATCAAGCAAACATATTATTCAAAGATTTGAGGCAGAACACTCAGAAAGATCCAGAATTTGCCTTTGTCAAAGTAATTAAATCTGGCAAGCGAGGGAATTTGCTTTATCTGGTCTGATATTTATAGGGGCAGATAGTGGTTCTGCAGTTTGGACATGAGAGAGAATATAAAATGAGAAAGAAAGGAGACCTGAGGGAGAAAGCTGTGCAGTGTTTAAACTCAAAATTAACAAAACCAGTACAAGGAGTTGTTCATGCTGCAGCACAAAATGCAAGACAAAATGATGCCCAGAAGCACTACTGTGCAATGGCTAATCTACCACAGCCCTTGCTGAAAGAGTCACCATATATTCAAACAGAGAACTAGACTTTGATCCACAGGCACTGACATAAATAATTTTCCTATCCTTGCATGTAAGAAGTCAATATTAGCTAAATAAGAAATATCTATCCCCATAGGTAAGAGAGGCTTAACCAAGAAAGAACACCCTTAATGGAATATAATGGTTGGTTGTTTTCAGATGCAATTATATGATTTGCAGATTGGGTACAATTCTGGGAAAGATTGTTTGATCTTCATGCACTTTCAGGAGCTGCTGACAAATAAAAAGCAGTAGAATTGAATGGGTTTGCATGTGTGGTGGAAAAGAGATCATTTGCTCTCAGTGTTTTCTCTGGCTTCTGGGTAGGGCAGGCAGAGAACAAGAGGTCCCCCAAGCCACATCTCAGCTGTTCAGTCAAAGGCTGGAAGAGTTCCCAGCAACACACAGAGCAGTTGCATAGCCAAGTGCTGGATGAGACGGAAAGAAGAAATCTAAAGGGGTCCATAGGGAACTGTACCGATTTTTCTATCAGTTAGTCTGAAGAAGGGGAGCTATCCCTGCAAGAAATCCTTTAATTTCGTCTATTTAACCTTGATCTTTTCTGTTAAAGAAGTTAGTTATTCTTGAGTGAGTTCTGAAAAATCTCTACATTGATTCAAAAGTCTTGGGAGGTTTGGGGTGTATTCCCTCAGGGAAAATTATGTAGGCAGCTGTCTGCACAGAGTCAAATCACAGCATGCCAGTCAGTTTTAAAATGGAGAAAACCAAACCTATCTTTCCCATACTGAAGGGAAAGCAGATTGTGCTTGCCCAAACTGCTACTGAGACACAGAAAAAAAATTACTAGGAGTATTTGAACAATACAATCATAGCCTTTACTGTCTTTCTGACAGACAGCTGCCAGGCCTAGCTGGGATTTTGCTGAGATACATCTCTATGGTGCTTTCCAAAGTATAACAAAGAGTTACTTAAGGAACTGACACCAGGATTCTTTTTGGGAAGAAAAATAGGAAAGATGGTAAAGATGGCTTATGAAAGCCTCAAATATGCTGTCATTTAAAAAAATCGTCACAAAACTTAATCTTACTATAAAAACAGTGATGAGTTCATGCACAAGACTGCGTCAGCTGGAATCAAATATTTCTTCAAGACATTTATATAATTTCCCTCTTTATTACTAGGTAGTTCTCAATAACTTACTGTTGCTATTATAACTAGTTTCCTAAGCAAGACTTTAATTTTGATCTTTGACATCAAACCACATGCATAACCTCAAGCCACTCATAGTAAGACTGGACATAAAGGGATATTGCAACTCGCAGTTATGCCAAGTGATCCAAGAGCTTGTGGAAAATGATAATACAGCCTTTGCTATTGTGTCAGCATGCGATTCTGTCTCCCAACATGTTCTTTTTCTCTTTTCTGTAAAAAATTAATAATAAGACTTGCTATCACCACTGCTACCAAATACGATGTCCACTGAGGACTTGCTCATATAAAAGAATACTGAAAAAAAATCCTTCGCTTTACTACCTGGAGCTGACACAGCTTTCTAAAAGAAGACACTGTACGTATTTCTGTGATGGGAAAGAATGGCACAGACCCTCTGATGATGAAAGCAAAAGCCTTTATTTCCACATGCAAAGGGAAAAAAGACAAACATTTTCTCTTAGTGCACTAACAGCAGAAGAACAGAGAGAGGGGCCTGAGCTGTCTGTTTTGCCTGCCAAGGTTGAAGCCTTAAGCATGTTCTCATACTGGCTGCCTTGGAAAGCTTCACTGCATGGTGGGACAGCACAGACACATCATAAGTACTCCTTGTTCTTGTACTTGAGAAGTTATCAATAGGTATCCAATTTTAAATTCCCTACTTTGCTAGTTGTGCTTTTGTTCTGCTAAGCTAGGAAAACCTGATAAAGGTAATGGCATATTTAAGAAGTTCTGTATGAGCTATTTTGTGCTGAGGTCATGGAAAGCACAGAGTACAATTTTTTAAGAACATCTTAAAGATATGATCATCTTTTTATGCATCTACATCCTGTATCTTTCATATAACCTCTTTAAGTAACACTGTTGACTCCATTTAGAGCCAAAAATGTAAATTCCTGATGAGTGTGTTGAAACTCAACTTATGTCAGCACACTGTACTTGGGAGAATATCAGGCAGGTTGTGGTAGTCTGCAAACTGAACAAAGCCAGGGCAAGGGTTCATGCTCTCACCTCCAATTATGCATTTTGCTTAATAGTCTTGGTAAGGTGAACAGGTCAGAGACTATTCCCATTAGTCAGCGTGGACAAGGCTGCTCCGGTCAGAGATGCAAAAGGTGTGCCAGGATACTCAACCTTAGGCTGGCCACCTTTGCTGATGAGGTTACCTACCCTGTGTCAACTATCCCCTTGACTGCACAGCCATGAAATCACTGCTAAAAAGCTGATATACTATCTGAAAGGAGATGTAGCTCTTCAAAAAGATGCTGGTGCTGTCTGCTGCCTGGTTCCAACACTTCCCACCCAGGATCTTCCTTCCTCTCACACATCACAAGCAACTAATGAATTTAGACTCATCCTGCACTCTCATCCACATGTATTGACCCCATAAATCTCACTGCCTCATCAGATTTATTATATTTGTTACAGTAATGAGTCGATGACCACTTTTAGATTGCACACATTAATTTGCAGATAAAACATTTAAGCAATTTTCTTAATGAGACTGCTGCTTTGAGGCCAGGCTAACAATGCATCGGAAGCTCAAGCTTTGCCAAAACACACTCTAAATCTACGTTATTATACAATGGTGATAAAGCATTTATGGAATGATTTTAAATGATTATGGCCATCATGTACTTTGTTGAACACATTTTTTAGAATTCCTATTCAACCATTAACTAGGTGGGTCTCTTCGACAGAAAGATAAAGACTCATTTAAACATTAAAATGTTGGAATGAGGCCATAATGACTTAGAAGGAAGCAAAATACCTGCTCAAACTGTGGTAATGAGAAATATCTGAACACACAGGATTATTAAGACATCGAATAGGTAATTGTTTTTCAGTACTGCTTTCATTTTACATGTATCAATGAAGATTCTTAATATTTATCTTTATTCACGCAATTCTGGGCAATCATCTGGAAATAGTAATTTCGTCCTTGGATTGTTTACCAAATTTTGAGTTAGAATCAAATCTAGGGTTATCTGTTTCCTCCAATTTTCTGCTGCTTAGCACCATCTACTAAGTAGTGGAGAATATAATTATTGCTAGAGAGTGTTTGAATGAGTTCTGGTAATTAGAATTTCTGTGAACCTTGCCAGGTCATCTAGCAATATTAGGGAGACATCTGAATCATTGCCCTGTTGATAATCAGCTGACTTTTTTCAGATGGCTAAGTCAGTAGATGAGTTTACATGTTTTTTTCATGTAGTGATAAAGAGATCTAATTTAAACCTTTGAGGTGTTTGCTATTTTATGCTCCTATGACTGCTAATGCATACAGCAACCCCATAAAGCCTGTGGGAGGCTTGAAAATATTTGATTATTTCTACCTTACCTGTCTGTTCTGGAGTCTATGCAATTGTAAGTTACAGGTTAAAAGAAGCCTTTATACAAATGCAGTTATCAAAACAAATAACTGTTTTTTTTTTTTAAGGTTGCTATTAAAATAAATGTTGTTTTTTTTTTAAGGTTGCTCTTAATACAAGCACAACTCTCTTATGTGATTTAAAGGACCTTCACTCCGGGCATTATGTGGTTCCCTGTTGGCACAGCATTGTCTCAGCTCTGTTCCACTCTTCTATACCTCATGTCTTGCCTTGGGTGGTGGTAACTCAGATGTCCTGGCTTACTCTCATGTTCCTGATATCACATACCCCCTCCACCCACTGTTCCACCTGACTGCTGATACCCAGGCCCATGGGTATCTCTAGTGTGTCAGTGCTTTCTACACATTCAGAAGGAGAACCTATCTGTATTAAGGGTATGTCTACACATCAAAAATAGAGGGGGAAATTGTGGCAAGAATCAAGGGGATCTAGTCCTTATAGCATGGAGATATTATGGCTTCAGGGTGACACAGCCACTGGGGACCACGGGTAGATGTTCCTGCTCTCAGTCAGGGTTTAAAACCATGTTGCAGTTTTCTTATACTGGGATTACTGTCTCATTTGCAAATATTGAAATTACCACCATTATTTTAGCTTAGTTTAAATGATGTAGTCTCACCTTCATTTTATGGCCTACAAAAGAAGAAAGAAACAGTCTTTACACCATTCATTCACAACTAAAATCCATTCAAGTAATTTTTTCCATTAATTCTGATTCCCTTTTAGCTTTATCAAAAAATGTAATGGCAATTTAAAAAATATAATATATTTGAAAAGGAAAAGCTTCCAACATTTATCTCAGTTGCCACATTGTGATGGTATGGTCTGAGAGTGCATTTCTATACTTTTTGTTTCAAATCACGTAGTCCAACCTTCCTGTGCATGAGAGCTAAGAAAAACTACAATGGTAAAGGTTTCAGCAGTACAAAAGCCACTAAAGAAAACTCAAGTTCAATGTATTATACATTGATCAGATTGTTTGCATGCTGTGTTCCTGCATACATCCTATATACGCAGTATGTATGTCAAAATATATCAAAGTGTTGGCACAAATATATAGCACTTTTCTATATGGTTGAAACATGGTGTATATTTAAAGGATATTTGTAACAAACACAGTAAGTATGGAGAATTTAATTTGTTACCGTTCACTGCCAATGAAAGCATCATGCTGAATTTCCAGCAATCTTAAGAGTGACTACAGATGGTGTAGCTGTTTATTTTTTCAATTAAGCCAATTTTGTTTAAAGCTAATTGACTAATTGCATCTAAATTCTATTTTAATATTATTCCATGACTTATTTCAGCTGCTTAAGCTAATGAGAGTATCTTTGTCAGCATAATGTGTAGGCCTATTACAGCTTACAAACAAAATCAGTTCTCCTTTGCAAGCATTTTTTTCTTACTTATGTTGCATAAATACTGAGGTCACTTACAACTGCATTTGGCAGCATGAGGGAGAAGATCTTAGGATCTAATCTCTGTCTTCTAAGATGTTTGCTTTCCTCTTCCCCTCTTGTTAGTAGTTTGCTCTCTCAGGACAGCTGGAACAATAAGACTGAAAAGTATAATATTTGTAGTAGAGAACAAAATATAATGGACAGAATTTAGAGTGAAAAGAGAGGGGTTTGTTTAATTTTTACTCGGAACATTACCCTATGTACTTCAGTGCTTGCCTGAAGGGTCTTGCCTGTAGCAGATACAGCTAAAAAATGACAATAAGGCAGCTCACAGTCCTTGATCCTAAACCTTTACATTCACCTCAGTGGAAATTACAGCAACCTAGGACAGCTCTGAATTAATGATTAGCTTGGCCCCAGTCCCGAAGGAGCCATGTGGGGGGACCTAAAGTGCAGCAGCTCTTGGTTGGCAGGAGCGTGTAAGGGAAAAGATGTAGGAGAGAGCTGTGCAGATAGGCAGTGACCTCTTAGGGTTTGAGGAATCCTTAACAGGGCATTTCTGATTGACCAGGGCTGCATGGATACTATGGTGTTATGTAAGGGACACTAATGTTAGGTTACTTGCTTGATTTAAAAATATAACTACTCCCTGTGGTGTTCTTCCTAATTTTTTCAGTCCTCTAGTTATGTAATTTCCCTTTTGGATGTAGAAAGTGAGTTGTGTTCCCAAGATTATTTGGCTTTTTCTCTGTAGGGACAATAGGCAGAGGGGCTTTTATTATTTATTGCAAAAAGCCTTACTTTGAAGAACAACAGGAGCAGTGAGACCTGGCTGAGATGCAAATAGGCCATGGGGGAAAAACCTCATTTATTGTGGAAACAGGTAATTGTGAAGTAAAGTTCCTTACAAATAAAAAATTCTTATGTTGAAGCATTTGGGCTGTTTTAAACTAAGACATTGGATGCAGAAAGCAATTAAAAAGTAAAAAGACTTTTGCACAATAAGTTTGAGAAAATATTTGGAAAATTCACATTATATAGAAATGCAATAAAATATATTGTGAAGTAACACAATAGATTGTGCCAGTAGCAGATTAGAAAAAAAAAGAGATCCAATCTTAAAAAAAGCTTTCTGTTTTTCTTTAGATATGCAGCATAACCTGATCCTAGAAAAGAATCTGAGTTGTCTTGAAAAGGTATGGTCCTCTTTGTGGGCATTTTTCATTTGGTTTTACTCCATTGGTAATGTGTACTTTTCTAATTCCATTGGGTAACACCTATGGCACTTCAGGAAGCTGAATAGTAATCGTAGTATTGAAGTCTGCTATTAATTACATGTGGTAATGTTTGGGGCTTTCATGACATTGATGTCAGAAAAATCAAACTAATGCTAAACATTTATGACAAGAAATCAGTGATGTTTTATGTGGTTAGAAGCATCTGTCCCATGGTCCCCTCTTCCTAGCTTTCAACCAAGATAATCTTGTTGAGGGCACAGCACCTTACAGTACATCTTACAGTATCTTCACCGGCTGATCCCACTTCTAGAGTTTTACTCCAAATGACATGAGACAAGCTCAGAGCCTATTGTTTAAAGAAGTATACTGAGATATGACTGCTTTACATCCTCCAGAAATCCTGCTGTACGATGGGTACTGGCAGAACTTTCCCAGGTGTTTGATACAGGAGACTTGTGGTCAGAAGTCAGCTTTTCCTGATGCAGTGTGAATATGACTGACTGGTACTCCAAGGATGCCCAAAAAGGCTTGCTGAGTGGCTGAGGCGAGTCAGATAACAAAACAGCACAAAGGCAATCTCACAGGGTGACTTGGGAACTAGAAACTGTTTGCTTAGGTTTACCAAGTTACCTATTCTCATTACAAATACTTTAATGACAGGCAGATTGTGCCCGTGTTCACCACAAGCATTTAAATCATTTTGACCCAGGAAAGGCAAGTCCTTATGTCCTTGGATTAAGTCTTCAGCCAGCTGATTAAAGCCAGATGCTGCAAATGTGTGAGAATTTAAGCACTAGGCCTCAGTAAATATGATGAGATATTCTCGGAAGGAAAAATCCTGCTTTTTTTCCAGAGCTATTTTTCAAACCACATACTTTCATTTAAGGCACTGAAGTCTAAACAATTAATACTGAGCTGTTATCAAGGCTTAGCCCTTTAATTTCCTACCCCATGTAATATGCTCAACTGGAAATGAACCAGGCCCCTGGAAAGCACTGGGTAAGAGCTGTGGCTCCCCATTCATTCAGAAGTTTAAGTTATCAAAAATCAAATCCAGAGGAAAAAGGAATATCTGCTTCTCTGAGCCAGGATATTACTCCTGCTGCATGAGCTTTGCCAATGTGAACTTCCATAGGGCTTTCAGGCACAGGATGAAGTGGTGCATATTTGAACAGTCAAAGAATGCATGTGTGTTTTGCTGGAATTTATGTTCATAGCATAATATGTTTTGATCACATCCTCCTTATTTGTGACTTACAAAAGAGATTAGTTCAGTATTTAATAACAGCGCTGCTTATGTTAAATGATGGGTGTTCATGGCTACTTTGCATCTGGATCAGCTCTTTAGTCCAGTTCACCCTGTGACTACACACATGCTTATGCAAGAATAGCACAAAGAAAAGAGGTCAGAGAAGCAGAAGGAAGGTGCACCCATTAAAAGCTATCCTTTAGCAAGGAGTTGTTCAAGAAATCGGCTTTGGAGTTTTTACAAGAAGTTCTTCTTACCTGGGCTTGCACTTCATTTTCCAGTATTTCCAGTAACAGAAATATAAAACGTGACTATGCAGGAATCCAACATGAGTTAGGTGGCAGAGGTATCTAGTTTCCAAAATCACAATCATAGCTCAGATTATCTGAATTCAAACAAAAATTAAGGCAAAATTAATGTAAATGCCTTGTAATATCCCCATATACTGGATATATGTTACTGCATTTTTGTTCTAGTAGCAGCAAAAATGTTAATCCTCATTATCTTTTTCATCACTATGAATAGTCACCCCCTTGCTAGTTTTCATTTTATTATTTTATTTAAATTAAATCCTCATGTATGGAAATTATTTTTAGAGGTCTAATATCTGCTGTTGAATCAGCGGTAGAGACAAAACAACAGACAAGCTCTGTGGCCTTAAATTTTATGTCAGAAACAGAAGCAGTAAGGTACAACCTAAGATGAGAATGAGAACAATTTTGCTTAGAATTTAATTTAATTATATTAATTTACTCTTTTAGAATTCAAGCAGAATTTTGCTTGTGAGCCTGCAGGTGAGTCCTGGAAAACCTGAGTGTGAGGGCATGACTTCGTGGTCACAGACGACGAATAACTGCGCCTGTCAGAAAGGTAAGGAGAAACTGTACAGCAAAAGGTATCTGTGACACTTAAAAATACAGTACTTAACTATACAGCTGTATATTGTCTTAGATATGCAAAGATATTGTGTGGATGTGATGTAGGACCCCAGAAGTACTGCAAACTACAGCGACCTGGGTTAGAGCCACTTAAAACTGCTTTCAGCACTTTAACCCTAATTAAACAAGAGGCAGATGAAGACAAGGCGCAAGAGTAGAACATTTCATAAAAATACTTCTTGAATATTTCACACAGCATTTTGTATTATAAATGCCTTTTTTGGAACTTTCAAGAGAACTGTTTGAATTCTAATGTGGCTGATAACTTCCTTGGGACTAATGAAGCAAAAATGCTTAATCTTTACCAGGTACCTGCAAAATAACTTTCCATGAGCCTCATTGGCTATGATGGGAAAACTGTACCAGCTAAATATCCATCTTATCAGACACATGCACAATGAAGCAACGAGATCTTTAACTAATCTTTTTATTAGGTGATGTGTCTACAAAGTGTGGTGGTTTCAAGTCCAGAAGCCAAGCCTTTTTTGTGCACTGGTTTATTTACTAATTAGCAGCCACCATGCAGCTGAACAAGCACATTTTTTTCAGACTAGGTAGTAGACAAAATCAATTTTAGGTAGCTCCTGTTCCCCATCCTAGCTCAGGCAGTCTTCTCTGTTTGAAACTACTCTGTAAGTACAGACACACATGAGCATAAATGCTCAAGAGTATATGGTATCCCAAATGAACAGGAACCTAAGTATTCAAAGTTGTTCCTTTTCTGGCACCAAATTTGCCATGTTAATTCAGCCTTCCTAGAAGAGAAATGGGATACAGTGATTCTTCTGTGAAAAAAATGGGATCTTTTATGCATAATTCTGACCTTTCCAACATGTGTTAGGAAACCAAAAGTGCTCTGGGGGGCTGTCAGTGAGTGTAGGGTAAATATATGAAATTTGTGGAAAATAATCTGCAACCAATAAATATGCAAGAGTGATTATCCCACACCTTCCTTTCCTTTTTCTGACTCAAGTAAAACCACTTCTGTTTAGTCACATGGCATTGACATTTTCCCAGTCCAAATTTCATATCAAGGACTTTAAATCTCTGGATAACCCAGACAGATTTAAGACAAAGGCATTAAGTGAGATGAAGCTTTGTCTGTCCATCTTACTTAGATTAAAATCAGCCTAGTGCCAGGAGCCAAAACATTATTTCCAGAAAACCCAATACATGCCAAAGTTTACTGAGGTTTCTTACTCAGGAACCAGCCTTATTTAATGTAAGAATCTCCCCTTCTGCACTTAAAATGAGCTTTGCACCTCACACAATAAATGATTTTTATCATTATGAACAAGTTGTCTTCCTGGAGAACTCGAATGAAGAAGGAGCTCTGAAAATCCTCCACAGGTCAAAAGAGATATGGGTCTTAGGTCTCACTCTCTTACTAGCAAGAAACTCATTGCTATGTTGCCTGGTGAGAAAAGTCAAACCACATTCAGATCTGAAAAAATGCTTTTAGCTCGTTGGCTATATTCCCAGGTACAGCATGCTACTAAAAATTTGCCCTTCACGCAAAAAATAATGGGTAGAAATAATTTAAACTGTCACTGGATCTACTGCTGGTGGTGGTGGCCTTTGAGTTTAAATACTTCAGAAAAAGTTCTGCTGGAAGTTGCTCAACATTTAGCTTTAAAAAATTTTGTGGTCTCTTGGGATAAACTGACCATCAGCTAACTAAAGGAAAAGTAGAGTAAGATAGAGAAAAACTGAAGTTTATGTACTGCTTTTCCCCTTTAAGGCACAAGTGAAAATGGGTTTTATCCTGAACAGCTTTCTTCCCAACTTGAGGAATGTACAAATCTTACTATGTGGAATGAGAAAAATTAAGTTTCCCTTAGGCAATACCAATATAACTTGACCAAACCCAGAGTGACACAGAATGAAATCTTTAACATTACAAGCATAGTAGAAGGATCACATCTCCAAAATTGTCTTTCAATCTATGTGTTGTATTTAGTAAGAAGGCAGAGATATGTTGAGGTAGAAATGGCTTTTTGCTTTCCCCACAAGTTCCTTAAGAGCGCTGAGGCTGAAATTCACTATTACTATTTTTATGTTTTATCCTGCTTTTAGTTTTTTTGTAGATAATGCATACATGTATTAATTTCATTATGCCACAATCATAGAATCCTAGTATCAGACAGTAGTTTGGGTTGGAAAGAACCTTCAGAGGTCTTCTAGTCCAACCCCCCTGCCAAGGGCAGGGACATCTTTCGCTAGAAAAGGTTGCTCAAAGTCCCATCCAGATTTGAACACTGTCAGCGATGGGGCAACCACAAATTGTCTGGGCAACCTTTTCCAGTGTCTCATCACCCTCGTTATAAAATATTTTTTCCTCCCATCCAGCCTTAATCTTCCCTTCTTTTAGTTTAAAACCATCACCCATCATCCTATTGCAACAGGCCCTGCTAAGAAGTCTCTCCATATCTTTCTTAAAGGCTGCTTTTAAGAACTGAAAGGCCACAATAAAGTCTCTCCACAGTCTTCTCTCCTCCAGGCTGAACAAGCCCAACTCTCTCAGCCATTGCTCACAGGAGAGGTGCTTCAGTCTCTGATCATTTTTGTGGCTGTCCTCTGGACCCTCTCCAACAGGTTCATAGATAGGGTCTCACCAGAGCAGAGGGGCAGGATCACCTCCCTTGACCACTGGCCATGCCTTTTTGGATTCAGCCCAGGATACAATTGTCTTCCTGGGCCACAAGGGCACGCCGCTGGATGATATCCAAGCATTCATCTACCAATATCCCCAGGTCCTTCTCCACAGGACTGTTCTCAATCCCTTCATCCCCTATCCTGTACTGACACCAGGCATTGCTGAACCCAGGTCCAGGACCCTGCACTTGTCCCTACTGAATCTCATGTGATTCACATGGGTCCACCTCTCAAGCCAGTCCAAGTCCTTCTGGAACTTGGGACTGTGCTCATGTGTAAACTTCAACAATGACATATACTGAAAATTGGAGAGCAGTCTGAATATGTATATCAAGAGAACTTATGCACAGCATGTAAATATTTTTTTAACAAATTAAAAAAATAAATGCAAAATCTAGGATTATGAAGTTGTTTGGAGCACAGGTAAACATACAAACAGCAAGGTTAAGTATTTTACTCTCTCAATTGCTCCTGAGAGTTTTGCTTTGCAACTTCACCTCTCAGACAAGATAACTCAAGTCATAATCCTATCATTGTCTGTAAATTATGCAAACACCACAGTCACAAAATTCAGGATTAGACTTGCAAAATAAAGTTAGCAGCTTTGCACCAGCAAATGGTAGTGAATGAAACCAAATTAGTGTACCAATTTTTCATAGACAAGAAATTGTATGCTGCTGAAACTGATGTATGTCTCATAGAAAACATTTTAATTTGAGCTCCTAATAATCTGATTTGGGTTGTTCTATTTTTCTTGAGATGTCCAGTAGTTCTTTTCCTTGATATAAGACATGACCCAGTCGTCTACATGACTTGTGTAGAGTGGTTTTGACACTGTCCAGCACAACATCCTTGTCTCTAACCTGGAGAGACACATGTTTGATGGATTGACCATCTGGTGGAGAAAGAATTGGCTAGATGGCCACATGAAAAGAGTTATAGTCAATGGCTCAGTGTTCAATTGGAGACCAGTAATGAGTGGCATCTCTCAGGGGCCCGTTTGATCTTGTTCAACATCTTTGTCGGTGACATGGACAATGGGATTGATGCACCCTCAGCAAGTTTGCAGGTGACAATAAGGCGTGTGGTTCAGTTGATACACTGGAGGGAAGGAACTCCACCCAGAGGGACATTAACACGCTTGTGAAGTGGCCAATGCCAACCTCATGAACTCCAACAAGGCCAAATGAAATGTCCTGCACCTGGGTCGGAGCAATCCCAGGCACAGCTACAGGTTGGATGGAGAAGTGATTCAGAGCAGCCCTGCAGAGAAGGACCTGGGGTACTAGTTGATGAGAAACCGAACATGAATGGCTTCAGTGTGTGCTTGGAGCCTGGTGTCCTGGGTTCGGCAGCAGCAGTCATTTTTCTCCTTCTTAGCAGGTGCAGGGCTGTGTTTTCAACTTTCGGCCTGGGAACAGCGTTGATATCACCAATGTTTATAGTTTAGGCTTAGACTGTTTTGGTCTGACCAAAGACTTTCTGAGTCTCATGCTCTGCCAGGGAGGAGGGGAAGCTGGCAGGAAGCAGAAACAGGATAGCTGACCCAGACTGACCAAGGAGGTATTCCATATCACAGTACATCGTGCCCAGGATGTAAAAACTGGGGGCAGGAACCTGGAAAAGTTCAGTTCACAGCTCGGTCATCGAGTGGTGAGCAGTTGTATCTTCTTTCCTTGTATTTCCCTGGTCATTATTATTATTGGTGGCAGCAGCAGTGGTTTGTGTTACACATTAGTTACTGGACTGTTCTTATCTCAACCTGTGGAAGTTACATTCTTTCGATTCTTCGCCCCATCCCCATCCCCCCTCCTGGAGTGGGGGGGGAAGAAAGAGGAGGGAGTGAGTGAGTGGCCTGCGTGATTTACAGCTTAAACCACGACCCCTGGAAACCAACTGTGCCCTGGGCTGCATCAAAAGGAGTGTGACCAGCAGGTCAAAGGTGATCTTTCCCCCCTGCTCTCATGAGACCCCTCTTGGAGTACCGTGTGCAGTTCTGGTGTCCTCAATATAAAAAGGACTTGGAGCTGTTGGAGCAAGTTCAGAGAAGGTCACAAGGATGATAAGGGGGCTGGAGCACCTCCCATATGGAGATCTCTTAGCAGCCTTCCGGTATCTAAAGGCTGTTGGAGAGGGACACTTCATCAGGGACATTAGTGATAGGACAAGGGGTAATGGGCTCAAACTTAAACCGGAGAGATTTTGGTTGGGTATTGAGAAAAAGTTCTTTACTGTGAGGGGGGTGAGGCACTGGTGCAGGTTTCTCAAAGAACTGGTGAGTGCTCCATCCCTGGCAGTGTTCAAGGCCAGGTTGGATTGGGCTTTGAGCAACCTGCCCTAGTGGAAGGTGTCCCTACCCATGACAATGAGGTTGGAACCACATGATCTTAAGGAGGTTGGGATCTTTTCAACCCCAACCATTCTATGATTCTCTGGTATAGTCAGGAGATGCAGTCCTACGTATTTTGTGGCTCCACTTACTTTTAAGCTATCATTCATAATATGGCCTTTGGGGAATTTGTCCTTCCATACTTCATCTACCTGACTCTGCAGTGGGTAAAGAGAATTTTCTGTCAACTCCAAGTGGGTGGAGGAGGCTTTCAAGGCATGTTATACCCTTTCTAGAGTACAATATAGTTACTACACAGAGCTCCCTTATGCTGAAGGTCTGTGCTGCAATGGATCAGGTTGAGAGGTTGTAAATCTGCTAAACTGAAATTGTCTGGGATTATGTAAATGTCAAGATGGAATCTGTCTCCCAGGCAGTCCAGTGAATATAGATCTTGGTCAATAAATTGTAGGATATGTGATGTGTGTGCTGTTTCCCATTATTTTGTTCTCTCAAGTCAAGCAATCCATGGCGAAAGCCTGTGTTTTTCCATACCAGCCTTGCTTGTCACTGTCTCACAACTTTATTCAGCTGCAAATAATGTGCAAATGAATGGTTCTGCAGACATCAAGAAGTGTAAGATGCTGAGGATGTGTACATAAATGTATTACCTATGTTCAAGAACAGTGTTGAAAACATTTCTAAAAACCTCAATGCAGTCATCAAGCAAACAGGAAGATCATGTTGCACAAAAACTGTGCAATAAATAGGGATGTCTTTGAAACACCAGGGTGACCAGTGATGCTGTAGACTTCAAATGAGAAAGCTTGCATGAGTGACCACCCAAAAACTCAATACAAGGCACTAGACTTCGCTGTTTAAGACCGAAACCTTTCTCTGTTTTATAACATATTCAGGAAGTACCTTAACTCTTCAGATCCTGGTCTCAGAAACTTTCTTCCTCTTCTCCCAACACTTTTAACCACAGGTTAAACACCCACAGACTACTGCAATTTCATCATTTAACATTGTAATCAGCTAATATACATAGGCTACCACCAAAGGGCAATAGGGTTAACTTCTGAAACTGAGTGATCACATGATCACAGACCTCATTTTAAACCCTGCTTGAGCCTTGATTACAGCTTAGGCAACCAGGAAAACTCAAAAGTCAGCATGGGGAATTTAAATATTTTCATTAAAGAATGTCAACAACCTTGCTTAACAACCATATATTGTTCCAAATATTTGTGTGCATTTGTGCATTTGTGCTTCCTTCCAAACAGACCATGGATCATTCAGTAGCTGCTAGAGGTTAGGTATAATTAGTGGCATGTAAAAATGCAGTATTTGCAAAAAGGATTTTAAAAAACTTCAGATACTGTTTCTAGGGAGTTTGTATGAGTTTGCATGACTATGGGAGACAGTGAAGGCTGTATAAGAGCTTTCATTCTAGGTATAAAGAATTTTCAAAACTGAAAATATATATAGAATTATCTTTCTCATGTGTGTGTGTAGAGATACCTATTAATACGTGTGAAAAATAGAGCCCGTTTTTTTACATTTCTTTTTCATGAAATAGTTGGTGTGAACTAGACCTATAAATAGATCCTAAATTAGGTAAGCCCTCGGCTTTGCACAATAGAACAGAATTCCTACAAGCTACTGTAGTGATGAGCTCAGATTGATCAGAGTGTTGTCCCAGATTCTTCTATGATTCTTTGAGAATAAAAATCATCTTGGTTTGTTTTCTCATGGCTTCAGTTTCTGATGATAACATGTCTCTCCATATTCATCCAAATCTCCAAAGGCAATTTCAGTGTGTCTGTAAGGTCAAACAAACCATGTCAGCTGACATCTGTTCCTTTATGGACTCATAATACAGGAATAATCAATAGCCAGCTACACAGAGTCACTCACAGCATTTAGACTTCTAATGGGAGAGTTTGCAAAGATCAAGTCTTTTCCTACTCCAAACAACTAGGATTATACTGTGCTGCCAAGAATACTGAGTAGGCAGTTTCAATGTTGCTATAAGAGGGCCTCATTGATTTGTCAAGTTGTTATTTGTGCTTGGTGGTTAAAAAATTAATAGACGCCTCTAGGTAGTTTTCCTTGAAAATGCTAATCAAATTGAAGCTATTCCCCGCAGAAATACTTTCCAGCCCTTCTGTGATTAGGGAATATGGCTTAACTGCATAATAGGGATTAAGCTTTTAAAATTATTACATGCAGATAACGTAATGTTAGACATTCTAACAGTATTGAAGACAGTTTTTTTTGGTTTAGGGTTGTTTTTTCTTAAAGTGGCAGAAAGATTGGAACAATGTTTTAGCATAGGACAACAGAATGTTGTAGGCCAATTAAGTGAAATTTATCATAGGCAATGTAAATAGCAAAGCTGTTGAGGGATTCATCTAATAAAGAATTAAAGGTGAAGAATGTAACTAAACTAAAACAAGTATTTTTTTGACAGAGAAACAATTCTCTAAAGATACAGGAAATAAGGTTAGTTAAGGTAACTGCGTAGATACAATAAACTTAAGAATTTAAATGTGATAATACCACAACTAAGAATTTTGCGCATTTGATGAAGAGCCAGGTAAGTTACAGATCTTAGAAAGGAATTGTCAATAACAAACAATAATCAAAGTTGAACATTGCAAATGGATTTTCACAGATATGGGAAGTCTATGCTAGAAAATGGTTTTGTCATAGTTCAGGAAAAAAAACAAACTAAAAATAGTTTTAATTCCTCCTTAGAAAATCTGCATTAGAAATTGCAGCACCTTAAGAGGATAAAATAACCTCCTCTGTCTCACAAAACTCTGGGTGCTAGGTAAGCTAAATTTGGTCCAAGCAAATTCAAAGAGAAAATAAGACATGCACACTCTTATAGGAGCAGATGATAAATCATTAGAGCAGCCAGTGAAGAATAAGGCTAATTTTTCAACCGAAAATAACTTCTGCTTTACATGAATATACAAGTTACTCAACTCAGCACAGAAGTGTGTTAAATATTCATTACTTTCATTACTTGTGATTTACAGAAAGCCAGCTTAATGGTTCTGATGGTCCTTTTGCTTCATAATCCATAACTGTAGTCATCTATTTTCTTTCTTACAGAGGCAGCCTTTCTTTTTTTTTTTTTTTTTTTTTTTTGGTTTTCATACTGTTTAAATGCTTATTTTATTTTACATCTTCTGTTCTTTAGACTGGAAGTTAAGCTCTTGGAAGACATCAGTTAGCAGCAGAAACACTTCAGAAGTATCCTTACAATATCTGAAGGGGGCGTACAAGGCTGCCATGGAGGGACTCTTCACCAGGAACTTAGAGATAGGACAAGGAGTAATGGGTTCAAACTTAAACAGGAGATATTAAGAAAAAGTTCTTCACTGTGAGGGTGGTGAGGCACTGGAACTGGTTGTCCAGAGAAGCTGTGAATGCCCCAGGCAGTGTTTAAGGCCAGGTTGGCTGGGGCTTTGAGCAACCTCATCTAGCAGGAGTTGTCCCTGCCCATAGCAGGGGGTTTGGAACCAGATAATCTTAAAGTCTTTTCCAACCCAAACCCAGATTTCTAGGGCTTTTTCTTCTTTTGCAAAATGGGGAGAGAGAGGACCTTTCATTTGGAGACTCAAGGTCACACAGTGCAGAAGAAGGACAATATAATGGAATCTGTTTCATTCAGTGGCAAAAAGACCTTCATAATTGTCATTCGTTTACTTACAAAAATGAAGTATTGACCGTATTTTCTAACCTCAGTTCAACTTAATTGTTGATGGTACTTCATGTAATTTGTGATTATCTCTCTGCTTTTAGAAAAATAAAAAGTTGTGACAACAAAAATAAAAAAAAACCAAACCCAAAAACCAAACCAAAAATCAAACCCAACACATTAATTGGAACAGCTGCTGCTTTAGTTCTAGAAAAAGAAAGCATGAGCAAAGCAACTACAAAGTGTATTTTACTTGTAGAGCCTCTGATCTGTTATGATCAGTTGCACTATGATAATGAACACCTCCTGTACCTTTGCTGTTCATAGAACTTGCAAGGAAGTGTTGAGAAAGTTGAGAAATGTGGAAAAACATATGCATCCATATCTGACTTTCTTGTAAAGAGATCCATTGTGACAGATTGTGTCCATAATAATATTTATGTTAGCGGGGAGCAATCCAGGATCAAAGCCCCTGAAGAACTTCTGCATAAAACTATTGCAAAAACATTACGACCCTTTGTAAAAGTATTTTCTCAAAGCTTGCCAAATAAAGCTACATGCATATATTAGAACTTCTTCCAACATAATTTCCCTTTCTTCTATTTTTTCATTACCATTATTAATGCATAAATAATATAACAGTAGCAGAATTTATGTCCTCTTGTAAGAGAAGTATTCATATGGACATATTCACTAATTAAGAAATATCCTGACATTAGAGTTGACAGTGATGATGTGAACAGCATACAGACAGGTCTGAAAAACATGTCATGAAGCAATATTAACCTCAGTCCAGTATCATGAAGCACGCTAAACTCATTTAATGAAGACTTCATAAAGATGGTGTCAGGGTCAACACTGGTTCTTCTGCAGCCCCCTGAAGCCTAAAGAAAAGCAGAAACCTAGCAGTTAGTTTAGTCTAAATGCAACTTTTGCCATAACCACTGGAATGGGGACCCCTTTTCTTTACTAATTCACGGAAATAATTGTCCACTGACCTCAGCATTATTTATTTTTCAAAAGACTGAAATAATAATAGCCTAATCTCACTAACCCATGGGTTTTGAATAGCTAAACAAGACATTTGGATGACAGGTTTTTAATATTTTAAGAATTTCCATTTCGTTTGTTATTTCATGCATTTCATTTACTATGAGTACTGAAAGTTTTTCTTTATATATAAGTACTAGTAGCATGAAATAGAAACCAGTCAGATTAGGGGTTGCTTGGAATGGAATTAACTTCTTTGCATACTGTGTTTTCAGACCAGACCGACACTGAAGCACTCCAGAGCATCTTTTCTTCATTGGCTGGAGACAGAAAGCTGAAAAAAATATGTTTTTCTTTGAGGTGCAAACCACCTAGGTCATTCTGAACCACAAATACTAAATGTTTTGTTTTACAGTCACCCTCCACAAGAAGCATATTTTAACTGGCCTAGCACAAGATAACCTTAAGTAAAGAACAACTTAGAAAACATGATATTTGCTTTATCGGTTTCCATATGATAAGGTTGATAGGTGTTTTCCTGATGCTTATACCTCTTACCCTGATATTTCTCAAGCTTAGCTATTGAAAATATACATGCCTAAGGAAAAAAATAAAAGATGTTAGCCTGAGCTGCAGTTTCCCACTGTTGAGTCCAGAGCCCTTGAATTACCTCTTTTATGTCCACACACCAGTTGTGTTTTTTGGGCTATCATCCACCAGAAAAAAATAGAGCACTCACAGAAATATCAAAGTAGACAAAGCAGAATATTATGTCCAGCAGCAAGCTGATCAGACCTCAGCATGCAGCTAAAATCTGTATAAATCAATTCTGTGAAAAGCTTTTCTTATCTGTCCTTCCCTAAACAGAAATCTGGCTGGTTTAGTGCCTGAAAAATATTTTCTGTTCCTGGCAATATGCGATGGATTGCAATGTCGTTTTCTCCAGACATACTCTGATGAACAGTGAATAATGTTCTTCCTTTAGAAAAGAGGTCTTCAAAAAAAACCCCATGCTCTTACACTATCAGTGTATTAGGTGCCATTGGAGCCTGAAGCATCTGATAAATTAATTTCCAGTTATTTTCTTCCAAGGACTCCTGCTACCATTCTATAAGGAGTACAATATTGTAATTGGTTGATCATATTGGAAATCTAAGACTGAAGTCCTCACTGTGATTGAAGTTTAGGAAAAATCAACAATAATGTTTCAGAAACTAACAAAAACTAAGACAATGTGAAAAGATGTTACTAAAATGAAATTTATTCTAGATATCTGCTAAAATGTAAATTAATTTAGACTTTTTCAGGGTCAACCTGTGAATTGGAACTGGGAAGTTGGAACTTAACAACTGCTTAGGAATGGCGAGTATTTATTTTTCATGTAGAACACCACAAAATTGGTCCAAAAGTATGAGCTCAGTAATCCAGTGTATAATTATGTTTGAAATTCATGCATTCATTCTAATAAACATAAATAAAAAGTTTTCCACCTCCACCACCATCAGTACTCCACTACTGCGCTCATCACACAGAGGTTTTGATGTACACACTGTTACTCCAACCACTTATACAAGTAACAGATTTCTTCTGTAACTTAAAACGGAGATTTCAAAGGTAAAACCTCCTTTTTAGTTTCTTTATTACTTCACCTTTGGAACATTTTTCTAATGCCCAGGGAAATCAGGAACTCCATAAAGGAGCCTTTGAACAGGAAAGGATCCCATGTTGACAAACAAGAGAAATGGAGAAAAATGTGTGCTTTGAAATCACATTTCTCAGTGGACCTGGGAAGCTTGACCCAGAGAGGTGCCTCTATCTGTTCGGGACTTCCAGCCTACAGCTGTGTGCTAAAGCTGTAACCTTGAACCATTCTTTTGAAGAACAGAGCAAATCGGCTTTCTTTTATAATCCTAATAAAGGATGCTGCCTGCCTTTCAACACTACAACCAAATGGAGAGAGGAATTACTTGGAGAGGAAAAGATCTGTGTCAGTCAACCACAGGGAGGCTAAACCCAAAGCTCTGATCTGGTGGAAGAGTGCCCTAAACCTAAGTGAGTACTCCTCTTAAAATTGTGCTATCCTGAAAAAAGGATAATTTGAAATTCACAGGAACAGAAAGGGCAAAAGAAAAGAAACTGTGCTCTTTCTGCATCATGAAGGTTAGTGCATTCAGCTGCAAGACATGTGTTGCATTCCTATAAGATATTAAAGCATACAGTAGAAAGATCATCAAGCATATTCCTTAAAAAAAAAAAAAAAAAAAAAAAAAACCAACAAAAACAACAACAAAAAAGGAACAAAAAAAAAAAACCAAACCAACACAACTCTATGTTTTGAAAGCAGCAGTTTTATTTTTACAATGCTAAAAATTCCATGTGTCACTTTTGGTTTTAAAACTATGCATTTGGGGTTGAAGGTGGGTTTAGTTACATTATAATTCAGGAAGGAAATAATACAATATAATAGTTGAGGTAACAGAATGAAAATGCAAAGAAGCCTGGACAATTATGGGTTTAGATTCAGATTTTACCTTTTCACTACTTCAGGGCAAGAATTGGTGTCAGTTGAACCTATTATTTATTTATCAGCTATCAGTAGAGATTAAATCAAGTATCTGGAGAAGGGAAGTTATACATCTTACCAACTTGATTGACAGTCACTGCCTGTGCATTGGTGGTTTTGGTAGGTTGCAAATTCTGTGCAATAGACAAACCATACAAAATCCACTGTTCTTTGGTTTACATCAGTAAGCGGCTAAGCAGTCAATGTGTTTTCTTGCTACAAGCAGGTGTGATTCAATAGCAGGAAGGAAATTTAAAGTGAAAACACGGTGGGGGGGAAAGGACATCTGTTACTTCTGAAATTTAAAACTTACCAGTGTTTTATTTTTGGCAGATATCTTTGGAACCAGGCAAGCTAGCTTGTGGTAGAAGACTACAAGCTTGACTGGGTTTTTGTTGAATCTTATAGAAGAGGCAAAATCCTAGTTCTACCTCTACTGATGTTCATGTCATGACTTGCTTGGCGCAGAATGTGCAAGACTCAATCAAAAAAGCAGAGAAGTGATGACCAACAGCTACCAAGAAGAAGAAAAATGACTGCTACTGTTGAAGCCATGACAGTATCTTCAATTATTATTGAGATATAATTGCTGGAAAAAAAGAAAAATGCAGCTCAGGGAACTTTTGTTTTGAAGAGATTCATAGTGTGGGCTTCAGAATAGTAATCCTCCATGTCTCATGTATCATGTATTAGTTGTATGTGTTTTCCTCACATTAAAAATGTAATCCTAAAGGCAAGTTATTTTTTCATCTAGCCTGTCATCAGCCAGAGAGGTGTACTCCTCCAGAGGTAAGACTTTCTTCTGTAAATATGTAGCACCACCCACTGTTCCTATGTGAGGATGAGAAGGTTTGTTAACAAAATTTATCTCAGGATTTTGAAAGTGTACATACATGATTCAGTGTCCAGTGCTTCACTTGGTTAGAACAGTTACAGTCTCCTTTTCAACTGAAATGTTGGCTCTGCTTTTCCTCACCCGTCAGTATTGTTATGGTGCAAATGAATCAACCTGGTAAGATGCAATAAACACATAGGAAAATATAAAGTAGATTTATGTCTAGATCCAATAAGTTATTACGTGGGTATATTTTTATTTTTAATTGGGTGCATGACTTTGTCAGGTAAGGATACCCCTCGTCATTGCTGTTATTTAATTTAGCCTCAGGCATTTTGTCTGGATGAAAAATGTTCATTTACAAATGGTTTTCAGAGGACTCATGGGATTTGCATGTAAAAAAGGAAAGCCTTTTTTTCTCTGGCTAACAAGCATGACTAGACATTTTGGAATGAGATTAATTAACATGTGTCCCTGAATTACCTGGTAATGCTTAGCAGGAAAAAAAGAAATCTGATCTATTTTTTTAAACTGTGAAAACCCAAACTTCATAAAAATGACACCTCCCTAGGCCCCCAAACCCTATATTTTAAAACCTACTCCTTTATACTTAATATTGGTACTTCATCAAATTAAATTATTATTAAGACATAATTTTGCTACCATTTAAAATAAAACTTATTTTAAATATCTATTTCAGATACCAGTAGAAATGGAGAACATATTGAAATTAAGAGACAGATAATCACTTAAAAATATATTCATAAGATTCAGTTATGTAGTAATGCTGGTATTCTCCCATTAAGCTACTGTACTCACTCCAAATATGCATATATTTTTCTTCAGTGTTATGCAGAATGGAAAATATACATATGCTTTCAGCAATGCAAAATAAAAGCAGAAAATAGTATGAGAATGGGACTTGCTGTATCTTAATGCAAACCCTTTTCTTTTTTTTAAGGAAATCATTCTATTTCCATAGGTTTTTGAACAGGTCAGTTTTAAAAAGGACATTTTTGAAAGATAAGTAATGATTAATTAGTAAAGAATATCTAATTTAGTCCTTTGCTAATATTGTCTTCATCTTCACAGCTTTTTATGGTTGCATTTCTTCACCCATCCATGCTGTAGACATGTATTAGTTTCTTGTAACCCATGTTTAACATCTCTAGAAAATCTAGACTTTACACCATATTGTAAAATTTATGCTGAATGATGCTCTGACTCTTACCTGCATATCCACCTTTTTAGGTTTTGGCACCAAGAGGACCAGACATTTAAACATCAATGTCCAGCTGGAGACCAGTAACGAGTGGTGTGCCTCAGGGATTGGTGTTGGGACCGGTCTTGTTCAATATCTTTGTTGGTGACATGGACAGTGGAATTGAATGCGCCCTCAGCAAGTTTGCCGATGACACCAAACTGGGTGGTTCGGTTGATATGCTGGAGGGAAGGAATGGCATCCAAAGGGACCTTGACATGCTTGTGAGGTGGGCTGATGGCAACCTGATGAAGTTTAACCATGACAAGTGCAAGGTCCTATGCCTGGGTTGGAGCAATCCCAGGCACAGCTCCAGGTTGGGCAGAGGAGATTCAGAGCAGTCCTGCGGAGAAGGACTTGGGGGTGTTGGTCAATTTAAAAACACACATGAGCAAGGTTCACTGTGCGCTCACAGCCCAGAAAGCCAACTGTATGCTGGGCTGCACCAAAAGGAGTGTGACCAGCAGGTCGTGGGAGGTGATCCTGCCCCTCTACTCTGCTCTCGTGAGACCTCACTTGGAGTATTGTGTGCAGTTCTGGTGCCCTCAACAAAAAAAGGACATGTAAGTGTTGGAAGAAGTCCAGAGCAGGGCCGTGAGGATGATCAGGGGACTGGAGCACCTCCCATATGAAGACAGGCTGAGAAAGTTGGGGCCTGTTCAGGCTGGAGAAGAGAAGGCTGCGTGGAGACCCCATAGGAGCCTTTCAGTATCTGAAGGGGGCCTATGGGAATGCTGGGGAGGGACTCTTCATGAGGGACTGTAGTGATAGGACAAGGTGTAATGGGTTCAAACTTCAACAGGAGAAGTTTGGATTGGATATGAGGAAGAAATTCTTTTCTGTTAGAGTGGTGAGGCACTGGAATGGGTTGCCCAGGGAAGTTGTGAATGCTCCATTGCTGGTGGTGTTCAAGGCCAGCTTGGAGAGAGCCTTGGTGGCATGGTTTAATGTGAGGTGTCCCTGCCCCTGGCAGGGGGCTTGGAACTAGATGATCTTGAGGTCCTTTCCAACCCAAACTATTCTATGATTCTATGATTCTATTATACATTAAATCAAAATCAGATTTTAAACCATTAAAAAAAGTTCTTTAAATTTGTATCAATAACTTTTTAGAAAAAAAAAATTGCTCCTCTGTTTCAGTTAACTTCTAATACAAGAAGTATTTCTGAGAATTTTGCTCAAATAATTTGTGACAGCTCTAGCAGGAAGATTCACAGCTATCATCTCTATTGTAGGAACAATAGAAACACATTTCTATCCTCTCACTTTTGTTCTATTGTTCTTCTGTCAGAGCTATTTAATCTATGTTACTTGCAGCTGACAGTTCAACAGAAAAAAAAAGGGGAAAAAAGGAAAAAAGCTTGGGTAACTGAAGTTTCTTAGGAACACAGAAAAAGACTGTGAAGTATAACTACAGTGTTAGTCCAGTGACTGTGGCTCTTGGTCAGAACATATGTGCGGCAAAATCATATTTCTCAGAAATTCAAATGAACAAGGAGTAAGGTCAAATATTTAATGAGTGAGATAACTGGAAACAGTACAGGTAGAGAGAAATACTAGCGGAACTATTAAATACTAAAGAGTTGCAGTCATGAAATGGGCTAATATGATTCTACAACATTTTAGAAATATGCTCTGCTCTGTGATTTTCATTTTTTGACACCAAGAAGCAATAGTCTAATAAGGGATGTAACTATAAATACAACAGCACTATTATTACTGGGGAGGATAAAGAGTTATTAAACTTAAAAAGCAATACTGGCACAATTACAAAAGGTTATAAACTTGAGCTGAATGTACCTAGTTTGAGAATTTGAACAGGTTTTCTAAATATCAGCACAGTGGAACTGCTTTTTAGTGCAAGCACTGGAAACACAAGCCCTAGCTAGTTTCACGAGGAACTCTAAGAAACATTTTCCTGGGATTATACACTGCAACTGCCTACCATGAAATAGGATTGGACTTGATGTTTTAAGGGACACTCTGCATACTCGAGTCTTAATTCCAAGAGAAATAATGCAGATACTGGCTGCTGTCCTGGGCTCTAAACCATGACAGCTTTTACTCGGTGAGAAGCCCAGAACATTAGAAAGGCAAATTCTGTCTTCTATTTTACTCCATTCTTTTCTAGATAAGTTCTGGAAGATGGTAAAGCTATGCCTTCATTATTAATTTTTCAGGTCAGTTCTTACAATCAAGACCTCTGAAATCCTATAATCCTTTCTGAGTGCTAGGATACTATTACCAGTGCCTGTTCTGCCATGAGTCAGCAGTGTGCCCTTGTGGTGACAGAGGCTATCCACATATGGGGATCTTTACAAAAATGATGTCGTCAGGTAAGTTCTAGAAGCTGGAGGGAAGAACTCCTTGCATCCTTTCACGAGCTGGTAGGAAATTGCAAGGAAGGCAGAGGCAAACTCATCTCAGGGGTGAACAGCAAAAAGACAATAAGCAGGCAGAGATCACAAGCTGCATCAAAGACAACTCAGCTTCAAGAGAAGAAAGACTTTCACAGTGGTTTGATTAAGCATTGCAACAAGTTTCTCAGAAGCTTCTGGAATCTCCATCCTTTGAGATTTTCAAAACTAAGCTGAACAAGGCCGCAATCAACATTGTCTAATTTTGGAATTATCTCTTCTTTAAGTAGGAGTTAGATCTTTCAGACTACATTTTTCTGATTCTCCCTGAGAATTGTTCTCTAGTTGGTTTCAACTGTTTTTACAAATACAGGTGTGCACCAATTTTCAGGTGGCTAACTTAAAACATGAAAAGGTATTTGCAGATACTCATTTAAAATGCCACCTTTGCAAAGCTTGCTTTCTACCCATTAGGTCTAGTAATTTTCTGTCCTCTGAGTAAACATCTTTTTTCAGATAATTCAGCTGAGAAGCATACATTAGAAGAACTTTGTGGCTGAATTTGCTAAGATTACACAAAATAAGCTTCTTGATGGCTTTAAAATTTGTTTATCCTCTTAGATGGTGTTCAAAGTTCTTTTAAAAGTTATAAGATTGCTCAGTTTCTACATTACTAGTAGGACATAAGGCAGCTGACAAAATACTTTAAAAGCTAATCTCTTACAAGTCTTTTTTTGTTCATTCATTTCAGTGCTATATATTCTGATAACCCCTCCAAGAATCCTAATTTTTAACAAAAAGAAACCTAGCTGGGTTATGGAGAAAGGTTATGTCACTGACAACTACTTTTCTAGGAGCACCTTGCTAAAAACCTTCTGTAAAACTTCAGGAAAGTCAGTGTTGTTCTTTTGCCTCCATTCCTCTTACATATTGGCAAGACCATTTTTAGAAGTTACTCTTGCATCTCATAATGATACTTCTTAAAACTCATTGTTTTGGGGTTGAAGTTCAAGATTGCACAAAATGTTAGATAGTAATAATAAAGTGTGAAAAAGAAGCATCTCCAGATTCTCCAAGGTGTTGTCACTATGTGTTATTACTGAGTACTATACTACTGAGTACTAGAATATGCACTGTTAATGTTATAATGGCTTATATCTTTTCTCTAGAAAAAAATTTACAGTCTATTGATGTCAATCACCCACTAGCTTTTGTGGAAGTCAAAATCAGATTTTTGACTGTGGTGAGTGCCATATTCTAGTGATTTCACATTATTTTATTTGCATACCTTGAATATAAACAAACTACTTGGAATTGCCTTAAAATGGCTTAAGGATTGCTTTTATCTTCCTAATCACTTCAGGGCACACCTAGCAAGTGGATACATCCTGAGATGTATTCTCTGCTACTTAACTTACTAAATGAAATGTCCTTGAAAGTAAAATCACTCTATCCACTAAAAAGCATCCAGTGCACTAGGTCCATGACCTTCTCAAACCTGGCTTCTTCTCAATTTCAACAAAGATACGAAGATGAAAAATTTAATATGCAACCAGCATGTCTCCAAAACTAGCAAAAATCCAAGAAACATGTATGTACTTATCCCTCCTTCAGAAGGGAGAACAATTCACTCACCACATAAAGTGCATCTTCATCAGCAGAAATCATTGTAAAGAAGTATCCTCGCCACCTACTCAGGCTTACAATCCATGTCATTTAGCCTGAAGTTGTCCAGTTTGACATTGTTCTTACTTTGTAAGTATGAAATTTTGGATGTGCTTAAAGAAATGAAATTAAGGAAGACATTATCAAATTATACTGAATGCTACTGAGGGTATCTCAATACAATCAAAGAAAATTGAAGGCACTTTCGGTCTGCACTTTCTGAATGACAGGACTGGTAATGGAATCTAAAGGAGTAAACAGATTAAAGTATTAGAAATGGGATGATATAATTTTCTGAACTCAGTAGCCTGGTCCTGCTTGCACTACCCAGGTGAATCTCTGCTGAGCCTTCATTCAGTTCACTTAAGAGTTTTCCAGATACAGATCTCAGCTCAGACTCCTACACCTGGCTTAGATGTTTAAATGCACTTTAATGCAAAAAGACACTTCAGACTGTTTGCAAAATGGTAAAAAATGAAGCACCTCACTATCATAATGATGGAGCAAATTCTGGTAAATTAATTTGAAGCCAAATGATCTAAATATGCACAAAACTGTGGTTTATGTTGCTTTTCAGTTTTGGTTTTCCAGGCTCAAAAATAAATAAAAAAAATAGTAGCATGGTGCTTGTATATTAACAGCTATAATGCGCTTCGAGTAATGCCATAGAACACACAGAATGAAAAAAAAAAAGAAGGTTGTAAAAAACCTTTAAAATAATCCAACTATAAACTTACCACTGCCAAGTCTACCACTAAACTATCTTACTAAGTACTACATCTACACACTTGTTAAATACCTCCATGGATGGTGACACAACCACTTCCCTGGTAAGCCTGTTCCAATGCTTGACAGCCCTTTCAGGGAAGAAATGTTTCCTACTATCCAAGCTAAGCTAAACAGTCCCTGGTCATTTCCCCTAGTCCTAGCGCTTGTCACCTGGGAAAAGGGACTGACCCCCCACCTCACTACAACCTCCTTTCAGGTAGCTGTAGAGAGCAATACAGTTCCACCTGAGTCCTTTCTCCTGCAGACTACACCTTCTAGGTCCCTGAGCTGTTCCTCATCACACTTGTGCTCCAGACCCTTCACCAGCTCCGTTGCCCTTCTCTGGACCCACTCCAGCACACCAATGTCTCTCTTGCAGAGAGGGACCCAGAACGGAACACAGGATTTGAGGTGCAGCCTCACCAGTGCGCAGTACAGGGGGATGATCACTGCCCTGGCCCTGCTGGCCACACTATTGCTGATACAGGCCAGGACACTGTTGGCCTTCTTGGTGGCCAGGACACTGTTTGCCTTCTTGGTTGCCTGGGCACAAGCTGGATCATGTTCAGCTCTGTCAATCAGCACCCCAAGTCCTTTTCCATGAGCAGCTTTCCAGCCACTCTGCCCCAGGCCTGTAGAAATGTGGGGACTCAGGTATAAGACCTGGCACTTTGTTTTGTTGAGCCTCATATAAATGGCCTTAGCCCATTGATCCAGCCTTCTCAGGTCCCTCTGTAGAGCTTTGCTACCTTCAAGCAGATCAACACTTCTGCCCAATTTGGTGTTGTCTGTAAACTTTCTGAGGGTGCACTTGATCCCCTGATCCAGATCATTGCTGAAGATGTTAAGCAGAACTGGCCCCAAACCTGAGCCTTATGGAACACCACTTGTGACTGGCCACCAAGTGGATTTAACTCCATTCACCAGATCTCTTTGGGTCCGGCTACTCAGACAGGTTTTTACCAGTGAAATATATGCTAGTCCAAGCCATGAGCAGCCAGTTTCTCTAGAAGAATGCTGTGGGAAATGGTGCCAAGGGGTTCCTATAGAAGGAAATCAAGTTAGTCAAGCAAGACCTGCCTTTCATAAACCCATGCTGACTGGGACTCTTCACCTGGTTGGCCTGTACATGCCACATGATGGCACTCAAATTGATCTGCTCCATGACCTCCTTTGGCACCAAGGTCAGACTGACAGGTCTGTTGTACTTCTGTAGATCCTCCTTCTTGTAGATGGGCACCACATTTGCTAATCTCCAGTCAACTGGGACCCCCCTTATTAGCCAGGACTGCTGATAAATATTTTAAAGTGGCTTCATAACTACTTTTGTCTGCTCGTTCTATACCCTTGGGTGGGTCCCATCTGGCCCCATAGAACTGTATGTGTCTAATAGCTTTTGGGCTTCATTCTGCTTCCCATCACTGTCTTCGAGCTTGTGGAGCTGAACAACTGGAGAAAACTTGTTAACTATAGTTTTCCAACTGTGCAATTGCTTCCAGCTCCTCCTGCTTGTTGCCCATGCTGTGTGCATCTTTGTAGATATACTTCAGTTCTGTTTCTGATTCTGATTCTGACACCTTTTGGGGAAGAGGATGCCTAATTCCTATGCGCCTGTTCTCAGCTGTTTCCATAGTTTCTAACTCATAAACAACCCTTGCAACTTTGTTGTCATATAGACCTCAATCCACTACTGCCACTTCAGCTTACCCTGGGCAATTAATCACAGAGGAAATACTGTAACTGAACATCTATTATCAAGTAAATTAAGAAACAAACAAACAAAAAAAAAAACAAACACCCCGCAACCCCAACAAACAAACAAAACCAAAACAACCCAACCAAACCCAAGAAAATGGCATTGATAAAAACCTGTGCATGTTATTCCCTGAATAATCTTTGTAAAAATTATTCCACCAATTCAAGGTTTTTCACAAGCATGCTAAATGACTTGGTGTCTGTACTGGACTCTCTGATCAATTCCAAGTCAGTGCCTCTCTTTACTCCCAATGCTTCATGAGCAAGGGCTGTGCTCTGAGGAACATGAACTCTCATGTTATCATAGAATCATAGAATCACAGAATACTTAGGGTTGGAAAGGACCTTAAGATCATCTAGTTCCAAGCCCCCTGCCAGGGGCAGGTTCATCTCACATTAAACCATGTCACCCAAGGCTCTGTCCAACCTGGCCTTAAACACCACCAGGAATGGAGCATTCACAGCTTCCCTGGGCAACCCATTCCAGTGCCTCACCACCCTTACTGTAAAGAACTTCCTCTTTATATCCAATCCAAATTTCCCCTGTTTAAGTTCTAACACATGATGTGGATATAAGACACTCATTCTGATTTGGATTCCTAATAAGACTTTATATCTTGACAGTTCTGGTGGGCATCCAGGTTGTCCAGACCCTTCATCTGTACATTGCATTTATGTCTTCAGCATCAAGGTATTCCTCTCTCCTCCACAAACTAGCATGTCAAATTTCTGATGCCATCATTTGCAAAGCACCCGATTTCCATTGCAGGTATTCACTGATCTTTGTGTTGCAGACTTTTTTTGCAATATTAACTTTTCTGGGTTTAGTTCCTAAATTTCCAAATTAGGAAGCCTGTTATTCCATGTGGAAAATACCTTGACTAAAACAGCAGACAGTTATTTTACAGATCTGTCATGGTTGTCTTGTCATTCAAAAAACAACAACTTAGTATTTTACAGCACTCAAGATTCATTCACCATGAAAATCAAATCTGCTAACAAACACTCAAGTTTTAACTCAAGAATGAACCAAGAATGAATTCCTGCTTTGCAAAGATTGTATCTGTGTCCCTCGTGGCCAATCACAATTCAATATTCTTAGGAGGTACTCTAATTTTCCATTTGGCTACTCAAGAACATCTAGGTTAACCTGCTCAGATTTTGACAGCTCAGTATGCAATGTCACATCAACTCATTTATTGATTCTTCTAGCCTATTTTGTAAGTCATATTGCAGGATTGTTAAGGGCAAACAGAAAACACACCTAATAGGTCAAGCTTCAAATTTACTGCTTGTATAAATGAAATCTTAACGATATATTTAGCAAAATATTGTTAATGAAGACCTACTTTTTATGGAAAAATAAATTAAAACAAGAAAAACACTGTTGCAGAAAATAAATTACAAAATAATACAATTAAAATTAATATACATAATACATATAACTGCTTCCTGGAGTCTGTGCCTGTCAGTGCATGTCCTTTCATTGCCTTTTAGCTTCCTAATGTTGATAGTGTACATTTGGTGGTGACGAAGTGTACAAGTGGTCATCACCACCCTGTGTTTGCCTGGGAAGCATGTGCTGTTGATATTGATGATCTCCTCTTCCTCAGCCTATGACCTGCCTGGGGGAGTCAGGAAGTGTTAACTTCTCTTTGATGACATGTTATATATATATGTTATATATACATTATATATAACATGATGACATGTTATATATACCTGAATAGAATTGTAGAATCGTAGAATCATGGAATGGTCATGGTTAGAAAGGATCTTAAGATCATTTAGTTCCAACCGCCCTCCCATGGGCAGGGACACCTCATATTAAACCATGTCACCCAAGGCTCTGTCCAACCTGGCCTTGAACACCACCAGCGATGGAGCATTCACACCTTCCCAGAGCAACCCATTCCAGTGCCACACCACCCTCACAGTAAAGAACTTCCTCCTCATACCCAATCTAAACTTCCCCTGTTGAAGTTTGAATCCATTACCCCTTGTCCTATCACTACAGTCCCTCATGAAGAGTCCCTCCCCAGCATTCCCATAGGCCCCCTTCAGACACTGAAAGGCTCCTATGAGATCTCCATGCAGCCTTCTCTTCTCCAAGCTCAACAGCCCCAACTTTCTCATCCTATCTTTATACAGGAGGTGCTCCAGTCCCCTGATCATCCTCATGGCCCTGCTCTGGACTTGTTCCAACAGTTCCATGTCCTTTTTTTGTTGAGGACACCAGAACTGCACACAATACTCCAAGTGAGGTCTCACAAGAGCAGAGAAGAGGGGCAGGATCACCTCCCACGACCTGCTGGTCACGCTTCTTTTGATATGGTTGTCTTTCTGGGCTGTGAGCGCACACTACGAGGCCATGTTCAATTTCTTATCAACCAACATCCCCCAGGTCCTTCTCTGCAATACAGAGTAGAATTCTTCTTCTCCTATAAAGTAGAATCACACCTTGCTTACATGACCAGAATAGGATGCCACTTGAAAAATACATCCTGGACATGATGTGCTGTGGTATGGAATAACCTCTTTGGTCAGTTTGGGTCAGGTGTCTTGTCCCTGCCTCGCCCGACTTCCCCTCCTCCCTGGCAGAGCATGAGACTCACAAAGTCCTTGATCAAACCAAAACGTTACCAAGCAGTAACTGAAAACACTGGTGTTATCAACACTGTTCCCAGGCCCAAAATCAAAAGCACAGCGCTGCACCAGCTACGAAGAAGGAGAAAAATGACTGCTACTGCTGAACCCAGGACAGTATCCACCCCTTATTCCATACCATTCACATCATGCTCATATCCCACATTTTCAATATACCATCACATGTATATGTATGGATCCACACACGCACAGAAAGGGAGGGAGATCATCCCTCAGTGCATGGACCAATTCCTACAAAGCTGCTGAGTCCATCCAGACCAAGATATTGGGCTCCATCTTTTGTAACAGCCTTTCAGAGCAGGAGAGGCTGTGCTCAGTGCTCACATTCATGAATAATCTGGGCAATAGCGTCCATTGCTAAGTCCACCCCTCGATCATGAGTCCATCTGTATGCTGCATCTCTGCCCTGATGGCCTGAAGTGTCATGGGCCCACCAGGATCAAAATAATTCACCCTCCCCTCCAGCAGTTTTTGCAGTTTGTCATTGTGGACTCCATACAGCTCTTTCCATCTCCAATGCTTCCAAAGCACTGGAGGGGTCCAGTGGACTAGATACTGGCCCATACTGTCCCACACACTCTGCCACTCATGACTGTCCGGCCTCAGGGAAAATCTCTTGCTCCTCCTACATCATCTTTTAACCCCAGACAAAGCCCACACCCCACTCTGCTTAACTCTCAGGACCAGACAAAATGGTTGTGGGTAAAACACACTCTGTATGAGTGCCAACATGCTGATCCCCATCACAATCAGCAGGCAGGTCTCAAGGGCACCCAAAGGCCATTCAAACCCTTCAGAACTCTCAAATGAGGCTGCTGTACTTGTCACCGGGGCTGGTGTAGCTGCTGTGCTTGCTGGCTCTCTCACCACCAGCTGCTCTTTGTCTGAGTCCAGATCTTCTTCCTCTGCCTTGCTGGGAAGTGCTGCATGGTCTCCTGCATCCTCCTGGGGCTCGGGCTCGCGGGGTTCTGTGGGTGGCTGCCAGGTAATGCTCTCGGCCACCACAGGGCTGGGCTCGGCTGCGGGGCAGGGCTCCTACGTCGCCTCCTCCCACCGCTCAGCAGCAGCCAGGCTGGGCTCAACGGGGGGGCTCAGCTCCTCTGCTGCCCCCTTCTCGTCCTCTTGGTACCCCAGGCCGTTCTCCGGGGCTGTTTCGGCCACCGGCAGCTCCCGGGTCCGCCCCCCCTCGGCTCCCCATATTTTCATGAAGACGGAGGCAAGGACGAGGGCCAGGACGATGAGGAGTAGCCAGACAGCCAGGTGCAAATCCACTCCCACATCTGCCACCCCCTGCTTCTGGAGCCCACCCGTATTACAAGCCATTCCAATAAAGTACAATGAAACAAGAACCTTAACCCAAAACCCTTATCCGAAAAATGCTAAGATAACAAATACTGGCTGTAAGTAAGGTACAACAGGCTGAAACCATGAACTTAAGAGAATCAAGAGCAACAACTTTGAGAGCCAATAAATCAGCATTGTGACGAGCGGCTATAAATCTTGTCGTTATCTCAACCCCTCATGCCCCACATTGGGCACCAAAAAGAACTGTCGTGGTTTAAGCCTCTCAGCCACGAAGTTTTCTCGCTCACTCACTCCTCTCTTTTTCTTCCCCCAGTCCCAGGGGCGACGGGGAGGAGAATCGAAAGAAGGCAACTCCCACAGGTTGAGATAAGAACAGTTTAGTTACTAAGGTACAACACAAACCGCTGCTGCTAAGACCAATAATAATACAAGAGAAATACAAAGAAAGAGAATACAACTGCTCACCACCCAGCCCGACCAAGCAGTGCACCCTTGAAGTGAACCACCACCCTTCTGGGTCTCTGCTCTCCGTTTTTACATCCAGGGCATGATGTGCTGTGGTATGGAATAACCTCTTTGGTCAGTTTGGGTCAGGTGTCTTGTCCCTGCCTCGCCCGACTTCCCCTCCTCCCTGGCAGAGCATGAGACTGACAAAGTCCTTGGTCAGACCAAAACATTACCAAGCAGTAACGGAAAACACTGGTGTTATCAGCGCAGTTCTCGGGCCCAGAATCGAAAACACAGTGCTGTGCCAGCTACCAAGAAGGAGAAAAATGACTGCTGCAACTGAACCCAGGACAATAGCAGCTCTCAAACAGTCATTTATCTTGGCCAATAAATGATTCATTAGGGACTAGAGAAGCACTGATAAATGAAATATCCATACGGAATACACTAGAGACTTTATATGGTAAACTGTGTAAGTCAGAAGATTTGGGCTTGCATACTTACTTACATTTTCCGTAATACTTCTGCCAGAAACACCTTAGATTTCAATGTTGTACAATAATGGGACTTCAACCATATTAGTGTAGATGATTGTGTTAAAAAGTCAAGAAAGACATTTTAAAGCACATGAGATCTGATTTAAATCAGGAGTCTTCCATGAAGCTATGTCAGCAATTACAGTTATTTCTACACCAGTGGCTTGGTTTAACCATTAATCATGAAAGGGCACAGGTTATGAACACTTTACACAAGCAGCAGAAAAATTATTAGATGGAATGCCTGCTGCAGACCACATGGGATTGTGCTACTGCTTGTGGGCATGCAGTGCTTTCCTTCACTGAAAATTAAACATCAAAAAGGGCTATTTAAGAGATAGAATTCACGCTGACTAATACCACAGAACTCAGGAGACCAGGCTTGACTCACGGGTGTATGGGCAAAATGTTAGCATAAGCACTCTGAAACCTTCTGTGAACAACTTTTCTTCTTCTCTGGGGAGCTTAATAAGAGCAGCTTCCCTCCTTTAGTGGCAAATGATAGGCAGGGTGAAATCCCACAGAACTGTACAAAATATTTAGGATCTCTATACTCTTCATTGCTGTTCCGCAGTGTCTCTCCTTTCCCTTTACATACAGAATCTCAATCTATAGATAAATTAAGTTTTCCATAATCTTTCCACAGCATTGCAAAGCTTTGCAGGGTACCAATGATATTTATTCAGGTAGTTCTTTATCTTGGTTACCTATCATCTTATAGTTCAGGAGTCTAGTATCTCCAGACCAGAGAAGTTCTTATTTCAGCAAGCTGGGGTTATAAACAAAATGGTAACAGCAGATGTAAAATACCCTGCGTTAGTCTAAGAAAGTAATATTTGCCAGATTAAATAAGCATAGGCAAATCTGCCTGTGTAAAGTCTGATGAGAACATGATACCATAAAATACTAGTAATGACTGCCTCCGTGGTCAGTTGTTATCATGCAGGCCTAAGCTAAAACTTATCGTTTTCCTCCTGCTGGCTGTACAAAAATGTATTCTGAAGGAGAAAAAAGTTGGAAACAGCTGTCTTTGTGTGAAGACCACAGGTAGCTTGTTAGGAATATCACAAGATATGACCGTGCTTGCACACAGTCTATTAAATGCTCAGGAAGAACCAAGAAAAGCCATGTTTTTTAACTACAGTTGAAAAATACCAACTTAGTATTTCATCTAAAGTAATAATTTAAGTAAAAACACCTGTTAGTTTTGCCTAGGAATCATTACTGTACCAGAAGTGAGCCTAAATTGGAGAAAGGAGAGGGAGAGGACAGAGAAAGCAGAACTACTTTTTCAGGAACATGGGCACGTAAAATGAAAAAAAAACCTGGAAAGTGCTTGTGCACAGTGCTCAAGTAGAAAATTACCCTCTTGTATTATGAAGATTCTTTTTTAGTGATCTGTAACTTCATTCTAGTCGCCCATTTCTATGAAGTTTATAAATACATTGAATAATATTTAGTCATAGATGCAAATTCTCCACCTACTATATAGCACTCTTCTGTAGGATAACTTTGCACTGTGCAAGCTGTATTACATCACTGAACGTGCTAAGACACATGTACTGCTGCTGCCAGTGGATATCTGTTAGAAAAATGGACTTATCTCCTCACTAGGGTCTTACCAGGTACAGGATTTTATTCAGAGTAAAGAAACATTTAGATGGTGTTACAGATAACCTCTTCCCCATCCTCTAATGTGTCACTCTGTAAAAACTTCTTGCAGATGGGGGAAGCAGAAGTACAATCTTCTCCGGAGATCAAAAAAGAGCCCTGTAATAAAAAGGGATCTGAAAGTCCAGAGACAGAGACTTCAGACAGCAGACTGCAGGATGGGGAAGCCCAGCTAAGCCTGCCTCACCCAGGCTGAATGGCAGATTATTTTACTTGTATCTGCCATTTCTCTGCCCCTGAGCTCTGGTTTCAAGTAGCCAAATCATAGAAACACAAAGAAGGGGAAGGCAGAGAGATAGCAGATGTGTCACAGGGAAGGGTGAAGAGAGGCTTTTGGAGAAGGTAATGTACGCAGAAGAGTAGTAATTTCTAGGCATGTTCAACCCTATTTTCTGTTTTCCAGAGTTTAAAAGAAAAATGGAATTTTCAAAGTTCTGGTTTTAATATTCAAATGCACCTTCAGTATATATATATTTTTTTTCCTCTGGCTATGTGCACAAAGGGCCTGGAGAGCAGAAGCATATGTAAGAGATAAAGCACTGTAATTAGAAGGTGCTTTAAGGATGCTTAATCTGCATCTTTCAAGAAATAAATATTACACAAAACCACAGAATTTCACGTGGTAGTTGACTAAGACCATATCCAGTTTTTCCAGGAGAGTTTTAGAAATCTTTTTTTTTACCTCTGAAACATAAACTATTAGAGCAGCATGTTGGTCTGTTACATAACGAAACCATAGAATATTAAAAAAGAAGTTACATAAAATCTACATTAAAATTATTAAAATTTAAAATCTTGATAAATGATGCCAGTTGTGATTGCCATAAAGAGAGTATTCAAGATAGCTAAAATACTTCCAATTAAATTTTTAGAAACATTCAATGGAGAGACATATTTCTTCTCAGTCATTAGGAAAAGAATGAAGGGATTAAAAGCATTTTTTTAGCAGTCTTTAAAATTCCTTACACATGCAATTGAGGCAAAAGGTATCACCTGCCAATATGCAATCAAAGAACCATTTCTATTAATCAAACTGCATTTTTAACAAAAATAAGGGAAAGGAAAATGATCTGTTCACTTTTAGTTCACATGGAGCTAGAATTTCACTGTGCATCACCTATCATTAGCATCCAACATTCAATTTCCTTCTATTAAAATGTATATTTTTAAGATATTGATCTACATGGGTTTCATATACAATTCACTCTTTCAAAAGCAAGGCTATTTTTTATTGCAATCACATTAAATATAAGTGGTCTAAATAAAAAATTTAAGTGAGATTAAATTGAAACAAAAATATGAAGTGAAATGAAAATGAACCTGAAAATATTCATTAAATGGAGTCTGCAGGTACCATTACTATAGAATCTATTAAAGAGTGCAGTGAGAATTGAATAGTCAGGGAGTTGGAGATTCATCTCTTGAGTCAAATAAATCCAGGGGCAAATTAACATCTCCTTTGGGAGCAGCTGGGTCCTTTTTAAACATATGACCAACCAGTAAGTGGCAGTCTTTCAAAAAGTCTGACCGGAAAGGAGTTTTTGATGAGATACTTAACCTAGAAGTACACAGATTCCACCCTAGCAAATTCAAACCACTCAGCAAGCTTTTCAGATGAGTTTATTCTGCAGACTTACAAAAGTGGTTGGAAATATTCAGGACTACACTAGCTAAGATTGGTGTCTTACATTTATGGAACAGTTCTAACAGGTTTACATTCATATCTGCTTCCTGTTTTAAGAGTATGGGCGGAGAAAGAAGTCAATAGTAAACAACCCAACAGAGCAATTCTACTGTTGAGGGAATCATAGCATCATAGAATAACATGAGTTGGAAAGGACCTTCAAAGGTCAGCTATTCCAACACCCCTGAGTGACATGCTTCCTTGAATGGCAATTGGGTATAGCTGTTGGCAAGATGATTTAGCAGTACATTAGCACCTTCAATATAATCAGACTCACACATGCAAGTTAAATTCTCTTTGGATTTTATGTCACTTAACAGGAAAGCTGAACTGAATCAAGTATTTAAACCTTATTTTTGGATCTGACTCATTACACTACCTGGGATGGGAATGCACTGATCTGCTCTGATCTGCATTGACCCCTCATCGGTTACTGTCTCTGCATCTCTGATTGCAGCTCTGGCCTTACACAGAGGCACTGACACTTGTAAGTAGCTCTGCACAGGGACAAGGATCATCACGGTCAACCTGCTGCCGGCAGCAAATTGAATTAACTTTGCATATCCAAAACACTGACATGCACTCTGGTCTTACTGATCTGTACATTGCATAGTTTCTACACTTCAGGGAAGGGAGAGGTCTCATTATTTCTCACATGATTTGTTACCAAAAACTATGCAGTTTTCATGACCAGTGTAGAGATCTTCCATGAACCCAGCACTGGGCTTACAGGGCATCACAAAGATGTGCCAATAACATTCGTACAAGTGGGAAATTAATTAAAGAAAACCATAATTATTATCCATTACTCTGGTGATGTATTATTTATGTACGATATCTAGGTTACAAACTGATCCAGTAAGTATCCTCAGGGAATTTGTCTTAAAGTAGAATCCCACAGAGCTCGTCCACAAGGTGACACTGTGATTTACACCTCCTGGAGAAATACAGCAGGAAATTAAGGAATAAAGTTTAACAAAGGATTTTAGTCTTTCATTCATTTACTTTAAAGAAAAATATACAAATGTTACAAAACTTCGCAAATATACTGGCATATTCTTGTGTCTTGCCTAGTCTCATCCTGTCATATAGTGGGACACTTTATAGCATTTCAATCCAGGTGGAGTCTTACTAACACTTTTCTTTCCAGCCTCTCTGAGTGGTCCTGATGAAATAACAACTTTTCAAATGGCTGTTCAGATGGAAAATCTGTTTCTTATCTTTCCTAGACTATTGTATGGAGATACTTATGTTATCTAGAGACTTTTAAGGATTTGAGAGCCAATCAGAGTCAATGTTCCTCCTTTTATCTTGAAAAGGATTTAGAGATCAAGGTTCAGTAGTCACAGAGAAGTAGCCTCGAGATTCATAAGAATAGCAGTATCAGAATTAATACTTAATTTCTGACAGAAAATTGGTGATTTTTTTTTTTTCATGGAAATTTCCAACCTTGTCAAGATTGTTCCCTTCCTTGTTTCAGCAGCCTCTTACAGAAAAACAGGAAAGTGTAAGTACCTTCCTCCCCTGATCTTGATGTCCTTACTCTTAGCAATCCTAACCAACTCAGTCTTTGCTCATAGCTCATCCTTTCCAGACTGCCTGTTTTCCTCCAGCCCCTCCCCTGGGAACATCTTGATGGAAGCCACAAGACAGGATGTGGCATGTCCTGAGCCACCTCCCTGCAGAAACTGTATAGTATTTTCCATTTATCTTGGACATATATTTTAAGGTTGCATGAATCCTCCTTTGGGGTGCTGATCTCTCTCCACTGGTCTGTACATGGTTACAGGTAGGTGAAACACAATTCTTTTGCTCTTAACTACTTGAGAGAGCTCTTCCCTTGTTATTTGCAAATGAAAATATTGTATTTATGACCGAAATTCTATTAATGCATAAATCCTTTTGCTTTTTACTTTAAAATGGAATACAAAAACCTGCAAAGATTTTCATGGACATTATTATCATCATTATTATTATTATTACTACTGTTACTACTATTATTACTACTATTATTTGTTATTGTTGTTGCTGCTGTTGTTGTTTTGTTGTTATTATTATTAGTTTCTTCCTTCTTTTTCTTTCTTCCTTTTTTCCCTTATGAGAGGAATCCTCCTAAATCCCTATGAATCTCTATAATTTTCATTTTTGCATTGCTAATTTTCAAGCTTTTCAAAAATGTAAATACTTGACAAGATTATGTTTCACTAGTAACCAGTTTCTTTTGCTTTCAGCACAATCAGCTGCTCTCTGTGCTCTAGCCTGTCCCTTAACTTCCATACCAGTCATGGTACTAGTCCCTATCTTTTCCCTTTTAAACAATGATTGTGACATCAAATGCTTTACTTAAATCCAGATATATTACATCTACTTCATTTCCCTTGTCTAATATAGTCTTATTTTATCAAAGAAAGTTATCAGACATGTTTACTGTTATCTTTCTTTGATAAGTTCAGCATGGTGTTCACAAACTGATCCAGACATACCCTTTTCATACGCGCTATCAATTTACATTTCTTCTGCAACTGGATCCCACCAGTATAAGATCTCTTTACCCCTATAAAATCCACATGTTTTTACAGTGGTCCATTTCCATGAAATTTCTTTTAGGGAGACTGAATTCCAATTTAATTATAATTTTTTTCTTAGGTTCTTGTGATCCAAAACACTTTGAAGACCCATGTAAAACCAAAGATAAGACTAATTCCAGCAACAAAAAATATCAGTGGTATATTCTCTGGGGTATATTCTCTGATTTAAATGGAACTATAAAGAATCACAGAATGGTTAGGGTTGTGAAAGATATTAAGTTCCTCTAGTTCCAACCCCCCTGCCATGGACAGGGACAACTTCCACTAGACAAGGTTGCTCAAGACCCTGTTCTACCTGGCCTTGAACACTCTCAGGGATGGAGTTTCTCTGGACAATCTGTTCCAGTGCCTTCTACCCCCACAGTAAAGAATTTCTTCCTTATATCTAACCTAAATCTACCATTGTGAAGAGATTCATAACTACACTTGTGATCATCACACCAGACTGATTTTATTCATAACAGTTATTTTGGTAGAGATATCTTTCAGCTAAATGGTCTTTTCTTCTCCTTGCAATACTAGGTTTAATAGTTTCTGCAGGGAAATATGATTTGCAATTATTCTGTTAATGTCTTCTCTAGACCCACTTTTTGTATACAACCCAGTCAGCGCTAGTCAACAAAAGAGAAATGCTCCGAGAAAAGGATAAAAAAAAGTCACCTTTGAAGGGATATAGAAATTGTCATACCAAATCAGTATATTCATTCTCTACAGTAAGTACAGGATCCCATTTTCATGTGACAGTGTTCCTGGTTTTTGGGAGTAGGAACAAACATAAAAATAGTAAAACAGCTAACATACCTGACAGCTTAGGAAAATTCTTCCCTAATACTTACAGAGGGTGCCATGAAGCACCCATGAAGATGTGCTTACATCAAGTTCAATGGAGCTGGTGCCTAAGTACACGCAGGATTAAGGTCACAGTAAATATAGCTGCACATTGCCTCCGGGAATCAACACATTCATACAGGAGAAGTTAAAATCAGTGAGATTCATGGCTCAGAGATACGAGAAACAGAATAAAACCACTTTTCAAATTTTTATCAGTTCAAATGGTCAAGATCAGAGACTTGGTCATTGTCCCACAAGTTTCACTGTGAAAAATCATGAAGATTTGAAAAATGCAGCTTCATTGAACTCTCCATCCTCTTTAGCTCTCCCCTTTCCATTTTATTTCTCCTTATGATTTTCTTCTGTCTAATGTCACACCTGCTTTAATAATCGTCTGTCAGAGTGGTCCATTTGGGTCTGGATGATGCCTTGACTTTACTTTTTCCATTACCAGTTTGGGAAAGTAGCTTGGAACTTAAAACAGAGATGAGAAAGTAAAGTATTTAAGAAGAAAATTATGACCTGTCATGCAGTTTTCATGTATATTATGACATTAAAACAACCATTGTGATGATAATTGAGATGATTATATTATGGTTTTAAATTTTTCCTTTTCACTTTTAACTGTCTAAAAAACTGTCTTTTTTTCTCTTATCTGAGAGAAGAGGGTATCACCAGCAAAGAATAAATAGGTAATCATGGCACAGAAACTTGAAGCTACTTGTTGAAATTCACACAGGAATGATGAAAAGTAGATGAAGATGATCACAACCGTCTGTCCCCCATGTCTTCAGTTGAACCTAAATCCATTAGTGTTATGACTGTATCAGAAGTTTTGACTCTGTGTGCCTTTTGGAAGGGCAGAATTTGTCCCATCGTGTTGTCTAGAGAAAAGAATGAAACCCTACAATGTGCTTTAATTTATTCTCCTGTGTGCAAAGTCATTGTGTATGCAGAAACAGACACTGTGGTGATTAGATTTAATAGGATTAGGACTCCCTGATTCCTTGCCTATACAGTCATTGTTCAAATGCTTGCAGAAGGAGCATTTTAATTTCATTTCACTGTAAAACTCAAACTCTATTACCTCTTCAGCTCATTTATAATTTAATTCATTGCATGTTATTTATTTTCTCTTCTAATAATTACACCTCTATTTCACCTTCCTAACACAGGATCTCTCTTACAGACAGATTACACAAAGTATTATCTGTAACAGGCTTGGCACTTTTGAGGGGTTGCCGATTTTCTCTTTAGTCCTACTCATTAGGAGTTCCTTGTAACGGAAATGCACCTATGTATACAAGTAGCTGCTTTTCTTAACCCATTCCTTGCAGTCCAAAATTCAACCTCCCTTTTTGTTCAAGCATGATTTCCCTAGAGAGAATAAACAGACTAACAAGAAAATCTGTCAGATAAAGACCCGTTCTCCTCTAGTTATCTCTGTTACTCAGTTTTTTGGCCAGAAAACTGTTCTCATTTCTATTCTGTACAAAAGGTGATGATTTTAATACTCCAGTGACTGGATCATTTGTTAGTATCATGAGTAGGCACATATTTCTGGAATATGCTGCCAGACTGTTGCGATCTATAAGTTTCTGTTGCATGAACTGGGATTGGGCAAAAGCATGTGGGAGCCATTCTACCTGATGGCCATGTTACTGGTATTGCTCACAAAGATGCTGCGTTTCTAGCTGCTGTTCTATCCTACTTTTAATGGAAATGTGGGATCTGTTGCTAGTTTATGTTCATATTCTGTAACATGCAGCATAGATAAGTATATTTCAATATCTTGAGTGATTTCTTTCCCCTAATAATTGTCCACGTAGCTGCTATGTATGTATTCTATAAGCAAAGACATAAGCTAGTTCATCTATTCTAAAATAGAAGTGACTTTATCCAGAATCCAGCCACTCCAGAATGTGTTGTGAGAAAAATCTAAATGCAGCCACATACAGATGACAATAAATTTTTTAAAAAATCTACTCTGCATATGGGTTTGAGAGTTAAATAACATATGATCAGGAGTAAATTAATCTAGGAAAAGTGGTCTTTTCTCCTTAAATATGATTTATGAAATAAAAAATGTAATGAAAAAAACAAAAAGTTGTGTTCTTCTGCACCTTCTCAATGCTAAAGAAATGGCTAAAAAGTTAAATTTAATAGCACTGTCTTTTAGGTTGTGTGCAACTTCAGTGTATCACTCAAATCTCTAAATATGAAATGTTGTATTTTAGAAAAAAATAAAAGCTATTATTTTCTCCCCTAAAGGTCAAGGCAGAGATTAATAGTGAGGGATCACACTTGTCACTGCAGCTTTACCTTATCCAACATTAAAGATAAGTAGATAATGAAAGGTGAGAGGTAAGATGAGAAACTTAACATGAGCCAGCAATGTGCGCTCGCAGCCCAGAAAGCCAACCGTATCCCGGGCTGCGGCAAAAGTTGTGTGACCAGCAGGTCAAGGGAGGTGATCCTGCCCCTCTACTCTGTCCTTGTGAGACCTCACTTGGAGTATTGTGTGCAGTTCTGGTATCTTCAACATAAAAAGGACATGGAACTGTTGGAACATGTTCAGAGGAGGGCCACGAGGATGATCAGGAGACTGGAGCACCTCCCGTATGAAGACACACTGAGAAAGTTTGGGCTGTTGAGTCTGGAGAACAGAAGGTTGCGTGGAGACCTCATAACAGCCTTCCAATATCTCAAGGGGACCTGTAAGAATGCTGGGAGGGACTCTTCATGAGGGACTGCACTGATAGGACAAGGGGTAATGGGTTCAAACTTCAACAGGGGAAGTTTGGATTGGATATGAGGAAGAAATTCTTTACTGTGAGGGTGGTGAGGCACTGGAATAGGTTGCCCAGGGATGTTATGAATGCTCTATCACTGGTGGTGTCCAAGGCCAGGCTGGATAGATCCTTGGGTGGCATGGTTTAGTGTGAGGGATCCCTGCCCATGGCAGGGGGCTTGGAACTTGATGATCTTAAGGTCCTTTCAACCCTAAATATTCTATGATTCTATGAAAAATACTACCACTGTCCCTGGCTTATAATACCTGATCTTTAACATAGTGAAGGTAATGCATTTTCCACATGCTATTTACATACTGTTCTTTACAGAGTCAGTCAGACATTTATTAAAATCTTCAAAGTAACTAAGAATGAGACATGTACCTGTACATTACCAAGGTGTTCTGTGGCTACTTATACGTAAAACAGATTATGGAACATGTTGATTTTTGTTATATTTTAGTAATAATTTTCCAGTTGGAGTGAGACATTTTGAGGTAATTTTTACGTGTTGCATACAGCATGGATTGTAAAGGATAGGCTATAGTATGGAAACACATTTCTCCTGCTTTTTAAGACTGTGTTAAGACATCACAGGTGATGCGATTACAAACGATGCAATTGAGTTTTAAATTAATTGCTTTTGCAGAAATAACTCTTTTTGTAACTCTAGTTTCATGATTCATTAATTTATTATACATGTTATAATAATGTTCAAGTAAATGTAAAAGTAAAAACTTCCATATATGTATAATTATCACTAGTAAAATGACAAAAATGCCTTTAATTGAAGGAAATTAGAATTGTGTACAAATACAATACTACAAGATGCTTCCATGAAGGCAGGGCAAGTAGCAAAATATATCTTGGATAGTGACTTTATGGATAGAAGCAATAATTAGTCATTGAAGGAGCAGAAAAATCACCAAATACTAACTCAAATCACCTTATGGACTTTCTAATTGTACTCTGAAATTTGTAACATTGCTTGGCAAAGCACCTCAGCTCTTAATTTTTCACATACTTGAAACTATCTGTAATCATTTTAGTTACAGCTTTCTAAAAGAATGGAATTATATGAAGAATGATTCTCATCTTTCAAATATCTCAGATCAAGTACTGCTGCTGCGTTTCCTGCCCAGAATTATGTAAATTAAAAATTTTACAAAACTATTATAGGAATTATATAGGCTTAATTTTTATAAACTGTACTTTGGTTCTTTGAAGATTATGATTTTATTAAAGATAAAAGTATTTGAGGAAATATTATAATGCTAGAGTGATAAGTAAGTTATATGTGTGTTATTTGCAATTTCCTGTAGGTGAATATTCTGATTACAACTTTGAATCGCTAGCTACTATGGCATTAGATGTCCTCATGAATTACATTTATTCATTCATACTTTCACTGCATTTTAAAATGCTGAGTAGTCCACAGAATTAAACTTAATATTTTTGTTAAGTAGAAGATTGATAACTAATATTTTGTTTTGTTTTGTTTTTTTTTTATCTTATGAATCCATGGGATGCAATAAAGAGTACTTTCGCTTATGCCCACAGCTTTGGGCTTCGGTGGGAACCTAATTTGGGAGTGACTAAACCTGTGTTTCATTCCCGGTACTACCATAAACGATAAGCTAGTTACACTTTTGACTAGTCACTGTTTCAGTGATTAGTTTTGGCCTAAGATTATATAATTAATAGCAAATGACATCATTAGAAAATAAAATAAAGAAATAGTTGTCAGGTTAGAAATCATTTAAGCTCAAGAAAGATGAAAGAACTGTGGGAGAGGAAGGCTCAGTGGGCCCACAGTAATATAGTAACACAAGTCCTTAATATAGGAAAAAGTGATTTTTAATCATGGAGATAATTTGAAAGCCCATTTGCATAGTTCAATCTGCAAATTGTTAGCTCTTTGCTTTGTTAAACCACCTCACCTTCTCTTACTTTGACAACTTTACTCTTCAGTGTTATTATTCAGGTCGACCAAAAATATGGACTAGGGACACATGTTTCTCCATGGTTTTTGTTGAAGGCTGATCCAAAGAAATAAGTTAGAGGAGCAGAATGGTTTCTTTCAAAGCAAAAGAGGCTAAATCTATTTATATAACCTTTCCTTATTTACAGAATCAGCAAAGTGCTGTTCTTTGTGAAATCTGTAACGTCCATGTGATTAATTACATACTTTAAATAAAAATTATCCTATCTTGATTTAAAGACCTCAAAAGACTGAGAACCTGACATTCCTAGAGAGTTTATTTTAATTATCCTTGTTGTTAAAAAAAAATAAAAATTGAACCTTATTTCTACTATGAATTAATCTAACTTCAATGTCCATTGAGACTTTTCTTCTGATGAATACAGACCTCTTTATGGAAAGTTATTTTCCACACAGAAATGATAAGACCATCCAGCTAGTTTCCTTTTGGTGACTAGAGTAGATTTCTCTGCTGAAGCTTCTGAATACCTTTTTAGGAGTTTGATGATGCAAGTAGACACCAAACCAGCAACAAATGTACCTGCATATCCGTAGCTGATATTGCCTTGTTATTTTCACACTGGCATATTCTAAGAGTGTCTTTAATCTTTTTTTCAGCATCAAAAGAGAAGTCTTACTTATTTTTGGTTAGACTGAGAGCACCTTATATACCTTTTGAAAAGTTCAGCTAGTGCCTGAGTGATACCCATGCAATTTTATACAGAGAAAACCACCTCTTTTTCCAGGTAGCTGTGAAATAAAACTTAGTCTAAATCATTTTAGTTTTATGATTGTTCAGCAATTATGACATAGCTCACCTCTATACCCTATAGCCAGGCAGAACCTAACCATATGTTCACTTTTGTTTCCTGAAGAACCTATTTGTTAGTCTTAAAGCACAGCTGGCTGAGCTCAGCCAAATAAAAGAGATATTACCTTCCCTGCAGCCAAGTACCTTTTACCCAAGTTCAGCAGTAAAAGATACTGAGTCAAATTCCACCCTTGCCGTTTAAAATGAAACCTAATTCTCCTATCACTTACAGCTGCCTTTTAGCTCTTCCTCCCAGAGCTGATCCAACTGCTTGAAAGAACCGTCCATTAAGAAATACATGCAGTATAAACAACTTTAATTACAACTATCCTTATACAAACATATAACTGTTAAGAATAAAGTTATTTTTCTGCACAAAGTTGCATCTTACCTACTATGAGAAAAAGAAAGGCTGTTATCTATCTGCATACTCTCTGTTTCCTGCCATTTATTTATCCACATAAAATGGAACAGCTTCAATGGACATGTTTGAAACAAAGCAGTTTCTACAGTTTGTGTTCTCCCACCACCAACAACCTTCCTCCATTATCTTCAGCACTATATAATATTCTATGGATGGTGGTAACTAAGACATCCTTTCAATGGAAGACAGAACTGAATCTCAGCCTGTCATATGATATGATTACTTCAGTAATTGTGTTTCTTTTTCTATTTGTAGTTCTGTGTCATATATGAATGAGTATGTCTTTAAATACCAAAAATATATGAAAACAGAGAAGTTGTGGAATTTCCATCCTTCAACAAGTCAAAAATTTAGCTGGAAAAGGCCCTAAGCAACCTCATCTGATCTCAGAGTTGGAAACATCTTCAAAACTGGTCCTGCATTGAAGAGGAGGGAGAAACAGATGGTATCCAGAGATCCATTCCAGCCTGAATAATCTTACATCTAAACAGCTGTCTTAAGTTCGGTAAAGCATGCCTAAATCTTGGGAGAGATTTACTTACAATCTATCTGTGCCGTCAAAATTGTGTGTTTGTTAGGAAGCCTACAGTCTTTTTCTGAATTAAGTGTTAGAATGAAGCTCTAAATGCACAATTGCCCCTAAATGCCTAGGGAATCTAGGAATCTCAATCAGGTCATTAAATAACTTCAGGGAGCCTAAGAGCCAGGAATTAAACCACTTTGCAGTACCATAGACTTTTCTCATGAATCTATTTGTTTACTTACGAAAATTGGAAAGGCACTTTCATCTATACAGCTTTAGGCTAAGCTCCTGTCCTTACAAGTGGATCTCATCTTTTCATATACTAAAGTTATGACTTTTTTTTTGTTTGTTATTGAAATAATTTTGTAACTGCTATGGCTGTGTTCTCCTTAACTGCTTTTTCTTCATTTTGTATCATTTCAGAAACAAAAGTGAAAAATAAAAATAATCTTTCCTAGATTGTAGCAATATGAATGCATGAGTCTTTACTAAAAATTTTTAAAAAAAGAAACACCATCTTTTTTACTGACTATCTTGATTGTACATATTTGGGCTACAAGATTGTTTTGGTTGAAGGAATATTATCTTTTTCATCGCTTGCCAGTTGAACAATGTCATTGAAATTGGCAAGGATCCATTGTTCTCCCAAGGCAATGCAGCACAGTTGTGAAATGTGATTACCTCAGATGAATCTGTCATTTCACACATTTGAAAGCAACATTATTGTTGCTAGTGTGTGATTCCATTTCAGTTTGCATTATCCTAAAAAAAGGAATCAGGTATTAAAGCCTACTATTATTTACTCAGAACTGATTTTTTTTTAGTCAGGTTTGTTGGACCTTTTTTGATAAAACTAGATAAACTTCAAAGAGTTATACAGAATTTTAACTGTACCATATTTGAGAGTAGTTTCCCACTTCTGTGAAAATTGACACTTTCCTGTTTAAATAAAATTTAATTTTCTCATGTGTTTTGAAGAGCTGGCAAATCCATCCTGTAACCTTACTGCAGACTGCCAAGCACCCTAGTGTACAAATTCGGTGTGTTCTGTTAAACTCAGCATCAAATTGAACACCAGTTTGGAATCCTTCATAGTACAGGGTAGATTTAGATTAGACATTAGGAAGAAATTCTTCACTGTGAGACTGGTAAGGCACTGGTACAAGTTGCCCAGAAAAGCTATGGCTGCCCCATCCCTGGCAGTGTTCAAGGCCAGATTGTATAGGGCTTTGATCAACCAGGTCCAGTGGAAGATGCCCCTGCCCACGATAGGTGGGTTGGAACTGGACAGTTTTAAGGTCCCTTCCTACTCAACCCATTGTACTAGACTATGATTCTATGACTCGATAGTGCCAAACACCTAGTTTATGTGAACCAGTACCTCAAAACCACCTCCCAGTACTGGTTTATGCCAGTGGAAGATCTTAGTCATCAAACAGAACAAACCAAGGAAAGTTCATTCCAGGAGAAAAAATTATCTAAACATCCCTTTTCATCAAATACAATATTTACAGCTATAAGGAATTAATTTTAAACACTGCTTTGTGATGATTTGCACAGATTACATATAACCTCTGGTACTAAAGTGGGCCCAACAAATGGGAACCTGAATAACATTAGGTGCAGGAATCAAGAAGACTGACTTGCATTTTCTACATAATCTGTTGGTAAAACTTAGTGTAGTTTGAATAAGCTCTTCCTTGTTTAGAGACAGTTTTCAGGGAACTTTTAGTTTGCATCAAGGCAATGTAAAGTCACTTTCTATTGTCAAATCAACTTCACAAAGGTATATTTGAAATTGCATTACATGTTCCCAAATCATATTGTAGCTATCAACACTATAAATGTTCTCAATACAACATGAAGTCCGTACATTATTGGGTATTATAAAACCATATATAGTATTGATCTGAAACCTCTTCTTATTTCTAAGAAATCTGCAGTCAAGTGCTTTAGACTATTAGATAGACTTTGTAGACTTCACATCTGCTGAAATTCTTTGATGTGACAATTTTGGGGAAAAAAGAACCTTAACAAGTAGTCTGAAAGGCTGACTTTCCCCATATAGCCTGCTATAGAAAGCAAGAGCTTGTAGTTTTCCAAATCTGCACTAGTACACAGCTTTCTTTTAAAATTGTATTTTTAGGGAATATTTTATTTTCCCTTAAGAACAAACTTTTTTGAATAAAAAAATCAGTTCTTACTTTTTAGTTTTTAACCATAACATGAAATTTTTCTCATTTAGTTTGTGGTCATGTGGCTCACTGTCAGGATAATTTGTATGTGTGGTTTTAGTCTCCAGTCTACCAGTCCGGGTTTCTTTGTCATGTACCTCCATGCCATTTCAGTGCACAGCCACTGACATGTTACTTTCACCAGGTCATGGAGGGAACATCAGACAATTTTTGGACAGTCCTGGCCTAGATTCAAATTGGGATGACAAGAAGATTCAAAAGTCGGATCTTGTCCTATGTCACACTCATTCATGAATCTGCTGCTTTGAATAACTTAGGTGAAAACCTGAAAAAGGGCTTGAAGAAGACAAGGCCAATGGATGCATCTAGAAGCTGCTTTTAGCTACCTAAGACACTCTCAGAGGTGCACAGTCAGGATGAGAAGCTATCAACAGCTGCAGAAGGAAAAGCTCCTTGTCAGGGAGACTGCTGAGTTTCCATCCTTGGTCATGTTCAGAACACAATTGAGCAAGTTCATGAGTAACCTGACAGCTGACCCTGCTTCAGTAAGGAGGCTGTACTGGCCAACTTGCACAGATGCTTTCCACCACAGATTATCCCATGATTCTATTCCATGATGTGAAGTTCATCAGGTTATCTAAAGTTTATATTACCTTTAAAAAAATATATTACCTTTAAAAAAATACACTATTTGAATGTTAAAGCAGTTTATTATATGTTACCCCAAGAAAATTTCCAATACAAGACACTATTAATATTTTGCAAGAAAAAAGTATAGCTTCGGTGTACTGGTAAATTATCTGCCAATAATAGATTCTGATATTTAACACAGTAACCTCAATTAAGTAGAAAAAATGCTTCCGTTGTAAAAAAGATTCAGAATATTAGCCATAAATTTAGAAATAATAGCCATAAAGACAAAATCTCAAAATCATAAACCATAATGTAACATAATCATAACATAAATAATAACATAAACCATATATTCTGAAATAATACCTGATCAATCAAAAGAATCTTTTTTTCTACATTTTTTCACTGTATCTGTTCTGTGACCAGCAGAAATATCTATAATCCAGTTATGTAAAAAAGCTTGTTGTTGCAATTTACTTTCATTTTTAAGGATGTGTCAAGAAAATGCTGACATTTCCAAAGCATTTATCAATGTACGAAAAAGCTAACAAGAAATTTATCAGAGCTGGGGACTTCCTAGAAAATATTTTTTTCTTGATCGGTCTCTTTTTCTGATTAAAAACATTTCCAAAACATTGAAAACTTGCCAACCTCTCAGCTCTACTAAGAGCCCCATAAAACTTCAGCTGTGGCCACCTAGACAGCAAAGGCAGATTTATAAAAGCCTGCTGCAACAGAAGACCCAGTTCAGACTTTAATATGTATCTAGACTACACGAAAGTCACCTCTCTTTTCCCTCCACCTTCCCTCTCCTCCTTTGTCTGTCCTTCAACATGCGTCACTCACAATCTAGAAAAATGAAACAATGTAAAAGTAAGCTCCAATTGCTGCAGCCTTTTTAATTTTATCTCTACTGATGGTCTCTAAAAGCTGAAATCCTAAGGAAAAAACTGCTTTTGTTTGCTTCTAATGAAATCAATTTTGCATATTTTCCTCAGAATTAAAGTCATAGAAATGTCATTTCCAATTATGCTTTGTGACGAAATGAAATAGAATAGATGAAGACATAAACAGAAAATAAATAGTAAGTAGATAAGAGTGAATTATTCACATTTCACAAATGTCCCTCTTTATGATGGATAGTCTTCTTATCAGGTCTGTATTTGCTTCTGAGCCTGGCACTTTCTCAGTTCTGTGACTGCAAATTATTATTGGGAATATGGAATCACAGTACTAAGACGCTAGAAAAATCATTTGACCTTGGAAAAATTGCTTTCACCTCAGTTAAAGCTGCTTGCACAATCACTTTGTCCTCATTTTGCCTTGGCATTCTGTTTGTCATATGTATGAATGTTTGCAGTGCTATATTTGCCAGTACCCCTAGGCAGGATCAGCACAGCAAAGCATGCCTGCTCATGGAAAGCTTCTTGAAAAGGAGCTCATGGAGTCATGGCCTGATTCTACAAGAACCAGCAAATTTCCTCTATGACAGTTAATTGCATGCCTAAATGTCTGCAGAAACCAATTAGCAGCAACAAAGTATCAAGACTTGGCAATATTTAGAAGGGAAGTTTTGGATATTTTTTTTCTTCTTTTATTGGAAAATCATATTCCTGATCTATGGAGATGAACACAAGTGATAAAAAGGTACTTCAAAACATAAAGACACTTTAATTTTTTATTTAAACTGAATATAAATTCATTACAAGCTTTAAGACACGGAAGTAATTTAGGAAGAACAGCGGTCTTTAGAAGAAAAAGTTACCTGAATCCAGTCTTCTTATATTACTCTCTGCTGTCAAGTTACTGGAATTTGTCAGAAAGTGGGAGGAACAGAAGAGGCAGATGATTCTAATGAAGTGCAGTTTCCTATCTCTTCTGTTAAATTGTGAAGATAAATGTAACACAAACACACAAAACCTCAGAGTTTTTATCTGAACTCTTGGTATCCTGAGTTGTAGCAACTTAAAACAACCTTTCAGTGGAACTAGTAGAAAATATACCTGGCAGAATAGACCCCAGTTGGTGAAAATGAAGAAATACAACACCTTAGTAAATGTCACATTAAATAGTAAAAAAATCATCACCCAAGCATGGAAGCCACCACCTCCTTTGGGTTTCATGTATGTCTACTGAACAAAAAGTTAGACAGAATGTGCTTTTGATTATAGATGAATTTCCATGTCTATGTTGATACACGTATTTGAAAGCTGTGAAAAATCAGAAAGCAGAAGCCAATATACAGCTACTAAAGTCCTTGCAGCATGAACCTAAGAAAATCAAAAAAGCAAGAAAGAGGTAACCTCTTTGACCGACAGAATCTTAAGGAGAAACTGGTATTTAGAAGGAGGCCTTGTACCATGCTCAGAGAACTCTCTCCTGCTGAGTGATATCTACTGTGCTTGGAGAAAGTAGAATGTATATATTTTTGTTTCATCATTAATCCGTTTTCCTAAAGCAAAACTAAAAAGACTGAATTTTAGTTTATTGTTCAGTCTAGTTAAAAGCATAAAAAGGAGAGAAAAAACCCAGAAAATATCACTGTAAGTAAATACGCTAAGTATCCTTTGTGCACATTACAATGGAAACATACACCTTTTACCAAATGCAGAAAAAGGAAGCTTTGTGACAGAATTACACAATTCAAAAGCTAAATCTCAATGTAGCATGCTAGCTTCCAGGAAAATAATTATTTTCTCTCTTTTGAAACAGAAAAGAATCAACAGAGCTCTGTGATAGATGTGTCAGGGTAGAACTGCAGACTTGAGCTACCACCCAGTAATTAACTTTATCTTGAAAACAACTTTCTGCCAGGGTTTTAACACAATTCAGAAAAGTTTATGCATCATTAGGTACCATTATCTGTCTTCCCACTTCTCAGAATCCCAATGTGAATGAGGTAAGTACAATATGAAGCTTTCAGCTCAATTATGGCCCCTGAATTTCTCAGAAGATGCTTCAAGGTCTATGGAAAGATTGAAGAAGCACCAAAACTTAATTACATTAAAACTTTCAAGCCAGGATACCCCCTTTTGCTATCACTACCTCAGTATGTAATTCCTGATTAGTCACAGGTTTCTGACAGAAAATCAATCACAGAAGTATTCACCAGCTGTGTGCCTAACAACTTTATTTCCATGACAGATAACGTATCTATTTTGAAGTATCATAGATGAGATATTTTGAAGAGTTTCAAGTTTCTAGTTCTTACTAATAACAATAAGCATAGAGAACCTAAATAGCTTTTAGGATCTGACAACTTGTATTGCCCATTTTTTTTTTCTTTTTTTCCTAGAAAATAAACTCAAAGTTTTCTAACGAATGAGAGGGGAAAAAAAATTAAAGAAAGCAGAGATTTCTCTAGGCATTTTCTCTTACCTGAAAACTCATTTCAGTAGCAAACCAATTTGAAATAATCCTCTGATCATTCTTCAACACAATAATTTTTCCTAAAAGCTATATTAGATGGGCAACAGGAAACAGCACATATACTTTCAGGAGAATTACTAGGCCTGAAAAATCCTGAATGAAGTATTGAAGCCTCCTTCAACAGGTGAGCCACAAAACACCAGAATGTCTTCCCAATCTTTCTGTTTTCTCACTGTCTTTCTTATTAAACTACCCCTCATTTTTGTATAACTGTCAACAGGTTTGCTTGACAAACAGCTGAGAAAAGTTTGCTGAATTTCAAGGTGACTGCTAAAAATGTTACTCTTTTTTGTTATCCAAAATTAAATGTGTCAATTCCATTAAGAAAATAATATCCTTTTTGTTCTGTTTCTGATGGTAAGGTGACAGCAACATTTGGCTGACTGAATGGAACATATTTTATCTGCTAAAGGAAGCAAGAAGCTTAAAAATATATTTTGTTGACAGAAGGAAAGTAAAATATTGAGGAAATTAATTCTGTCTTTGGAATAAAGTAGGCTTCTAAAATCTTCCTTCCATCTAGCAAAAAGCAGCTTGTCTGCAAGAAGCACTGGCCTCAGAATTAATAGTTCTTCAACCTCCTTATCACTTCATCTGACAGATTTTCTCTGATGGTTGAAGTTTCACCCTGTTTACCTTTCTAAGTGGCTATTAAAGGTTGTTATTTACATGAAGGAGTGAGTGAACCAGAGTTCCTGGGCACATTAAATTTGGCAAGTAAAATTTCTCTGCTCATTTAAGTTTTGTTATAGGAGGGCAAACACTGTTCCACATCATATAAGGACCCAGTTTCTAAAAAATCTTCAAAACACTGATACTGAAATGTTGTTATCCAGCCAGAGAGTAACTTACTGCACTCTTTATTTTTCTGTTTGCATACTGCATATGACAAAAGAAAATGAAACATCAATTTTTTGCAGATAAATTGCACTTGATTTGTAATGATATCTTGGGCAATATTACAATCACAAAATGGAACAGGAATAAATTTCTCTCTATTTCCATCTCCTGTTCTACTAATTGTCTATATATTGTTGCTGTTTCTTAGGAATGGCAAGCCAAAGAAATTTTGCAAGCCACCTTCTGTACTACTAACTTTTTATTATTGTCTTGAACCTCACCTCTAGAAAATCCATCTCTTTTTCTTCAATATAAGACTCCTGATGGAACCAACAGGAATTTAGGGGGTTTTAATATTTCTGTAGATTTTCTATTTTTTCACTGAGAACTCCACCTGAGTTTTAATTTTTACATTTAGTGTTGCATTTCACCTTCCTCTGAAACACTCTTAGTTAATAACAGCAATGTACAACCACTGAAAAGGGAAAGTACGAAACTGAAAATTACAGAAAGCTGATGTTCACACAACTTGAGCAGCAAAGCCAGGAGGCAAAGATGGTTCTGTGGTTGACAATGTACTACAGTGCCATTTATGTAAAGGTACCTTCGATTTTACTTATAACAAACCAAAAAAATTGAATATCCCTTTACCAGATGCCACTTTTTTCTGAATTCCTGTCATGCTATGTAGCTCTGAATCACTATGAGTTCTGTTAGATATTGTTTTTCTCTTGTTGCCTTCCAGTAAGGTTTGGTTTTGAGTTTTAACGGTTCTATGAGTTTTATGCTTAGTCAATCATCTAAAAAAATCCCTCTGAACACAACTAATGCAAATACGATTTCAATTGTTGTTCCATCACAATTAGGAAAAGAAAAAAGCTATCAGTGTGTACATTATCATTACTGCCAAAAAAGATGCAACTTCAGCTCCTTTATTTAAATAGAACTTCCAAGTCTACATTACTTATATGACAGCTAGCAAGACAGATGCATTATGCTGATCTTTATTAGATATGTAATATGAATTTTTCTGGAAAACAAATTTAAGATAATTTATGAGAAAAATCCAGGTATATTGTGGGGTTTTGCGCATGAAGTGCATGTAGTCCTAACCAGTTTTCTGTAAGATTATTTGTTAATCTAATAAAGTCACGTAAGAACATTAGCAAGTGCCAAAGATTAGATCTAATCTAATGATCACTGGATCATTAAAGCAAAGACGCTACAGCGGGAATCACATCCACTGAGTGTTTATAGTCAAATACAAATATTATTCAATATACTATAACAGATGAAAAAAAAATAAAAATCAGTACCTTCAAGAAAAAGTGAGTATTGGTGTGAACATAAATATAACAGTAAAATACTTGTGCTACTACCAAATCCTTAAAGAAGTCATATAGTTCCAGACCAATAGTTTTTACAATACTGAAGAGATTACCATTAAACAAATCTAAGCTATGCCATGATTTTTCACTGATGGGAGATGAATTCTTTCTCAAATGGGTAGAACTACTTAAATTAAACACAAATTAAGTCACAGAGATAGGCTTCACAGGTGTAATTTCTTTTCTTGGAGGCTCAGGAGTTCTTACCAGGCATGGAAATTTCTCAGTCATTTCTAATCATGGAATCAGAGAACAGTTAGGGTTGGAAAGGATCTTAAGATCATCTAGTTCCAACCCACCTGCCATGGGCAGGGACACCTCACACTAAATCATGTCACCTAAGGCTCTGTCCAACCTGGCCTTGAACACTGGCAGGGATGGAGCATTTACCACTTCTTTGGGCAACCTGTTCCAGTGCCTCACCACTCTTACAGTAAAGAACTTCTTCCTTATATCTAACCTGAACTTCCCTTGTTTAAGTTTGAACCCAGTACCCCTTGTCCTACCACTACAGTCCCTCATGAAAAGTCCCTCTCCATCACCCTTGTAGCCCTCTTCAGATACTAGAAGGCTGCTGTAAGGCCACCAAGCAGCATTCTCCAGGCTGAACAGCCCCAACTTTCTCAGCATGGTGAAAAGTCTAAAAACTCCATAAAGAACAAAAGTAAAACTTCAGCTCTTTGCCTTTTAGAGGTGACTCAATATAAAAATTTGCTATGAAGTGTTGTCAAATGGAAAAACATTTTTATTTTTCTCTGCCACCCCAAAAATCAGAAAAGAAAAAAAAATTAACAAGGTACTCAGGTTTGCTGTACTTCACTGATTTGTCTTCCTTTTTTCAGAAATTTGAAAATTGGTAAGAATGACAGAACTCATTTCAATGTCTTCTCTTCCTTAAGTTCCATCCACAATTTGTGCCCCAGGAACATTACATTTGCCAAAGCTGTAAGCCCAGAAGAGAGGTTGGGAAGAGGAGACAAGTCATAAGCAAGATTTTCCAAATCCCATTATAATTAAATGAAATAGATTCAACAAATATAATTTTGTAATCTAAAGAACTTCATTTTAGTAACTGAAAATAAATATTTTCTATAAGAGCTTCAATATTTTTATTTTTCACCCTGAAGTGGGAATAAAAAAAATGTCAGTGTAACCACTCATCAATTCTTAATCAACACGTTTTAGAAGTGTTGCAGTTTTCCTCCTTAGACATAGAATAGAAACATAGTAGCAGGCTTACGCCTTGTGTTGGTTACACACTTCTGAGCATCCTGGACTTTCTAAGATGGGCTCTCTGTTAAGAAACATTCTCTATAAAGAATACAAAGCTATTGAAAAATATATTATAAATTCTTATGATAATAAATTTATTAAAACCATAATTTTTTTACAGTTTGACTTGTCTATGCAACAGTGACTACATTTAACATTACATCAGTTTCACTAAGTCAAAAAACCACTATGAAAGTTAGCCTTGATCTGACACTATCATAATTTTTTTTGTTTTCTAGTGAATCAAATGTTTGTAACAGATGATATGGAAAATGAAATATTTCTTCAATAAATTTTTTTCACAGAGAAAATTAATAAAGTTATGTCTCTAGAAATGCTGTCATTGCTCTAATACAGTTTATTAGAATTGTATTGCTTTCCAAAAGCTCTGAGTTTATCAAACCACTGAGTTTATAGGATATGTTTTTATAAGATTCCTTTAAATATATAGCATGCCATTGCTATAATATTAAGCCAGACTAAATTGAGTCATTTATCTTTTTGGAGGAGAAACTGAGTGGGAACACAATAACTGAAGGGTGAAAAGGAGTATTAAAAGTACTTTATTAAAGTACCTCGGTATTCCTAGTTCCATCTTCTGACTCAAATATGTGCTGCAGACTTACAAAGACCTGCAATTTTTAGTTATATTAAAAATCAAGCCATTTTAAAGAAAAATAGTATTTGATATTTTTACTGAAACTACTTCAAACAGTAAATATAGCTGCAGAAAAAAAAAAGAAAAAAAAAATCCAGACTCTGTAATGATTAATGATTTTTAAAACGCATCAGAATTGTTCCATAATTAAAGAGCTTTCCAAGCTAAAATCTATTTTGAGGAATTTAAATGCCTAGAAATTATCCATCCTCTTGATGACACTTACATTGCATGTTGTACTCCACAGCATTATTTGACCCACCTACACAAATACATAAAGACTAATTTAATAAAGTTATCAGTTCTGAAGCTATTGAGAATGTATTTCAACTACATAATTGAATAGGTACTATCTTTTCCAGTCACAAAACTCATAGCTCACTTCCTGCAGGGGAATTATTCATGTGAGCATCAGGGTACATTTCAGCAAAAGCTGCAGAGTCACTGCCCTCATACCAGAAAAAGGAGAAATCTAAACAAATTACTATGTTCCTGGAATCTAGACGTTTTCAAACTTCTCAGAATAAAATAATGTTATTTTGTAGGTTTTTTTGTTAGCACCAAATAAGCATGGCTGATTAATCATTATGTATAAATATATGACTTACTGATAACTACATTATAAATTTGCATTAGTTTATTATGATTATTATTCTCTTATTGGACAAAGTTCACTGAAGCAATGTGTGCATTAAAGACCTGTCTAAGCTTTTATTTCCAATCTCATAAAAGGGTCATGGATTCTGTAACTTTAAAGTGCGTAAAATTTACTATCAAGTCTATCCTGATTCTGCTGTGTGACAGTTTAAATCATGATCTTGTCAGACTTATTTTTCTAGGAATAATAATTGTCTCACAGGTCACAATTAATCTGGTACCCTAGGACTGTAGGACACTGACAATCTGATGCAGTACTATTTAGTAATAGTAGAATTTTTTAAAGTAAACTAGTAGCTTAACAGTAGTTAACAGTGAAAACAAAAGAACAAAAAGGTTAATACAGCTGTTTATACCTTTATATTTAACTTTAAATGTCTTTGAATTATGAGAGGGCTAATTTGCTATCAAGGTCTAGCAATGTTAATCTAGAAGATTCCCTCGAAGATGTTACTTGGTTCATTCGTACAGGCAATGTAAAATCAGCCATACCGATACATTTCTCAACATTTACTTTTCTACCACAGCTGTGAAGACTTGCACAGCTAAAGCCTTGTTACTCTCCCTAGAGAGTCTACAGAGTGGTTCACACTCTTTCTAGTTTTGAAGTTTTTCCTAAGACCTGTTCTGCATCTTCATTGCTGTAATAAAATTCTACTATTTCTCTCACAAAATTGAGACTCCTTTCATATACATCTCCACTCTTTTGTTAGTCTAAACAATCTTGAATCTTTAAGTCTTCTGGATGTCTAGGAGTTGTTGCTTAATGAAATGTTTTCAGGTCGTCCATTGTCTCTCAGACTGAAGTAACTGATTCTGTAGAGTATCGGTTTACTCATTTTCTATAGGGCAAAGGTATGTCACTTGTTTCAAATTATTCTTAATTCTGTTTTCCAATATTATGTTTGCCTTGTAAGACATCTATGTCACTTGTCTCAAATTATTCCTAATTCTGCTTTCCAAGATTAAGTTTGCCTTGTAAGACATCAGTGCTGTCTCATGTTCAATTTATGATGCAGACGCCTCTGAACCCATCTGTAGGCTAATACTACATCCTACAGTTGCATAGCTTTTTACCCCTGCTGAGGCCAGGATTCGATGTTTGCCTGTGTCAGATGCTAATTTATCTTTTCCAGATGATTTCTCCATTTTATCCACATCATGTAATTTCAAAGCCTTTAAACTAAGACAGTAAGATACACTTCCAAGCACCCTCTATTAGCATCTGATCATTAACAAAAGCACTGAATGGTAGAAGAGTAGGAGCAGCCCCCATAGAATCCCACCAGATGCCCCCTCCATTTTCATAATAGCATAGAGATATTCAGATAGTTCTCCAAGAAGGGCCCTAACCAGACCGAAATCTGTGATACAGTGTGTTTATCTAGACCATGATGCCCAGTGTGTCAAGGTAACTCCACTGTTTATAAGACTATGTTTATGGCAGCTGTGCTGTAAGTCAAATCTATCCTGCTATGTATTCATGACTGCACTGAAGCTCTTGACCCTTCTTAGTGAATAAATAACATGAAAACATATTATGGGCAAACACAAAAGGAGACAGATTGTATGCTTTATTTTCCCTTGTACTTGCTCACCACCCACCAGGGCAATGCTCTTATGTCAGAATGGGCTGTGCCAGGCAAGAAGAAAAGAGGCCAGATGTTCACTATGAATTGCTGTTGTATTAAAATAATGCCAAGCTGAAATTCCGGCAGCAATAGGGTCATTACTGCTGTGACAGGAAAAAGAAAAAAAGAGACTGCAACAGATGTTTCTTGTTTTTTTGAAAGATTTTTTTTATAATTATTTTACACTAATCTAAAGCTTCAGTGACATGTTTCTTTTACAGTCCCCAAGGCATACAAAGAATAGGCAGATGCTTCTCATAATTTTGCAGTTCCTGATCTGAACATGGGTCAAAAGGATAACTGGGCTCTACAGTAACTCATCTCAGTCCTGGGAGCCATATTATCAAGTTAGTGGAGCAATCCCAAGGAACTAACTTTCCACTCTGAGGAGGCTCAGACCATACATTAAAATATGGCCATGCTGTTTCTAGCACTTCAGAAAACTTGCTGTTATGGGTTCAGCAGCAGCAGTCATTTTTCCCCTCCTTAGTAGCTGGTGCAGTGCTGTGTTTTTGATTTTGGGCCTGGGAACAGCTCTGATAACACCAGTGTTTTCAGTTACTGTTTGGTAATGTTTTGGTCTGACCAAGGACTTTCTGAGCCTCATGCTCTGCCAGGGAGGAGGGGAAGCCGGGAAGAAGCAGAGACAGGACACCTTACCCACACTGACCAAAGAGGTATTCCATAACACAGCACGTCATGCCCAGGATGTAAAAAACGTAGGGCAGAGGCCTGGACGGGTGGTGGTGCACTGCTTGGTAGGGCTGGGTAGAGGTGGTGAAGCGACTGTACTCTCTTTCCTTGTATTTCTCTTGTCATTATATTATTGGTGGTAGCAGTAGTGAGTTGTGTTATACCTTAGTTACTAAACTGTTCTTATTTCAACCTGTGGAAGTTGCATTCTTTCAATTCTCCTTCCCATCCCTCTGGGATTGGGGGAAGAAAAAGGGGGGAGTGAGTTAGCAAACTGCATGGCTGAGCAGACTTAGACCACGACACTTGCTTACAGCTAGGTCAAGTATCTGTGCATGGCACTGCACTGTGTGGTGGGGAGAAAGAGAGATAAATTCAAATGCTACATGTCTGCCCTTAAACTAACAAATCATTTGAGGAAAGAAAAAAAAAAACCTAAAGTTAAACAGAAAGGCAATCCTCTGAGTATCCTAATCACTTTATATATATTAATAACCTGACAGTGAGATGACTGTATGCTTTGTAGATGGATAAATGACCTATTTTAAAGGAAAACCCCAATCATGTCTCTTTGAAGAAAACACCAAGCCAGTGTGAAACAACGCATCTCCTTTACAGCCAAAGATTCTGTGGCTGATTAAAACAGCTTCACATGTGGCCCACTAAGGACTATTCCATATAGCCTGTAGCCATGACAATTTGATGCACCTTATTCCTGTACATCTACACTACTTCCCCTGCAATGACAGAACAGAACCTTATGTAGGGACAGTTGATGCTGGTTTGATGTGAACTGTGGACATTAACAGTAGATGTCCATGAGATGAGAGTATAAAAAATATATTTTAAATTATATATAAACTTAGAAAATGGAGTGGGTTTTATGGAGTAAGTGAAGGAAAAACTTGCAAAACAAACAAACAAACAAACAAGCATGTTGCTAAGTAAAGTGGTCATTTAAAAAAACTGAGCTTGACTCTGTTTTAAAACAAACATTTTAACAGCATGACTATTGAGATAGCAGCAAGAAATTTTAATCATCTTCTAAGGCTCATTTGCAGAAAAGGAGCTGGTTCGAACGAACAATTGCAGGCATAATTCCAATTGCTTTTATTAATGCTAATATTACATCATAGAAAGAAAAGTGTGTATAGGCCACCAGTAGCCCACAATTATTTTTTGTGCAGTGCAATGCTACTAAAGGTGAGGCTACAAGTGTTCACATTTACAGGTGTGCTGAGCTGTCACTCTGTTACACACATCAATTCTTTTAACCAGGAAATCACTGATAGAATCTAGGTTATGGCTGTAAAAACATATTTACTAACATCTATTCTATGTGTAGCTGTTTCTTAACATCTTGAAACAGGATTAGTGCATTTCTAGCTTGTATTTTAATTCCACAGTATAGCAAAACAAACAAAATATACCGAAATCTATATATGTCTGTCTTTCTAAACCTCATACAGAGAGAAAAATTTATTTTTATCTTAGAAAAAGCTACCTAGAAGACAGCTGAGAGTCTTGGACACATCAGAAGTTTTTTGGCTCTACTCACTCAGACAGCAGCAACAAACATAGCATGGAGACAGGATGAAAATAGGACTTGTGAAATTTGGTCCCTGAAGAAACGTTACTCTGAAGGCTGGAAAAGAGAGCAGGCATGTGTCTGCAATCCCTCACGTGAAGAAGACAAGAAATAGCTCATAGAAAGCATCTATCACGCCCACATAAAACAGTGTCTCTTGAAAGTTTTATGCATCTTGCTTGGTGATGTGGAACCACAAATGATAAGCAGAAGCAAACGGTACAATAATCATAGGTAATTCTGCTTTACATTTTACTATGCTGTAATAAATGAGAGGATATTTTAATATTTGATAACTGTTGTTTAATCTCCAGACATTTTCATTAGTATTTTATCACTCACTTGAATATTTTAGCAGCATCAGGAGATTTTCTAACATGGATTATATAGGCTGCCTTTGTGGGTGTCGAAAGATAGTCACAACAGCACTGAACATTTCTTTGCAGAAATGCTACATTTAAATTTTTCAACAGGTACCACCTTCTTTTCTTTCAACAAGACAAAACTGAGCTCTGGTATTGACTCTTGAATATAAAGAAATGCACAAAAGAGATGGAAAATCAAAGAAAGAGGGCCAATAGATGAGATAGGACTAATAAAAGGTGTTCTTAATTTCTTAATTCTTATAGCAGTAACTCCTAGCTCTCATTTGCTGCTAAAAAAGAATTATGGTAATAACACTAGGGAGCCTCAATTTCTCAACAGTGCATGCCTGCATTCTTACAACAGGCAGATCAGGATCTCTTTCATGCATCAAATGAAAGGGAGCAAGGGCTTTATATTGTACATCATATATGTAAGAGTATTCTTCCTAGGCTTTCTTTTTACACCCAGAGAACAGGAAAGTCCCATTCCCCAAAGAGTATTTATAATGATAACTCAATTTCTTTGGTGAGTTCACCTCCTCCCACTATTTCTCCTTCAGTACCTGCTGGCTTTTGCAGTAAAGCAGCATTTTTTTAGTCCATCAGTGGCCAATATAGAGCAGTAAAGTGTTTCGGCAGCAGTAGCCGAAGCTTTTGTAAACATATTTGGCTTCTTCCAGTTGGAAAGGTAAATGTTTTACTCCACATGTGATGATAGAATTTTTTGATTATTCAAAGCATAAAAATTAAAATTTCATTCAAAAATACCAGTATTTTGGGAAGAAGAGGCAAAAATGAATATCCAAAACCTGATCTGCTTTTGCTGTCCAATCTCCCCAATATGGCCAACATACCAAAATCTAAAAATAGCCTCCCCCCTTTTCCAAACAACTCCTAAAGCCCAAGGTGGTCTCAGAAATTTAGCAGACAGAAAAAAAATGAGCTTCAGACCAAGGGATTTCTTTCTGGTGGAAAAAAATCACATCGAATGTGTAGTTTGCACTTGTTTTAACTTTTCTTAACAACTTTATCCCCAGATGTGTGCCCACATGAGGCTTGTGCTGCACATTCCGACTTGGCAGTGTGTCCTTCAAGCAGAATCAGAGTGCCTAACACTAAAATGTTTAGCACTTTCCCAGACTTCACCAGCGTCTATTCAGCACAAGCAAAACTTCATAAAGTAATTTCAAGTTCACATCTCATAGTTGGTGACTTCATATTATCCTTTAATTGTTACAAGAAACAGTAAGCAGAATTATAGAGAAGATCAAACAAACATCAGGCACAGATCTACTAGGTCTACCTTTCTGGCATCATATAAGCTTAAGTTATACTTTCATTCTTTCCTCTAAATTCATTTCTAAGCACTGCAGGAAAGGTACAAGAATTGAGTAAGTACATAAAAATGCCTCAGCTGTTTTGGGCTTCTACATGCTGGGAAAGTCCCAGTAGGCCCCATCTTTATCTCCCTGCCGGTATTGCCACAACAGGTATCCAATTAGTGCTAACAGAAGGACCAAGATGCCAGAGAAGGGCTTTAGTGAAGGGAAAAGGGTCTGAATTTCATTACTGAAGCAGGTGGAAAATAAGTAACACTTCCCAGCACAGTTCTTTAGCTGGGAAGGAGTGAGGATTTGTAGACAGGGAGTCAAGTCTGTGGCATGATGTAGACAGCTTAGGCAATTCCAGTTTATGGAGCTCAGCTGTCTCAGTGATTGTATCTCAATACATATTTGAACAGATGTTGCTGTATTCCTGACAAAAAAAGAAAGTCTGCCTAGAGGCTCATATCCAACTTACCTAGTCACTGAAAATGCCACATCTGTGTAAGAAGTCTGCCTGCAGAGGTAGTGATTTTATGGCATTAGAGTGATCTCTTGTTCAGTGATGGTGCTGACTGACAGAACCTACTGGGCCAGACTGAGTTCATTTCAGTGGAGCCAGACTCTTCTCAGTGGTGCCCTGTGGCAAGTCAAAAGGCAATGGACATGAACAGAATTAAATGAAATTCTATTTAAACAGAAACTTTTTTTTCACTGTGAGAGGGGTAAAACATGGGAAAGGGCTGCCCAGAGAAGCTGTGAAGATTATCATTGGAGATATTAAAAACCCAAGCAGAGGGGCCCCTGTGAATCTGTTCTAGGTAACCCTGATTTTAGCAGGAAGTTAGACCAGATGACCTCCAGAGATGCCTTCCAGCCTCAGACATCCTGTGATTCTAGATATTACAGAGTAAATCTTTACAAGTAGGTGGCAAAAAGCTCTGTTGATATCCGTGGAAGCTGGAACTTCCAGGAGCTGGTTCTCTTTCATTTCAGGTCCCAATTCAAGAGTGGCTTGGTGTTTAAAAGAAAGGTATACACTATCTCGGGAAACAAAAAAACCAAACCAAACCAAAAACCTGCAAACCTTTTTTTACCAGTCACCCAATACCACCTACTTACTCCTTGTCCTATCAGACATTCCCACCATGGTGTGATACTCATCGTATTATCACTTCTTTTAAAGCCTGTTCCAGCTTTCTGCGACTCTGAGATTTCCCTTAAATAGAGGACAAAGAGACATTGAGGTGTAAATCTGATCCAATTGTGAAGCTAGAGATGACAACTATGAAGTAGTCATCCAAATTCTATCATAACTAAGATATTTTGTTATACAAATTTTGTAAATTAAGACTGATAATTAACTTATACGCAGTGATCCTCACCTAGTAGCAGAATAATTTCTGCAGAGAGAATGGTCACATGATGCTATGTATTTCCTCTAGACAAGACATATAGCATATATTTTGCTCCAGATAGTGCTAAACTAAATGTTCATCAGTTATTTTCTACAGTTTAGCTGTAAACCCAAATTCAATTATGCAGTCTTCAAGATATTCTCATGTGTGAATATTTTGTAAATTTGGTACAATGCAGAGTCTTGAATGTGTGCAAAATATATTTTAAACTTTATAAAATAAAACTGTGTGTAAATGCTGGCACATGAATGAAGAAAGCAGTACGTATATGCTCAATGGCAGTGAAAGAATAAGAAAAAATATGTAACAGCTATGGAATGGTGTGCTTCATTCTTGCTTGAGGAGTGAGAATAAGTGAACTAACTCAATAGGCTCTATATTGTGATTGCTGGGAGGCTCTGAAAATTAGAAGACTAAGTGTAAAAGTATATCTATAAATCAATATTAAAATTACAGTACATTGGTAAAATGTCTACAGAGAAAGTCATGCCATCATTTCCAAATCTAGGTGTTTTTTTATGAATATTCAGTTCCTCCAGATGATCAGAAGTTTTGGACTGTCCAATTGGAACTATTTTTATCTTTGATGGGTATCACAAAATCTTGTCTGGCCTTTAGTTTCTTTAAAGAGTCACAATTTTTTTCTATTTTCATTACCTCCTTACCAGCAAAACCTGTGTTCAAATGCACACATGAAAAAGCATCTCAACAATGTTCTGCAGTTGCAACAGCTTTTCAACTGTATCTGTGTGCATGTCTACATAGATGCATATACACACATGTACATACATATTTGAAATGTGTGTAAAGACTAATGTCTCAGATTTAAATTCAGTAGTTGCTTCCAATTCTTATAGACTTTCAAGTTTTTTCCAGTGTTTGTGAAATCAGTATTATTATTATTATTATTCCCTCTACGCTTCTTTTTAGGATGATTATTATGCCAAATTCAAAAATACCATATACATTACTGCCATACCCTACCCAGTCGCCTTCTGATTTTATGTCTTTTATTCTATAGTAACAGGGAAATTATATTCTAGAACATATTTCATCCTATACTTAACACGTATTGCTTTTAATTTTGCCAGGGTCTTTCAATCTGCTCTGTTAAATAAGAAATTTGAACTCCATGTTTCTGTATTGTGTAGTCCAGTACATATATAACTAAGTATGTACATATATAACTAAGTATCAAGAGCCAGAACTACTTCAGTAATGTACAAACGCACTAATCCAAACCCAGTAGCAACAGCTTATTAAGTCACTTTTTCTCTGCACAGACTAATTGTTGTTTTTATTTTCTTGATTTGAACAATATTATGGGACATAATTTTAGCGAGTTTAAAATATACAGTGCTAGCAAATAGGTATTTGGTATTACATACTAAATTATACTAGAAATGTACACACTATATATTTTGCTTTAGAATTTTGTTAGTTGTTAATGAAAATTACAAGGAAAATAAAGATAAGTATTAACGTGGGCCTGTTGAATAGAAATTTTTACATTCATAGCATTTTGCTCAGGCAACAGGGTATTCTTCTATTTCTGGTACAACACTAAATAGAGAGCTTAAAGGCTATATACTCCAGAAAATGCAGAGTCAATATCTAAAGTCCTAACTCTCTTAATAGAAAGTAGATGCTTCCTACTTTTGTCTTGTTTAAAAGCATTTTGATGTTATACTACCCTGTGCATACAGGGGATGAGAACTATAAATACAGTGATACATTAAGAGATAAAAAATTGAATGTTTTAGCAAGAGACACTTTTCATAGGCCTTGAATATCAGTATCAGTGTAATTTTTAAAAATGTAAGCATAATATTACTTATAAAATTATTGCTAATTTACTATTAATAGGCAATCCTCTTATTAATCCATTTTCCTCTAATCTTGCTTTCCTAATCAATATGTTTTGTTACTAGAAGACAATGAACTAATTATGCATAATCTCAGTGTTATTTTAAGGTGAATAATAATATTTTCAATACTTTCTTCATTTAAAGAATCTCCACCTCTCTTTCTTCTTCCTGACCAAAATCAGGTTTTTTCCTCAAGAACATGAATTGAGATTTTGCAATATCTGAGATTTTTCTCAGTTTGAACTGGGGAACACTTAAGATTTCCACAACAGAAAGCCACGGTAAATGATGAGTTTGTGTTATCACATGGTTTTGCTCTAGTGTTGAATTTTTATGAAATAACACCATTATTTCAATATATTTTTGTCTTAAAAATACAAAAAAATAAAAAGCAACACAAATTTTCAAACATTTTCCAAATGCATTTTGCAAAGATGAAGCAAACTAAAATCAATCTTTTCTCATAAGAAGATGATATTTTGATGAATTTGTTCTTTCCAAGTGCAAAAAAAAAAAAAAAAAAAAAAAAAAGCTATTAAAATAATCTTAGCCAGTACTTTGATATTTTCTCCCAGACCCCTTCAACCTTAATAACAGGAACCTTTCTTCCGAACCCAGAGCTTTTTATGCTTAAAATCAAATATTAATATTCTGGAACAGTTATTACCTTTGTTTAAACTATAGTTCCAACGACTTAACACTAAACTGGTTGATGATCTGCCTTTCATGCTTCATGTCAACAACCACAATGACTAGTGTTGCAGTTAAGTTCCTTGCCATATTCTTTATGTTTCTCCTTAACAAAGATTGAAGGTTTTGTTTGATACTTTTGGCCTTTAAAGCATACGTAAATCCCAGAATTTGTGATGAATTAAAAAGTTTTAATGTTATCTGAAAACCTCAGTGGTTAAATTATCAATAAAGTAGACAGAAGTCCAAAAATAATTTTTCGTTTGCTAGGAAGCTGAGCTGTAAAACCTAACCTCATTGAGTTCTCTCACAGTTTTCATTCAAAAATGATAACCTCAGAAGTGAGTCCAGTAGTCTGTGAAGATACAGCAGTGCAGATTTCTACATCAAAGTGCCACCAGTTAAGATACTTTACCTGAAGTGTGTTTTATAGTGGAAGGTATGCAATCTCTTTCAAGTTCCATGCTGCAGCACTTGCAACAAGCTAAAGCCTGATTGCAGAAATAGGATTTCTGAAATTAATTTAGCAACATAGATGAGAGTGCATCTACCACTTTTTAGTAGGTGAAGGCAACCATGGCCGTTGTTTCAGGCGAGTTGCTCAGACTAATTGATAGCTTATGGATACTTGCTTATAAACTGACTGGGAAAAAAAAAACCACAACAGTGGAATAAAATGCACTGGGAAAAACCAAGCTTTTCAGATTAACAGACTGACTCAGGAGAGATGGATTTCTGCTGAACATGGGAAAACTGAAGATGAATTTTGGGTGTAAGTAGGTTCAAAATAAGTTTTAAGTGAAGCAATCCTGGTTCAAAGATAGATTTTTGATTTTTTTTTTACAACACGTTTTTAAATATGATAAAGAGGAGCCAAATGCAAAGAGATTTCTAACCCCACAGCTTTGCCAAATTTAGACCTAATAATGAAGAAAAAATAGCAAAATTTGACATACCTCTGTCCAGTCTGCTAAAACCTCTGGCCTATCTAAATATACAATTATATGTTCACTATACACCATGTGTAAATATTCAGCACTGGAGCTTCACTGAGTTTGCTTACAGGGAGGGGTTTTGGATATAGTGTATTCGGTGATCAGAACATTCCAGACAATGAGTCACTGGGAGCCCTGAGAAGCAGCATCATCAGCAAAATCTGTGAAAATGCTGCTGCTGGGAAGGATGCATTAATGGCACTGCTAAAGTTGAGGAGCTGACATTGTAAAGATTAGTTTGCAGTAAAAATAGCTCTGGAGAAGTAGGTCAGATAGAAGTTGATCAAATCCAAGCCATTTAGCCACTCTCATCCTTAATTTAATCTATGTTGGCTGCATCTGGGCAGGGGGTGACAAATATACATTTCAGGGGTTTAGCATTTTTTTCCTTTGATAACCTGGAAAAAAGGTCTCATTTTTTTCAGTGCAGTAATGAATTCTGCTACAATAAGCATAATGTAGTTGATAAAAGCAAACCATTTGGCAAACTGTCAGAGATACGTATACAAAATGACAGCTACGCCCTTTAGTGTTCTTAGTGCAACAGACTTTAAATTTAAACCATCTCTAAGCAACTTTTACAAATTCTGGGATTCAGAGCAGAATCTTCAGGCAATCATTCCCAGGATGTTCAAAGCTCAGATTTTACTCTTCTTTCTGTCTAGTTTGAATAAAAGCCTTCTCCCTACCAGTCTGTTAGCAAGAATGAGTGGATGATCTTGAATTTGAGATAGGATGCTGCCATGAGTTTATCCTGCTTACATGAAGAAAAACATCATCATGTTCTGCCAGTGCAATGTAAATTCCTTTTGCAAAGGAATATAAGGGGGGCATAAAAGGAGTGGGGTGTGTAACGTGACCACTCCACCCTAAGATGATGCCATTCCCCAAGAGTACGTCAGTGAAAAAGTTGTGTCACCGGCAACCCGTGGTCTTTGTTAGCTTCCTTTTTGTTTCGGGTTCAGGCAAAGAGAACACAGTTAAAGGAAATGGCATTTACTTCATGTGTCCTCATCCCCTGTGGTGGTAAGAGAGGGAAGATCCACTTCCTACCCTATGAGCCAAGGCACTAAGGAAAAGGATGAAGCATAAACATCATGTCACTGTAGACATGCATACTGTATTTAAAAAGATATCCCACTTGGTTTCTGTGAATACTATTCCAGGAATTTTGAAATTGAACTGAAACATGGTAGACTTTTAAAGGTAGACCTTCTATTACACTCTACTTAATTCTAGAGTAGCTTACTGGAAAAGTAGTAGAAGATGGAAGTGGTGGAAAGCTGTAAGAATTCTCGAGTGGCAGAATGGACTTGAATCTACTTTTTAGACATTACTTAAAAGGACTTGCATACCTTACAAAATCAGGACAAAGGAGAATTGTATCTCCCTCTTATGCAGACACTGGATCCAGGCTCCTCTTTGTTTTCTGTATCATAAAATTACCCAATTCTACTGTTACAGACTGCTCTTAGGACACTAAAGAAACATTTGGGTTTGTCCCTTAGCACTGCATTTGCGAAAGTGACTCAGCTGAAAAAGCAATTTCATGAGAAGCATTTATCCGAAGTGTTCATGTTTTACTTTAATCTGCTTTTCTTTGACATAAGTGTAGAGACTTACACGACAGAAAATTTTATTCTGCACAGAATAACCTTACCTATGCAAAGGTTTATCCCATAGCTTTGCTACCAGAGGCATAAATCTCTGACAGGTGTTTTTTTCCTAGCATATCAATGGTACAGGGCCTCCAACTTCATGATGACTTGGGTGTACAAGGTGCAAATCTTGAAAAAATATGCACTTCTGTTCAAACCTCACAAACTGTTTAATTTCACTGGTGTTCCTTCAGATTTTCACTAGTTCTCTTCAGAGCCCAGTTCTCTCTGGCCCAGAGTCTAACACACAGGCTTGACAACTGATGATATATTGAGACATTTCCCAGCACACTGAGCAAAAAGTCATCATATCAGATGTAGAAAATCAGTTGTGTTGTACTAGAAAAAGAAAAAAGGCACCATCCTTAGTTTCAGAGGGATTTTCTGTCACTGTGAAAAGAAGATTTAAACAAAAAAGGTGGTCATCCTTCAAGTTCTGATAGTAATTTTCTGCTCTTTTCTCAGCTGAAATCACTAGTTACTCATTATTTTTCATGCTCTTTTTAGTCATTTTAAGGTGATGGTCTACAGCGATGGTGACAGGTGTTCTTGGTTTAATTCACCACAACAGAACAGTAAATAAAAGGTAGCTCAAAAAGCTCAAACCTCAACTATACAAACAGAAACTGAAGAAGAGGAAGCAATATTGAATAACTAGCAGAAACATAGTGACAGCTAATTAATCACAGTATTAATCCATAAAAACTGCACTTCAGTATCATCTCAAATTATATCATTCAATGGATATGTGCAATACACCTGTCTGTATCGCATTTTAATTACTGACTTTTCCCCCATTGACCTGACAATAGTGATGAAGGGATTGTTGTGGGAGTTTTTTACTTACAGGAAGAAGAGAAAGTGGAAAGAGAAAAGTGGAAATAAACTGTGGAAAACAGCTGTGAATCTCAAAACAGAAACAAGTCAAACCACACACAGCAAAGCTATTCATGTGCCTAATATCAACTGATTTAGAAGTTCTTGTCTACCTAATCCCACACATGAAGAAAATCCCTCATTTCTACTGCCTTTCTATCCTGCCCGGTGGCACCACAAACACAACCTTTTAACGACTCCCCTGGATTCAGTTCCAGGAGAGATGCATCCCATTGCCAGCATACCACAATACAAACAAACAGTATTTCTGTAGCAGCTCTTCAGGGAATCTATCTGTAATTTGCTCAGAATATAATGTCCTAGACAGTCCAACTCCCAAACAGAGGAGATGTCATGCCCGAGATGTATCTGATGTCACAGATATGCAGATACAAACAAAGCATTTGTGTTTTTTTTCCCTCACACTGGTATAGCACAGACAAACTGACTTCAGTTAGATAATTTGTGGTAACTTGATTTATGCTTCACTGAGACCTCTCCTAATTGCACACAGGCAACAGTCTTAGAAAAGATTCTCTGAGAACTGAAAATGCATTTGTCATGGGTTCAGCAGTAGCAGTCATTTTTCTCCTTCTTGGTAGCTGGTGCAGCGCTGTGTTTTTTTGGTTTTGGGCCTTGGAACTGTGCTGATAACACCAGTGTTTTCAGTTACTGCTTGCTGATGTTTTGTCTGGCCAAGGACTTTCTGAGTCTCATGCTCTGCCAGGGAGGAGGGGGAGCCGGGAGGAAGCAGAGACAGGACACCTGACCCAAACTGACCAAAGAGGTTATTCCATACCACAGCACGTCATGTCCAGGATGTGAACACGGAGAGCAGAGACCCAGAAGGGTGTGGTGGTGCTCTGAGGGGTTCGTTGCTGGGGGTGCACTGGCTGGGTCGGGCTTGGTGAGCAGGTGTATTCTCTTTCCTTGTGTTTCTCTTGTATTATTACTGGTGGTAGCAGTAGTGATTTGTGTTATACTTCAGTTACTAAACTGTTCTTATCTCAACCTGTGCGAGTTGCATCTTTTTTTTTTTGATTCTCCTTCCCATTCCCCCAGGACTGGGGGAAGAAAAAGAGGGAGTGAGGGAGTGAGTAAAACTTCATGAGAGATTTGTCTTGGGGTTTGAATGGGCAGAAACCAATTTATTGCCTAGGACTGAAATCAGGTAAGGTTTGAACATAAATCCTAAAGAGAAACTCAAGTAATTCAAAAATCACACAGAAAAATGGTTTGCTCCATGTTCAGCAAACAGAATATCTACGTCTGCACAAACTCTTGTACAGACCTGTATACTTATAATTGCTAAGAGAAAGCACACTGCAGATGATTTAGGGGTTTCATCTGAAGAAGCACAAAAGCATTCGCTGAGTCTATTGATGGCAGGAATTGCAGGGAGGAAAAGGCAGAGAAAAACAGGTATTTCTTTCACAGCATCAATGCCTTGCCTTTGTGAATTCTGATGATTCTGAGCAGCATTCAACACTATCTCACAAGAAAGCACTCTTTCCATACAACAACCTCTGCATTTGCAAATACTGCAACAGTGTCAAGGTCTGTAATTTCTGCTGATGTGTTTTCAGATTGCTTTCATGTTTAATCTTGAAAAATGTGAGGCCTGGCTTTCCTGCCCATTATTTTGTAACATGAATTATATTCAGACTATGTTTCTGTAAGTTGCAAGTGGCTAAGTCTACCGCACGACTCACTGCCACCAAAATGAGGGAAGCCTCGCTTCTGTCCCATCCATCCCATGGCATGCCTTCATTCTCTCACTGCTGATCTCCATTCCAGATTATTTACTTCCTTGAGCCAGATCAGGTACTGACTGAACACTTCTGCAGCAAAAGAAGCAGAATACATTTTAGCAGAAAACTACCCTCTATTTTTCTAGATTAGTTTTCTGCCATGTTTGTGAATACATGGGAGCAGTGATCTCCAAAGTAGTCACGAGTGGCAGAAGAACATGGCAGAGATGGACAGGGAATCCATGGGGAGAAGGTGCGTGGCAAGAGGACATAACTTGCTGCTCAAAGTCACAGTGAGCTATCAGATCATCTTTCCACATCTTGGCATGATAACCTGAATTTAAAATCTGTTTTAAAATCTCACATTGGAAATAACCCCCTACTTCTGTTATGACCATCTGGCCTGGTTACATGTGTTCATCCCCCTCATCATGGTCCATTTGCCTGGTCTGCTTGTTCTTTCATTTCCTCACCTCTTTTCTTTCTGTCATAGGTTCACCTCCCACATTCATTCTTGTTCCCCTTGCTACATCCCTATTTCATTCTCCACCATTAATATACACCCTCATCCCCCTCCATCCCCTAATGGGTACAGCCAGTGCAACAGGCATGCATAGTTCCTCAGGCTTGCACAAAGGCAAGCAGAACCATCCTTCATTCACTACCAAATTTTGTAAATCCACTTAAGAAACAACAATAAAAAAATCCCCAATGAGTGCCCTTTCTATCTGCTTTGTGTGAGTAAATACATCTGTAATGCATAGGTGCCTCAAACCAAACTTTCTTACTGAGAAATTGCATGATAATAGAGATCACAGCTGGATGCTAAGTAATCATTCAGGTTTCAGACTACTCTGACCTTTCTCTCACCCAGCATTTTAAGATCTGTGTCTCATTTGTTTCAATTCTTAGCAGTGTTTTGTTTAGAAGATGCTTTGGAAATAATTAGGGCTGTCCAGAAGCTGTAACCACCAACCAGACACTAATCGAAACAAAGCACAAATTCCTGACATGTCCCACATATTGGAAAACATCACTGAGTGCTTATGAGTATGAAGCAGCTCCTGATGGAACCAACACAGCTCAGGCTTCAGCGCACATCCAGCACAACTGAGGGATTTCAATTGTTGCCCTGCAAGCACTACTCTCAGCAGGAAGGTTTTCAAGCTGCATTGGAGACATAAAGCTCTCCCATTCCTGTGCAGCGGAAAAACGGAGTATAGGAATTCGCACTGCTTGAGCTACCCAACAAATTAAAACAGCCTATAAAATGGTTTTACAGATGAGAGGAGAATGCCTGCACCCTGCATGGCAACCCTAAGTGTCATGAGGGAGTTAGTACAGGGAGAGGAGCCAGTAATAGAGAGGAGAAGCCAACAACTAAGCTGGGAACTGGTTGGGGGTCCCCTGTTTCTAGGACAGTTTCCCTATGCAGCCAAATGCTGTCTTTCACTGGAGATAGACTGGAGTGCTGATCCAGCTCACAGACACTTGAGACCTAAAAATGTGATCCTGTCAGATAACGTATTTCTCCCGTTTCCTTGTGTCCTGGGTTCAGCAGTAGCAGCCATTTTTCTCCTTCTTGGTAGCTGGTGCAGCGCTGTGTTTTTGATTTTGGGCCTGGGAACAGCTCTGATAACACCAGTGTTTTCAGCTACTGCTTGGTAATGTTTTGGTTTGACCAAGGACTTTCTGAGTCTCATGCTCTGCCAGGGAGGAGGGAAGCCGGGAAGAAGCAGAGACAGGACACCTGACCCACACTGACCAAAGACGTTATTCCATACCACAGCACGGCATGCCTTGGATGTAAAAACGGAGAGCAGAGGCCCGGAAGGGTGTGTGGGGGTGCACTGCTTGATATCGGGTGGTGAGCAATTGTATTCTTTTCCCTTGTACTTCTCCTGTCATAATTATTATTGGTGGCAGCAGTAATGATTTGTGTTATACCTTAGTTACGAAACTGTTCTTATCTCAACCTGTGGGAGTTGTCTTCTTTCGATTCTCCTCCCCATCCCACCTGGACTGGGGGAAGAAAGAGGGGAAGAAAGAGGGGAAGAAAGAGGGGAAGAAAGAGGAGAAGAAAGAGGAGAAGAAAGAGGGGAAGAAAGAGGAGAAGAAAGAGGAGAAGAAAGAGGAGAATGAGTGAGTGAACAAACTGGGTGAGTTATAGTGGCTTAAATCACAACACCTTGTAAAGGGTGAAAGGCAGCGGGATGTGTTATTCAAGTCAGTATTCCAGCAACACAGTTAACTAATCAGACTTCCTGTTTTTCACATTTGACAGCCTAGTTTGTGTATTGTATCTCCTATTTTCTGAAGTGCCAGAGGACCTCAAATTGCTTTTGCTGAACTGGATCATGATTTCTGAAACTTGAAGATAGACTGTTGGATGTTCTTATTAAATATTGATTCTCGCATTCAACATATTTGCTGTGAATAGCAAATGGCTGATACAGAACACATAGAGCACACTATCATACACCTACATATGCTTCATTTTGCAGCTACTATATTTTTCTGTATTAAAACTGCATAAACAGGGATCAATTCATACTTTATATTTATTGCCCAGAAGAATGTAACTGCATTCTGCTAGTTGAGCAATAACCATTTGGAGAACAAACTGGTGGATAGTTCAGTGGATTCAGCTGTCAGCACAAAAAGACTGTCAGCTGCAAAAGATGTGCTAGTCAAACATGAATTAGCACATAAAAAGAGCAGTTATGTCTGTGAAACTATTTCAGATATATTTACATTGAGGGAGTCTCTGGCAATAATTGCTCCAACAAGAAACAGCATTAGAAATCTAATTGCCTTTTGTCTCCCGAAGAAACTGAATCTTCATTCAGTGTAGAGGGACTTGGCTGTGCCCATGAGGAAATCATTTTATTGTCTTTTCCAATGCTTCTTTTATGAAAAATGAGCTTCTAGTATCCAGTAGTTTGATAATATATTACTTGCAGTCCAGATATTACCAAAAAAAGGTTTACATATACTTCACAGAAATACTATACTACATGTTCTGCCAACTGGTAGCTTTTACTCCACAAGCACAGAATGATGTTCTAGACTGAAGTTTAAATTTATCCCTTTATATGTATTACATATATATAATATGCACCCTTTAAAGTAATTTCTTTTAAAGTTTTAGTAATGGAATTTTCTACCAAGACTCAGTGGAAGTAAATCACTAATTTCTAAATCTAACATTTCTAAAATTAAGAAATTTTAAATGCATAAATTTAACATTTCTAAATCTAAATCTAAAGACTGAGTCATATTAAGTGCAGTAAAGTGTAATCCAGAGACTATTTATCTAGCTTTAATAATTCTCTTTTTTATTTATGGCTATTTTTTGTTTTGGTAACTCATATCAAAAAGTTATATTTGAAGTGTCCATTTTCAACTCACACAGCCAGAAATCTACTCTGAACCCCTTGGACCAGCAGAGTTAGCAAATTTTTCCTCACAACTGTGTTTGAAGAATATTAAATCTATAGGGGTCTTTTTCTTGCCTTTTCCTAAGCTTCTTTCAAATCATATAATTTTTTTGCTGCCACCATAGCATTTTCTCAGCTTCCAATTACTCAGCTCACACTTAGCAAATTGTCAAGGAACTACTCAAGCAGTAAAAGACATGTCTCTGTAGAATTGTAAATTATTTATTGTTTATAGGTAGGTGAAAATTAGCCTAACCAATCCTATGAAAAAGAACAATAAGAACTAACTGTCATTAGCTTGAGTGGCTGGCAACACAAAATATGGAGTTTCAAGTCACTATGAAGACAAAAGTGTAATTGCAGAGATGCTATTCTAGATCTTTCTTGTCTCTTTTGAGAATTCACAAGTAACTGCCTCCCCTGCCCCTGACTGCTACCTGCACAATCTCTAGCTTTTTGTATTCAGCCTGTTCTGGTAGGAAGCGTGATATTTCAGCTTCTGAGCATTGAAACAATCCTTGAGGAGATAGACTCCAATGCAGGGAAGAGATGCAGAAGATGGGCACACAGGCTTTTAGCATGGGAGTATAGAATCACCTCCATGTGACTTCAGGCCCTTTGCATGAGAGAAGTGATGCCGACAAGCCTGCCTTCACAGTGGTATTCTAAACTACTTCAGGCAGCCTATCAGACTTTTTTAGAGGGACCTCAGAGGTCTTGCCTCTGAAGTTAATAAATGTCAGGTTAGAACAATGAAGCCATAGTCAGGGGTTTGGATATTTAGAGCACGGGATTCAATTTGGGAGGCCAGGTCTACTGGAGGCCGGTGGAGCTGGTCCAACGATGAAGGGGAAGAGCTGGTTTTTTAAGAGGCTTGTCAGGCTCATCAAGAAAGCCTTAAGCTAGATGTGCTGGGGGAGGGAGGCATCATTCCATTCCAGAGCTACCAGTCAGTTGTCAACACCTATAATCTTAGAACCATAGAATCATAGAATTGTTAGGCTTGGAAAGGACCTTAAGATCATTCAGTTACAAGCCCCCTGCCATGGGCAGGGACACCGCCCACTAAACCATGCCACCCAAAGCTCTGTCCAATCCAGCCTTGAACACCACCAGTGATGGATAATAAATGCTTGCAGCAATGTAGAGATATTCCAGCTGCTCCAGCTAGTGAGATGACATCATTTGGAGCTCAGCGCAGATGCTTCTATACAAAAGCCCATAGCATGGGGAACAAACAAGAGGAATTAGAGATGTGTGCACGTCTACGAGGGTATGATATCATAGGAATCACAGAAACATGGTGGGATGGCTCCCATGACTGGTGTGTTGGAATGGAAGGTTACAGGCTCTTTAGGAAAGATAGGCTCGGAAGGCAGGGAGGGGAGTTGCTATTTATGTTAGTGATAGGCTGGAGAGTATGGAAGTCTGTCTGGGGACAGGTGAGCAGTCAACAGAGTTTGTGGGTCAGGGTTAAAGGGAGAACAGCTTTGGGAGACATTATTGTGGCGATCTGTTACAGACTGCCTGACCAAGAGGACTGGGTGGATGAAGCGCTCTATAGACAGAGAGGAGTAGCCTCACGCTCGCAGGCCCTTGTTCTCATGGGGGACTTCAACCACCATGATATCTTTTGGAAGGATGGCACGGCCCGGCACAAGCAATCCAGGAAGTTCCTCAATTGTGTGGAAGGCAACTTCCTTCTGCAAGTAAGAGAGGAGCCAACAAGAAGAGGCGCCATGCTTGACCTCGTGCTCATCAACAGGGAAGGGCTGGTTGGAAATGTGATGCTCCAGGGCAGCCTTGATTGCAGCGATCATGAGATGGTCGAGTTGGAGATCCTCAGGACAGTTGGAAGAGCATGCAGCAAGCTCAGTGCCCTGGACTTCAAGAGAGCAGACTTTGGCCTCTTCAGGAACCTGCTCAGTAAACTTCCATGGGATATAGCCCTAGAGGGCAGAGGCCCAAGACTCCTGGTTGATATTCACGGATCACCTGCTGCAAGCTCAGGAGCGATACATCCCTACTAGAAGGAAGTGCAGCAGGAGAGCCTGGAGACCTCCTTGGATGGATAAAGAGCTGCTGAGGAAAGCTCAAAGGAAAAAAGAGGCTTATAAAAAGTGGAAGCAAGGACAGGCAGCCTGGGAAGAATACAGGGATATTGTCCAGGAAGCTAGGGACCAGCTTAGGAAAGCTAAGGCCTACTTAGAATTAAACTTGGCTGGGGATGCTACAGATAACAGGAAGAGATTCTATAGGTACATTGCAAATAAAAGACAGGCTAGGGACAACATGGGCCCTCTCCGGAAGCTATTGGGAGAACTGGCTACCCTGGATTTGGAGAAGGCTGAGGTTCTTAATGACGTCTTTGCCTCAGTCTTCACTGGCAAATGCTCTGAGCACATCACCCAAGTCTTGTAAGGAAGACAAAGGGGCTGTGAGAATGAGGACCCTGGGTCCACTGTAGGAGAGGATCTGGTTCGAGACCATCTTAGGAACCTGAATGTGCACAAGTCCATGGGACCTGATGAAACCCATCCGCAGGTCCTGAAGGAGCTGGCAAATGAAGTTGCTGAGCCACTCGCCATCGTATTTGAAAAATCATGGCAGTCAGGTGAAGTTCCCAACGACTGGAAAAAGAGAAATATAACCCCCATTTTCAAGAAGGGGAAAATGGATGAGATGGGAAACTACAGAGCAGTCAGTCTCACCTCTGTGCCTGGCAAAATCTTGGAGTGGATTCTCTTGGAAAGCATGCAGAGGCACATGAAAAACAACAAGGTGGTTGGTGACAGCCAGCATGGCTTTACTAAGGGTAAATCCTGCCTGACCAATCTGGTGGCCTTCTATGATGGGGCTACAGAGCTGATGGACAGGGATAGAGCAGTTGATGTCATCTACCTGGACTTGTGCAAAGCGTTTGACACTGTCCCACATGACATCTTTGTCTCTAAGTTGGTGAGACATCAATTTGATAGGTGGACCACTGGGTGGATAAAGAACTGGCTGGATGGCCGCATGCAAAGGGTTGTACTCAATGACGCAATGTCCAGCTGAAGACCGGTAACGAGTGGTGTGCCTCAGGAATCGGTGTTGGGACCAGTCTTGTTCAACATCTTTGTGGGTGACATGGAGAGTGGGATTGAGAGCACCCTCAGCAAGTTTGCCAATGACACCAAGCTGTGTGGTTTGGTTGATATGCTGGAGGGAAGGAATGGCATCCAGAGGGACCTTGACACGTTTGTGAGGTGGGCTGATGCCAACCTGATGAAGTTAACCATGCCAAGTGCAAGGTCCTACACCTGGGTCAGAGCAATGCCAGGCACAGCTCCAGGTTGGGCAGAGCAGAGATTGAGAACATCCCTGCGGAGAAGGACTTGGGGGTGTTGGTCGATGAAAAAGTGAACATGAGCCAGCAGTGTGCGCTCGCAACCCAGAAAGCCAACCGTATCCTGGGCTGCATCAAAAGGAGAGTGACCAGCAGGTTGAGGGAGGTGATCCTGCCCCTCTACTCTGCTCTGGTGAGACCTCACTTGGAGTATTGTGTGCAGTTCTGGTGTCCTCAACTAAAAAAGGGCATGGGACTGTTGGAACAAGTGCAGAGGAGGGCCATGAGGATGATCAGGGGACTGGAGCACCTCCCGTATGAAGATAGGCTGAGAAAGTTGGGGCTGTTCAGGCTGGAGAAGAGAAGGCTGCATAGAGACCTCCTAGCAGCCTTCCACTATCTGAAGGAGGCCTATAGGGATGCTGGGGAAGGACTCTTCATTAAGGACCTTAGTGATAGGACAAGGGGTAATGGATTAAAACTTCAACAGGGGAAGATTAGGTTGGATATGAAGAAGAAATTCTTCACTGTAAGGTTGGTGAGTCACTGGAATGTTACCCAAGGAAGTTGTGAATGCTCCATCCCTGGAGATATTCAAGGCTAGGTTGAACAAAGCCTTGGTTTTCGTGTGAGGTCCTCACATAGCTTAGTGTGAGGAGTCTTTTGCCCATGGCAGGGGGCTGGAACTAGATATTAAGGTCCTTTCCAACCCTAACTATTCTATGACTCTATGAAATAAGCATCTCTTCATGCAGTATTTACTCCTGCATAATATTTTGGACTGTTCTTGAAATTAATAAATTAATTAAATTGGTATGTATATAAGTAAATACTTTCCTAAACAAATATGACAGAGTGTACCATTTATATCGTTTTCTTTTTAAAACAGTACGTCCCAAAGGCAAATTCAGTTCCGTCCTCAGCCTAGTAGATCATGTCTCCTAAAATTAATCCTGAAGTACAGACTTCAAGACCCCTAGTTAGTTTGGGCCACTGAACAGCAAGAAATGGAACCTCTGTGGAGGTGTAGAGAGCACAAAGCAGTACAGAAGATACAAGGGCTCAGATATCTTGAAAAAAATACATCCCGTTATTTTCACTCAATTACTTAAATGTATAAAGAACATGGAAGAAAACACAGTTCTCTGATGACTGACTAGTTACTCTCTGGACTTTCTCTTTTCTTTTTCTCCCTTTTTCAGCAGACCTGTGCTGGCAACAATTCAGACAAATTTGGCGAATGTTATAAACCAATTCTTCCTACGGACTTGGCCCTCACATCATTTGGAGACAGGCCAATTCACCTTCCACTTAGTGGCTTGGGCTCATGCTTTGTATTGTGAAGCTGAGAAATGGGAAGTGGGAGACGGCTAGAATTAGGAGAAGAGGGAGTAATAGCCGTTTCTGCTGAGTCTCTTAACACTTGGTCCCATTCCATGTATCTGTTAGCACTCATTTTTTATTTTACATTGTGTTGGCTTCAAAATAAAATGGAAATGGATAGTGGTTTCCAATCAGAAAAGCTGGTGGCATGGTGGAAAAAATGCATACTCTTGGACAAAGCAGAAGATACATTCAAGCATCTTCTGAAATGGAAGATGAAAAGGTGATAAAAGTGCTATATGAATTAAGTAACAGTTTTTTTCTAGCAGATATTAAGGGCATGGGAGGACACTGGGAATTGCAGGCCATAACCCCTAATTTTGTAATTCAGTTTTAAAAAGTGCTTTCAGCTCTCTTTTTCTGATAAAATTCATCTGTGAAAGACCTAGACTGGCATTAGCAGATAACAATTTGAATGAAACTATTTAGTAATATTTATAGCTGATTTAGAACAAACTGTAATAGATCATCATAAAGAAATCTCTAATTGGCTTGCATTCTGTGACAAATGTTCCCACAAGTGTAATTGTATTAGGGAAGGTTTTTATTTTTTTCAAAGAAGACCATGGTTTTTGCTGGAAATTGCATAGCTGGCAGCTTTATTCCATGATTTGGATAAAACTTTAATTCGAATAAAGATGTCCCATTTCTGTTGCGAATTAGCAATGCCCAGATATGATACATCTAAAGAACCAGTTGAAAAATTCTCTGTAGCATTTTAGAAATATATATATAAATACATAGAATTATGTAAAAACTGACTTAAGAGTCACTGAAGAGAAATGGACAGTTCTAAGTCATGAACTCCCAGGTTATATCTACTGTTCCCTTGCCTACTTCAAAATGTTATAACATCCACACTAACTCTCCTCATGTCTATACCCTGCTGAAGGCCTGGCTTCCTAGGTGTGCTCAAAGAGTGATATGAATACATATACTGATTAGCACCTGTGTTACAACATAGGTGGGCTCAAAAGTGCCCCCCATTTCTCATTTAATACGTGTAATAAAGAAAGTCTTGCCCAGGAAGTGAGAAGGCTGGTTTCTAGATTTGCTTTATTTTAGTTTTCAAGTATCACATCCTAAAGAGTTACTGATGAAGCGACAGCATGTACTAAGTAAATACCCTCTTGTGCTGAACGTCTGCATACCCAAGAAACAAATAATGTCCTTAGTACGTTTTTTTTTGGCAGGAAAGAGGATGGCTGGTAGCCAGCAGCTGAGGAAATAAAAGCCTTCAATATCTGTGCAATACACTTACACAGAAAGTGATAGATCATGGCCCAGAAAGAAAGAATAGATGATGAGGCCTCAGTGCAGACCCCTACTTTGTACACTTTATTATATATTTATTATGTATACATGCTGTATACAGGCTTGTACTTGGGGCTTACAGATCGGGAAGCTGGTTTCAGAAGTAAGGATCTTATTGCAAAATTGTACAGCACACAGAGGACATTCCTGGCTCTATTTTGCCCTTACTAGAAGAGGAGAAAAGACCTTCAAACACTGAAATAGAAATTGCAGGCAAAGCACTGATTCTACCAGTGGATACAAAGGCATCTCTTTGCCTAGTTAAACCCTACATTAATGTTTCCTAATGCATTCAGATGAATCAGGGGTAAGGAACAGAATCCATTAGTCCTGAGACAAATATTATGACAAGAACATGTGGCAACATACACGACAAAACTATATTTGCAAAAAATCCAGAGCAAGCAAATAAAAGAGAAATAAAAAGAATTTAAAGGATGCTCAATTGCCCTGACATAATCACCTGAGTTAGAAGACACAGAGAAGACAATATTTATAAACAGTTCTATGAAATACAGTCTTCTTTATGTAATTACAAATAACTTGATTTCCATAACAGAAGTCATCCATCTACAAAGGTAATTGCATGTTTTATAAAAAACTACGGATAATTTTATGGGATTTTATTGGGATTAAGGATCACCTTCACAATAAAATTTACAAGAATCTATTTTCTGTGACCTAGGGAAAGTTCTAAATATTCTTTTTGTTTACCCCACCAATAACTACAAGAACGGATGATCTGCAGCATCACTCTTGAAAAACAAGGGCTTTTATGTGAAATTTTGAAAATCACAAATTTAAGGTGACAGTAAACTGAAGGTTCTCTTTATGACCTTTGAAAGGTAAATTACTACCTGATAACATGAGCAAAAAAGCATCATAAAAATTCTTCCAAATTAGATTGCTCTATCAAGCCTAACAAAGGTTTCAGAGAAAAATTCCATTTACAAAAACTAAAATGCACAGGATTTTAATTAAAAAATTATATGCTTTAGCGTCTCTGTTAGATACGGTTACATGCTATATGAACAGATGGGTTAATCCAGCAATAGAGAAGTTAAGTAATATGTCTAAAACTACATAAGGAATTTCTAGCAAAATTCAGGATGAAATTTAAAAGTCTTTTCTCCTTGTGACCTGCTTTGCCCCTTGTATCATAATGTTTTCATCAGTATCTCTTCACTCCCAGATTGTTAACAGTGGGTTAATCACAACTTCTGCTGCTAAATTCATAATCAATCTACACAGAAAAAAAAATGTTGGAATAAGACACTTGAAAAACTATGATTAAATATACAGCTTCTACAGAAAGGCTGTGGAGAAATAAAAGATAACTACAAAGGAAAAGAGGGAACTGATAGAGATCACATCCACTTAGAATACACATGAGGAAGAGATTATTTGATTACAACACATCTGGAGGCTCTGAATGCTTACAAGTGAACTTATGTAGACTTTTTCAGAAGTATTCTTGTAATTCCCTTTGGAAAAAGTCTTTAAGCAGTAGGTTTCTTTCCCTTTTCAAGCATAAGTTCACATATACCACATGACACCTGTTTGAAACATAGATGTGCATCCTGTCAGAAATATTCCTGCTTGACATTTCAGCTAGGATAATGAAACAGTGTAACAGACTGTCTTTATATGCAAGACTGTGTGATGTAGGAAAAAAAATAAATCATACTTTGAAGAAATAATTTTTCAATAAATATTATCTCCCTTCTGGGCTCATTTGTGAACAATAATGATGAACAATTTTTCTGTTTTGTTTTGTTTCACTAAATACCAAAAATGTACTTTCAATTTGCTTGCAATTTTTTGAATCACTGATGTACTTACAATGACCAAATGCACATATATTTGCACATGGAACAGCATCTTGTCTTAAATGGGACTGTACATGAATGAGTGGAGAATTTGTTATGTCATGACATTTCCTAGTCCCAGGGAGAACAGATTTCATTTCTGTGAGCATGAACACTTTTAAATTTAACTTTTTCCTTTTCTTGTCTGTAGCTTCTGAAGCCATCTGTAGAAAGAGATGGAAGCCCCTGGCAAATCCTTACTAAAGACAGAGGTTGACTAGAGGCTACTCAAGATGAAAAAAAAAGCTGCATCAAATTCAGAATGCAATAGAGAGATCTTTCTCCAGCCCCTGCACACATAGAATTAACTAAGAAACGTCCTAAACATCAACGTTTTTCACTCCATGTGCAAGGCATATTTTTTGACCTTGTCATTTCCAGCCTAAGCACATATAATAGCACGTGTCAGTATCTATGTATAAAAATCCAGAAACATAACACTCCACTGCTCACACTTCTGCCCCTGGGGAGAGAGTGAGCGAACAAACATATGACAGATGGTAGTCCTCTGGCTCAGTGCACTGCTGGAAGCTGCTCAGTCATTTCAGAGACAAACACAACACAGTAAAAGCAGAAAGCCTCTACAGAGCAACCACTTCTGGGGACTGTGTGCTTGTATACAACCTAGCACAATGGAGTCTTGGTCTATAGTAAGGTCCACACATGTTATCAAACAAAGGACAGTGACATTTCCTAGATTTTACATGAGTGGATGTAGAGACTAAAAGGCAAACAAAAAGCAAGGGCTCTGATCTGAGTTTGCTGTTTAATCCTTTGCACAACAAATACAACCTAATGCTAGGAATAAAAGCACAAAAATACAAAAAAAAAAGGCTTTTAAACTTTGAAGAACTGAAAAATATTATCTGGCTCAAAGTTTGACACTGCCAGCCCTAGTTTACAGAATTTCAGTTGTAACCTCTAAATTTGGATCCCATTTTCTCAGTTTAGTCAAAAGTATTAATCATTTATCATGAGGTAGACTTTCTAGCAAGTTTTGGATTTCCTGATAATTTCCACTGTGGAGAATCCTGCAGGAAATTGTACTTCTCAAAGTACTTGTATTAAAGGTCAATGCTTTTTCTAGCCTTTAAAAATCAGTGGGTAGAAAATGTCAGGTGGCAAATTGTCTTTTAAATCTATTCTATGAAATTTCACTCAAATTTGCAGGATGATTTATGGGCAAGGGACAATGGTGGTTTCCTTCTGTTGCTTGTGCTCCATGGAAGATTTTGCTGAGGTGAGGCCACTCAAAACAGCCACTCACAATAGCTGCAGCTTTACACTTATGATAGCTGCACTAACTGGAGTAGCAGACGGGAGAGCAGAATAAATTCACATGGCTATGATGTCCATGCCATAGTTCAAGTGCTAAGCAGCTACTTATTAATATTTCAGGAGTCACAGCAAGCTCTAGATCCACAAGGCAGCTGTTAGAAGTGCTTAACATCAAAATGTTTGATTTACTCTTTTCCCCTAGAAAAATCACACAAATCACAGCAAATTATGTTCAAGTAGTGGCAACTGAAAGTCTTTTGCTTTGCTGTGTAAGTTCTACTCTGCTTGCTTTTGCACAACAGCTGAAACAGATGGCTAGTAAAGTGAGTTCAGTTTGGATGGACGATAGTAAATCTGGCATTTCTTTACTTCTGGGAAACTGTTTCTTCTATCTAAATGTTAATCTTCTTCTAAGTACATGATTATTATTTGGTGGTTGTGGGCTATCCTGGTTGCTGATATAAGAAGAGTGTGCCATTCAGGAACTTATCCACCAACTAATTATAAATACATTAAGTTTACAGTGAGTTTAAAGATCAGAAAACCAACAGTCATACCTGTAATTAGAAATTAAGTGTTTTCTATAGAGGCTCAGTCTTGGTCAGCACTAATGAGTGAATGAGATGAGCAAGTTTATAAGAGGAGGTGTGCACTCACAGCTGCTTATCAGGTGCTTCACTGCATCTGTGTATTTTCATCATGGGGGACAAAGTGCTTTCAAGGCTCAAATCCAGAGGACTAAACGAAATACTTCAGTATTTCCTCCATCTCTAAACTGCACATATAAATTTAGAAAGCAGAGACAGTAAATTAAAATCTGCATATTAAGAAGACTGGATCTTTAATTTTTGTTCTAAACAAACAAAATTCAGCAGATGTCCCAAACAGCATTGTTGCATTTTTCTGCACAAAGTAAGCTCTATTCCTACTCTTGTTCTATCTCTAAATATTATTACCTTAAAATTTAGCAAGGTCCAAGAAACACTGAGTTTTTTCTCATCCTATATATTTCCCTCATTCATTTTTTGGCATTTAGGCATTTCTCTTTGTCATGCTGTAACGTATTTCTTGCCATCCAAATGGCTTTTCAATACTACTGAAGACATCAGAAACTTAACATATATATTTATAAAAAGACTGTGTGTCACAGTTTCAGCAAAAGAATGAGAGGTTGACCAATAAATGCTGCAGCTGAGGCTGAGATAAATAATCAATAAAACCCTAGATATTCAATATTCAATTTCATGAACTCTACAATAAGCAATTATGAAACCTATTTTAAGTGTGAAAATGAATTACATGACATGTCATAAACATTTGCTACAAAATTACATGTTTTTAACATCTAAGTGTCACAACTATCATGCATCAGTCAAAGCTTATGAAATCAAGCTTCCTGTTATTTTCCATAATCTTTCTTCTGCTTTATCATCTGTAACTGTGCAAACAGTGTTAAAAACACATCAGAGTGAAGCTGCTAGCAACAGCTCATTGAAGAATGATTGCAAAAACAACTAAAGTTCCCAAAATGCCCACTCTTCCTTTCCTCAAAACAAGAAATCCTGGCACCCTGCAGAGTTTATAAAACATCAACAGTAAGCCCAGTCAAAGTTACAAAGCATAATATCACTTGATCTGATAGATGCATGTCATGGGTTCTGCAGTAGCAGCCATTTTTCTCCTTCTTGGTAGCTGGTGCAGCGCTGTGTTTTTTTGGTTTTGGGCCTTGGAACTGTGCTGATAACACCAGTGTTTTCAGTTACTGCTTGCTGATGTTTTGTCTGGCCAAGGACTTTCTGAGCCTCATGCTATGCCAGGGAGGAGGGGGAGCTGGGAGGAAGCAGAGACAGGACACCTTACCCACACTGACCAAAGAGGTATTCCATAACACAGCACGTCATGTCCAGGATGTGAAATCAGAGAGCAGAGACCCAGAAGGGTGTGGTGGTGGGAGTGGACTGGGGGTGCACGGCATGGTCAGGTTTTTGGTACTGGGGGGTTCGTTGCTGGGGGGTACACTGGCTGGGTTGGGCTTGGTGAGCAGTTGTATTCTCTTTCCTTGTATTTCTCTTGTATTATTACTGGTGGTAGCAGTAGTGATTTGTGTTATACCTTAGTTACTAAACTGTTCTTATCTCAACCTGTGCAAGTTGAAGTCTTTTGATTCTCCTCCCCATTCCCCTGGGACTGGGGGAAGAAAGAGGGGTGGTGAGTGAGTGAGTAAAACTGTGTGGGTGGGGGGCTTAAACCATGACAATGCATTATTTTTATTTCTTTTTTCAGGACTAGACAAACTGTTGGCACTTGCAGCAAGGTTACTGGGAGTTCATTTTAAAAAAATGCACAAGAATTTATTTCTTGGCAATACAATTCTATCGAATTTGTGTATAATGAGCTCCAGAGTAGTCTGAAGATAAAAGATGATGACTTATTAGAAGAGCTTGTTTATCTGAGCGTTACCACAGGTATTTGATGAAAGTGTGAGCTCACTATTCTGAGATTTGCTTTCTTCTTTACTGGCATGCCAGAGATCCAGAAGACTACCTGCAGGTTTTGAAGCTTTGACAGCATGCTGGCTGCTTAACAGTCTATAGGAGAATCAGAGATAGAGATTAAAGCTTATTTTTAGAATCCATGGTTAGCAATATACAGAGAGAATGCCTTTGAAATAGCAGTCACTTCTAACACTCACACATTGCAGAGAACTGTTTTTCTCCTTATACACCTATCTGTGACCATCAATGTGAGAATGAGGATGTATTATGCAAAAAACAGCCAATATTTCCCCCCACAATTGAATAAAATGATACTTGCAGTTTCATTCCGGAACCTTCCCCTTTTTCTTATAATAGAGGTAAACTTCTATGGGTTTTACATGAAAATGAGTATTTGAACAAAAATGTTTACTGTTGATGACTTCATTCAACCTTTTCACCTAATATAGCAGGTTGTTAAACAAAACATATACATTAAAAAAAAAAAAAAAGCCTGCTTGCTTCATACAAAGTCTATGCAAAGAAAGGTTTGTTATTTTTAGTTCTGCTGCATGCAGAAGAAATTGACTTCCTAGAGATCAGCTCTGCCTTGACGCCAATAACCAAACTGAGAAATTCTGGAGCCATGGAGAATTATAATCATTTGCTAGCCAGGATTTTTAGGGACTATCTCCATACTTGCAGTATACTGGGTTCTGGCAAGTGGCTGGCATGGGAATTACACTAAGACATAGAAGGAGGGATGACCCTTAATTAAAGGAAATTAGCCATATGTAGCCAGAACCTGGTTCTATGCCACCCACTCTGTCTTGCTGACTACACTGAGGCAGAACTACTATGTTGAGGCAGGACTACATCAAGGAAGGGTAAAAACACAGGCCTATAAGGAAGGCACTCAAACTCACCCCAATATAGGCTATGGAAACTATGCGAGAATCCCTTAGGAGAAAGTCTGCACACTATGGTTGCAGAAGTATAAGATGGAAGGGCCACGTTATTACCCTTCCAGTCTGGGACTGCACTCACAGGTTTGAAGTGAGGGCCTTTGAGTTCCACTGGACTGCAGCAGGTGGCAACCAGCAAGTCTCTTTGGGTGGGATGCCCCTTGGAGATCACAAAATCTCAAGCTTGTGGTGATCAAAGGACTGTCACTGACAGAGAGAAACTGGCCTGAACTCCTCTTTTCCTTGAGACCCGACTCTCAGCTGTAGAGAAATGTCAGTACACTAGACATGGATATTTCACAGATTCAAAATAAACTTATATATGTCTTTACGCATGCGTGCATGTGTATAGATTGTTACAGCAATTGCAGTAAATTCTATTGACTCACTTTATAAAAACTATGTTAAAAGTGCAAACTGCTGTAAAATAACACTTGAAACCCTTTAAATGTATTTAATTGACCAAGTCTGAGATTGAGACTACTTCCACCTGCACCTAAGCTTCTTCAGGAGTTTAGAAAGAAAGGGGTCTATTCTGAACCTGGTGACTCTTTGGGAGGGTCTGCCTTGCTCTTTGTGATCTCTATATCAGCCATAGAACCATAGAATCATAGTACAGTTAGGGTTGGAAAGGACCTTAAGATCATCTAGTTCCAACCCCCCTGCCATGGGCAGGGACACCTCACACTAAACCATGTCATCCAAGGCCCCGTCCAACCTGGCCTTCAATATATCCAGGGATAGAACATTCAGAGCTTCCCTGGGCAACCCATTCCAGTGCCTCACCACCCTTACAGTGAAGGATTTCTTCTTCATATCCAACCTAACTTCCCCTGTTTAAGTTTGAACCTGTTACCCCTTGTCCTGTCACTACAGTCCCTCATGAAGAATCCCTCCCCAACATCCCTGTAGCCCCCCTTCAAATAGTGGAAGGCTGCTCTGAGATCTCCACGCAGCCTTCTCTTCTCCAAGCTCAACAGCCCCAACTTTCTCATCCTATCTTCATACGGGAGGTGCTCCAGTCTCCTGATCATCCTCGTGGCCCTCCTCTGCACTTCTTCCAACAGTCCCATGCCCTTTTGATGTTGAGGACACCAGAACTGCACACAATACTCCAAGTGAGGTCTCACCAGAGCAGAGTAGAGGGGCAGGATCACCTCCCTCAACCTGCTGCTCACACTCCTTTTGGTGCAGCCCAGGATACGGTTGGCTTTCTGGGCTGCAAGTGCACACTGCCGGCTTGTATTCGTTTTCTCATCAACCAACACCCCCAAGTCCTTCTCCACAGGACTGCTCTCAATCTCTTCTCTGCCCAACCTGGAGCTGTGCCTGGCATTGCTCCGACCCAGGTGGGGGACCTTGCACTTGGCATGGTTAAACTTCATCAGGTTGCCATCAGCCCACCTCACAAGCGTGTCAAGGTCCCTCTGGATGCCATTCCTTCCCTCCAGCATATCAACTGAACCACACAGTTTGGTGTCATCGGCAAACTTGCTGAGGGTGCACTCAATCCCACTGTGTTTGTCACCCACAAAGATGTTGAACAAGACTGGTCCCAACACCAATCCCTGTGGGACACCACTCGTTACTGGTCTACAGATGGACTCTTCTTCATCTTGATTTTACCTCAGTTTTAACCTCAGCTTCATCCATGTAATAAGTTATAGACAGAAGCTAGCCATTGGATTCTGTTAAGTCACAACTTAGTAAACCATATTAAAACCTCTGTTGCTAATACCTTTGATGGTCATTCTTTGATCAACCTTAAATCTATTATTTAGCGACACTCACCTACTTTTTCATTCATTATAGGAGGTAAATGAAGAACAAGTTATCTCTAGCTCGCACCCTTTCCCCTTCTTCACAATACTTAGTATATCAAAGGCAGAATTGAAGGTATCAGATCATACTGATTATCACCCACAGCAATCTAGAAAAAGGAGTGTTCAACATCTAGCCCAATGTTCAGTGACAGTTTCATAGCTGAAGCCCATTATATCACACTCTGAAAGGACCCAAGGAGAAATCCAGGCACTATCAAACTGTATGGTAAAAAAGTTTTTAATTGAAAAGTCAATATATTGCCGACAAAGAAGGTTAAGAAATTGAAAACAATTTTTCTTGATGGCCCAAAATAAAGAATTTGCTGTCTTCGAAGACAGCAGCAGCAGTATGAGAAGTCTGCACTAAAATTAAATTTCACCAAAATTTCAAAACTATGTGGGTTCAAACATAGCTTAGGTTTATTGGTGTATTTAAATAAAAAGTTCTAAGCAAACTCTATGTCTTTTAATATCACTTCTGAGGCTTTCTGTTCTTCCAAAAGAAGAGTTTTATTAGTCCAAACTGTAGGCCAGAAACCAATTTCCAGTTATTGCCTAACTACATTCTCCTATTTACTGATGAGTCTATAGATTTCTGTTTTTCCTTGCTCCAAAATTACCCTTGTGTGCTTGCGACACATGTGCATCACTCCTTAACTTGCTCATCCTTATTGTTCTTTTCTAAATCTTTCCCTGTTTTTTGACATCTAAGTTGGCAAGATCAGAATTGTACACTTTTTTCAAGATTTAGACATACCATGGATTTAAACACTAATAAAATTATATTTTCTATTTCATTTTCTGGTTTTCCTTGTCATGTATAGTGTAATTTTGCAGTGCAGGGGAGCTAGATCTTATTATAGAATCATAGAATAGTTAGGGCTGGAAAGGACCTTAAGATCATCTAGTTCCAACCCCCCTGCCATGTCTTATTGGGTAAGACACCTACAGAACTCTTATTGAATAACACGTGCTCCTACAGAACCTGTGTAATCCCAAATTACTCCTGAATATTAATATTCACTCAGCTCTTGTTATTTTTTATGTAAAATTAAGATGTTTTCCTTAAATGTATTACTTCACATTTATCTACAAAGAACTTCAACTGCCACTTTATCACTCACCATTCCAAAATGAGAACTTAGTTATTGACAGCTAGAGAAATAAACAAGAAAAACACCTCCACTAAAATAGTAAGTTTCTTCATGTAGCAAACCAGAAGTTTAAAGGTTCTGCATAGCAAATGGTGTAATTATTTGTGCCCCCCCAGGAACATTTCAACATTTGTATGAAATCTGATTTGTCATAATCCAGATAAACAGAGAAATTTTCTACGCTGGCCATCTGCAGGATATAAGCTGAGGGAGGAACTAGTCTGCTTTCTGCTTTTGCATGTGACAGAAACAGCATTCAAAATCAGCCTCCATCTCAAAGTAGCTGCTTTCTTTGAGGTCTTTTCTAGGAAAAATGATATATGCAAAAATGGGTTACAAGTGCGATAAAAATACCCACAGAAAAAAGAGAAAACAGCAAAATTCAGCCACAGGCCCAGGAAGAATATGTCAGCTGTGAATAGCTCAATTTTTACAGGCCCCAGTGAGGATGGCTTTGCAGAGCACCTGTGAGCAATTAGGGGAAGCCTCTGCCATGCCAACTGGAGCTTCTCACACCAGCAGAAGCCAAAGCGGACCCTGGAGAACACCGTGTGTCATTGTGCAGTGACAACCAGGTTGATGTCGCTGAATAATCCTGGTGATCCATCTTCTGGAAAATGAATTGAAAACACTCTATCTGTGGCAGCATGTGTATACATGCAGGGAGCTCTCATACAGAAAATAATACTGCTTAGTTCAACTGAGAAAGTCCTTGTGCTGCTTGAGCACATCTTAATTGAGTGTTTACTTAAAAATAACCTTCAGGTCTTAATTATTAGGACAAACAATCTGATCAAACAAGGAATAAATAGGCACTACTGTGTCTTATAATACATATTTACATATACGCAAAGACCAGTGAGAAAATTCCATTCTGCAAAGGTGTGAGTGTTAAAATCTAGTGACTAGTACCACTGTAGGCTGCAGGCCCTACAAAAACTCAAATACACCTAGAAAACCAAAAGCTTGCCATAGCCAAAATGCCTTAGCAATGCCTGATTGTATAAAATATCCATCTTCATGATCTTCCTGTGAATCAGAAGCATATAATAAATATTAATGTAAATATTGTAAATGTAAATATCGTAAACATCAAATACAGCAGACATGAAAGGATGTAATTTGCTTACTGATTACAGGAAAATACCCATCTTTCTTAATACTGCTATTAGGCTTGTAAATCACCCTTAGCTCTGCAGCCTTGCAGAACATCATACCAATATTGTTGAGCTCGCTGATCTGTAATGATACAGAAGTTCGAATGGTGAGAATGCACAATCATAATTTTTGCACAATTATTAAGAAGTGCCTTCTCCCAAAGTACCTTTAGTTGCTGATAGACAGGCACTGACAGTAAAGCATTATTTCAAGAGGAGAATGTTCAAAGTCAAAAGAAATCCCCTGATGGAAAGTCCTATGGCACAGGTAACAATTATGAGTATTACCCTTCTAAATGGGAAGTGGATAACTGTAAAGTCACTGAAAGGGCATTAATTTATTTCAGACATTATTTTTACAGCTCCATATGAGTTTGCTTCACATTGTTTCTAGACTATAACTTTTATTAAGAGAGAGTAGTGTTAACAGTTTGGCTAATGAAGAAGAGCAGTGTAGGTGTACAAGTGTGTCACATCATATTCTCTGGAGGGTTCTATCAAATTATTTCTGCTTAACACAGTAACTTCATAAAAATTCACCCACAGAATAGCTCTAAAATTTACTAGTCCCTGCCCCAATCAGAGACAGCCTCAAACGAGCTTCTTAGGCACCCGAGTAGAACAAAATAGGCTACTGTTCCAGCAAAGGGGAAATAAGAATTGGGAAATGTCTTTTCTTTAGTCTTTAGATGAGGGATCTCAGAGGCAAGCTCAACCCATGACATGTTCTTTTCATTGCAAAACCAGAACCTGAAGGTGCACCCCAGCAGAGCAGGGTGGGTACAGCTCACTCACGTGCCTATCTCAGTCCATGCAACAAAAAATGTTTTTCAGTCTGCCATACAGAGCAGATGGAGTACGTTCAACAGATTCCTGACTTGCTTTGATTCATGTAAAGCCAGTGCTTATTCCATGACATAATAATGCTGTGTTCAGTATTTCCAAATCACATTTAAGCATGCTGTAGATGGAGTTCTTGTGGATACCATGGCAATGCATACACAAAAACCTACAGTGACGTAGATTCAAAGAGAGTCAAATTTTAAGAATGATATAATTTACTGGGTACCTAGGAAAGTCTTTAAGTAATTTATGTAACAAAACACAATTGTTTTTTAAAAGTCTCTCTATGTACTTTAAATTTGCATATGGATTATTCAGCACATGTTTTGTGAGCACCATGGAAAAGACAAGACTACTGTTACAACAAAAGACATTTTCAGGAGGTCACAGGAAAGAATAATAAAGCAAAAAAAAAATCAAGTAAGCAGATCTTAAAGGATTTACTTTTGGATTTATGGCTGCCATCAAACAGCTTTCACTTTTACCCTGGGATAGATTACAAGAAGCATGACATCACTAACTACATAGGCTCATAGAATCATGGAATAGTTAGGGTTGGAAAGGACCTCAAGATAATCTAATTCCAACCCCCTGCCATGGGCAGGGACACCTCACACTAAACCATGCCAACCAACGCCCCATCCAACCTGGCCTTGAATATATCCAGGGATGGAGCATTCACAGCTTCCTTGGGTAACCCATTCCAGTGACTCACCACACTCACAGTACAGAATTTCTTCCTCATATCCAACCTAAACTTCCCCTGTTTAAGTTTGAACCTGTTACCTCTTGTCCTATCAATACAATCCCAAATGAAGAATCCATCCCCAACATCCCTATAGGCCTCCTTCAGATAGTGGAAGGCTGCTAGGAGGTCTCCATGCAGCCTTCTCTTCTCCAAGCTCAACAGCCCCAACCTTCCCATCCTATCTTCATACGGAAGGTGCTCCAGTTTCCTGATCATCCTCGTGGCCCTCCTCTGCACTTCTTCCAACAGTCCCATGCCCTTTTTACATTGAGGACACCAGAACTGCACACAACACTCCAAGTGAGGTCTCACCAGAGCAGAGTAGAGGGGCAGGATCACCTCCCGCTACCTGCTGGTCATGCTCCTTTTGATGCAGCCCAGGATACGGTTGGCTTTCTGGGTTGCGAGCGCACACTGCCGGCTCATGTTCACTTTTTCATCGACCAACACCCCCAAGTCCTTCTCCACAGGACTGCTCTCAATCTCTGCTCTGCCCAACCTGGAGCTGTGCCTGGAATTGCTCCGACCCAGGTGGGGGACCTTGCACTTGGCATGGTTAAACTTCATCAGGTTGGCATCAGCCCACCTCACAAACGTGTCAAGGTCCCTCTGGATGCCATTCCTTCCCTCCAGCATATCAACCAAACCACACAGCTTGGTGTAATTGGCAAACTTGCTGAGGGTGCACTCAATCCCACTCTCCATGTCACCCACAAAGATGTTGAACAAGACTGGTCCCAACACCGATTCCTGAGGCACACCACTCGTTACTGGTCTCCAGCTGGACATTGAGTCATTGAGTACAACCCTTTGCATGCGGCCATCCAGCCAGTTCTTTATCCACCCAGTGGTCCACCTATCAAATTGATGTCTCACCAACTTAGAGACAAAGATGTCATGTGGGACAGTGTCAAACGCTTTGCACAAGTCCAGGTAGATGACATCAACTGCTCTATCCCTGTCCATCAGCTCTGTAGCCCCATCATAGAAGGCCACCAGATTGGTCAGGCAGGATTTACCCTTAGTAAAGCCATGCTGGCTGTCACCAACCACCTTGTTGTTTTTCATGTGCCTCTGCATGCTTTCCAAGAGAATCCACTCCAAGATTTTGCCAGGCACAGAGGTGAGACTGACTGCTCTGTAGTTTCCCATCTCATCCATTTTCCCCTTCTTGAAAATGGGGGTTATATTTCTCTTTTTCCAGTCGTTGGGAACTTCACCTGACTGCCATGATTTTTCAAATACGATGGCGAGTGGCTCAGCAACTTCATTTGCCAGCTCCTTCAGGACCTGCGGATGGGTTTCATCAGGTCCCATGGACTTGTGCACATTCAGGTTCCTAAGATGGTCTCGAACCAGATCCTCTCCGTGGACCCAGGGTCCTCATTCTCACAGCCCCTTTGTCTTCCTTCCAAGACTTGGGTGGTGTGCTCAGAGCATTTGCCAGTGAAGACTGAGGCAAAGACGTCATTATGAACCTCAGCCTTCTCCAAATCCAGGGTAGCCAGTTCTCCCAATAGCTTCCGGAGAGGGCCCATGTTGTCCCTAGCCTGTCTTTTATTTGCAATGTACCTATAGAATCTCTTCCTGTTATCTCTAGCATCCCTAGCCAAGTTTAATTCTAAGTAGGCCTTAGCTTTCCTAAGCTGGTCCCTAGCTTCCTGGACAATATCCCTGTATTCTTCCCAGGCTGCCTGTCCTTGCTTCCACTTTTTATAAGCCTCTTTTTTCCTTTGAGTTTTCCTCAGCAGCTCTTTATCCATCCAAGGAGGTCTCCAGGCTCTCCTGCTGCACTTCCTTCTAGTAGGGATGTATCGCTCCTGAGCTTGCAGCAGGTGATCCTTGAATATCAACCAACAGTCTTGGGTCCCTGCCTTCTAGGGCTATATCTCATGGAAGTTTACTGAGCAGGTTCCTGAAGAGGCCAAAGTCTGCTCTCTTGAAGTCCAGGGCACTGAGCTTGCTGCATGCTCTTCCAACTGTCCTGAGGATCTCCAACTCGACCATCTCATGATCGCTGCAATCAAGGCTGCCCTGGAGCGTCACATTTCCAACCAGCCCTTCCCTGTTGATGAGCACGAGGTCAAGCATGGCGCCTCTCCTTGTTGGATCCTCTCTTACTTGCAGAAGGAAATTGCCTTCCACACAATTGAGGAACTTCCTGGATTGCTTGTGCTGGGCCGTGCCATCCTTCCAAAAGATATCAGGGTGGTTGAAGTCCCCCATGAGAACAAGGGCCTGCGAGCGTGAGGCTGCTCCTCTCTGTCTATAGAGCGCTTCATCCACCCAGTCCTCTTGGTCAGGCAGTCTGTAACAGATCGCCACAATAATGTCTCCCAAAGCTGTTCTCCCTTTAACCCTGACCCACAAACTCTGTTGACTGCTCACCTGTCCCCAGACAGACTTCCATACTCTCCAGCCTATCACTAACATAAATAGCAACTCCCCCTCCCTGCCTTCCAAGCCTATCTTTCCTAAAGAGCCTGTAACCTTCCATTCCAACACACCAGTCATGGGAGCCATCCCACCATGTTTCTGTGATTCCTATGATATCATACCCTCGTAGACGTGCACACATCTCTAATTCCTCTTGTTTGTTCCCCATGCTACGGACGTTTGTATAGAGGCATCTGAGCCGAGCTCCAGTGGATGCCGGCTCATTGGCTGGAGCAGCTGGAATATCTCTACATTGCTCTGAACGTTTATTATAGGTGCTGGCAAGCGACTGGGTACGTTGGGATGGAATGATGCCCCCCTCCCCCAACACATCTAGTTTAAAGCATCCTTGACCAGCCTGGCAAGCCTCCTACCAAATCCACTCTTCCCTTTCTTTGTCAGACCAGCTCCACCAGCCCCCAATAGACCTGGCCTACTAAATTGGGTCCCATGTTCAAGGTACCCAAACCCCTGACTATGGCACCACCCTTCTAGCCATTTATTAAGCTGGCCAATCCTCCTCGCCTTTTTAAGGTCCTGCCCTGTATCCTGGAGAATTGAGGAAAAGACAATCTGAGCTCCAGAGCCCCTAACCACTTCTCCCAGGGCTCTTTAGTCCTTCTTTATGTTCTCCAGGCTACTGCTATCTATATCAGTAGCACCCACATTGATCACTAGAAGTGGGTAATAGTCAGTGGGACTGACTAGAGCAGGCAGCCTTTCTGCAACATCCCTGATCTGTGCCTCTGGTAGGCAACACACCTCCCTTGAGCCTGGGTCAGGCCGACAGATGGGTGCCTCTGTTCCTTTCAGAGTAGAGTCCTCCACCACTATGACCTGCTGCTTTTTCCTGGCAGCACCAGTAGTGATCTTCTTTACCAGTGCATCAGCTGGTTGTTCCTGGTGGGAGCGTGGCTCTTCATCAGTCCCCTGCAGGACAACAAAGTGGTTCTGGGTGGAGACAACAGATTTAGACCAAGTGAAGACACTCAGACTGTGGAGTATAAACCATGATATCTTTTAGTATTCTGTGTTCACCAGTTATTTGATTTTTGGCTCTTTATCGATATTAGTAATGCAGATAAAACTCCTTTTCCTCAGAGAAAGCAAATTTAAGCACTTGGATGGAATAGGCGGCTACTGGATTATCAGCAGATTCTCTGAGTTGACATTCAGAGCAGAAACAAGTGATATATCAAGGCAACTAATTAAATCAAGTGCACCCATGTGAAATCTACAGCCTCCTACACAATTGAGTCTAACAAAACATGCAGCCTAATGGAAAATTTTAAGTTGAAGAATATGCTGTTTAATATTTTTATGAATTAGTTACTCAGATGCTTTTTAAATTAGTCTTAAAAAAAAAACCAACAAAAAACCCAAACAAACAAAAACCAAAACTCAAACTGAAAAACCAGCAATAATTGGCCTAGAGGATGAGAAGACCTAAATTTTGTTGGTACATTTGCGTACTCAATGGCTCTCTTTGCCATGTAAGGTATAACGCGATATTTATCTAACATAAAAGTTGCCGTTACTTTTCGGAAAAAAAAAAAAAACAAAAAAAAAAATACCACAAAAAAAAAAAAAAGCAAACAAACAAAAAAAAAACAAACAAACAAAAAAAACCCAACAAAACCAAAGCACCCTCGTCTTCAAGGGTTTGATTCTGCAACAGAAAATTGTTCTCTGGAGTAAAGTGTCAGCCAGTTATTAAGAAATGACATGAGCATAGTTCACAGAATATTTGTGAAGTATTTCTCTGTCAACAGAAGCTGGAATGAGGAGGTAGAACACTTTGTTGTATGATTCATAAAGCACATCTGCACTGCAGATTATTGAAAAGCGAAAACTAGAACAAATGCACCTGCATGGGTCTCGAGGAGTCCTACTAGCTACCCCACATCTGGTAGCAAGACTAGTCCATATGGGACCAGCTCATCTGTCTTCATAAAGCACAGCATTGTGCACTGGGGGCATACCAGACAAACATATAAATTTACTTCCTAAAACACGTATAATACAAACTTTTTCTACTCATGGCAAAGACTGCTGCTTCTCAAATGCTATGATTCAGAATGAGTTAGTCCCCAGTGCTGAAAAGCACCACATGCTTTGAGGAAATTTTTCTTTGAGTAAAGAGTAGCATGTCTTATTTGCTTTTTGGTTTGTTGTTGAGAAAATTTGCCATTATTATTTTCCATATTTCAGTACATAATTTGTCCTTTTTTTTTTTAAGTCAGTTTTGCAATTTCTTTGTCAGCCTCATACAAACATCTCCTCCAGTATATCCTTAAAAGAAGTGCTCTCTCCACTACATCTGAAACAAACCTGTCCATGATAAACAAATGGGAGGAAGGAAAACTGGAAAAAAAAAATTAAAAAATAAGAAAGAAGATTTTAAGACAAGTTATGAATAAATGTTATTAAATGCAATGGAGTCTGCAAGCTGAATTATAGCACTGAGTCATGTTTCAGTATTGTGGCAAGGTTGCTTTATCTGTCTCTTCCTTTTCTACCACTAAACCGACTCCAGCTGGGGCTTTTCAAAGCCATCTCAATTTGGACATGTGTTTTTAATTTTGGATAATCTGGTTGCCCACACCACTTAGACCTCTTTGAAAGCTACAGCCTGGCACATGGACAGCATGAACAAGCTTTATCTGAGGAGAAGCTCAGAAAGGGTTTGTGAATATCTAAGGTACAAACAAGTGTCCTGTCTCCCGGAGCAGCTGGTGCATAGGAAGGAAGCACAGGCTTAACCTTCCCCACCCACCTTCAGCAGGACTGCACATTTTCACAAGAGGAGACTCCATTCACCCTCAGAAGAAGGCAAGCTGATTACTGGCAAAACCAAGCTAGAATCACTTCCGCATACAGCTCCATTGCAGAGGGTAATATTTACAGTAAATCTGTGATCATCATAGAGTACTCTTAGGTAATACAGAATATACTTATAAGACAACACTCCTTTGATGGTCAGGCCAGTTTTACTTTTCTGTCCTCTGTTTTTCCCCTGGCACCATTGTTTGTTGTCCTCTCTACATTATGCTGATAGAAATGAGGATTATTTTTTTTCAGCCACTCCATTTCACTAATAAAATATGCTGTGCAGTCCCACAAGTACCTGTAGCAGCACAACAAAAGAAAAGCCAGAGGGGAAAGAAGGTGGGATGGAAAAGAGGGAAAGGACTTGGGTAAAAAAAAAAAAGAACCTCCTCAAAGCCAGCTTTATCGCTGCAGAGATGTACTGTGAAATGACAGTAGAGTTATAAAACGCGTGCAGTAGCCACTGGTCCTCAAGTGTACAATGAATGAGCAAATGGCTTACAGACTTCAACAAACAGTGCCCCACCATGGACGGGTTGTGGGGAAAGAAGGAAACAGAGATGTCCCTAAGTGCTGAATCTCATCACACCCTGCATAAGTGTGGACAGTGACCTTACCATGGATTTTCAAGGAGCTGTTATCACCCAATTAAAAATTCTTTCTAGATCTTATTTGCTTATTTTTAATTAGATATTTAAGAACTTGCAGTGTGGCAAAACAAATAATTGCTGGCACTGAGAACTAAATTTTACCTGAAGATGGAAAGAGGGAGGAGAAAGAACATACAATCACAGGAAAAAGAAAGAAATTGGAGCAAAACAACTGCAAAGCAGGACACACGGAGAGGAGCCTCAGGGCTTCTATGCACAGAGCAATGAACAAGGCTGTGCTGCAGGCTGGCAGAGGACTGCTGCTGGGGAGCAGCATGGCCTGTGTCCAAGTGTCAGGGTTTAAAACCCATATACAACCACAGTGATGACATACAATGTGAACATAGTCATAAGATGAATCACTGATTAAAGAGCTCCTTAAGAAAAAATTTACTTCGCTTACATATAAAATCTCTACCTCAAAACTTACCTGAATTGGATGATGAAATCCTCACCTTCTGATATGAAAATGTTCTGTTTTCCACCAGCCTTGTCTATTACTCCCTTTTCCTTTCATTTCCCCATCTGCACAGTCATTGCCTCTTTTTCACTCCTTTTTTCTCACCAAATGAAAACGGTCACCACATTTCTGTTGAAGGTCTATGCTTGTAAAGATGTGCGCAAGCTGAATAAGCTAGTGTCACTACACATGTAGTACAGTTCATCTGACCATGTCCAGCTGTTATCAGTCTGGAATTTCAATCAATGACACTGGATAAATAACAAAAAGCCTATCTATATTAAATTTCTAAAAGAGGACACTTCCTAGCAAACCTACATATATGATTACTTGAGAACAAATTTGTTACAATAAGAATTGAGTATAGCTATAGAGTTATTCAAGCCTCAGGACCCGTATTTCAGAGAAAATTGCACGGTTTGGTGACTGTTTTCATCTAAACCTGCCTGAAATAAAAGTTATTCTACAATTTCTGAGAAAGAACATTCCTTCACCAAAATTCTTTCTAAATGAAATGCAGCCACTTTGTTTCTCATGACTTTACTCATCTAGATCATCATCTACAGCTGAACACCTCATTCAGAGCTCCTTTTGTAGTCAATGTATACACTGGAAATTTTAGGGCATGAGTTACCTAATTTAGACATCAACTTTAGGATGAGATGAGCTGTGACTTGAATGTATTTGTGCCTGATAACTTTAATGAGAGTTTAGGATTATTAGCTCTGCTGCAGACATCTCCAGTCAGCAAGATGAGTATCTATATAGTGGCGGAGCCACTGAACTGTGATTCACAAACATCCAGTTGCTAGAAACCAAGTGATCTTCACCCAGATTGTTGGCTGTCAAGAAGCAGTGAGCTGCAAGGGGTTTTGATCCATTTGCCATCTGACTTCAGACAAATTCTTTCCATTTAGCTTGCTTGTAACTCTTTTTCATCTGTTGTTCTCTTTCTTGTCTACAAGAAATCTGGAGAGGGACTTTTTACAAGGGCATGTACTGATAGAATAAGTTGGAATGGCCTTAAGCTGAAAGAAGGTAGATTTAGGTTGGACATTAGGAAGAAGTTCTTTACTGTGAGGTTGGTGAGACCCTGGCACAGGTTGCTCAGAGAAGCTGTGGATACCCCATCCCTGAAGTGTTCAAGGCCAGGCTGGACTGGGCTTTGACCAACCTAGTCTACTGGAAGGTGTCCCTGTCCATGGCACAGGGTTGGAACTAGGCAATCTTTAAAGTCCCTTCCAACTCTAACCATTGCATGATTCTATGATTCCTAATACTTGGGGTAGAAATAAGCATGTACCTGGTTATCATGAAAATATTTATCTGATTATCATGAACCTGCTCTGAAAAATGAGGATTAGCTTACCACTGTGGTCTTCTATGTACATCCCTTAGCGTTTTGTTCAGTTTATGAATAAAGTAAATTTTTGTCTCTACTCCTAACAATCCTGCAAACTCAAACTAGAATCTGAACATCAAGCTGGGCTTTGTCCTTGTTGATCATCATGGGTCTGTGCAAAATAATCTGCCACCCAAGTAGACCCTTAGGGACAGTAATGCAGCTCCTATGCCTGCCTTGAGCAGGAAGCGAGCTCAATAAAGAGTTCTGTTGATGGTACACAGGAGGAATAGAGGCCACAGTTTTTTCCTACAGCTGTATCAGTTCAAAAAATTAAGAGAATTAAACCGGAATGAGAACACTACATGAGGTAGTTTCTGAGGGGAGATCTGGCTGAACAAACAAAAAACTTCCATGGCTGCAAAGTCATTTGTCCCAGCAGAACTGAATTTATTCTTCTAGTACCTCCACCTCTCTGTCCTGTAAAAAGGGATAGTGCACCTTCCTCCAAAGATGCTGGAAGATTTAAAAAAAATGTTTGCAACTTTGTTTTGTGTCATACATGATGCAGTATCTGCATTCTTGAGATGCAGAAAATTTCTAGCTGCAGAAATTTTGCTATCACTGAGTGACGACAACATGTCAGTGCTGCAGGCAGGGAAAAAGGCACTGCTTTATGCCGTGGAGAGTCATCATGTTGCTCAGTGTACAGTGGAGACTGCCAGGTCATTGCTTTGGCAAGGGATCTAAAGCAGACCAGGATATTCTGAGTATATATCTCCATAGCCATTTGTGTGAGCATCCATATTGCTTCTTTAAAGTTCTTTAAACTATAAAAACAACCCCTGTGTAACATTGACCTAAATGCATTTGGACTTCAGCAGGGTAAATGACCTGACTCTTTATGGGGCTGTTGGCTGCCTTTTGTATTAGGAAGGCAGTTTCCCAAAGTGCAGATGTATGCCACAGCAGGTAGAACTGGGAGCAATGTCACTTTTATAAGACATTTAAAATCTGCAATTTTACAGTGCCTAGGGGAACTGGCAGGCAATATTCACCTCAAATCCACAGGTAGGTTTTTAATAATCTCCCTTCTTTCTCAGGCTTCTATGAAGCATACACTTAGCATGCATATATATTGCTTTCCGACCTCTAATTTTTTTAACTAATTCTAGTTTCCTTCATATGCTGTTGTACATTTTTGCTGTATTCTTTACAATTCTGTAATCATCTTTGCAAGGAATTCACATGTACTTCTTTAGCTGTGCAAAGCAAGGACACCCTTTCTTCTCCATTAAGACAGGCTGTTCAAGATCCTGTCTGAAACTCAACAGGAGTTGTGTGTCATGTTGGAGCACTACGAGAGAACAGAGATTTTAGAAATAGCTATAAACAGTTGTATTCAATACATTCTAAACTCATGAAATGGGGAACCAACAGAACTTTAGTAATAAGAGAATTATGTTAACTATAATGGGATGATTTTTTTGTATCTCACCCATAAGTAGTACTTTGAAATAGAAAAGCTTTCGGTTTAGTGTATTCTAACAATCCCTTTTTTTCAGTGATTTAATTTTGTCAGTGTTTATACATAGTCAGACTCTTCAAAAAATCTTAATGCTTTAGGTCATGTTCACTGAGTAAGTCACTAGTTCACCTATAACCTACCACATATTTTTCATCTAGTAATTTCAAGAAGTCCAATGTACTAACGGAAAAGATGCATGTGCTAGAGACTGTATTTTGAAATTGAACAGATAATTGAAAAATAATAATTTTAAATGTTGTTATTTTTCAATAGTGGCACTGAAATCACAAATGTGGTTAGTGTGCTTAGCAACATATATTAAATTATAACATTAAAGTCCTACTTGTCCAACAAAAAACACCTTAACACTTTTTTGATGGGACGTCAATGTCACTTCAGAATTTAATTTTCAAGGGGACAAATTCCTCCAAAGAATGAAAGAACCCAAATACTCAGAAATGTATGAAAGTACTTTCTTTTAACAATTCAGGACAAGTTTAATAGGAAAGTGTTGGCAACACTCATATGACAAGGACAGAATTTCAGCATGAAGCCAATTAGAAATGTAAAGGCAAATTATTCTGACATTATTGAGACGTGAGTCTGGAGCATTGGAAACAGCATCCATTTGTCCATGTCATAAATTTGCATGTAAGAAGAACATTATGACTTGTTCATGATTCTAATTTCACATATCACTGAAGCACTTACATGAATAGTTGAAAGCAATAAGAAAAGTCTCCTTCCTAGCAAAAATTATATGTTTAATTTTTGCACGTGACTTGAACATATAAGTAGCCTCTAGGTACTAGTATATGGGTGGCATTCATCCCCACTGCCATCTCAATGCCATTTGAAGATCATATCAACACCAATTTAAACTATGTAATAAACTGACAAGAGACGTATTTACTCATCAGTGAGCATCACTAAAGCAACAGTGGAGCGTCTACTGAAGGACAAACCAAAAAGAATACAATAGCTTTTCTAGATCGATTATGAGAATAATCAATCATTTATTATTATTGCATTTTATTTTTAAAAGGGAGAATGTATTGGAGCATTTCTTCTTTCCTCACTCTTGAGTTATTTCAACCAGGTTGGAGCTGGATGAATTAAGTAAAACTATAGACATACCACTGCTGGGTTTTTGTTTGGAGTGGTTTTCTTTATGAGAGCCCTAATAAACATCCAGATCCCTGGATACAAGATTTTCCTGGAGAGTTTACAAAATACATAACAGAAAATGGGAGAGTGGAAAATGTTAATGATCATTGCAGGACATTAGATTTTGCCTCCTGAGCCCTGTGCATTGTCAGCTATGCCTTTGTCCTTCTTGCTGAGCAGCAGGAGCACTACTTAACCAGATAAAATGGGCATGTAGGAGAGGGGAAATATCATAGCAGTTTTCATTGGGAAAAAGAAATAACTAAAAAGTCTGCTGTACTTCGTGGGTGGAGAATAACTAGCTGCAAACCAATTCCTTTTCATTTCTGTCAAAGCACTCATTTGTTTTCAGAGCCCAGCCTTGCTGCTTCTGGTGCCTTCAAGGCCTGCTGAGGACATTCTTTGATTTTAGGTCTTCAGCTTTTCTCTGCTCTTTCTCCTAACTGATGCCTGCTGTCTCCTGAGACTATGGACAGCCTGAATGAAAAGCAGACATCTTTGATAAAGAAACACATATGCAAGACAAAACCTTCACAGGGAAAACTGCTCAGAAAACAATCCCTTGCTCTTTCCAGGCTGTCACTCACATTCTACAGAGACATTAAGGCTGAAGTATCTCAGACCATCTTTACAGAGTCTCTGTTTTGGCCAGTGCAGTTTCACTTCTATGATTCTGTGACACAAAAATGAAGAAAACCAGTGAGGTAGCTGTCCCCTGCTCTGTGGGAGCGTGGCTTAAGACAAGTCACCTGTCTTGCTTCAGCGCCAGGGATTTGTATTAAAGTATTACCTTATGATGTGAGCTCCTGCAGGAAACTTTCTTATTGTGAACCATTGAGGTAACATCACATTTGCAACACCAACACAATAGTCTTTGAATATTCCACATAGCTGTAGTGTCTTCAATTGTCACTATGGAAGTCTCATTCAAAAAATTATTCTCAGTAGATGAGAAGTCAGTCTCTAGCTTTTGCTTAAAAACAGTGACAGAGAGATTATAGGACCAAGATGTTCTTCTAACCAAGGCTGCAGCTTTAAGGAGCTCCTTGGTGACAGATGGTGGAGGAATACAGAACCATCACACTCGCTACATCCCCAATGTGATCTGAAATTTAAATAACCTGACTCATTAAAGGATAATACATATGCATTTATACATGCAAAACCCCAGAACAGTCTAAATCAACAATCATAATTTCAATGCTTAATGTTATTTTGTGACAGGTCGCAAAAGAACATCAGCCTTGGCAGAGGATAGAATTTCTCAGATAATAATGACAGCAAAAGGAGGTTGTCACAAGCACAAGCAATGTCTTGTAGAACACTGAGTCTATGGCTGCAACCAGAAATCATGCCCCCTAAATCACGTAAGAAGGATCCAGAAGAGTGATATTTTCAAAAACTGAGAGAGTACATACCTGCAGTTTTTTGTTCCTTTCTAGTACATTCAGGTAACACAGTATCCATACATTGCAACAGCCGCAGCTGCAGGCAATAACTGTCCTTTAAAATCTCTATAGCACCACACTAACACCCTGCTTAATTCCCATGTTTCTTTCCTACTCTTCCCTCCTACACAGCATTAGTCAATCATATTCATTTAATAAGGGGTCAAGAGTGTTGTTATTTACTGCACCATGGGAGTCAGTAGCATTTGCAATGTATTGCATCTGTATAACTGATAAAATTTAGACGATAAGACACACAGCTCAAGTCAATGTGAAATTATTTAATGCCAAGCACTAACTGTTAAAAACAGTAATCTCATTTTAAGGGAATCATCACTTGAGTGCCAGGTGCTGGTTTTATTTCATTTTTAATAGTACAGTAGCTTGTTTGTGGTGAAACTGGAGGGTGCTATTCTCCACAGGGGAATGGACCATGTGAAGAGAAGGGGTCAGAGTATTCTTGCACTGCGGAAACGTCCAATGCAGGCAGTTAAGCCAACAAGTAATATTGCACTGGGTTCAAGTGGAGGTAGCAAAGCCCTTTTCAAGGCCAAGAACATGAAGAGGTGAAAGGAGAACGAAAGCAGTCCCATGCTTTTGTCACCTTACTGTGATAAAGGTATCTGAAGCAGACAACCAGTGCAGAGACATTTTCTCAAAACTGCTTAAGTTCTAAGCAGATTAGAATAAGAAGAAGCAACAATCAGTATTAAAAAAAAAAAACAACAAAAAACAAACACCCTTCCCAACAGAAAAGGAGTTATCAGATATATCAACAACAGGGAAAGATAAAAGGGGGATTTCTGAGTTGGTTACACTTTTTATTTTAAATCAGCTACTTGACTGATTGTGACACTCTTCCATGGATATTGTAGCTGATTTTAAATTCCACTTTCTACAGCTGTCTCTAAGTGATGTTTTCTCTTCTACGAAGCACCCTGCTTTTTAATTTCTTTGTTAGATTGTGGGTTTGGGTTGGTTTTTTTTTTTATTAACTCTGATTCAAAAGCCTAATCTGAGGGTTTAGTTCTTTACCACTTTTAGTCTGAGGCAGACTAAAATGTTATTGCAGCGTCAGAGGAAAGTGGCTATCAGAGAAAAGTCATATGTGTTGTAGGATGACAGGTGAAGAAAGGAATAAAGGAGTAAAGTGCTTTGAAAACATACTAGGAGTTCAGTGTAAATATGTAGGGAATAAGTGGAGTCACAGCATATCAGCACTGATTGTCTTAAAATAATGACAATTTCAATTTTGTTTGCATTCCGAGTCAGCTGAAAGATAATCACACATCTAAGAGAATTAGAATGGGAAATCTGTGGAGGGAAGAAAAAAAGTTATTTTACCTGTCATATATGGTTGTTGATATGGAGCAACAATGCAGCAACTGCTTTTAGTGGGCAATGAGTCAGGCTCGTGGGCTATGGTGTGCTCCGGCAAATTGCCGGGATGCATTTCAACACCACAGGTCTGTCTGCTGGGACCCCTGAAGAAGCAACCTGCAAACACAGCAGAAAAACTTCATTCTGTGTGCACCAGTAAATACTGTTTGCCTTTAATAAAGAAGAAAGCCTAAGTCCAAGGTATACTTTGATACAAGTTACTGGATTTAGCTCTGCTTTCACTTACTTCTAGTGGGCTCACCTTAGGAGGTCACTGGGAGCTGTGTGGACTCCTTTCTAATCCTCCGCTGAGTTAGCATCTAGGAAAAGCAAGCCAGGGCAGTGGTATTTGTGGCAGGTGGTGGGGAGATAAATGCATAAATTGCCAGTGCCAGGTAAGCCAGGTAAGCCTTGGGTAGCCCAGCTACTCCTGTAGCCCAGTGCAGCCTCTTGCACTCACCTCATGGATCAGAAGAGAAATCACAGAGTGCCAGAGGGGTCTCTCAGTGAATGAACCTTCTCCTCGCAGCTGTACCAAACAGGATAAGACTGCTGCTAAACCAAATTGTAAGCATCCCCTGCACATAATTACATTACATAATTACTTTATGCTGAAACAGGAGGAAAAAAAAAGGATTATTCCTGAATGCTTTGCCTACTTCAGAAAATACTGAATATTACTACTTTTTTATGCAAGGCAGCATCTCTAGCAATTGCAAGCACAAATAACATATTTCAATTGTTCTTCCAAAACGTATATGTCCTTTTGAGGTTTATTGGTAATTGTTGTTTTCAGTGTAAGTCAGCTATGGTAAGGCCTCTGAGCACCTAGCTTTCAGCCTGCTGTGTGCATGTTTGTGAGGAAAAAACAGTTCCTAATTTAAAAGGCCTTTAAAGTGACGCATTGCAAACATATGGCTATTTTGCGTCCAGACACACCCATTTTTCTTCTTCCAAGTGTTTAATCAGAGTTATCCCACTAAGTTTCTAAACAGGGAGGCTTAAAAAAAAAAAAAAAAAAGGAATTAGCATATCCTTATGCTCTTTTGTAATTCCCCTTCCCTCTTTAGCATCTAAGTTCCAGAACTGGCAGGAATGTGGTTACATAAAATGATCAGCACCCTTGTTCTGTGTGTTAATAGGCTATTATTTTATTGCAGTATATATAAATAAGAATATGGCAGCAATGGATTTTTACCTTTTTTAATAGTCTACATAAAAGAAAAGAAAGGATAAATCTTTTCAGGAAAATGTTGAATACTTCTGACTATCATCAATATGAAATTCTTTCTTTCACAGTTTCTGCCAGGAGGAAGAACTGTCACCAACAGTAATATCATGAATTTTTATGATTTCATCAAGTCATGACTTTGCCAAATAAAAATCTGTTTATACTTCTGAATCACACATAATAATGAGATGCAAGGAAGATGTGCTGCAAATCCAGCTGGTCCTGTTCAAATACCTGCTAAATTGGACAGGTGCCTTCAGTATCTTGAATACTATAAGGGGCATGTTGGTGGGACTATGTGCAAATACAAAGCTAGATAAAGGGATGATCTCTTTGGATTTCTTTCAGGTAGAGTGTGTCTGGTTTTTTGTTTTCCAAGTATTTTCTGCTGACTGAGGACCGGCCATGTTTCTTCATGCAGGTTAAACTATTTGAAAATGCAAGGTAGCACCAAGCAGCAGATTCTACCTCCAGACAAAATGCAAGATGTAAGACAGCTCATTTGCTTTAAATGAATCTGTGCCAAATAAACTTGAAGGAAATAGCTTCAGTTATTTTCAGTTATGCAGATCCAGACTTACTGCTCAAGAGGGGAACAGAAATATACTACTTTTCTGGAAATAAAAGACAATGAAACTTTATGTGTGCTTTATTATACATAAATTTTAGGCTTGGATACTCTTATATGAGCATTCAACTGAATCCAAAATCATTTAACCAAGTTTCCCTATAGACAAACATTAAATTAAATGTAGAACATAGAGAAATGAGAGGAAAAAATGTAATTAAAAAAAACCCACACCAAAAAAGCACCAAAAAAAAATAATATCCACAAAAAAACAACCCACAAAAAAACCCCCTTAACCTAAAATCTATGAACAACAAAACATTCCTATTGATTTCTCCATTCTCACCCAGGCCTACAGAATCCAAGATTATCACAAGGTTATTGAAGTGCAGCCACAGGAATGATATCAACAAACTAGAAGTAACCCTTAAGCTCTTAAGGGATATTAAAGGATGAAGAAGAATCACTGTACAAAAGTGTATACAGCATGTTTTAACCTTGTTTGATGTTTACATTCAGTAGCAGGACCGTTCAAGTTGAATGTATAGGGGGCAACAAGACTGTGAAGATGTTTGACTGAAAGGACTTGGTTCACTGTTTTCAGAAGAGTTAAGTTTCTGTTTAACATCACTTCAGTCACAGAGAATTCAGGTTCAGACTGCCAATAGAAGACATTCCAGATTTCAGCAACTACAAATCCTTGAATTTCCAAACTTATTCATGACCAATTCATGTCTATTTGTTGTTTTGCATTTTCTTTCCAAATCCATTCCTTCCCCATTGTTATGACTGCAGAGGTCCTGTAACACTTATTAGCATAGATATAAAAATCAGGGCATTTTTTAGATTCAAATAACTAGACATGATGTACAAACAACAACAGTTAAGTACAAGTGATGGTTAGTATTTTTATGACACCCTATCCATGAAGAGCAGAAGACTCTGTATCTGGACTTGCTAATGTTTCATGATCTTAGAGAATTTCTAATTAGTTTTCTTTTTTAAAACAATCTTCCCTTTAATTTCCATGATTTAAAAAAAAAAAAATCTTAAAGAAAAATTCCTTCTTCTCCTACAGCTGCAGTTCTACTAAACAAATAAATTTTATGGAAGCAAAATCCTCTTTGAAAAGTAAATTATACTTACCTGCCCATCACCAAGGCCTAGTTTAACATAAATGTTTAGCTTTTTCACAATGCAATGTATCTAAAGGCAACTCTCAAAATAAATGTAACTGTAAGATTTTCTTAAAGCTATTCATATTTTTCCTTAAACACTGAAGCTACCTGCTCAAGTTAATTCCAATACTAATGCTTTGTTGAAGATCATGTAACAATTTTTTCATCTCTTCCCACCCCCTCTAAAATTATGTCATAACTGTCCTGTTTTCAAAAGTATGATGGCACTGCAATATTTCAACCAGCACATAAACTGAAATATACTAAAGACATCAATTTCACTTTGGAGTGATGAATTACATAATGTAATTTTACCAAAAAGTGTTAGAAGTTACATATAACCTGAACCTTTTTTAATATACAATTCCTAATCCAGATTTTAATATGTCACTTTGAGTAACTGTATTTTTAGTTCTTAAAGACTGAACAATAAACCTGCTTATTTATATGTTTTTAAATATATTTCATTTATTCTATTAAGCACCACCATTCTGTGAAACTCAAAATAATTATCTTGGCTATGTTAATTACTTTACATTCATAATCACAGTTTTTTCAGCTTCTAACAAAAATGATTTGTAAAAGATTTTCAAACACAATTTTTCAGTTGCTTTGCCTTGTTATGCATCCTCATCAGCTGATGTTCTTGTACATTTGGACTACTGATAAGCTGTGAAAAATTTTCATGTAGTGTCAAAGTTTCAGCAATATCAGAAGGAATACTGGTTACTATAACTTTTGCAACCTAATCTCCCATTTAAAAACCTTGTTAGGACATAAGTTACAACATATGGAGCCGACTGCAGACAAAGTTCCTTAACAGAATCAATATACAATGCATGACACACACAAGGCAAAGTACTGCTCATAATCTGTTAGTTGTATCGTTTTCCTTCAAAATATTCTATAGGTGCTTAAAAATAAGGAATATAGGGAATATATCCATGGATATAAAGGGAATAAATTAATGTGTTGAATGTGGTAAGTATTTAGCACTCATCAAAAAATACAGGACACAAAGCTGTTACTACAGAAGTTACCTGTTCACATGGGAGAAACTAATTGTGAAATTTATACTGCATTCTAGAAAGCAACCTGAACCTTGATATTGCAAATCTGACATTAAAACAGGGGTTTTTTTCTTTTATTTTTAAGCTATTTTTTTATTTTCTAACACAATATAAATACAAAGAACATTGCATGGAGAGAGAAACTAGAGGATGAACATGTATTCTGGTCCTTCTGGTTCAACTTCTTCAAACTGTTCACTAAATGTTCATCAGTTACATTCTACAGTAGAAAAGATCTTTTTTTTTTTTTTAATAAAAATGCATATTTTACAAAAGTCAAACAGATAAACAACAAGCTTTGTGAGGGAAAAATGCACCAGTCACATTCTCATATCTCTTCACTATCTCTAACACCCTTCTCTCATCAACCCCAGAGCTGAAGAGCTCCCTTGCACAGAAGGGTTTTACTCTGGTGTCACTGAGGACAGGCTATGGAGGTAACAGGATTGCAGGAATGCAGCTGAGGAGAGATTTTGGCCAGCAGAATCATTCTTATTGGTCATGTAATGTGTGATTGAAAGATCCCAGTCTGACTCTGACAGCCTGCATCAGCTTGTCAAGGTTGGCAACTGAGGAAATTAAAACCTTGTTTATTGTAACCCGGGCACACTTGATAAGGATTGATTGAGACATAATACACACAGACACCCACAGTATAATATTTAGAAAATCATTCAGTTCAAACAGAACCATGTTTCAAAGAAAGTTTTGGAGCTTATAACCTCCCCTATCTTCAGTTCATCTGGAATAAACATTTTAATTTACATGTCCAGAATTTAATTGGTACAGCATGTGGAATTAATAGAAACCATTATCAGCTAAATCAGCATGACCCTTCTGTGAATTAAAATATGTTGCAGATTTAGAACATTAAATGGGAGAACGGAGCTCTCTAACCTCTAAAACCAACAGTTCTCTGTAAACCAAGGCCACACTCAATACACTGACACAGATCTCCTGGCTTTGAATTAAGTTAAAAAATTAAGGAAGGAACAAAGCTGCTGGTGGGTGTATTTCTAATGCTTTTTCAGCCTCTCTTACCACTGAAAACAATGTTAAGGACAAGAAGTTAACTCCTTAAGGCCTCATCATGTTTGAAAATAATTATTAAAAAGCAGTTATTGACAGAATAGGCAGCAAATTAAAAAAATGCATAATTGGCTGAAAAATGAGGGAAAGCAGAGAGGACAATGTCATTTCTGATAAATAAAAGATGCCAAAAATTACAGTAATTCCTTTCCACCCAAAGGTAGGCTTGAAATGTCATTACTGAGATTCTAAGATGGTTTTGAATGACTGGAGAACAACACAGTTTAAGACCTCATTTGGGAAATTTCCTGCTAGCCTGTCTTATATAACTAATAAGAGGATTATATACTTCAAAGCTGGGTTTTATCATCCTACTGTGCTGACCAGGGCCATCGGTTCACTAGTTTGGCTGATAAACTGGAATTAGATGTCAGAAATGGACTTTTTCATAATAGCAAGCAGGTAAATATCCCAAACTATCCCAAATTCACATAACTCACAACAGCAATTTGCAAATATGGCAATGGAATTCAATAGCTAACTGAACTTTAGACTCCTGTAAACAGTAGAAACATTTTTGACTAAAATTAGAGTAATTTCAAGATGTTTCAAAAAAGAATGATAGCATTGTGCATCATAAGAAAGCCATTATTATGACCTGCAGTTTCACACTGTTGAGCTCCAATGTAAATTCTACCTGAAAATAATGTATTCACTGAATAGTGCCCTATGCCTGAGAACATACTCTTTTCCACCACACGGAAGGTTCATCAATCTACTCAGAAAAGGTAAAAAAAATTGCAGCTACCCATGCACAAACACAATTTTAACAAATACTTTATAGTCATGTTAGGATGAGATCTATGCAGCATTAAAGAAAGTTATTCTTTAAGAAAAAATGTCTGATATTTAAAAGTAATGTTACTATTCTTCAGTTAGTTGGGCCTTCAGATAGAGATAAAATAACCATTTCAAAAATTCAGATATATGATTTCAAAACAATGTGTTTGACTGCTGGCAACAAACTTAGCCTGCGCAAGTGCCCTGAGCACTGTACTGCTGCCTGGAGAAGAAAAGGTCACGTGGAGACCTCAGAGCAGCCTTCCAATATCTGAAGGGGGCCTGTAGGGATGCCGGTGAGGGACTTTTCATTAGGGACTGTAGTGAGAGGACAAGGGGTAGCAGGTTCAGACTAAAACAGGGGGAGTTTAGATTGGATATGAGGAAGAAATTCTTTACTGTGATGGTGATGAGGCACTGGAATGGGTTGCCCAGGGAAGTTGTGAATGCTCCCTCGCTGGTGGTGTTCAAGGCTGGGTTGGACATAGCCTTGGGTGGCATGGTTTATTGTGAGGGTGGTTGGAACTAGATGATCTTCAGGTCCTTTTCAACCCTAACTATTCTATGATTCCCTTTATTCTTTTTGCAGTGTTAATCAATTTCATCTCTGTGATGTAGGTGCACTCAGGTCCCTAATAACAGCTTATCTGCAAGTAGCTCTCCCCTAAGCAGACAGGGTCAACCTGTGTCATTTGAGCCAAGGGCCCCAGGGAAGTTGCACCAGAGAAGGAGCTGACAGTAGTCCAAATCTCCAGCTATGACATAAAGTAAAGTAGCAAAACTGCTCAGACCGATACTGTTATGTGACTCACTTACGTATAATGCAGCGATAAAGCTGTTATCATGTCCTGCTATTCCTGGAGCTCTCCACCTCCTTGTCTCTTTTCTTCCATGGGAAAAGTGATGAGGCTCCCAGCCAAAGATTCTGGTTCATGGCTCAGAAGGTCAGTCAGGAAAACCAGCCATCTCCTCTTTATGAAAAAGTCACTTCAACCCATCCTCCTATATTGTCCCTGGTCAGTCAAATTCACAGCCAAAGATTATCTCATACTACATTTAAGGACTAGTCACCTGTGAGGACATGAAATCTTCAAAATTCAGCTCAGATCCTGTTCATGCTTATGTTTGAAGGCTTCTGATGCTGGCTGGTGAGGTGTATGTATTTTCTCCTTTGCTGTTAACCAGTACAAATTATTCATTGCTTTTACCTTGGAACAATAGGTACCCTCACAGCAAGGTAAACTTGCCAAGATCAGTGCTATAATACTAGCAGGTTTTCAACCCAGTGAGCTTCTTCAAATGGCAGTTTCCCAGTGTTCATAGTGGTTTAATCTCTAGTTACATCATATTCATGACTTTCCTTGAGACCAAAAGTGCACTTTTCTTTTTTTTTTCTCTCCCAGAAAAGCACATCTTTGAGTGGGTAAAGAATGACATGTGCAGGACAGCTTATGAGTAACTTCCTTAACAAAGGCTAAGTAGGCAAGTGCTCTTCATAGCACAAGTGATGACTGAGTTGTTACAGTCTGTCAAACCACAAATGTCACTGACAATTAACCGTGAAAAGCTACCTCCCACTATGAAGTTATGGGGCAGTGGGCTTGAAACAAAAGGAGAAGAACTGTTGGAAGAATTTTTAAGTAGCACATAATTAATTTATTGTTATGATCATTCATTAAATGCCATGAGACATTACTGATGATAATGGTGAAGACAAATTCTAGATTATAGAAATATGTGAATTAACTTCTGGAGTTAATGAGTACATAAAAATAACAGAACAGATGCAATCTCCAGGAATTTTTTAGAATAGCGATTGCTGGAGCCTGAGAGAGCCACAAGTAGAAGAATAATTTACACTGTGTCCAGTTTCTTAGTTTTCCCTGTCTGTCTGCTACTGATCACTTCAAGAACTAGAATACTAGGCTAAGCGAACCACCATTTTCTTCTGCTATCACATTCTCAGCTAAAAAATAAAAATTTACTCATTAGTTTACCTGTATTTCACATTTGGGTAATAACAACTGGTCACACAAGGAAAAGATACTTATTCATCATATTCATCAATCCCAATAAAAAGTCTGGAATTTCCATCTCCAGAAGGCTTTGGAAACATCTTCCAAAAGCCTCAAAGAGCTGGCATAGGAATGTTTAAGAACACCAGATCATTCTAGGCTTTTCCAAATTTATTCATATATATCTAAATATAGGTTGGATTTCAGGAGATTTTGCTTTTTCCTTACACATATTTGCCTTCGTTTTTTATAGTCCTGCCAATCTTTTATAAATAGAGATGTCAGTTCCAATACTTTTGGGGTAGGAGTCATTACTAAAAATCAAACCAAAAGTCAGCACATTCCTGTAGGAAACTGTGTGATTCTACTCCAGGTGAACTGAAGAACTGTTGACAAACAATTTTCTTAAAAAAAAATAACAAAGGGGGTTGTTGAGTCCAGACAATTAGAGCTTTTTTTTAATTACAGACTTAAAATGAAAATGTAATGGTAGATTGGATATAGCATAATATAATCACTATCAAGGCCATAAAGAACAAACAAAAATGGTTCTCATTAAAGAATTTATATCACCAATATTTTGGATTACATGAAACTTAGATTTTCAGTAACGAGCTCGTTGGAGACATGTTCAATACTAAGTCATGGCTCCTCTGAGCTGCAACTGACTACACTGTCTCCCAAGAAACATAGGCAACTACTATGTTTTTCCAAACACATGCAGTTTCTGACAACTTATCTCGGCCACTACTACTCCATACTTTGTTGGGATACAAAGGGTACAATCAGGAAGATGTTTATGTTGTTTTTTCACCTATAGCAGTCCCATAAACAGCCATAGACAAAGGTGAGATTGATATATATGGATCTATCTAAATTTGGAAGTACCTAATTCACTATAAGATACTAAAAAATTGTTTTTTCTCAAAAACCTTTAATTATTTTTTCCTTAGTTTTGTGATAGCCAAGTTGAGGCTTTATACAATATCCAAACTTTTCAAAGTCTATCAACATTTCCATGTGTGGCCAGCATGCACCTACAAGTATGTGTGTTAAGTCCTTGAGCTTGTAAATGGAAGCATGCAGGCTGTTTTCTGAGATATGCAGCAATATACATTATGGCAGATGTCTGCCTTGCAAACTCAAAAAATTATAAGCAACCAAGGATTATCCTACCATAAATAAAGTGCCATCCATCTTAAACAGCCTAGATAGAGTTACCTAAATGCAAGCTAAAAGCCTGATGATGTGCTTCCAGACTGAATAGAAGTGGAGGCTGAGACAAAAAGTCACAGAAAGGATAGAATTGGAGGGAATTTCAAACTGATCATTAACCCACCCTCTTACAAAAAGGAAAGAATAAGCATGTTGAGATCCATCTCTAACATATTTGCTCACCTGAAGGCTCACAAGCAACAGGAACAGAACAAGTTTTACACATGAAAGTCCTGTTAATACATCCCTACTGGCAAGAAAAAAAAAAAAGAAAAACAAACCTCACCTTTTTTATATTTGCCTTCATTCTTCCACATACAGGGAAACTTCAGCAGAGAATGTGCACATTTCTCTTTCCCTCCAGAACACTATTGCAATACAGAATAAATGGAGTAGAGGAAAGCACCTGAACTTAATACCATCATCTCACTTGTTTCTTGGGAGCAAATGGAAGTTTCTTACTTCTTCGCATGAACAGAGGGAATTTAAAAAAAAAAAGAAAGAAGAAGAAATAAAAATCCACTATAAAATCCTGAAAAGTCAGATCATGTTTATGGCGCTGACTTTTTCAATGTCACATAAGGATGGCCAGATGGAGTCTGCAGGAGTTACTTTAAGGACAATTGAGCAGAGCAGAAAAGACAAGTATTAACATTCTTTGTCATCTATTTTGTGTAATGCCCTAGGCCTGAAATATCCCACCATTGTAAGTTATTCTGACACAAGAACACAAGAAGATAAAGTTGTATACCATCTGTACTCAATGTATTCTTTCATATACTTATCAAATTCTTCAATGTTCCTCCTTATAGCTGCTGCTCTCTCAAAAAAGGTACAGTAGAATCTGAAGCTTGTAATCCTGATATAACATTCCTGGAATTTCAGATGGGGATGGGAATAGCTAAGCTCTCAGAATCTTGTCTGTTTACCTTATCTGGGTCCACCTTTGACAGGCTCTGTGCTGTAACCAGACAAAGTGGCAGTGATTTTTACAGCCATACGACACTATGATAATGCTACTAAGCCCTTTCAGTTCTTCATGGTGCAAATGGCTCTGCTTCCTGGACAAGGTTGTGCCAAAAATCTAGGCAAAACAGTCAGGGAGACAGCGTGGAGGTCTGGGGGAGATGTCTCTCTGCCTCAGCTGAAAAATAATTCACATCCCTTTCAGTTCTTCTCAAATTTCACAGGTCACACACCACCCACTGCACCCACAGCTTAAGAAATATCTGTATTATAAGAGATAATACTGACAGCACCTAGTTCTGCCATCACAATGTTGTTAGTAACTGTATACACTGTTAGTCACAGTTCCTGCTAGTCAGATAACAAAAAAAAATCCTGTCAAGGCTGATGACTGCAAGCATCTTCTGGATGAAAATCCCACCAGACGTTAGCATCCATCTTCTTTCTGAAAGGAATGCAGATCTTGTTCTTGCTCTGTCCCACAAGCTTCTTGATAAATTTCCAGTACCAAAGTATCCCGAAGTAATTGCAACATTTCTATTTAATTGCATAGAAGATATACTGGAGCCCTCCACTCTATATATGTTCTCTGTCATTGTGACAATTTTTAATCACAATATGAAACCCTAAACTAATTTCTGACATCTGATTTCCAAACATTTAAACATTCTTTTTCTTAAAAATGTCCTTCACTCTTAGAAGGTTCAGAGTATTTGCATCCTTTTCTCCATTTCAAACTGAGATCAAAACATTATTGCTCCTCACTCCAAACTGAAAAAAAACTGCAACTAAATAAACAGCAACCCAATTGCAAGGCGTAGAGTGCAAATTCTACTTAGACAAGGCAAAAGACTAAACAGTTCATTTGCAGCACTTCTATTTTATCTGCTGACTTAACTTTTTTAGCTATTTTATTATTGGAAGAAAAGCATTATCTTACAGTACAAGAATTATGCGTGCTGCATAAGTTACAGAGGAGTAGTCAAGCATTTCCATTGTACTTTTATCCTCATATAGACAGCAACTTCTCAGAATAAAAATTTCACAATATAAGAACCTTTCTAAGTAGGAATATTTCCTTCATTACAACCCTAAAAAGACACATTTATGTCAGTATAAACAAGCTTTTGCAGTTAATGTTTTCCTATAAGGACTCATCACAAGCTGACTATCCTTAAAGGAAAACTGAAGAGATGTCATTCAGAGTTGTCTGCAGATAAACCTAGCCCAGCAGCATTTCTGTCATCTCTCCATCTGAGAGAGATGAGAGCAGATTTAAGGAATCAGAGTCATCCCTCAGGACATACCCTGCAGTTCAGAAAATTGCTACAGCCATCCAACAGAGTATCTCAGTCCCAAAAAGGAATTTCTGCCTGTTACATTTGTGCTGAAAGAAGCCTTTAAACCTCATAGCTCTGTACCATGATACTCAATCCCAGAGCTGGGTGAAGAAGGACCTTTGGCTTAAGGGAACTGGAATTAAATCCTCACATATGTTTGTCTCTAGGTCTAACATAGTGTTGTCTTTTCTACTTCACTGCATATAATCTTGCAACAATATTTACAGCTAATGGGGACCCAGTCACTGTAGGTGGTGGGATTCCACCCAGGTTTCCTGTATACAGCGAATGATATAAGAGGGGAATGGATCTCTTATCAGCTTTCATGAGCAAAGCATGGGTGTTCCTTGGACTGCCAATTCTACTGCACCACTGCTCCATTGCATCTAATTCCTGAGATCCTTTCTCGAGCAAGGAAAGAGAAACCTCAAAGAGCAAGGCACTGTGCGCCTCCTGCCCCAGCTGTATGAGTGTCTGAACTCCCCATGTCCTCAGCATCAGGCAGCCCTGCAGCAAGGGGAGCTCCACTTGTGGACATTGAGGATTTTTTTCTACAAGCTTGAGCTGAATGCTGCTCATGAGCAGAAACGCACATGCAGCTCCTGAGCCTAAGGCTACAGTGCATCTGTCAGAGCAGAGCTAAAGTAAGGTTAAATATTTTGGCTTCGCTATACTGTACAAGATTATTTGGCACAGTATTTTCTGAGCTTGTGAGGGCAGGCCTTCAATGTTTTTTTATGTGGACTTAAGAGGTGGGTTTAAGGTCTTCTGAGCTTTTAATTTTGGAACATTGTTTTGCTACCCATCCACACCCTTCTGGATAAAATGAAAGCAGCACCACAAATATTCAGTGAGAATCACAGTTCTATCTTTGCATGTCATAGGGAGATGAAAATCTCCTTTCAACGTAAGTATTCATCATGGAGATGCCTGTAAGCTCAAGATACATTTTTCAGGCATTTAAGATTTGCAAATTATAAAACTTTTATCTAAATCTTCCATACAATTATGACTCTATTAAAACTGCTTCAGAAACTACCTTTTAAACTATAGATGTAGGAATTTTCATATATCATCTGCTTTTATTTGAAACATCTGAGATCCTGAAGTGCTGCCTTCTTTGGCAGGCTGTATAGTGAGTTATTTACACGTACATAATAAACTAATAATTTGATTTGCTGTTTTAAAATCAGCAGTGTTGATGTTGTAGTGCAAATAAATGCCTACACTGTCAGGTACTGATTTTAAGGTGGGAAGAAAATGACCTCACACCTCATTCAGGGGTTGTCAAACTGTATGGTTTGCAATTTACTTCTTTCTTTGTCAGGTGGAAAGCACTAATGACAGAAATATCCCACTGAAATTATTTTCATTAAGAATAGGGGAGCTGCTGGAAGTGGAGACATTCATGCGCCTAGGGAGCTACTCACCTTATTTAAAGTTCTGGCTTTTTATTCCACACCAATTTCCACCAGTTCTGGAAGCCTGCATGGCAAAGTTAATATTTCTTGCTCACAGTACGACAGAACTTACAGTTTGATTTCAGGCACATTGGGGACAGGTCTGGTTACTGATTTCAAAGAAAAATCCTGAACACATAATATTGAGTAAATAAAACAGAACACCTACAGAACCTATAAAGATCATTGTTTGTAAAATTTGCCGAATGTTTCTTTAATCCTTATTAATTTGGCTTGCAGAGCATCACATTTTTAACTTTCTATGTACATGTCAAAACATAAAGGAAAATATAGTTTCTGCTATACAGTACAGTTGTGTAGTATTTTGAGCAACTCTACAGGAAGTTTGAACATGAAATATATTAAAACCACATGAGCCTATTATGACAAATTTCAAAGACAGATTTCTGAGGTTGTTGTCTTTTATGGCACAAGCTTACAACCCCGTTGCAAAACATTTCCAGAGGTAACATCAATGCCACCTTGGACGAGAAACGACTTTTCTTAAAATGCCTTTCATACAGCCAATGACATATTAATTCTTAGATCTAACAATTTGTTTCTGCCCAAATGTACCTTTTTAACACTGCTGTTCTGCATACAGGAATGAGACTACTGTTGAAATTAACTAAAATGTTAGCTACCTGAATCTCCATCTTACTGAAAAACTAGTGCTTTACAAGGTCCTAGGACACTTTCTGACATTGCAAAAAGCACTGATGTTTGATAGGTAGCACTCCCCTCTGGTTACCTGCTCTCTGTACTCTAGAGACTGAAGAGATGATATTTTTAATCAGTTTTCACTCCTTAATCCAAGTTTTTTTTCTTTTGTTTTTTATTATTAGTTATGATAATTTTTAGTAGATTACGCTAGATAGATAAAAAAAAACCAAACCCACAACATTTCCTTGCCAAGTAAACTGAGGATTTGGCACCAGCTACCCTAACCAACAAATTTTGTGTTGATCTGTTAAATAATCTCTTGTCCTACTTCTCCATATGTGAGCCTAGAAATACCTAGCTGAGATTATCCCTTTCAAAGTAATCTTCAGTGACCCAAAATAATGACAGAGAAACATTGTCTTTCTGATTCATGAGGCGTTTATTCTTGTCCCCAAATCTTCTTGAGTTTATATAGAACTGTTTTCCAGCTTCCTATGCATTCAAAGTAATCATGACATCTCCCTAAACTAGGAAAAAAAAAAAAAAAAGCTTCACACTGTAGAAGTAGTACAAAATTTTGAGACTGCACTGTCTTTTAAATTCTCTGTGCTATTCTTAGCCTTGAAGTGATATTCTGAACAGCTCTACAGCTCTAAATGAAATTCTTCATTATTTCTTTGATGGTTGCCAAATGCCTACTACTGTCTTTACTACTCTTGAGGTAATTACATGGGGGTGGGAGAAAGGACAAAAGGGACGGCTAGAAACAAATTTGGTAATAGGAAGTATACAAATTAAAAACTGTCCCAAATATTATCCATCTAATAAATATATGCTAAAAGTTTTTGTTTTCCTTAGTTCTATAAAGTTGCAATTCCTGTGCAAATTCTAAGCGCAGCACATCTGCCAATCCTTATATTTTTCTGTCAATGTCTATAGGAGTCATTATACTGAGTTAATAATCATGAGTTCTTATACCAAGTTCATAAACATGGCAGCTCAGTGCTTCAGTACATAATGTTATAGAACATCTTGTGTTGGGAAGGATCCACAAGGTCTATCCAGTCCAACTCCCTGCCTTTTGCAGGACCACCTAAAACTAAACCTAAAAGCCTCATTCAGTCACATCTTGAACTCAGCCTTGGTGTCATGAACACTTTTCTGGGGAGCTTGCTCAGTGACTGGCCACCCTCTCAGTGAAGAACCTTTATCTAATGTCCAACCTGAACTTCCCCTGATGCAGCTTCACACCCTTTCCTCATGTCCTATCACTGGTCACCAGAAAGAGGAGATCGGCACCTCACCCTCTGCAGCCTGCCTTGAGGAAGGTGTAGAATGTCATGAGGTCATCTCCAAGCTGAACAAACCAAGTGACCTCAGCAGCTCCTCCTAAATCTTACCTTTAAGACATTTTACCATCTTTCTTGCCCTCCTTTGGACACACTCTAATAGTCTGATGTCCTGAACAGTTTAGTCCAGAGATGCTCCACCAAAACTATAGCTGGAATTAACTGAGGGATGCAGTGCAGCTTTCTAGGGTAGAGAAGCTGGGAGACCTCATTTTGTCAGCTAAAATCACTGTAATAACTAACCTGAAGGAACTGAGGTAATGTATGTGCTTTTTCCTGGTTCACCAAACAGCATTTCATCCCTAGAGTACAACCCTCCTCTGTCTGAGCACAGCATGAGTGTCCTCAATGACAAGAACTAAGGATCCTCTACACCAAGATAATGGAAGGCTCTCCCCTAACAGCAGTGAACCCTAAACCAGACATTCAGTTTCTAACTGGAAATAAACCACGTGTTAGTGACAGTGTTGTAAGTGAGAGGTAAGGAAATATTCCATATTGCTCAGAACAGGAACTGGGATGCTGCAAGTATTCAGCTTCCCATCCGCACCCCATCATGAGGGGCACACAACTCTGCATTTCTCACTGCAGCTGCTGCCAACCTGAAAAAAATATTCTCAATTTTGCAAAGTGATAGTTCTCAAACAATTGCTGTGTTTGACTGTGCAAATAGGCCACCTGGTTTTGCAGGTAAAGTAAAACTCAAATGGTTAAAGCTATTTTCTGGTAATCATAAAAATATTTAGTAACATTAATTTCATTTTCTCTTTCTGAAATTAATCTCTGGAATGAATCTCTTCCCTTGTTGCTGCCGGTACTGAATATGTTTTCAGCATCAAGAGGCATTTAGTAACCTGGGTTAGAGTTGCCAAAATTACAAGATCGTACAATTTTGGAAGTAAAGCCAGAAAAATTGCTCATGTTCACATACTTAATTGGGAAAGAAAACACTAGGTATAGGACTACTTTTGACTTGTTTCCTGTTCGAACATCAAATGGAGATAAATTTTGAATAATACTTCTACTGAATATTGTTTTTTCACAGTTTTTCTCATAACCACTGATATCTTCTAAAAGGTTTCCCCATTTTACCTCAATGTGTTTTCCTTTATTCTTAGGACAGATATGTGCAAACACAACACTGGTTTCTATTTAGCTTTCAGAAATCAGTAATAATGTAAGGTAACTGGAGAATCTACAGTAATGATTCACATTAAGTGTTCTTATGACAAAAACTGGTCACGGCATGTGCACAAGTACTTGACTGATCCATAGGGTGACATCCTACATAAAACAGTGATGGTTCAGCAGCAATTGCCTGCATTTAATGGCAATTGACAGATGACATATCACAGAATGAGAGAATGATTTGGGATAGAAGGGACCTTAAGATCACCCAGTTCCAATCCCCTGCCATGGGCAGAGACACCTTCCACTAGACCAGGTTTCTCTAAGCCCCGTACAACCTGACCTTGAACACTGCCAGGTATGGGGCAGCCACAGCTTCTCTGGGCAACCTCTGCCAGGGCCCACTACCCTCCCAGGAAAGAACTTCTTCTTTATATCTAACCTAAATCTCCCCTTTGTAGTTTTAAAGCCATTCCCCCTCGTCCTATCCCTACATGTCCTTATAAAAAGTTGCTCTCCATCCCTCTTGTAGGCCCATTTAGGTACTTGGAACTGCTCTAAGGTCTTCCTGGAACCTTCTCTTCCCCAGGATGAACAAGCTTAACTCTCCTGGGCTGCCTTCATAGCAGAGGTGCTCCAGCCCTCTGACCATCTTCATGGCCTCCTCTGGACTCACTCCAACAGGTCTATGTGATTAAAAATAAGTTGCAACTGTGTGCAGCATCCCAGCTATCCAATGACATGTAAAGTACCTGACACCAGTCAATGGAAAGAGACAAGAGCTTTCAAGGAGAATTTGTCCCCTTGAATGGGATCTTCATAGATCTGGCTGAATTCCTTCTGTAGGTATCACATTGCATGCTTAAAGGTAGCTAGAACTAATACATGTTTTTTTCTGTATGAAAAGTTAGACTGATCTCAAACCATGCCTTGTCACAGGTACTTCAATCATATGGATGGTTTGCAACAGACCCAGAGACTATATAAAGGACATCATAGCCAATAGAAGCCTTACATCTATAATCTTCACAGATTCATAAAACTGGAACAAATGATTCATAGTTCCTATTGCTGCATCCTAATCATGTACAACTCACAGTTCGACATGGTTTGGGTGCAAAGTGAAACTTCACAGTTACGAACAAGTTGTGCTTAAAGAATTTGAAATTTTTTAAGCTCCAAAGTTATATCTCAAAGGTTGCAGTTTTGCTCTGCAAACCCACACTTCCTCACGAACATAATGGAAGAATTTGCAAGAGAGCCCCAGAGCAAAACTGATCCGTTTAGGACTGCTACAGTGTGATATACACTGTGCAGCTTGTTCTTTCTGCTTTGTTCAGCAAAAAGTAGGAGGCAGAAATACAAAGCATGGATGCAAATTGGCTCTGAATGTTCCAGAGCTAACTGCTTGCCAGGCTGGGTTACCCGGGAAGTCCAAGTACCTGAGGCTTCTCTGAGAACTCACTAAGCAATTTCCTTTTACTAGAGAAAGGAAAACCAAAACCAAAACCAAAACCAAAACCAAACCAAACCAAAACACAAACAAACAAACAAAATCCCCACAAACCCACAACAAAAAGCAATAGCTAGGAAAAAAAAAAAAGCAAAAAACCCCAAACAAAAACAAAACCAAAAAAACCCAACCAAACAAAACCACACACACACACACAAACAACCCAAACAAAAAAACCCAACCACCCCAGATTGGCTAAAAATAGTTTTGTTAAAAAAAGGAAACAAACAGAAAAAAATCTTACCCCATTTTGCCTTTCTTCCTTTCTCCCTTTTATCAAAGATAAAATATATTTGCCCATCTGAAGTCAAAAAGCTACTTGCATGAAGTCAAATACTTAAGAGCCTGAATTCCTTCTCTCTTTGAATCTCTCTTTCATCTCGTCTTGGTTGGAACAAAGTCAAGAGACTAATATTATAATATTTCCAGCTACTTGGGATGTCTACTGGAAAATACCTTCCATGACTGATAGAACAACCTGCAATATGGGAAACCTATCCTGAACATCTCAGTGGAAAATTAGAAGCACCAACAAATTAATTTTTACTTAAGAGTCCTACTTAAGAGTCATCTTATTTTCATCGACTAGGAGACAACCATAAACTAAGTATTAACATAATAAGAAATAACATTCTTTTTTCAAATATCTGTTCCTTTAGCTGATAACTGTCAAATCATTTGTTTTCCTCTGGATTGCTAACTGAATGGAGTACCATCAGCCCTGGCCAAACATAAACTAATATAAATTAATATATATCATTATTCAAAATAACACTGCTACAATATCCAAGGAAAACTGCCAGCTACTGATTTTCTGAAGTTATTAATATTTATAGCCAAAGACAAACTGAACCCATCTTGCATGTAAATGCAGGGAGTATTTATTCCATTAGTGCCAAACCCACTTTCTTCTGAAATTACCTGAGTAACATCAAAGTAAATTTGGACCTATAATAGCATTAACATGCCACTTCATTTCAGTTTCTCAATATTGTTTTTTTGACTTTGATTTAAAAATAAAACAAAAGACATGATGTCATTGACTAAAAATGTTTTGAGATTTGGTTTGGCAGCTTACGTATAAGCTACAACTTGTTTATAAGTTACAACTCTCACTGTCAGAAATAATCAATTTCCTTTAAAATACTTCCTGTGGAATTTATTTAGGTCAAGATTATATGAAGGTATGACTAAACAGGCATACTAGTGTCATATAGCTGTCATTCTAAGAACAGCTTCTTTTTAAAGTTGATTGCAAGCACATTTCAGTTCCTTCATAAGGTATAACTCCCATTAAATTAAGTATTCTTATCTAAACATTGTCAGCACCAATGGTCTCTTAATCAATTTGTGTACCGCAATTCTTAAGCAATAGTTTTCTAAATTAAACACTAATCCTAGATGTAGAAAGTAGATTTTAATACACTATCACAGTCTTTTCATCTTAATAAAGAGCTCTTCTAACTTAAAATCTTTTTTTCTTCCTTAAAATAAATGAGCAAATGTAGGTCACAGCAAGTTCTCACCTCAGTGTTGACACTGCACTTACAAGCAGACATGTCCGTTTCCCATATTGCTGATGCGTTTAATATGTTCGTTCCTAGGAAAGTCTCAAAATTACTATTTTCACTGAACCAAACTTTAAGTGTCTGCCAAAATTAATCTACTCAAACTTCTCATACCATTCAGTCACGAAGACCAGCTAACCTCCTACCTTATGAAGTCAATCTATTTATATTCTTCTAGTACAACCTCACAGGCATCATATGTCTCCACTTACCTTTGCTCATCCAGCCATTTATCTGCATCACCTTTCTATATTTCTTGACATACACATTTCCCTAAATCTTGACATACATGGAATCTCTGAAGTCACTGAAGGGTAAAATAACATAGTTCCATCTTGTAGCTCTTGAAGTCAGTGGGTCTAGACATCCTTACAAATTATTTGTAGACAACATTGACTCTATTAGTATGGGGAATGAGGGGACTATGAGGAATCTGTTACGGAGTAAGCTGTGCAACAGACATATAGCTGTCAAGTGGCAAGGCTGGTAACAGCAAGCTAACCTACTGAATCCCAAGTAATTCTGATACTTTCTGATCAAAAGTATAAAGAACATTACCTGACCACTATGTGTGGAAATTTTGGCTGTGATAGAATTCGTTTTCTTCATAGTACCTAGTGTTTTGGATTTGAGCTGGAAACTGTTGACAACACAGGGCTTTTTCTGTTATTGTCAAGCAGTACTTACACAGTCAAGCATTCTTCACACCACTCCACTAGCGCTGGGCTGGAGGTCCACAAGAAGTTGGGAGGGGATGCAGCTGGGACAGCTAATCCTGACTGACTCAAGGGATATTCATCAAATCACAGACGGGTTAAATTTGGAAGGGACATTAATGACCATCCAGTTCCAAAGCTCCTGGCCACGAGCAAGGACATTTTTCAGTAAACCAGGTTGCTCAAAGCTCCATCCAGCCTTGCCTGAACACTTCTAGGGACAGGCAGCCACAATTTTTCTGGGAAGCTTGTTCCAGCATCTCACCCCCTGCATAGTGAGGATTCTTTTCCTAGTATCTATATTAAATCTAGCCTCTGTCAGCTTAAGCCCATTCCTTCTTCGCCTGTCACTACATGCCCTTGCAAAAAATTCTTCTCCAGATTTCTTGTTGGCCCGTTTTAGACACAGGAAGCTGTGCTGAAGTCTCCCCTGAGCCTTCTCTTCTCCAGGCTGAGCAAGCCCAACTCTCTTGGGTTGCCTCCATAGCAGGGGTGCTCCAAGCTCCCAGAGCATGTTCATAGCCTCCTGTGGACTTGCTACAACAGGTCCACAGCCCTATTGTGTTAGGGACCCCAGAGGTGAACACAGAACTGTGGGTGGGGTCTCATGAGAGCAGAGTAGAGGAAGAGAATCACCTCCCTCTACCTGCTGCTCACTCTTCTTTTGATGCAGCCCAGCATATGGTTGGCTTTTTGATTTGCAAGCACATACTGCCATAGCATACCATACGATGCCATGCTCAGCAATAAAACTAAGGGGGAAGCAGGCAAGGAGGGTTGCTACTCAGGAACTGGTCAGGCATCTGTCGGCTGTTGGTGAGCATCTGTTTTCATTTGCATCACTCTTGGGTTTTATTCGTTTCTCTTCGTGATTTTCCCTTTCATAACATTATTATTTTGTTGTTGTTGTTGTTATTACATTTCCTGTAATTTAATTTCCATTTTTAGACAGTTAATGGTCTTAATAATTATCTTAACAGTTAATTATCTTAACCCATCAGTTTTCTCACTTTTAGCCTCTTGGTTCAATTCCTCCATCTCACTGTGGGGGGAGTGAGAAAGTGGCTGTGCTGTCCTTAGCGGCTGGGGTTAAACCATGACACTGAGCTACCACACTAAACTTAAGAATGTATACATGCATGTTAATTACGTGAGAGATGCATTCATACCATCAGGGAGATGGCATGAATGTCAATTCATGGTGGGTGTTTAAATGGAAAAATACTGTGAATAAGTATTAATGTGTGAAAGTGTAGTACCTTTTTGTAGCAGCAAATGTGCTAATCTAACATTTATATTCAATCAAAAGAAATCTCTTTTATGAAAGGATGCAAAGAGTTTGCAAGCTGTGCATTCACTCTGATGTTTTCTCAGAAAAACCTCTGAGAACCTGACGATGGATGCCCACAGAGGGTGTTGAGCAGCAGCTGAAGAAAGAAAACAGCACCACAAGGATTCCTCAGAACCACATACACTTTATTAAAGCAAGGTAGACCTATGTGTACTCTAGGCACTGACACCAGCCAACAGGTTATTTGAATTCCTATTTTAAGGACAATTGGTTTGGAATGGAACATAGTGTTATTCATGTCTTGGAGTAAATTTAGAATAATTTGATTTGTCTAAAATAATCCCCATTTTATCTTCTCTTTGACAAAATGCTTTTCCAGAGCCAGAAAAGATATAACACAAAATAGTCTGATTTCCTCTAACTTTCTATCATCTGACATTTAAGTTACCTGCCTGAAGCAGCAAAGCAGTCTTCACAGCTCTCACATATTCATTGTGAACTTCAAGAAATGAAATCGCTTATTTCCCCAGGCCCTGGTGTATTACTGTTCTACAGAAGATACAATTCATCATAATTGTTTGTGAGGGGCATGTGGCATATATGAATAACAAGTCATATCCAAGCAACTGTGCAACATGCCCTTTATCCAACAAAAATAATCAGCCCTGAGAGAATGCAGCTGGTGTAGCTTCATTTAGAATATTTTGCAGTGGTTGAGACAATCTAATCCGTTTTTGTATCAAAAGTGTCATAGAACATAGGAGCAAAGCATGATTTCATAATAATTTCAAATTCTTCTCCCCAAAGAGCTTCAAACCATAGACCTTAAATTGTACCAAATGAGACACTTACACATCTTCTTTTCAAAACCAGCCACCTACCCTCATCCTACTCCTACCAGAGATAAAGTCTGAAAGATTACGCGATTCATAGCCTAGTAATAGAAAGCTAGACATCATTTTCAATACTGATATGCTGAGGATGCTGCTGTTCTTTCCTTTGTAAATGACTGAACCTTAGTACACAAGTTTTATGGATTTCTGAATGGGAATACAAAGAAATTTGTCAAAACTAAGTGCAGTATAAGGACGATTAAAAAAATCCAAACATAAGCTAATGGAGAAAATTCCTGTGAAATATATTCAACTTTTGACAGTGACTACAGACAGCTAGGGAACATATTTGTATTCATCCTGAAGTGTGTAATTCAGAGGAAAAAAACTCTCAGCCTGCAAAAGAAGCGTATTTACAGATATTTACAGGAATTTGCTCAGTTGCAGCCGCTCAGGCTGGAAGACGTCTTAGTGAGAGCCAGTTTAGTCTTCTATATTCATGGAGTCCCTTTATACAATGTACCAAGGGGTGTATTAAGCATACATGTGACATAAACCAGAGTTTGCTAACTGTACACTGGCTAAACTGTCAGGTATCAATCATTTCAGTTCACTGTGTAAGACCCACTACCGGAGTCAATAGACATTTATTTCTGAATAAAAATATTCGAGCTTGACTCATACCCATTCTCAAGTCAAACATATTTGAAGCAGGAAGTCTAAGATGGAGTGAAACAGATGCATTCGGATTGCTTGAAACTACCAGTCTGTCGTGGTTTAAGCTTCTCATGCAGCTCGTTCACTCACTCACCTCTCTTTCTTCCCCCAGTCCCGGGGGGATGGGGAGGAGAATCGAAAGAATGCAACTTCCACAGGTTGAGATAAGAACAGTTTAGTAACTAAGGTATAACACAAATTACAACTGCTACCACCAGTAATAAGAATGACATGAGAAATACAAGAGAAAAGAATACAATCTCTTCACCACCTATACCCAGCCCGACCAAGCAGTGCACCCCCACTCTTCCGGGTCTCTGCCCTCCATTTTTTCATCCTGGACATGACGTGCTGTGGTATGGAATACCTCTTTGGTCAGTTTGGGTCAGGTGTCCTGTCTCTGCTTCCTCCTGGCTTTCCCTTCTCCCTTGCAGAGCATGCGACTCAGAAAGTCCTTGGCCAGACCAGAACATTACCAAGCAGTAACTGAAAACACTGGTGTTATCAGCGCAGTTCCCAGGCCGAAAGTCAAAATCATAGCGCTGCACCAGCTACCAAGAAGGAAAAAAATGACTGCTGCTGCTGAACTCATGACACAGTCGTACATGGAAAAAAGATATCCCATTTCAACTTTAAATGCCACAAAAATAAAGCAGAGAAGGAAATGAAAGTACTACACAGCTGTAGATTTATTGTATTCCCCTGGAGTTAGCTCTCTTTGGCAACCTGAATTGTTTTTGAGGATCTTGGTGAAAACCTGAAGGGTGTGGAGAGGTTCTGCAGGGACACTTGCCAAATTAGACTCCTCCTCCTGAACCCAGGCTGGTTTGACATACTCATTAGAAAACAAAACCCTTCCTAACACATTTGTTTATGTTCACAGCCCTGCCCAAATACAGAAGTGTTTGAAGAAATCTGTTGTTACATCTTTCAGTGAAAGAAATACACTTTCATTGCAGTCAGAGCTCCTGTTCTAGTGTGTCATACTTTCTAGTTCAGAGCAGCAGTAAAACAAACAAAACCCACAAACAACCAAAGCACCAAAAATGCAGGTTTTGCAAAAACATGCCCACATTGATAACCACAGGCTGCTAGCATTCCCACTGAAATGCTCTGCCTCACTCTCGGTTCTTTTGTACAGCACCCACTGCTTTCAACTTCATACAAGCTCATATGCAACATTTTGGTAGTGGAACTAAAGCCCCTTCTTTTCTTGTATTCAGAAGGATGCCAGAAGCAATCCTGCCTACCCTTGTGGAACAAGGAGTATTCAAGTATCTTCAAGCATCTTCCTGGGGAAGATGATTTCTTTTTCACAACTTATTTCAAAACACAAGGTAGCTGCAGAGGGGAACTTTACACTGCTTTATTTTCTTGGATAGCTCGGCAACCATTTTTCATTAATAAATAATTCCCAGAGCACTCAAGTATTTGCTACTGTAATTTTTGACATTTTCAAATGAAGACTTCAAGAATAATCTGACTCATTTCTTGAGTCTGTATCATCCTAAGTGGCTATTACATGTCTACAGCAGATTTCATAGAAACACTGGTATAAAATAAGCTTACTCTTACAAAACAATAATACAAGAATAACATACAATAATACAGAAACAACATATATGTGTGTATGTACATTAGGTGACTACATGCACTCAGAAGCTGATAATAATGCCAATGAACTTACAGAAAAAGAAAAGCTTCTATAGGTACTTCAGTGATAACAGAAAGACTAGGGAAAATGTGGGCTCTCTCCAGAAGAAAATGGGTGACCTGGTTACCCAAAAATATGGAAAAGGCTGAGGTACTCAACAGGTTTTTGCCTTGGTCTTCACTGGCAAGTGCTCCAGCCACAATGCCCTAGTTGTAGAAGACAATTCACCTCAGTGTCCAGCAAGATCATGGAGCAGATCCTCCTGGAATTTATGTTAAGGCACATAGAATATAAGGAGGTGGCTGGTGATAGCCGACATGGCTTCACTAGAGGCAAATCATGCCTGACCAGTTTCATGGCCTCCTATGATGGGGTTACAGCACTGATGGGGAAGGGAAGAACAACTGATGTCATCTACTTGGACTTGTACAAAGCATTGGCACTATCTCACATGACAGTCTCTAAAATGGAGAGACATGGATATGATGGATGGACAGACTACTCAATGATAAGGAATTTGGATAAGTGAGGGATGATCACAAAGAGCTGAAGTCTATTTCTCAATATCGAAGTGGTGATCAGTGACTAGTGGTGTCCCTCAGGGGCTGGCAATGGGACTGGCATTGTTCAACAATTTTGTTGGCAACATGAACAGTGAGACTGATGCACCCTCAGCAAGTTTGCTGATGACACCAAACTGTGTGGTTCAGATGATATGCTGGAGGAAAGGGATGCCATCCAGAGGGACCTGGACAGGCTCAAGAGGTGGGCTAGTGCAAACCTCAGGAAGTTGAATAATGCCAATTTCCCAAGGTCCTGCTCATATGTCAGAGCAATCCGAAGCACAGATACAGGCTGGGCAGTGAATGGAATGAGTATAGCCTTAAGGAGACTTGGGGGTGTTTGTTGACAAGATCAACATGACCCAGCAATCTGTGCTTGCAGCCCAGAAAGCCAACCATATACTAGCTGCATCAAAAGGAACTTGCACAGCAGGTTGAGGGAGGTGATTCATCCCCTCTGTTCTTGTGACACTCTCCCTACTGCAATGCATTCAGCTCTGGGGGCCCCAACACAAGAAGGATGTGGACCTGTTGGAGCAAGTCTAGAGGAGACCATAAAGATGATCAGCTGGCTGGAGCACCTCTCCCATGAAGACAGCCCAGGAGAGTTTGGGTTGTTCAGCCTGAAGAAGAGAAGGTTCAGGGAAGACCACACTAGAGCAGCTCCTAGTGCCTAAATGGACCTACAAAAGAGCTGGAGAGGGGCTTATTGCACACGCATATAGGAAGAGGACAAGGGGGAATGGCTTTAAAATGAAAAAGGGTAGATTTAGATTAGACATCAGGAAGAAATGATGAGGTGGTGAGACGCTGGCACAGGTTGCCCAAAGAAGCTGTGGCAGCCCCATCCCTGGCAGTGTTCAAGTCCAGGTTGGATGGGGTTTTGAGCAACTTGGTCTACTGGGAGATGTCCCTGCCTGTGGCAGGGGTGGCTGGAACTGGGTGATCTTTAAGGTCTCTTCCAACCCAAACCACTCTATGATTCTATAATGTATTTAATAAGGCTGCATTCCATATCATGTAGATGATGCAATATATAATAATATATTACAGTCTTTTCAGTAACTATAGCTTTAACTAAAACTTAAAAAAAAAGGAGGGGGAAGGTTTTGCAGGAAAAGGATTATAAACCAAGAGCTCGGGGTGTAGAGAGAGCCTGCAATGGTCTCCTGACGGGAGGGAGCACCATGGGCAGGGCTACAATCGGTGCTCCCTGGTGGACGTCCTCCCAAAGTAGGTGGCTGAGCTGCGGAACACTGTTACCAGGCTGAAAGATGTCAGGGAAGCTGAGAGGAATCAGCACTGCTTGCTCCAGAACCAGGCTGGGCAGGGGCCTCAAGTGTCTACTGCTGCTCGTGCAGGAAAGGAGTTCGTTAACCCAGGAAGCTGGGAAACAGTAACAGAAAAAAAACAGCAATAAAAGGAAGAAGAGAACAATTAAAAGCAAGGGGTTTCCTCCTAAATCTGTTGACCCCACCTCGAACCACTTTGCTATACTGCAGGGGGCTGATGAAGAGCCACGCTCCCACCAGGAACAACCAGCTGATGCACTGGTAAAGAAGATCACTACTGGTGCTGCCAGGAAAAGCAGCAGGTCGTAGTGGTGGAGGACTCTACTCTGAAAGGAACAGAGGCACCCATCTGTCGGCCTGACCCAGGCTCAAGGGAGGTGTGTTGCCTACCAGAGGCACAGATCAGGGACGTTGCAGAAAGGCTGCCTGCTCTAATCAGTCCCACTGATTATTACCCACTTCTAGTGATCAATGTGGGTGCTACTGATATAGATAGCAGTAGCGTGGAGAACATAAAGAAGGACTAAAGAGCCCTGGGAGAAGTGGTTAGGGACTCTGGAGCTCAGATTGTCTTTTCCTCAATTCTCCAGGATACAGGGCAGGACCTTAAAAAGGCAAGGAGGATTGGCCAGGTTAATAAATGGTTAGAAGGGTGGTGCCATAGTCAGGGGTTTGGGTACCTTGAACATGGGACTCAGTTTAGTAGGCCAGGTCTATTGGGGGCTGGTGGAGCTGGTCTGACAAAGAAAGGGAAGAGTGGATTTGGTAGGAGGCTTGCCAGGCTGGTCAAGGATGCTTTAAACTAGATGTGTTGGGGGAGGGGGGTATCATTCCATCCCAACATACCCAGTCGCTTGCCAGCACCTATAATAAACGTTCAGAGCAATGTAGAGATATTCCAGCTGCTCCAGCCAATGAGCCGGCATCCACTGGAGCTCGGCTCAGATGCCTCTATACAAACGTCCGTAGCATGGGGAACAAACAAGAGGAATTAGAGATGTGTGCACATCTACGAGGGTATGATATCATAGGAATCACAGAAACATGGTGGGATGGCTCCCATGACTGGTGTGTTGGAATGGAAGGTTACAGGCTCTTTAGGAAAGATAGGCTCGGAAGGCAGGGAGGGGGAGTTGCTATTTATGTTAGTGATAGGCTGGAGAGTATGGAAGTCTGTCTGGGGACAGGTGAGCAGTCAACAGAGAGTTTGTGGATCAGGGTTAAAGGGAGAACAGCTTTGGGAGACATTATTGTGGCGATCTGTTACAGACTGCCTGACCAAGAGGACTGGGTGGATGAAGCGCTCTATAGACAGAGAGGAGCAGCCTCACGCTCACAGGCCCTTGTTCTCATGGGGGACTTCAACCACCCTGATATCTTTTGGAAGGATGGCACAGCCCAGCACAAGCAATCCAGGAAGTTCCTCAATTGTGTGGAAGGCAATTTCCTTCTGCAAGTAAGAGAGGAGCCAACAAGAAGAGGCGCCATGCTTGACCTCGTGCTCATCAACAGGGAAGGGCTGGTTGGAAATGTGACGCTCCAGGGCAGCCTTGATTGCAGCGATCATGAGATGGTCGAGTTGGAGATCCTCAGGACAGTTGGAAGAGCATGCAGCAAGCTCAGTGCCCTGGACTTCAAGAGAGCAGACTTTGGCCTCTTCAGGAACCTGCTCAGTAAACTTCCATGGGATATAGCCCTAGAAGGCAGGGACCCAAGACTGTTGGTTGATATTCAAGGATCACCTGCTGCAAGCTCAGGAGCGATACATCCCTACTAGAAGGAAGTGCAGCAGGAGAGCCTGGAGACCTCCTTGGATGGATAAAGAGCTGCTGAGGAAAACTCAAAGGAAAAAAGAGGCTTATAAAAAGTGGAAGCAAGGACAGGCAGCCTGGGAAGAATACAGGGATATTGTCCAGGAAGCTAGGGACCAGCTTAGGAAAGCTAAGGCCTACTTAGAATTAAACTTGGCTAGGGATGCTAGAGATAACAGGAAGAGATTCTATAGGTACATTGCAAATAAAAGACAGGCTAGGGACAACATGGGCCCTCTCCGGAAGCTATTGGGAGAACTGGCTACCCTGGATTTGGAGAAGGCTGAGGTTCTTAATGACGTCTTTGCCTCAGTCTTCACCGGCAAATGCTCTGACCACACCACCCAAGTCTTGGAAGGAAGACAAAGGGGCTGTGAGAATGAGGACCCTGGGCCCACTGTAGGAGAGGATCTGGTTCGAGACCATCTTAGGAACCTGAACGTACGCAAGTCCATGGCTGATGCCAACCTGATGAAGTTTAACCATGCCAAGTGCAAGGTCTTACACCTGGGTCAGAGCAATGCCAGGCACAGCTACAGGTCGGGTCAGAGAAGAGATTGAGAGCAGCCCTGTGGAGAAGGACTTGGGGGTGTTGGTTGATGAGGAAATGAACATGAGCCAGCAGTATGAGCTCGCAGCCCAGAAAACCAACTGTATGCTGGGCTGCATCAAAAGGAGCATGACCAGCAGGTCGAGGGAGGTGATCCTGCCCCTCTACTCTGCTCTCGTGAGACCTCACTTGGAGTATTGTGCACAGTTCTGGTGTCCTCAACTAAAAAAGGGCATGGGACTGTTGGAACAAGTGCAGAGGAGGGCCACGAGGATGATCAGGAGACTGGAGCACCTCCCGTATGAAGATAGGCTGAGAAAGTTGGGGCTGTTCAGCCTGGAGAACAGAAGGCTGCATAGAGACCTCAGAGCAGCCTTCTAGTATCTGAAGGAGGCCTATAGGGATGCTGGGGAGGGACTCTTCATTAAGGACTGTAGTTACAGGACAAAAGGTAAGGGGTTCAAACTTAAACAAGGGACGATTAGATTAGATATGAGGAAGAAATTCTGTACTGTGAGTGTGGTGAGGCACTGGAATGGGTCACCCAAGGAAGCTGTGAACACTCCATCCCTGGAGATATTCAAGGCTGGGTTGAACAAAGCCTTGCTTTTTGTGTGAGATCCTCACATGGCTTAGTGTGAGGTGTCTGTTGCCCATGGCAGGGGGGTTGGAACTAGATGATCTTGAGGTCCTTTCCAACCCTAACTATTCTATGATTCTACATAAATATTCACTTTGAGATTAATGCAGAAAGTAAAAAGAGAGAAAAAAAGTGATGAGAATAGGGATGGAGTATCATCGTGGTGACAAGCAGGTTCAAGGGGAAGTGAGTACTGTTGGCAGCTTGATAAGTAATACCTAGCAGAGAAAATTAAAACTAAGAGAAGGTATCAGAACCACAAACACTAGAGAAAACAGATCTGTTCCATGTCATACAAAATAAAGGTATTCTAGTTATTATCCAAACAGGAAATTAAAACTTTACCTTAAATGAAATCAGGTTACTAGGATAAAAGCAGTCATGAAGTCAATAATTCAGATGCTGAAGTAATATTTGATTGGTTCTGAACGGGATTCTGGCTTCCTGCAATATCAGGGAACAACCTCAATGACCTAGAAAATCCCATTCGGTCCAATGTTTCTTAATAAATAGATATTTTATGACAACTATAATGTCCACAGAATTGTAAAGAATGTAAGCTGTCAAAATAACCCTGCTATCAAAGTGTTAGGAAAAAAAAAAAACATAAAAAGAGGTATACAAAACTCAGGCTTCCTGTGTAGAGGGACTTAAGCTGACTTGGTTGCCATGGCAGACATTGTAGGAAACACGTGTCAAAGTTTAGACATGTACTGAATAAGGATAAGTAAAAGCAGGATCAATCTTAGATAGCAGGGAATCAACTCAGGCAGGCACCATTCCCTAAGAGTGTTTGTTGGACCTGTGATCCCTCCTCACTGTAGTGCATTTCAATGTAAAACATATGAAGCCGACTGTGCAAACACAAAGATTAAGAGCATAGGCTGTTACATAGTGTGAGTAAACAGGCATGAATAATCTACATCTATAAAAACTGCTCATACCAGCAACTTCCAACACTTTGCCACACAGGACCCCAGGAGTAAACACCCACATTTTTCATATAAAATAATACAATTTCACAGTTCAGTCAAATCAGCAAAAAAAAACATTCAAAAGGAAAATGTCTGCTCCCAAAAATGCATCTTGTAAGGCAGCACACTGTCCAAGGGGAATTCAGAGTGTACTGCTATTGCTGACTCATTACATCTACTGCTCCTGCAAAATAAAGTTGCTTTAGCCACCTTTCAGCATCAAAGAGGTTATAGTGAAGGCTACTATGGATATATTTTGCTTGCTTTAAATTTGCTAGTTCAAATACAAACTCACAATGTATGGGTACATTGCATATAACCCATCTGCATTAGTTCTACAAATCTGAATCAGTCCCAGAAAAATTTATGCCCAGATAATACTTGTTTTGTTTATTCTGTGAAGTTTAGGGAAATCTAGCCATGTACTCTGCTTAATGGTACTGTTTTTCAGGTCAGTTTTATTTTATTTCATTATATTCTAATCTATTCTTTATTCATGTCTTCACATTTAAACTTTAAACAGGCTTCTGATGACTTTACATTTTTTACAAAATTTTTTAGTATTATAATTAGCACGCATGCACAAAAATCAAGAAATCAGCCCAGAATTCTTTGCTCTTTTTTTTTCCTTTTACACAGATAACTAAATAAAAGAACATTATTTTGCTTATCTTCATACCAGAAGCATTTCTAGGAGAGAAAGTATGGTCCAGTGGTTTCAACACTTGACAATATCAACTTAAAGAAACCCCATGATTATAAAAAAAAAAAAAAAAGAATTATTAGGGTTCTGCATGTAAAATAAAGGAGGGAGTAGAGAAATAGATAAATAGTAAAATACTAAACTAGCAAGTTATATCCCCCATGAAAGCATTTAGTGAAAGGCTTTAATGCATAGAGTGCACATAGCTAAAGTAAATAAAAAAGTTGAAGTGCATCATGGACACTTATTTTACTTATTATACCATAGGTAAGCAGCAAAAAAATGCTTGATAACATCTCCAAAGTACTATTTAAAGGTGAGGCAGTAGAGCTGGGAGTGGTCTTCTTTGGATCTTTGCTTTGCTGTATGTCATTTATTCAACAATACACAGTATTGTGCTTGTGACCTGCTCTATTCCATAAATAAAACAAAATCCATAGCAAAGACCAAGCTGGTCTTGAATTCAGTTTGTTTTTAGAAACAACTTTATGTGTTACAGACTTGGCCAATAAGAGGGGCAGTATGATGAGAGCAGTCAGTATGGCTGTGAGGCCTACTGGGGACTCAGTAAGTTCACAAGCAACATCACAAAAGCAGTCTGGAGCACTTGGCATGCCAGCCATACAAGGCAAAGGACATGAACAGCTTGTGACTGGGTAAGTCTGGAGGACATGTCTTATCAATCCTTTTAATGACCTTGGTTCAGATCTTTAGTCACAGATATCAGTGACAAAACAGTTGCGTACCTTTCATGGTCAAAGTGATCAAGAATGTCAAGTCTCTGTGCCTCCACACCCACCAGCTTTTGACCTCACAGATCATGCAACATTTTCAGACACTCAGAAAATAGAGACCAATTAAATGAACTTAGACAAAAAAAAAAAAACAAACAAACAAACAAAAAACAAACCACACCCCCAAAGAAAAGAACCAAACCCCAAACCACTAAAAACTAAAAATAAAATTTTTTAATAAGTTTCCTTGATAGCAGGCATGTGAATCAAAGATTTCTTTCCTATGAATCTAGAAAAGAAACCGATTTAGAGTTTGTCGAATCTTGAGTGCCTCTTTGCTGGATTCTGGTACAAATAAAAATACCTTTGTATTTTTACTTTTCTTAATTCAAAAAATACAATAAACTGGCCTTCTATTGAGTGAAAACAACAGCCCAAAAATGAGAGAAGATCCTGGTTTGGTGCAGGAAGACATGAAATCTGTCCTTCCTGTGACTGCAAAGTTTCTGTTCAGAACAAGTGCACACTATAAAACATGGGTTGCTACAAAGGTGTCAATTTTAATCTGAAATCATTACTATTTTATTTATTTTTCAGAATAATTTGTGGTTTAAATTAATCAGAATACAAGTATTCAAGAAAAAAAAAATCATTACCAACTTCTCAAAGAATTCTAAAAACAACAAAGAATTATAGGTATTAAACCCTGAAATATCCCTATGGCATAGAAGATACCTATTGGAACAACTCGCAGTCATGCCTGTGAGACAGAAAAATTCAAACTGCTGAAGAAACTCAAGCTGGCAGAATAACCTACTCCCAGGACTAAAATTTGCTCTGCTCACCATGTTTACCATACATTCCTTCACCAAAAAGAGAGGAAGTCAGAAGACTGCTGCTTTTTCTCAAAGTATGCCAAAATATTCAGAAAAACTACTCCTTCCCAGAAAAAAAAAGAAAACACATGTACTTCTGCAGCCTGCAGGGAACACTGTCCCTGAGCCTCTTCCAGTCAGCATGTTTTCTGTGCGGCCCAACCAGGAACACAAGATTCAACAGGGAATTCTAGTTCCCTGATGTGATGGAATCAGCCACAAAATCTCAGCAGGTTTATAACAGATTCAGCCTCCACAAACGCTGATTTTCATTTTGCAAAAAATGACAGTTAATCTAATTATATTAAACAAATAAATACATATTTATATATATACGGACAGTGGCTCTATAGCCTATACCTTCGATGTAAATCAGGGGTTAATTGCTTTCTGAGCTGGGCCATAAATTAATGAGATTTCTTTACTCCATAACTACAAGACCAAGGAAAACAACATTTCCAAGAAGAAAGGACCAGGAATTCCTTCACTAAAAGATAGGAGGTCCCAAAACAGACATAATAGTATAAAATAATAATGTATCCAAAATAATTCTACTAGAAGCACCAAGGTTACAACATCTGCCATGTGCTTGTTAGTAGCCCAAAAGAGTGTAAAGAAACGGCAGCATCTGCTACTATAATTCCTTCCAGCTACTCGTTTGCAAGTGTGACTTGCTGAATGACAGAATCATTCAGCCGATTACTGCTGTAAAAGTCAGGTTTAGCCATGCCTCTTTTCATCTGTGTGTGTGTGTGCACGAAAAAATGTTAGTCATTTTTGCTGTCATTGCTTGTATGTTACAGAAAGCCATGAATATTTCATTCTGCTGATAATTTAACATCATACCACAATTATAGATTTCTTCCCAAATGCAGTCTATTCTGGACTTGGTATTCAGTTTCTTTCAGATAGTAGAAAATAAGCACTTTTCTGAAAGGAGCTACTGTTTCAGAATTCAATGTTCTTACTTAGGAATCTGGAAGGATTTTGCTTCTAAACACAATGCACATGTAAGAATTTCTCTACTTGTACTTCAAACATCCATTGTTATACATCTCCTTGAAAACATAGCCATGGCAATCAAACCCAATCACTGTAAAAAAAGGAAAAAAAAAAAAAAAAGGAATTAATGCAAATAGGGAAAAAGAAGTGCAAATTCAAGTTCGCATAAATTTTCAGGTCTGAAAAGACATACAGAAAGAGGTTGTTTGGTGGATTAGCATGACATTGATTTTTTCTCATTAAAGTTATATTATTTAAGGTTTATTTCCCTGTTAGCACATAGAGGTATTGAAGATTTAATGAGCTAATATTTACTTAAGTTACTGACTGCAACACACAAGACAGCTTAGATCAGTTACAGAACTACAATACGAGTATTCATGTACAATATATCTGGGGCCATTCACTGATAGACATTGCTCTAATGATGAAAACACTGGAATTAATGAATGATAATAAATAGCAATGAAATTAACACCCATGGTATGATGAAAAGCAGATACATACTTCTTCACATTTGCAGTTCTTTTTCTGTTTGTGTTGATGGGTGGATTTTTTGTGATTTTTTTTTTCTAGCCCATGCCAGATCCTGATTCAGTCAAGCTTTGTCGTATTTCTGCATAAATCTTTTATTCAGAAGTCTCAGAATATCTATTAAATAATGTACTGAGTGCTGATGTTAATGATGCTAAAATGCCCATGATTTCTAGATGTATTTATCTTTCAATAGCTTGGTTTCCTGTGGAAACAACACTTACATTACACAGCTGTCATGCCTGTTATTCCAGTTCCCCTCCTCCCCACGTATGATTTGAAATTCTTGGCCAGCTTCACCTAAACTTGCAAGAGTTAATGAGGTCTAAAGGTTAGTTATGGCCTTATAAGCTTTGTAAAAACAGGTGGATATACACTGAAAAACAATTGATTTTATAGGAACACACAGCTGAGCAGGGAACGCTCTCAAAGGGAAACTGGTAAGTATAAGTACAACATAGACACATACTATAATTCATTTAAGTAATCAACCAATAAAAAGATACCACAGGAAGCCAGGTTACTTTAGTTCTGGTGTTCACAGATCTTGTTTATTGTTTGGATCAGTAACAAATTCTTATGACCCTAGTCAGTGTTTTACATTGGAACCATTCAGACCCATATGCAGCCATGAGCTTAACAGAAATGCATGTATGTTCATGTTCTCTTTGGTACAAAATCAGCCCTATTTCTGAGGCACTGAAATCAGCTGCCTAAGCATAAATGTATCATCACCCTCTGCTGGAAAGAGTTTAATCTGCAGAGACAATTGAAAATGCTAAATCCAGAATAAAACTTAGGCACACAAAGTTAAAGGTTGGAACACATAATTTTTTTAGGTAATTATCACCTACAAAAATGCAGATTGTTGCACTGGGCACCAAGACTCCCCATCTAGCACCCAGGCAGTGTCAAGCTTATCAGAACAGGAATCACAACCAAGACTGGGATGGTGGCAAAAAATTCCTGAATGCCAAATGCTAAGAAACGCTAATGACACTGATTTGTCTTCACTCTGTTTTCTCACCACATTATTTGGGGGAGAGGAGTGTTGGTTCTGGAGTTCACTGATTTGGGGCAAAAAAAATTTGCAGCATTAGGCTACATCCTTTTGATAACACTATATTATTTGTTAATGTCAGAATTCTGCTAACGATTTTTTGCTTATTAGTAATTTTAATAAATACTTTCCTCAGTCTACAATTAAGCAAAGATTTTCAGTCCTTAAAGCAGATATACAGGACCTAAAATAGTTTAATTCCTATTTCTTTCCTTGGTTACTGGTTGATTTTAATATCAATATATAAACTCTGTTTGCAAACAGAGCAAGATATGTGGCAAGCAAAGAACTCTTTGTAGTCCAACACAGTTCAAAAAAAATATATATATAATTGACAACATGAGACAAAATAGAAAAGCCAGCTGCTCAAATACTAAGGTTGAGAGAACTAAATGAGTAACAGATGGTACAGCCAACCTTTGGCCATCAAAATCAAGCCCAAGCAATACACCACCCAGTTGTGCAGAAGAGTGGAAAACCAGACAGATTCAAGTGAAGCGAAACACACAATGGCTTTCTAGTGATGAAATACTTTCAGTGAAGCAATGTTAATGAACCACCACCTGCATCTCTGTGAATCTCTTCTTTCAGACCTACAAGCAATAAAAGATGTCCACTCTCTGGAAAAATGTAAGATGAAATAGGGTATGAAACCCATTTGCATTTCTGCTGTTTATATTATTACTATATATAAAGTTATTATATATACACGTAGAAAGATTCATGCAGTTCTGGTCTCCCTGTCTTAGAAAGAATTAGCTGTTACAGACACAGATGAAGATGTATGATGAAAAGACACTAAGAGCACAAACAGCTGGGCATATTGAATGAAAAATAAATAGCTTATTTTTTAATGGTATCTTTTAATTTATTTTTCACCAAATTCTGTCAGTGTACGGGGCACTGCTTGCTCCCAAGCGTTACAGCACAGTTCAACAAAAAAAGGTTTAGGTACCTCACTGCTAAGTGGCACACACGTTTAGGGAGAACAGGGTAAATGCCATAGTGAACCTGCTCTCAGGCTCCAGTAGGCACAAAACCAGCAGATGAGAAGTTCAGAACAAGTATGAGAGGTGGTTTCCACACAGTGTGGAACTAGCGGTGAAAGTCTTTGCCACAGGAAGCTGCCGATGCTGAATTTCAATGTCTCTAAAAAAGCAACTGGACAAATTCACTGAGGAAAACAAACAAAGTGGTAAAATATAAAGACATCCATCTCTGGACTGATTAAAACGTGTATCACTGCATATTTTTATTCTCTACCCCAGTCATCCTCTACTATGTAATATTAGAGGCAGAATACTGTTTAGACTGGCCTTTGCCTTGATTTCATGGTCTCACAACCCAGAGCAGTAAGGTTTGCCCCTTGCTCAGGCTCTGTATAATCCTTCTGGTGCTTAAAACTAACCATTGTCTTTGGGCAGTCCCTCACATATCTTTATGCCTTCTGAATATACACAGAACATGTCTTCCAAATAGGCACACATCAGTCCTGAGAACATCGTGCAACTCTTTTTGCTCTCCCCCTCCCATCTTCACTGGCTGGTATTCTCTCAGAGCACACCTTGGAGACAATAGCTATCTGCAGCTGATGTTGCCCTATTCTTTCTTCCTCATCTCATGTTCCCTCTTAGTCATTAAGTAACCCAGTGGCAAGAGCAGTCACAAAGAGACAGATCATAGGGTATATTCCTTCTGGGCCTTCCAAAGTGAAGGTTAAAACATAACCACTAGATGAAGCATAAAGTGCTCTTCCGGCCCAAGCACCCACTCAGTTTGTCATTATCCCAGGCAAAAAAAGTACGTATTTTTGTTTCTCTTGGTTTCCTGGAGAATAAAATACCTACTGTCTGCTGGTCATGGCAAAGTGAGAATGGGGGTCTGCATCTGTTTAGTCAGAGGAGAATTGAGCATAGGCTTAATCACACATTGGGTGAGCTTTTCAGCTACTGATGTGTGGAGAACACAAAAACAGTGCCACAACTTCTTTCACCGTTTTGAAAGAGAAGATCAACTCCTTCTCAGCTTTCTGCATAGATAAACCTTACATATTTAGCTCCAAAAGAAGATCATGCATTGCTAACACAACACAGAGAGAAGCATGGTCCTGGACAGTAAAACAGAGAGCTTTGTGGCACCCTTAGGACTCTGCCTAGCTTAAGGTCAAGGCGGGCATCAGTCGAAGTGCTGAAAATTCTGAATCCTGACCTTCAATTCCTTATTCTGGGTTGTCTCTCTCTTTTCCTTCTTTTTTTTTTCTTTTTTTTTTTCAGTTTAGTCTACATTACAGGAAATTACAGTGAAGCTGTCACACACCTATGACCATAACAATGAAGAAAAGTAGTGCAAGATAACCCATGTTCCAATAATGTGCCATTATATCTGAAGATCCCATTGCTATAGTTCTGGATACGCATTGGTACTAGCTACAACTACTACTCCCAGACAACATCTTGCTCAGGACTAATCTCTGAAAGAGGTTATGGACCAGCCTGTTATCCACATGAAAAGCTCATGTGATTTTTCCTCAACAGAGTTCCATCAAAATAAACTTGAAATTCACAGTTTAAAATAACTTGGCTCATTGTGAGTGAGGATAAACGATTTATTCTAAAAGTCTTCAGACACTAGATGTGAGGAAAACAAAGTTTTAGAAAAGAGGTGGTCTGGGGACAGACAGCAGTGATTTCTTCAAGTCAGCACAAATGCAGCTGGAAAAAGGACACATGCCACAGTCTAAATCGCAAACAAAAAAAAACAAAACCCTACCAGCTAGGATGAAGAACTGAGCAACACCGATCATCTAAAAAAAAACCAAGAAATCCAGACATAGTTTACTTTCAGAATACTGGGTTTGAACTGGGAACAGGACATCCAGAAAGACAGGCTGAAACGCGAAAGTAGATTAAGAGAGACAGAATGGGGTGAAGAGGTAAGCTTGGGAGTTGCCTGCAAAGAGAAGCTAGCAAAAGTTCTCACAATGTTTCATATCATTCGGACACTAACAATGGGTAGGGAAAAGAGAGGGTAAGTATAAGTAGGGCCCATGGATGCACATGAAAGAGTTCAAATACTAAAGAGATGATGCTAAAGGAGACTCTTAAACAGCACCCAGGGGAATAAAACAACAGAACATAGAGAACACAGATTTACCAAAAATGAAAAAGCAGAAGAATATTGAAAAATGACAGGATTATCTGTCTCAAAAGAAGCTGGTTGACTAATCAGAGTAAAATTAATTTTAATTTCATATATATTTCTGAGGGGGGTTTTGGCCATGGTAATGAAATAGAATATTAGAAAGATAAATATAATAATTATAGTAAGCCCTGGAAAATCCAATCTAGGAGCTGACTTATGCTTTCAGTTGAAATGATTACTGAACTATTTAGATTTATTTTGATGTCTTTCACAAATCTCTATGGCTCAACTGTGTCCGTAAATACTCATCTTTGGTATTTCATTACAGGAACAGAGTATATCATATTACCTCTAAAATAATAAAATTCTAAGTATGCAGAATTTTACCAATTATTTAACCACACATTTCTAGGTTCCAGATTTGCCTTTCAAATTTTCCTAAACCGATGTTTATATAAATAAGGTAATTTCAGGTACAACTTTAAAGTTTTAGCAGCTGTTATGGCACTACTAGTCACTGAGAAATCCAGCTGTTTCCCTCATTCAGTTATGATGCTGCCAATTCAATTTCCTGGCTTTTGCCTTTCTGGACAATGCATGTGGCTCAGGGAAAATTCACTTCTGCTGCCCCATAAATCTAACAGTACCGCACCACGCACTTTAACCTTAGAAAATTACAAACATGCACTGTCTGACAACATAGATGCATTTTTGGGTGAAATGCACAGAAGTAAATTGTATCAACATCTAATAAATTGAGGAGGAAGACATTTTATAGTTGTTGTGGATTCAGCAGCAGCAGTCGTTTTTCTCCTTCTTAGTAGCTGGTGCAGTGCGGTGGTTTTGACTTTCAGCCTGAGAACAAAGCTGAAAACACCGATGTTTTCAGTTGCTGCTCAGTAATGTTTACTCTGACCAAGGACTTTCTGAGCCTCATGCTCTGCCAGGGAGGAGGGGAAGTCAGAAGGAAGCAGAGACAGGACAGCTGACCCAAATTAACCAAAGAGGTATTCCATACCACAGCACATCATGCCCAGATTAAAAACTGGGGGCAGAGACCCGGAAAGGCTAGAACACTGCTTGGTCAGGCTGGGTATGGGTCGGTGGGTGGTGAGTGGTTGTATTCTCTTCCCTTGTTATTTCCCTTATCATTATTATTATTGGTGGCAGCAGTAGTGATTTCTGTTATACTTTAGTTGATGGACTGTTCTTATCTCAACCCCTGGGAGTTACATTCTTCTGATTCTCCTCCCCACCCCTCTGGGTGCGGTGGGAGGGAGGAAGGGGAGGGGAGTGAGTGAGCAGCTGCGTGGTTCTGAGTTACCATCTGGGCTTAAACCACTACAACAGTCCAGCTAAATCACAAAATATTGCAAAACTGTTGAAATTCAGACTGTTTCAAGATACATCTTTTACTTGTACATTTAATACCATGTCCAGCCAGCTTATGTACCTCCTACATTCCTGTGCTTAATTGACAGAGACAGCTAAAAGCAACAGCATTCTGCAATAATCTAATTCTCAAGTCCTGTTGGAAGCCATCTATGTTTCTTGCTTTTACTACTTCTATTGGAAAGTCACTTGCAATACTATTATACTGGTAAGAAAAGTAAGACTAGTGCAATAAAGGCAAACCAATCTGTAGGAAATTTGGAATCTTCTTTTTAATTCTTGCTGGCTTCAGGGCAAGCATGTAATTATTATTTCCTGTCCAGAAAACTTTAACAAGTGGGAAAGCTTTTCATCCTTTCTGTCATTTCTGCAATGTGTTGTAACTCTGCCTTTGTTTCAACAATTTAAACAAAATCTGTCCATTTCTTCACTGTTCCTATGATTACTTTAGGAGACATTTCTGCACTTGCTCCAGGTTGAGATCATGCTTTGCAAACACAAGCGGCTGAACGACAAATTCTTCCAAAAGACTATTAGTGACTTGGGCATCGCTATTATTAATCTCAGTCACATTCACCTTATGTATATATAAAGACCTAGCTATACATTTTAGGCTCACAGTTGCATTTTTATTTTATTTTCTCCCCTCAAAAGCAATAACCAACTGCTGTCTCACAGTCATTGTATGATTGAACAATATATCAGATTATTTTTTAATCTGTAGTTAATGATTCCTCAGTTCATGGCATCACCTAGGTGTGCAACCATGGAAACCATATTAATAGAATTTATCTTATCTCTGGAACTCCAGTTCACAAATACATTAAGTACTTCCTGTGTCATGTACTGGTTCTTATTTTGATAATTTCTCCCTTTTTCATCACAAAAAAAAAAATTTAGAATCCTTTTGTCCTTCAATGTTCATCATTAATGAAAACATTAAATGACACTGACCATAAGCTTCATCTTTGAGAAAGTCCTTCAGACCAGATACTAAATTCAGAGGTCCTATCAGCTGCAGCTCACTTTTGCCAATTCTAACCTAAGTATTACAAATCCTACACTAACCTCCTTCTCTAGTTTTATTAATAATATCATGGCTTCTACTACATCAAACACTTCAGTGAAATGTAGGCAGGCTTCTTGATTTCAGTGAATTATTTCAACATGGAAAGCACTAAGCTAGTAAAATGTGACATACCTTTTGGTGGACAGAAAATGGGGTGACTTGTCATCTATTTGCCTTCAGTCAGTATACCCTTTAAGATTCTTCTTAAAAAGCAATGTTGAAATAATATTACAAGTCATTAATCACCTGAACCATTTCTTCACCCTTCGCTTTTATCTGGATACTCAATATTTTAGCCCCATGGTGCTAGACCACAATAATGCTGCTGGAAACAACCCAATATTCCTCACTTCTGTGGGATAGAGATAATCAGGTTCCCTCATTCTCCTTAGGACAGTTGAACTGTTCTTTCACGGACACACTGATAAAATTCACACCCTCCTCCATGTCTTTTACTAGTACATATTCATCTTACTATTTGGTCAGATTCCTTTTTTTGCAAAGAAAAACATTCATGTACTTTTTCTTACCCAGAGTGTCTTTAGGCTTAGCCCATTCTTACTTCCCAATACCCCTACTTGCTCTTTCCTTGTTCACTTTCCATGTACATATGAGAAAATATGGTAATTACCATTTGCTTTAGTTTCCTTTGTAAGGCTAAATTTAGCTTGACTTCTCACAAGTCTCACTCCTACCCTGTCTGACTTCCAAGATATACCTTTCTTCACCAGTCAGGCTCTTTTTCCATTTCTATATTTAGTACTTCTTTGGACCTAGTTCAGTCAAGGAAGTTGGACCTGCTTTGCTTCTCACAGCAGCGCTCAGTTTTTGCAAGATCATATCCTGCAAGAGAATAAATTTGCATAAACTCACTGTACATAAATTAAGTCTTAAAATGAAAACAAGTTTCTTGATCTATCTAAGAAATATGTTCTGTAACTGTTTGCCAACAGTAGGGCAAAACCTCTGAATTAACTTTAGGAATAAGATTTCTTCACTTTATGGAAGAAATTTACATTATCAATACTTTGCTTCTATTTGGACTGTTCTTCCTTATTAAAAAAAAAAATGTCAGTTCTTAAATGAACATATGAACCTACATTCAGTCACTTCAACATCTCTCATACTTAGAGCATAAGCATTTAAACTGCATATCAATCCTCAGAGAGAGGACCCCAGATTCCAGGATGAGCTTTATTGGACTTCTATGGCTGCACACTGGTGTTCAAAAGATGGTACAGCATTTGCATACCTTCACATAATATGAGACTACAGGAGTTCCTTGAATTTATATCTCTTCCACAAAGGAAGACAAATTATTGTCTTTCCGACAAAACTGAAGAATTCCTTGATAATCTAAACTAAAAATGCTTAATTAAATACAGATAATGCTTTAGGGCCAAGAACACAAAGAAAGGAAGATGGGATCTACTTCAATTCAAGATTTTTAAAGTATTCACTGGTTTTGCATGCGTTACCCCTAACTACAGGATTACAAAGCTGTTATTAAGAGCTTCTATCAAGTCAGATACATCTAAACTCTGACATTCTGCAGCCTTTCCTTTTAATATATTTTTTCTATACATATTTTTTACGATTTTCAGATTGCTATTTTAGCATATACTTACTGGTTTTACTGATGTATATAACATTTAAAAAATCACCAAAAGATAGCACAGGGACATAGACTGGTTTAGTGCAAGTTGAACTAATATTTTCTTACAGCATGCCAGTCAGATGCAATTAAAAGCTATTGTAAATCTCGAGGATTTCAGAGAACTGTCAGCAGTCACAGCTGTCTGAAAATATCTGCCATGGGGAAAATACTGGTGTTTGATTGTTACTGATAATTCCTATGTGGACAGACTCTGCAGAATTGTTCATTAGACATATTTGCACAATATGGCTCTAGCATCAGTGGATCTGAGATTTCATTTACCATATCAGAGACAGACCTGTGCTCTGCTTGGCAGAGCAAGCTAAGGAATGATCTTATCAAGCTAACACAAAGTATGTTCCGCAAGAAGAAAGAATTTCACCAGAGAAATGTGAAATTTTAACAGTACAGCAGTTTCAGATTTGTTTCTGAATAACAACAAACTCAAAATAAAAGCAAAGTATAGCAAATATATCAACTGCTTATTAACTGATCACGTTTCATTCCTGCCTGCTACAAAAGCCATAATTCTTTTGATTTTCTTTTTGAAACAACAAAAATCCATTGATAACATATTTATGAAGTTTCTCAGAATATGTACTAAATGGAACATTTTTTTAAGGCTTTACTCCCTGCAGCGATTCAGTCAGGGGTGAGATTAAAAAGACAGGATGAGAAAGTTGGGACTGTTCAGTCTGGAGAAGAGAAGGCTGTGTGGAGACCTCAGAGCAGACTTCCAATATCTGAAGGGGCCCTATAGGCATGCTGGTGAGGGTCTCCTCATTAGGGATTGTAGTGATAGAACAAGGGGTAACGGGTTCAAACTTCAACAGGGGAAGTTTAGATTGGATAGGAGGAATAAATTCTTTACTGTGAGGCTGGTGAGGCACTGGAATGGGTTGCCCAGGGAAGTTTTTAATGCTCCATTGCTGGTGGTGTTCAAGGCTGGGTTGGACAGAGCCTTGGGTGGCATGGTTTAGTGTGAGATGTCCCTGCCCATGGCAGGGGGTTTGGAACTAGATGATCTTAAGGTCCTTTCCAACCTAACTCTTCTATGATTCTATGCTGACTTAATATTTTCATTAACTGCCTGGTCTGTGAGGAACTCTGCCAGACTTGCATTGAAAACTGTTCCCAAAAATTTCAGCCACAGTATGATAGTTTGCTTAGCTTTTCTCTTTATCAGGGACTACATCCAGCTCCAGAATGTGCCAGTTCAATAGCTAGAGCCTGATGCTTCCTCTAAGGCTTTCATTATACTAGCAGCAACCAAAGTAAATGGAATATAACAGTTCCCAAACTCCAAAGAAGAGCCAGTAAGATTGCCACCCTGTGATGGCATCAAGGCCTCATATGAAGCCAATATATATTTGGCAAGAACTTGATTAGAATAGTATTTATCTAAACAAAATAAAACAGAAGGCCATTATTGAGTATAGAGACAGCCATGGCCTACGCCCAAATACGCTCAACAGTCCCCTGGTGGCAAAGTGAACACTGACTGCAGTCAGTCAAACAGGGGTTTGAATAAAAGTGGAAGTTTTTGTGGGTCTTGCATTTCTTTCTATTTCATTCCATGTAACGAAAAATTCCTCCTTGTAGTGGATCCATTGCCACATGTGAGATTTCTCTGCTTCAGTAGGACTCAAGCAGGTGTTGGGATGTGGGAGAGGTAAAGAGCAAGTTGTTCTCATCTGTCACAGAACTGAAGCCTCATATTGCAGTCCTCCTCTTCTTCAGGATATCTGCATCACTGAGCACAGGAGTATCTAGGCCCCATTCTTTTTTTCCCCTTCTCACTCTTAATAAACTCTCAGCCATGCCTTACCATATTCATAGCCAAAGTAACAACCATTTTTTAGTTACAAAGATAGTAAAAGGGAATAGAGACATCCCACTCCCTTGTTCTTTCCGTTTCTTTTTCATTATTAACAATTAAAAAAAAACCCCACATACAACATAAATAAATCAATTGAAGACTCCGTTTATGAAAACATGACTTATATTTTATGAGTAAACAATAACCAGTAAGTCTTTACACGTTCTAATGATTTCTTTCAATTGATGCATTGACCCAGATGAACTAGAATCTCATTGGAAATTTATTTCATAATAGAAACATAACTGTCTCTCCCTTTAATTATCATACCGTAAAAGGTCACCACATGTTACTATAAAGCTAATAAGAAGGGGAAAACTTAGGTTCTGAATTCTTTTTTGAAAACTTTCCCCTTCCTTAAACATGGGAGAAAGGTATAAAGGGAGACCATGCTTGTGCTATGGTGTTCAGGAAGGCAGGTCAAAACCACTAGCCTTGGCACCACAACCCAGAGAAGGGGCTCCAGCTCAAGTTTAGGAAAAGGTTTACTGGTGAAAAGGGTCCACCAGCCTCTGCACTGAGAGGTCTGTGAGCAGTGGTGCATGCAGGAGGGCTCAGCCTGGAGAGCCTTCTCCACATGGGAGGGTGCCTGCAGGATGAGGTCCCCCTCAGCACCTTCATCTTCCCTCACTCCTCCCTACAGCATCCCTCAGCTGGCCCCTGAGTGAATACAAAATTTTACTTGCAGAAGTCTTCCTTCTGTCTACATAAGTTCAAGAAATAATGAGAAACTCTGGTTAACTCATCACCATCAAAACCTCTACCTCATCAGGGAGGGTGTCATGGGTTCAGCAGCAGCAGTCGTTTTTTCTCCTTCTTGGTAGCTGGTGCAGCGCTGTGTTTTTGATTTTGGGCCTGGGAACAGCGCTGATAACACCAGTGTTTTCAGTTACTGCTTGGCAATGTTTTGGCCTGGCCAAGGACTTTGAGTTTCATGCTATGCCAGGGAGGAGGGGAAGCCCCAGGAGGAAGCAGAGACAGGACACCTGACCCAAACTGACCAAAGAGGTTATTCCATACCACAGCACATCATGTCCTGGATGGGAATACAGAGGGTGGAGACCCGGAAGGGGTGTGGTCGTGGACTGGGGGTGCACGGCATGGTCAGGTTTTTGGTACTGGGGGGTTCACTGCTGGGGGGTGCACTGGCTGGGTCGGGCTTGGTGAGCAGTTGTATTCTCTTTCCTTGTATTTCTCTTGTATTATTACTGGTGGTAGCAGCAGTGGTTTGTGTTATACCTTAGTTACTAAACTGTTCTTATCTCAACCTGTGCGAGTTGCATTCGTTTAATTCTCCTCCCCATCCCCTGGGACTGGGGGAAGAAAGAGGGGAGTGAGTGAGAGAGTAAAACTTCGTGAGTTATTAGCCTGGGTGAGGCTTAAACCACGACAGAGGGGAATAGAAAATGGGCCATGCAAACAGACATGCAAAGCAAGCAGGGCTGTTCCTATTTTCCAGCAGCAATTTTGTCAGACACAAATTCTATGTCTCAGACAAATAATGACTTGAAGCACTTGAGTAAATTGCTTCCAACTACTTCTGTCAGCAGTGACTATAAGAGGTATCTCTCATTTTCAGTCTGGGGAAAAACATCTATAATATGTTCTTTGAAGACCTCTGGTGGCAAAGACCAAGCACTGACCTTTCATCTCTTGCACACAAACATGAAATACCTGCTGGAGGAGTTCACACAGTGATTTTGAATGGTGATCTTGCGCACCTTTGAACAACTTGCACAGTGACTGACTGTAGTTCTGCTGTAGGATACAATTCCTGGAACTAATATATTACTCATATATTATATATGAGTCAATATATACCCTCATAACACCCAGCATCACGAAAAGCTGAGTAACTAGAGGCAAGCAAATAATTACTTTAGCTTCTTTTTATGTTGCATGGAGTTACCTATAAATTGCAACTAAGGTAGACATAATATTAAATGAAAGAAAAGAAATTAAGTTTATTCAAATTATTAATCATTATTTCAGCTTCTTTCTTTTGCCTCTCTCCCTTGTGAGCTACAGTGTCAAGGCTGGAAAAGATGAATGCCTAGGACATATTCCCAATTCTCCTTAAAAAAGAAAAAAATAAAGGCAAAAAAAAAACCCAACAACATTTATTTTACTTTCATTTCCTTTTCCTTTTGTTGATATTAGTTCAAGTACTCAGAATGATCCAAGCCATTCTACAGAGCTCAAAATCTCACTGTAGATCATTTTGCACGCTATATGCTAACTAATTATGAATCCCTGCTTTCCAATGTGTAAAACAATCTCTGTCAATCACCCAATTGCACCTAAGAGGTTTTGTTTTATGAATTAACCTGCTGTCAATCTACCCAAACAGCTTTACTTCCTGCTCCTTTCCTAAATCAGGATTGTAACATCTACAAAAAAACAATGACATGAACATCATGAAAGGTTAAATTGCATCCTAGTATTTTTAGCCACTTTAGAAGAAGCTTCAGTACATCCATTTCTCCCAGACAGCAAAAAACACATATCAAGAAAAAATGAGCCATGAGTAAAAAGAGATTCTCTGAATTTGAAGCTGCATTTCACAAGAAAGGCTGAAATTAGCATCCTACTGGGGGGGGCGGGGGGGAAGCATAAATATACCCTTTCGTCAAAAGATTTCCTGAACATAGCAAATGACCAAAGAGATGCCTTCTCCTCTTCAGAAAAAACAGTAAAAGCACCACTGCACTTGAAGGCAAGACCACCAGTCAGATAAAGTGTTTGAAAAGCCTAAATCTTTGGGGAGTCAGAGTCCCTGCAAGCCACAGTTCACACATTCCCCTAGATGCTGAGCACTCCAGCCTCACAAGCTACTTTTTTTCTCTAGTTAAAGAGCTGCTGAAGCTCCCCCAAACTCTAATATTAAGCTATAGTGGTCTGACAGAGTCTAGCTACACCAATGTATTAACACACATCTGAACTTGGAATATCAGGTCCAAAGTGTTCATTACCATTAAAAAAAGAATCCCATTCCTGATTATAAATGCAAAATTATTGTTACATTATTGTTAATTTTCAGTGATATCTTTACACCTTAAATAAAACATATATAAAGGGAATTTTTAAAAGCAGATTTGAAAACTGTATTTTCAGCAGTCAGCTGATCTATTACAAGCAGTTCAGTATTCACTGTTTGACATTTACAGTACAGATGGTCTCAGGAAACACCATATAGTTGTCTCAGGTTCTAAAAACAAGATTCTCAGTGCTTTTGTAGAAGTTGGAGCAGTGGAGGTTTCACTAGCTGATTGCTAAGCTTCCAATTCAAAAAGCGTGTTCATATGTACAGCTTCCGCCTAAATTCAGCAAAACCAGGAATCTGATCCTAGATGTCTTAAGCCATCTAAGCAAGCCAGGAGTGAAACAATGAGGAAAGGTGCAGGATGTGGTTACTTACAAATATGATGTGGCCACAAGGAGATCCCACTGTTACCCAGACATCATTTGCAGTTAATCAGTCTCTTCAACCCTGAAATTAGGTAGCCAACTTCCAAAAGTAAGAATAGAGATCATAAAAATTTCTATCTGCTTAGAGTAATGCCCCTATTGGACTGTAGCAAGTCTGGGTTTTATCAGGGCTCAATTTTAGAGAAAATAGACTTTAACATTTTCATAAATTATCTGGACACAGGAATCAAACGTACATTTAATAATGTTGCCAATGATACTAAACTATGAGGGACTGTGAACTCCCTAGAGGGCAGAGAGGCCTTTCAGAGAGATCTGAATAGACCGGAGAGCTAGGAAATCACCCACCATATGAAATTTAACAAAAGCAAGCGTTAGATTCTGCACCTGGGACAGGGTAATCCTGGGTATATGTACAATCTGGGCGATGAGTAGCTGGAGAATCTGGGAGCTGGAAGCCCTGCAGAAAGAGATCCGAGTTGATGGTAAGTTGAATATGAGTCAGCAATATGCCGTGTCAGCCAGAAAAGCCAAACGTACCCTGGGGTGCATCAAGCACAGCACAGCTGGCTGGTCAAGGGAGGTCACTGTTCTGATCTACACTGCACTGGTGTGACCCTCACCTCAAGTATAGGGTGCCTCAATATAAAAAGGACATGAAACTATTAGTGTGTCCAGAGGATGGCATCCAAGGTCACTCAAGAAAGAAAGTGCAAGTACCTGGTCTGAACTTGTATGATACTGAGCGCATGATATTATAAAAATAATTTCATCTATCTTGTCCCCAGAAAAGTATGGAGATTTAAAATAGAGAATAGAAAATACCTTGTAAAAACTTCTCTATAGAGCTCTCAACCAGGACAACTTGAGACTGCAGTAAAATGGGCAGCTCCAATGATGCTAGAGGAAGTCCAGTTATTTTAGGGGCACTGCTGGCTCAGGCACTTTGCAAGGATAGAAAACAAAGGCCATCTGCAAAACTGACATTTGCCTAAAACTTGAGTTTACTTTAGATGGATGATAAATGGCATAATCCATCTAACAAAGAGGAGCAAAATCTGCTTAGTACTCATCCTTCATGGTCCTTCAGCAGTTTTGTAAAAATTGCATCATGGCAGAAATGCTTTAAGCTGTTTTAACTTCCCTTCATTAGTAATTATGAATGCTGTTCATCAACATCCTTTTGGGTTCCTCAAATGCATTCAGTATTCTGTAATACATACTCTGTATAATTTGTGGCCTAACACAATTCTTTCCTTTTGTATAATTTATACAACTTAATGAAGAATTACAGACCAAGTTTCTTTTGTACCACAATGTACCTAAATCACAATGCAGAGCTCAGTTTATAATTGCAAGGACTGTATTAAGCCTCTCTTCTGGGTTTTTTTTTTTGTTACAAGTATAGAAAACAATTGCATTAGTCTATGACTTTCAGCATCTTCCTCACATATATGCAAATGCTGTGTTCTTCTCTGTTTTGTTGTTTGATACTCTATTTTGACTCTGTGTTTGAATTATGAGGTTTATTATTTGACAAATAAAATAGGTCTCAAACTAGTTCAAGACTACTTTTCTTTTGCCCATCTCACCCTCATTGCTCTTGAAAGAACTGGAGCCCTAAATGCTCTAAGGAAACACGAGTTAGACAAGCAACTGGTGCCAGTTGCAGGACATAATCTCCCTACAGCATCAACCTCATCTTGCTAAACCCTCCTAAATCCCCTAGCTTCTGCTCCTCTAATCAAGGGTTAGAAGCTGTAAGGACTGCTTTTCACTTCATTAAAATTTCCTTTTAATCTTTTATAATCTGCCAGCACAGTACATAAACACCCATCAGAAGCTTATTCCTTCCAATTTCACAAAACAGGATAATTTTACTATACATTCCATATTTGCAAAGTTAAGCTTAATTTCACACCACCATAAACCTTGGTCAAAAGGATGAACAGTCAGGCAGTTCAGCAAATGACATTTACAGTTACAGCTGGGTGCATTAATGTGGAGCATTTACTTGTGAAGTTAAACCTTGATTTTGCTTATGAAACATCCAAAAGCTGATCCCAAACAATTTCAGTACATGCGGCTTGTTTCAGAAAGTACATCTTTGACTGTATTGTGTCCTGTGTGTCCCTTGCGTGACTGGCTGTCTAAATCAGACTAGATTACTTTTACTTCCGGACCAGGCGACTAAAACTTCTTTTTCAAGAGAACCAACTTCTAAGCCCAAGCACATATAGAATAGTCATCTTGTTACAAATGTTCAAAATTCCAGAGAGTAAGCTAGCAATTATTTAACATGCAGACCCAATTACTAATAAAGCATATTTCCTGTAAAAATATTGCTGTCATCTTCTAGCTCTACATAACTTACATAACTTCACAGAAATGCCTTCAGATAAAGGCTTACAACGTAAACTAAGAAGTGAAAAATCTCCAACAATGACATTGTTTCAAACTACAATCTCCAAGAAGCAACACAGGAGAGGTTACACTTATGAGAGCAGTAATTTAGTATCAGTCATAGAACCACAGATTACCGCGTTGGAAAGGACGTTGACCTCAAGGATCATCTGGGACAACCTTGAAAAGCATCGCTTTTCCTCTCCTTCCCTTTGTTAGAAGTACAAATGACTGGAAGATTGGAAGGGACCACTGGAAGTGATCTAGTCCAACCTCCTACTGAAAGCAGAGCTAAATTCAAAGCTTTAGTCCATTCTATTTCCACTTTAACCTTTCCTTGTAAACACCTCAGGACATGATATGTTAGTGTTCAGCAAAAAGCAAACTGGCAAATTTTAACCAGATGTTGACTATATCTGATTTATTATCCTTTTCCTTAGGTTTCTCTGCTTGGGATGGGTTTTTGTTTTGTGGGGTTCGGATTAGGTTTGGGTTCTGCTTTGTTTTGTTTTGTTTTGTTTTTCCTGTAAACAAAAACCATTGAAGTCCTCTGCTTTTCAGAAGCCAGAAACAAACACGAATAACATTAATATCAAATTAATATTTTTATTATCTGTACCACAGTAACCAGCAGCCACATCTAGTCAGCCCTCCACAGCAGTCACATTTGGAAACACATGAGCCTGTGAACTGCATGAAGCTTGAAAACAGACATCCATACAGCTGCTGCTCACAAATTTGGTAAGGAACTGTTCAGGAAGTATTTTCTCCTATATAGCTTTGACAATATTTTTTTTAAAAGGGGAGGAGGAATTGATATATGGGTTGCTATCTTGAAGCAGGAGTAAGTACGGAATCATGTGGTTCTGCACTCTCCCCCAAATTTTATTGTATGAGGTTTATTTTGCTACTTCTTCCTAGTTTAATGGCTCTCAGTTCTGGTCTTTCCCCTACACCTTTAATATGCAGCCCTGCTCTTTCAGCATATACAAAAATCCCCTTGTCTTCATTGACATTCCTGGATGCAAAAGGAGGGGCGTTTCCTCCTTCCCTGATTTTTTTCACTTTGCAGAAGTTGGTTAACTATTAGCCTTCATACATTCAAATATAGTAACACAGTAACTAGGTATTTCAATTGCTACTCTAGCAAAAGCTTCAACCGAGTTATTCTAAATTTATAGCAGTGTAACTGAGACTACAATTTGCATTCTATTAACTGCAGTAGAAGCTTTTCAGAACATCTTCCCAGTAAAAACTGAGTGACAGTGAAGTAAGGAACATAAGGTTAAACTCCATCTGCAAAGGAGCTCCTTGATTCTCTTTACAGTACTCAAGCACTTTCCTACTCCACTTTACATTTGATTTTCTTTTCTTCTTTTCTCCAGAAGACAGGGAAATGAGTGGGTGTTTATTTGAAGGAAAAAAAATCACACTTCTTGCCCAGGGAACGGCTTTGCTTCCATTAGGTACTCATCTGAAAGTCATGCCACAAACGCTTCTTTCATTCTAACCCTTACATGGTATAAAGGACAGCATCTGAGTTTATAACGCCTCACCTTTGCTCCATACAACACAAACTGAGGAACCTTCATCAGATTTAAACAACAGGAAGTAAGCTGTGAAATTAACTCTAGTCATTGTTTACGCCCAGCCAGCAACTCAGCACTGCGCAGCCACTCGCTCATTCCTCCTTGCCACCACAGTGGGATGGGGAGCAGAATCAGAAAAAAAAAAAAACAGTAAAACCTGTTGGTTCAGATAAAAACAGTTTAATAATTAAAACAAGGTATAATATAATACTAATTCTACTAATTATAATAATGTAAAGGGAAATAACAAAAAGAGAAAGATTTAAAAACAAAGAACACCACCAAACAAGCCAAAAAACAACAGCAGTGATGCACACTGCAACTGCTCAATACCCAGTGACCAATACCCAGCCCAACCCAAGCAGCAATCAATCCCTTCTGGGTTACTCCCCCAGTTCATATATTGGGCATGATGTGCTGTGGTATGGAATACCCCTTTGGCTAGTTTGGGTCAGGTGCCCTGTCTCTGCTCCCTCCCAGCTTTTTGTGCCACTCCTCTCTGGCAGAGCATGAGACTGGAAAGTCCTTGATCAGGGTAATTACTGCTCAGCGACAACTAAAACATTGGTGTGTCGTCAGCATTGTCCTCAGACTGGAGCCAAAACACAGCACTGCACCAGCTACTAGGAAGAAAATAAACTCTAGCCCAGCTGAAACCAGCTGGTTTCAGAGGGTTAGGACAACTCTAAGCAACACCAGGCAAAGTGAGTATGAAGTGGTAGAAAATCATTTAAATTTAGCAGTAAAGCTCCATAAAAATATTGTCAGGCTCTTTCAAATCTTCCATGACTGATTTCAATCTTGTATTCCCTTGGAATTAACTCCAACACTGTACTCCATTTATTCACTCTCTCCACCCATGATGAGTCCTCCCCTTCTGCCACCCACATTATATACCGTAACAACTATTCTATCCTCCATGGGAAACAATAACTGCAACATTAAAGGATTTTGCAACTGCTTACCTCAAAATTGGTTTGAAATTACATATCATTTCTGTAGACAGGAGCTAAGCACATTAATTTTAAACAACTGAATGTAATTCAAAATTCCCTTGACTTTTCCTAATGAAATTCAGTAACCTCCTCCACAAATACAACAGAAAGCTTTCAGTATGTTATGGTGCCACATTCCCACTCCTCCAAACATTTCTGAAGACTGCAAAAAACCAAAAAAAAAAAAAAAAAACAAACAAGGAATGTCAAAGAAAGAACACAGTCAGAAATCCAAAGCTGAAACACACACAACAACAGGAAAAAACAAAATCAAACAACAAACCTTAGAAGTCCACCCACCTGTTCCTCCTACCGGCTGAGACTAAGACAGACAAGTCAGTCAGATATCACTTTTTTAAAACTGTTAAGTGTTCTGCCTACAACAATACTTCATGTTCTGAAGGATATAGATTTCTGCAGAAATGCCTGAGAAAAGTCACCTTGACTAATCAATCCAGTCTTTTTTTCAAACATCAGGGACTGGGATACCCAGCTCAGAAGGATCCATAAAGTATCTATTCCCTTTGCTATAATATTTCATGGAATCATAGAATGGTTTGGGTTGGAAGGGACCTTACAGATCATCCAGTTCCAACCTCCTGCTGAGGTCAGGGACACCTCCCACCAGACCAGGGTGCTCAAAGCCCCATCCAACCTGCCTTTGAACACTGCCAGGAATGGGGCAGCCACAGC